>CM031600.1:83603840-83628410 GCA_018398815.1 Conus ventricosus
CTCAACTCGTTATACGAAGTTTGCCATTCTCCAAAACACCATATTATTTCTTCGGGTATCGGTACCATCATTTCTGATACACTTTTTAAAAAAACGTTTTACAAAATGAGTTTTCCCTGAGCCAGTAGGACCCGCTATGACGCAAGTAAAAGGGTGTGTCCAGCGAACATCCATCTTGAGGTGAGAAAACAAACGCGCAAACAAGACCTCAGCACCGAATGAACTGTCCTCGGGGTGACGTCCTCTGTAACCCTTCACGCCCCCTCCCCGTCCGAGCCACGCTCCGGTTGCTTCCAACCCTCTTTTGTTTCTTCTTCTTCTTTGGTCACCCGCCCTCTTTTCTCTCGCTCGACTAATTTGGGTGACGCGGGGGCGTGGCTGCCCCTTTACCCCGAACCATGCTCCGACACGTAGTCAACGAGTTCAGGACCGTTTCGTTTCCGCTTTAAGGTCACGACACCTTCCGGCATGAGGTCATTTCCCACTGATGTCATTTCCTGTGATGTCACTTCCTGTGACACTTCCGGGATGATATCACTTCCCGTCTCGCGTCATTTCCGGGTGACCTCATTTCCGGTGACGTCATACATTCCATACATTCCATCCCCATCCCCATGAGGGTCGATCCGACCCCGGTATACTACTGATAGAGATAGATAGATAGACAGAGAGAGAGACAGAGACAGAGTAAGAGAGAGACACGCTTAGAGAGAAAAATAGAGAGAGGGACAGAGAGAGAGAGAGACAGAGACAGAGAGTGAGAGAGAGAGAGAGAGAGCGAGCGAGAGACAGACAGACAGAAAGAGAGAGACATGCCTTGATAGAGAAACAGAGAGAGGGACAGAGAGAACGAAAAAGGAAGAGGAGAGAGAGAGAAGGAGAGAGGAGAGAGAGAGAGAGAGAGAGAGAGAGAGAGAGAGAGAGAGAGAGAGAGAGAGAGAGAGAGAGAGAGAGAGAGAGAGAGAGAGAGAGAGAGGGAGAGATAAAGAGAGAGAGAGAGAGAGACGGAAAGAGAGAGAGAGAGAGAGAGAGAGAGAGAGAGAGAGAGAGAGAGAGAGAGAGAGAGAGAGAGAGAGAGAGACAGACAGACAGACAGACAGACAGAGACAGAGAGAACGAACGAACGAATCTTATTTTAAGAGGGTAGTGGACTAAGCATGAATGCTTTTTTACATCCAACCCTCTGGGTGTAAATCACACACACACACACACACACACACACACACACACACACACACACACACACACAGAGAGAGAGAGAGAGAGAGAGAGAGAGAGAGAGAGAGAGAGAGAGAGAGAGAGAGAGAGAGAGAGAGAGAGAGAGAGAGAGAAAGAAAGAGAGAGAGAGAGAGAGAGAGAGAGAGAGAGAGAGAGAAAAGAAAGAGAGAGAGAAGAGAGAGAGAGGAGAGAGAAAGAAAAGAAAGAAGAGAGAGAGAGAGAGAGAGAGAGAGAGAGAGAGAGAGAGAGAGAGATAAGGGCAATCGGGGAGAGTGCAGACCCTGTCAACATGGAACGACCCCTGGTCTGCCCTGTGTGTGGGATACACACCACAATTTTAATGGCTTCGTCCTTGGGCTACGATCCATCTTCCCACCAAGTTTCGTTGACATCGATTCAGTAGTTTGTTGTGCAGTCCTGCGACAGACAGACAAACAAACAGACAGACAGACAAACAAATAAACAAAAACACAAACAGACTCGGTGAAAAAGAAAACCGTTCTTGGAAAAACAACACCACCAAAGAAAGAAAAAAGACAACAACAAAAAAAGAATAAAAGACAAAGAGAAAGAAGAAGAAGAAAAAAAGGAAAGAAAAAGAGAAAGAAGAAGAAAAAAAGGAAAGAAAAAGAGAAAGAAGAAGAAAAAAAAGGAAAGAAAAAGAGGAAACCAACACGTAATCAAGGGAATCAATCATTTAATGTTTCAACTCGTCCTACTGCAGTTTTGCCTGCGTGAAATACTTCCAAAAAACGTTGAGGTGAAATTCCCCATACCCCATTGTCCCGTGAGGGCAGCGAACTGGTCAAGAGTTGCACGGTGTCTAGTGGGCCGCAGGATGTTTGGGAGGCGATGTCCATCGCCCTCCTTCCGCCGCTTTTAGTTCTCCCCCGAACTGAATCAGGTCTCCATTTTACTGCTGGGTGGACAGAGAGAGTTGCTAAGCCGAAAACCAATCTGACCTCACGTCGTGGTGTTCGAACTCACAACCGTCAGAGCCAAATGCAAACGCTCCGATCATTTGACAGCAGGCCTCTGTCATACTTCTAGCTTTGGAACACGACTTGGACAACAGACCTTTTTCATATTAGCACACATTAGCTACATGACCATACTACTTACCTGGCATAATTATAAATGTAAGGTTGAAGGATATTCTTTCGTTGTTGCGCGCGCGCGCGCGTGTGTGTGTGTGTGTGTGTGTGTGTGTGTGTGTGTGTGTGTGTGTGTGTGTGTGTGTGTGTGTGTGTGTATGTGCGTGCGCGCGCGCGTGCGTGCGTATGTGTGTGTGTGTGTGTGTGTTGTGTGCAGGAGACTAATCTTTTATTAGACTCTCCTGTACGGACAGAATCAAGACTATGATGAAAAAGGTGTCAGTCTCGACAGATTATCAAAATGAAAGCCATGCATTGTGATGCATGCATTATTGATACTGCAGTTGTTATAGCTCAGTTTGATGTAGCTAAATTGCTACGTTTCATTTTCAGTTTCATCGAGGAGGTGTCACTGCGTGCGGACTAACCCATACACGCTACACCACATACTCTAAGTTTCGAGACCACACTGCGCATAAGTTAAAGCTGATGGATAAATGAATTAATGACTAAGATGAGACAATTGAAGAAGAGTGTCTCGTGGCTACGACTTAGCGTATGTCTGACCTACGCATTAGCCCAACGCGCTGGTCAGACCTTGGGTATCTACTTAACATTGGCTGTGCCATTTTTATTATTGTATGCTTGTGAGTGTACACGTGTACATGTGCGGGGGTATGTATGTGTGCATGGGTGTGTAGGCACGGGCCTATGTGTGAGTGTGCCAGTGAATGCGGTGCGCGTGTGCCTGTGCCTGTGTGTCTGTCAGATTGTTATGAGGGTCTGTAACTGGAATGCTAGGCTCTATTTGTCATACGTTTGTGTGGATATGTGTGAGAATGACCAGATAGAAACGAAACAACTGAATGTTTTTTTTACGTTCGTTCGTTGTGTGATATTGTCTATAATCATGAGGCCAAACAGAACCACAGGATTGATGCAACACACACACACACACACACACACACACACATATTATATATATATATATATATATATATATATATATATATATACACACACACACACACACACACACACAAACCCCACTGCACTGGTGTGAACCCGGCTGTGACACAGAATCCACATAGTAGTACCAGTAGTAGTTTCATTTCACGCCTTGTCATAATAAGTTGTTATATTAGACGAGAGATTCTACGTGCAACATGATAAACTGACACCGAGGTTAACAACACAATATCAGGATCACAGTTTAATCAGACCTCCACCTCCCCTCGCCTGTCACTTCTCCCCCCCCCCCCCCTACCCTACCTTCCTCTTTCCAAGACCCTCTTTCTGTTCTCTCTACTTCACGCTCCGCCCCCCTTTTCCAGTGTAGTCACCTTCATTACTGCGGTAAGGTTCTTGTGAACTCCGTCAACAAGAGCAATATTTTCACCCCCGTCGGTCATATACACACACACACACAGGCGCGCGCGCGCACACACACAAATATATGTATATATTCACATATGTACATATATTCATATATATATACATATATTCAATTATAAACAAAGCTTGCTCTTATGTCTTTGATTGAAGAAATAAGGGGAAAACAAGCATTCATTTCTGCAGTGGTAGATAATTCTGCCTAACCAACAGAATGTGCTTGAATGGGTAAAAAATAAATAAATGCTTCTCAAAATGAGCCTTCAACAAGCTTATAATCTCCAAGAGAGAGAGAGAGACAGTCTCCAAAGGGAGGAAACCCACTAACATATAACTCCTGGTCAGATACCGATATTTCGAAACCTGATTGTTTCTCCTCAGTGACCGCGGAAAGCGGTGATTTGACTCCTCTGCCTTTTCGGTTTTAAGAAGAATGCTATCCCAGAAGAAGCTGGTGTGCAATACCGTAGTATGTTTGTTGAGTTTTCAAAAAACCAACCAAAGGTGCCACCTAAGAAGCAAAAGAAAATCATGAAAGAGCAAAACAAGCTACATTTTCTTGTGAAAAGTAGAAAATATAAAAAGATAACCTCTTAAGACACAAGTGCTAAGGGCCAGGTTTTGGAATGAATCCGCAAGGGACTGAAATACAATGAACTAATATATTCCAAGGATAAGTACCGAGCACCATTCCAGAGCAGCTTGGTGTTGCAATGACTGCAAGAAATATTTTTTTTAAAAAAGCTGGTGTGCAATACCAGGAGAAACAATCAGGTTTCGAAACATCGGTATGAAAAAATGAAAAACGTCACAATCAAACATGCGTCATAATGTATGACGTCAAACATTCGTCATAATGTATTTCGTCACTCAGATATTCCATAAAGAAGAAAAACCATTTTGGGCCGTTTTAGCCGTTAGTAACGGCTACTCTGGTAAAAATAAAACATTGGGCATTATTCGTGACCCATAATGAACATACCTATAAATTTTCAGAAAGATCGGCCCAGAGGTTTTGTCTGGAGCGAGTGGAACACATTTTGACCACGGACAGACAGACACACAGACAGCATTTCTTCGTTCTCGCCGAGCACATTACGAAATGAGTTCATCCGAGAAATAGCTTCAAAACCTATTTCTTAACCCCCCCCCCCCCCCCTTACCCCACCCCCACCTCCTCTTCCTCCCAAAAAGTACGTCAGACAGGAAAGGTGGGAGGCATAGTGTTGCACGGTTTTGGGGGCACAAAAACATGGTTTCGCAACATGTGTGTGGCTGGCTGGCGTAGGCAGTGAAGAATCAGGCAAACTGCACGTGCAGGCATGGGCCAAGCAATGACTGTTTAATGAAGCGTGCTTGACGGCGAGAAAAGAAGATGGAAAGGCGATGACGAGATGCAAAACATGACTTTGGCTGTCTCTGTGTTCTTCTCTCTGTCTCTCTCTGTCTCTCTCTTCTCTCTCTCTCTCTCTCTCTCTCTCTCTCTCTCTTAACGGGGCAAGGGCCGGATGAAAAAAAGCATGTGCTTGCTTATCTGTTACCCTTGGAAATAAAGATTATCATCATCATTACCCTTGGAAATAAAGATCATCATCATCATCATCATCATCATCATCATCATCTCTCTCTCACATCCCTAGTTCTCTCACTCGCTCTTTCTCTCACTCTGTGTGTGTGTGTGTGTGTGTGTGTGTGTGTGTGTGTGTGTGTGTGTGTGTGTGTGTGTGTGTGTTGGTCCTGTGTGTGAGTGTGTGTGTGTGTGTGTGTGTGTGTGTGTGTGTGGTGTGCGTGTGCGTGCGTGCGTGCGTGCGTGCGTGTGTGTGTGTGTGTGTGTGTGTGTGTGTGTGTGTGTGTGTGTGTGTGCGTGTGTGTGCGGGGGTGCGTGCGTGTGAGTTTTGGTGTTTTTGGGGCGTGTGTTTGCGTGGGGTGTGTGTGTTTTTTTGTGGGGAGTGTGTGGTTTGGCTGTGTGTTTTGTGTTTGTTTTTGGTGTGTTGTGTGTTGTGTGTGTGTGTTTTGTTTGTGTGTGTGTCTGTGTGCGTGCGTGCGTGCGTGTGTGGTGTGGTGTGTGTGTTTTGGTGCTGTGGGGTTGTGTTTTGGTGTGTGTGGTGTTTTTGGTGTTGTGTGTGTTGTGGTGTGTGTGTGTGTTGGTGTTGTGTTTTGTGTTTGTGTGGTGTGTGTGTGTGGGGTTTGGGGTTGGGGTTTGTATGCGTGTTTGTGTTTGGGGTTTTGTGGGGGTGTGTGGTGGTGTTTTGGGATTATGGGGGTTTTTGTGTGGTGTGTGTGTGGTTTTGCTTTCCCGTGGGGTGCGTGCGTGCGTGCGTGCTTGGGTGCCTGTTGTGGGGTGTTTTGCGTGTGCGTGCTTTGGGGCGGCTGCGTGCGTCCCGGCGTGCGTCGGTGTTTTGTGTGTGTGGGGTTTTGGTGTTTTTGGGGTGGGGTTTGGTTGGGGGGGGGGGGTTTTTGTGTTGTGTTTTGTGTGGGTGTGTGTGTGGCCGGGTTTTGGGTGTTTCCAACATACACACAAACAAACCCCAAAGGACAAAACATTGAAGGAAAAAGCAGCGGCGTAAAGGGAATTTCCAGTAAATAAACCAACGCTGGGCCCAACAAAATTTTTGTGTGTGGGTGTGGTGGTTTGTGTTTTTGGGGTTGGGTGTGTGTGTGTGTTGTGTGTTGGTTTTTGGGTTTTTGGTCAAGGAAAAAAAAAAAATCCCAGTCAATAAACCAAACCACGGGTTCCACAGAATGTGTGTGTGGGTGGTTGTGTGTGTGTTGTGTGTGTGTGTGTGTTTTGGGGGTGTGTGTGTTGGTTGGGTCAAGAGAGCCCAAATCAATCCCCAACACTGGTCCACAGAATGGTGTGTGGGGAGAACAGGAAAACCTTCATTCTACCCATTTGCTCCTCCACGGTTTTTTGGGCGAAAGTGGCCTAAAAGCCGCTTTTCCCTGTGGGAAGAGAAGAAGAGAAAAGAGAGAGAGAATCACCGGCAACAGACAGACAGAAGAGAAAAGAGAAAAAGGGGAGAGAGACAGACAGACAGACGGGGAAGGGGGCAGACAGACACACACACAAAAACACACACACTTTTTTCCTCTCCTAAAATTAAATGACATAAAATCCGCACACGTTTTTTGACAATTTTTCCACCAACAAACTTTGTCCCCGGGGGCTAAAACCCTGATCACTTAATTTAGGGGCTCCGCATTTTGCACCTAGCCTGCGCTGTGAAACCCGAAGCACACTGGGCCCCGGGTTTTCAACCCATTAAAAACAGAAAATAAATGCCACCGCACACCGAATCGAGGCTTCGCTACACGACGGGTTTTCCCCAAATGTTGCTTGGACTTTTTAACAAGAAGGCTGTGTTTTGTTTGGGGCCTCTGTTGTGCCCCACTGTTTTTTTTAACTTTGTTTATTTTAAAATGGCAAAAACCCTTTTACTGAAGAACAGGTTTTGTTTTTCCCGAGCCTTTAATTTTTACTTTAACGCATTTTTTGAAACCGAGAGATTGTTTTTAGAAAACAAAAAAAGGAACTAACTTTTTTTGGAAAATTTAAGGGCTATAAAAAAGGGTTTTTTGGGGGGTTAAAAGGAAAAAAAAAAAACAAAAATTAGCTAGTTTTAATACGTTTTGACTTTTGGAAAGTTTTTTTCCCTTTATCTAAAAAAATGGCGCGGGCTTTGTTGAAAGGGGCCGAAGCAAAAAAAACCAACACCGTTGATTTTTGGGGAAAGCGGGCTTAGACAGCTAAAGCCAATGTTTAACAAACAGGGCGTTCATTTTTTAAAGGGCGGAGGTAAACCCGCTGATCGAAAAAAACTTATTTTTTGAAACATTTTTGCTGTTCCCCCCCAAAAAAAAATGTTCCCATTTTGAATCAACTTGTTTGTTTGTTAACTACAGTTTCCAGTTTCATGAAAAAACTGACGTGTATTAAGAGTGTAAATTTTTTCTACTTTTCTAATTCAAACCATTCATCGCCTTCAAGTGTCCCCCTTTAATGCAACGAAGGGCGATTATCAATGTTTTTTGGCCAAACAAACGGGTGGGGCTAGGCAACCTTAAAAAACTACCGGGAAATGGAAAAAGAAATTGCTTTCCCGGGTGGCCTTTGGGGGAATTCACCCCTTGCAAAAAAAAACCCCGTTTATACATGAAGGGGGCTTTTTTTGGTGTAGGGGAGTGGGGAGCCCCTAATTCCGCGCTGGTTGTGTTGTGTTTGTGTTTTTGCGGGTGGTGGTGAGGGGGGGAGGCAGTGGTGTGTTTTTAAACTCTGTCGCCCACACAGCAGCCCCACAAAATTAAAATTTTGGCGTAACGGGTTTCCACCCCCTAGCTTTTTTTCTTTTTTTTCCTTTCTTTCTGTCCGCCACCACCGTTTCATTTCCCCTCCCAACCCGACGCGGCAGACAGCGCCTCGGGCTGACGTCACAACCCCCTCCCCCCTTTTCCCCCCCCACCCCTTCCCCCCCCCCCCTCCCTTAAAACCCCCACCTGCGACGGGGCTCGTTTGCCTACGCCAGAGGTGGGGGTTTGGGGGTGGTGGGGCCGGGGGGGGAAAGCTGCTAACATTTTTAATTGTGAAGTGCACAAAGGACTGTGGGAAATCCGCCTTGCTATAAATAGCCTTTTAAATAAAAGAACGGCTATTTTTAGCAGCAAGGGGACTTGGGGAAGTCGGGCCTTTGCTAAAAAAAACCCGGTTTATACATAAACCTAAAATAAAGAAAAGCACAGCAAACCAGGATTTTAGTTGCTCGAAACGGGACAGATTTTCCCCCCCCCACCCCACGCTTTCACCCCCTCCCCTCCCCCCCCCCCACCCACGCATGCACACCCCCACCCCCCCCCCCAAACGCATGCCACCTCCTCCCCCACCCCCACCCCACGAAAGCACACACAAAAGCCATTTTTTAAAATTTCTTAATTTAAAACCCCTTAAGTCACTTCAAGTCCCCCAATTCCCTTTAATTAATTTTTTAATTTTTTTTTTAAATTTAATACTTCAAGTTCTTAATAATTTCTTGTTTTAAGTTCTTGATTAAGTCGCCCAAAAATCAAAACTAAGTCACCCTTTTAAGTAAAACCCAAATTCATAAAATTTAAAAAAAAAAAATAAAAGCATGTTTTTACTTAAATAGAAAAAGGGCCAAAAATTATCCCAAAAAAACCCCAAAAAAAACGTGAACGTTTTTTTGGGTTTTTGCTCGGGTTTTTCCCCTCTGCATAGATTTTAATAAAAATTCTTACAACCGAAGCAACCACATTGTTTACAATTCTGTTTAGGGAAAAATTTCTTTATAGACCCTGTCTTTATTTATTGGATTTTTAATTTTTTTAAAAAAATTCCCCATGATCTATTTTTAAAAAAAAAATTTTAAAATTAAGTTTTTTAAAATTTTAATTTTTCCAAATTTAAAAATGGATCAAAATGTTTGCTTGTTTTTGGGCGTTTTGCGTGCGGGTTGTTTTGGGTTTTCCCTTGATTTAGCGGTGGAGATTTTTTTTTTGGGCTCTTTTTTTTTGCCAGCGATTGTTTATATATTTTATAACAGAAAAACCCGCCCCCACAGCAGCAAGGGCCCCAAAAAAAAGGCAACATTTTTTTAATTTCCCAATATTCCATGAAGATTTTGGGCCCCTTAAAATCACATGGAGTTTTTATAGCTGGCTTAAATTCAACTTGTTCGGGCGTTGGCGTGTTATTTTTTCCTGATGAGCCCATATTCTGTAACATTTTTTTTTTTTTGTCTTTTCCCACTCTGCAAATTTTTTTTTCCTGTTTCAACACCCCCCGGGAATTTTAAAGGGCCTCCCCCTGATTCACGTTTTCGCTGTTTTTTCGGCTTGGTTTAACTTTCCCGCCTGATTCATTGTTTTCTGATTCTGCTTTTTTTCCCAGCTGGGCCCTTTTTAAAAAGGGAAATAAAATCAAAAAGTTTAAAAAATTTAATTAACCCCAATATTAAGGGGCGATAAAAAAAGTCCAAACCCGAATTATAAAACCCATCCAAGAACTCAAAAGACTTTGTAAAAACGGGTTTCCTGCTTTAAATCATACATAAAACCCGTTCAAAAAAAAGGCGCAAATTACTAACAATTTTTAATTGTCCCAAACAAAGAACCTTTTTCCCCCAAACATTTTTCACCATTCAAAACCCTAGCTGCGCTTCATACCTTTTAGAAATTTTAAAAATGTTTTGGTGGCGACCGTTGTAATCTTTTCAATCAAAATTTCATTCCCGGAAACTTTTTTTTTTTCCCCCCAGTTTGCCAAAGAATACACCTCCCCTTTTTTTTGGGCTAATAGCGGGTCATAAATTGGTCATTCAAAATTTTGGGGGTTGGGGTTTTAGGGCCCCCTTGTACTGTAGTAATCATCACTGTTCATTTTTTTTAAAAAAAAAATTTTTTTTAAAATTTTAAAAAAAGCACCGAAAAAACTGTTCCCAAACCCTTTGGGTAAACCATTCGCTGTTTTTTGGGAGGACTAAGTGTAGGAAACCAATGCTTGGTAAAACCCCTGTTAAAAATTTAAAAAACCCAAATTTTGGGAAAACTAAACTTGATTTAATTTCACAAAGTTTAATTGCTATAAATTGCAGTTTCCCGTTTGCTAAAAAGTTTTTCTAGTTAAAAAGGGAAAAAAATTCCTAAAATTTATAAATAAAAAAAAAAAAACCCAAAAAAAAAAGGGGCTTCACTCCAAAAAATATAGGCGCGCTGGGTGAATGCGCTTGTTTTTTAGGGGAAAAAATTTCGCATTTAGAAAAGGGGGGGAAATGACGGGGATAGAAAAAGACATAACAAAGCTAAGGGCAACTAGCAGCTGCACAAACGCCTATGAACCAGAGACTTTACATTTAAGTTTTTAATTTAAAAAGAAAAACCCTGAAAAGCCCGGGGCTTTGCAGCTTACACATTTAAAAATTTTTGACAACAATAAAAAAAAAATTTTAAAGAAAAACAGCAAACCTTTTAAACCCTTGCCCCCCCCCAAAAAATTTAGTGACTTTTCCCAACCCAGAAAAAAAAAAAGATCAAAAAATGGTTTTGTCGTGGGTTTTTGACCGTGGGTTTATTTTGGGGGGGGGGTTTTTTTGGCCCATAAAAATTGGCTGAATAAAAAAAGAAAAAAAATCAAAAAAACGCCCAAAGTAATTTTGGAAAGGGGAAAATAACAGAAATTTAAAAAAGCAAACCAAGAAACGGGGAGTCAGTGAACAAACAGCAAAAAAAATTTTTCTAAACAACATTTGGAAAATTTAAATTTCCCCTGCCCCCAAACGAAAACAGAAACCACCTTTTTTTCAATAAAACCCAAAACCCGACACCCTCAAATGGATTTTCCCTATATTTACCCCCTAAAAGGGAAAAAGACAAAAAAATTTTTAAGGGTTACGCACTTACATCTTGGGACATGGGGCTTCAAATACAAAAAAGCGGCCCAAATTAACACAAAAGAGTGCTTTTGCTGTTGCGTCGCTATACAACTGAAAATATCAACATCCCTTTAACTTATCCTCGCATGAATTTAAATCGATGATGGAAAAGAATTTTAAAAAGGGCCCAAATGAATCCATTAATTTTTAAAACCAGAGTTTTCTTTTTAGAAGAGGGGGTTTTTCCGGGGGGGTTTACAGATCAAAAAGGCTTTAGTTAAAAAAATTTTAAAAAACAGTTTTCCCCCAAAAAACTTTTTTCCAAACCCAAACACAGAGAAACTTTTTTGACAAATCTGGGGGGGGGGAACACAGAAAGGGGTTTGAAGACTGCCCCCAGTTTTTCCGCAATTTAATAATTAAGAAAATTTTAAAAGGGCCCAAAACCAGTACAAGCAAAAAAAAAAAAAACAATAAATGCTGTTAAAGGAAAAGTCTTTATCCGGGAAACTATTTTCCATTTGGTTTTTAAAGTAAGGGACCCTTTTTTTTACCGGGGGGAAACCAAAGGGGGCACCGAAAAACAGGGCCCCCGATCCGGTTTTTAGTATTTTATCCAAATGAAAAAAAAAGAAAATTTTAAAAAAGAATCCGCCCGGGAATTTTTTACGAGAAACACACAACCCAAAACAACCCCCTCAAAGAACTTTTGTGAAAAAGAACGCAGATAAAACCCCAACCCGACACTGTTCCGCTTTAAAATTTAATTTTCGGTTCCCAGTGCCCAATTGCATATGAAAAACTTGGGTTAACAAAAACCCGTTTTGGGGGGGTTTTTTTTTAAACTAACGAATTCTTTGTTACAACCTTTGGGTTTATCTCCAAATTGATTAAAAATCGGGAAATTTTTACGTTTTTCAGATGAAAAAATCTTATTACCAAAAAATGCTTCTTTTTAGTTGTTTCCCCCCCCCCCCTGTGAAATTTTTAGGGGCTGCACAACGCTGGGGAGATTAAAACCCTTTGCCCTTCCCTTTAATTGGGGGCCCCGGGTCGAAATTTTCTGTACATTTTTTTACCTTAAAAACCCCCCATACTCCTGTCACCTTTTTAATAATTTATCCTTTATCTTTCCCCAAAACCTTTTTTAGTAATTGAATGTAAAGGCAGTCTTTAGATAAACGACGGGGTCAAAAACCCTCCCGCATGACCTTTAGCCACTTCTAATTCTAGTCTTTATAGATGTCTTCAGTAGGGGTATCTTAACAAAACAAACTGACTGTGAAAGAAATCTGGGCTCAGGATACAGGGCTTAAAGAATCAAAAGAAACCCCAAAAATCAAAAGCTTTATAATTCAAAAAACCCGTAAAACCCCAAAAAATACAGGTTTTTTCTAAATTTTACTTTAATCATTATGCCAAAAAAACTGATCAGAAAACTTTTTAAAGTTTCCCTTTATTAGGTTTTTTAAGTTACTTAATTGCTTCAAATTTTCTCTGGTGACCAATCCCAACAACTTTTTAAAGCTTGTGCGGATTCTCCATAACCCTACCCAAAACAGTTTTTGTTCATCAAACTTTAAAAAGTCCTTTTTTTGAACTTGTGGGTTTAAAATTTTTAAGAACAGTGTTCTTTATGATGTTAAAGGTTTCATGAACTGTTTTTTTGATCCAAAAACAATTAAAAAGGGGTAACAGCTGTTTTTTCTTTTAAACCCTGTCTTAAAATAAAATTTAGAAAATCCCGTAATGAAAACATAAATTTTTTTGGGCCCCGAAGATTTGGGCCAAAAAGTTTTGGGGGTTTTTGTTGGATTCAAATTTTTAAATTTTCCTGCAATGGATGTCATTATGCAGGGCCCGGAGTTCATGAGGATAATTTTAAGTCAACTTCAGAATGAAACCAAGCTGGGTTTATCAAGGGGTTAAAAAGCCCAACCATTTAAGCCTTTTTAAAAATTTTTCGGATCGCCCCCCTTTGTACATTTTAAAGTTGCGTAATGAAGCGATGCCCATAACCCATCCCAAAAAGATTGTTTTGCATCTAAAAAACATGAATTTGTTAACCTTTTACTTTGGGTCATAATCACTTTGGATTTGTTTTTTTCTTTCCCCGTAAAGAGGGGAAAGCCATACAAAATTCCCCCCCCGCAATCCTTTTCAAACATCTTAAACAATTTGGGAAGGGCCCGACAATAAAAACCAAACTGTACTCCAGTAAAATTTAAGAAAGCTCCCAACCCCAACCCGGGCCCCAGAAATTGTAATGCGCGGATCCAGGCTGTAAAGGGTTTTATGCAGGGCTTTTTATAATTTTCCAAAAACCCTCCGCCAACAAACATACCCTCAGGCCATCAAATAAGAATCATTAAAGTCTTTCCCCTCGTTTTACACCTAACTTTTTGCCAAGCAACTTTTAGCATGTTGGTAATCTAGCGCGATTCCCTTTTCCCCTAAACCCCAGAAAAGAACGCCCCCTTTTTGGGGGGAAGCGTCTCTTTGTCAAAAAAAATTTTCCCCAAATTTTTCATGGGACTCATAAAAAGGGAAACAAACCCTTTTTAAAAAACTTGAGTCAAAAAATTCTTCCGTTAAATTTGGGGAGGGGCATTAAGGACAAGCCAGTGCCACTAATGAGCCCCCCATGGTTTGCTAGAGTCTTTGAAAGACCTGTTTTTTAAAGGAAACACAAGTTCTTTTCGATGACTGTGCAATGCATCAACCCCAAAAGGGGCCGGTTTTCGCTTGCATTATAAGGGAGGGTCATAACCTCCAATTTTGAAAAATCAGCCCCTTTCCTGCTTTGGATCAAACTTTTGTTGGGAAAATTGCATTTGTTTTGCCCGCTTTCCCGAAAATCCCCCTAAAGTAATTTATTTTCTCTTACTGTTGGGGTTTTTCACCGGGCGTTAGCTCAAACCACAAATCCAACAGTGATGGGTTTAGGTTTATACTGTTTTTTGGTCTTCCCGCGCCATTTTGATTTTTAATAAATTCAGATTAAACCGTCATTTTCGCACTTTCTGCAAAAAGTTTTTAAAGGAAATTTTTTGCAGCATCTGGTCCTCTATATAATCGGTTTTGAATAAACGGCCCCCGACCTAACATAATGAAAGGGAAATGAACAAATCTTTATTATTTCCAAAAAAGACTTTTTTTTTGAAGTTTTGGGGGTTTTTCTGGCCCCTTTATAAGGAACAAAAAAGCGACCGAAGCTGCGTAAACTACGAAAAGGAAATTTCAGCCGTTTCCAGTTCCCCTTTAAAAAAAACTTTAGAAACCCGGGGGGGCGTAGTTTTGTTTTGTATTACAATCAACAAACTTTTACAATGTTTCTTAAAAGTTCGCTCCCCTGCTTGAAAAAGAAGGAAACCTTTTTTAAACATTTTTCTACAGAATTCTTGTTTCCATACTTTTGAAGTATGCGCATTGTCAAATCATTGGCGTATCAAAGTTAAAAGGGGCACCCTGCGCGAAAACATTAGGATAAACCCCCAAAGACTTTTGGGGTGGTTTCCCCATTTTTGGGCTGTTTTTTGGGCCCTTTAAAAGGCACCCCCCTTTGTTTCCTCATCCCATGTTTTACCTTTAAAAGTTTTTTTGGGTTTTTTTGTTCTTTTTAAACTGAAACAAATTTTGGGCTACACTAAAAAGAAAAGGTATTCCATTTAAAGGTTTAAAAACTTTGGCGTATTGGCCGATAGTTAAATCACTTTTTTCTGCGTTTT
The DNA here is from genome assembly GCA_018398815.1 of Conus ventricosus. NCBI lineage: Eukaryota > Metazoa > Mollusca > Gastropoda > Neogastropoda > Conidae > Conus > Conus ventricosus. The sequence continues at coordinate 83,618,655 of CM031600.1, forward strand.
CGCGGGCATGATCAGCCTTTTCAAGGAAAGCAAACCCCAAAAGAACATTTTTTTTCTGAAATTTTTTTGTTTTTAAAAAAAAAGTCTCTTTTTAAAACCCAAAACCCCCCGGGGAGCGGAATGTAAGCTTGCCTACAAACGGGCAAACTTAGCCTGTTTTAAAACTAATTCTAAGACTTCGCCCCCGACCAAACCCAAAACCATCAATTTTTGCTTTTTTCACGGCAGCGCAAACTGTTTCAAGCAGTTTCGTCTGGGCCCAACCGGGTGTTTTAAATCATTATGGGGAAAAAATAAATCCCCGTTGTTTATTTTTTGGGGAAACCCCAAAAATTCTAGGTTTTCTCATTTAAAAATTCATATTTCCCAATTTAAAAAAGCTAACATTACTTTAAATGGCGGGTCTATTTTAATTTTTCTTGGGAAATTGAGAAATAGCATGAACAAAAAACACTTTCCTGTACTTTTTTTGGGGCCAAAGAAAATTTTAAATCAAAAAATCATTCAGTTCTCTTGACAAACGCTCTTTCTCGAGCTTCCTTCAAACAATTCATCGGGCCCCTTTATAATCTTAGCCCCTGCTGTCCTTTTTTTTCCCAACCAACATATTTTTTTAAATTTAAAAAAAAAAACAACGGGTTAAAACCCAAAACCCCTATCCCAAAAGGGCTTTTTGCGCTTTGGGCTCATAAACTAAAAATTAAAAAGCCCTTTTGGGGTTGTTAATGTAGCTTTTTGAAAAAGTTTTTAAAGTTCCGTTAAAATTTTTTTAAACCCTTCCTTTTTAACTGGGTCGGGGGCTGGCTGTTTTAGAAAAAAATTTCCTCGCCCCTTTTTTTGAAAAAAACTTTTGTCCCTTTTTAGTCCCTCAAAATCGGGCCCGTAAAAAGAATTAAATTTTTCATCCAAGAGTTTTATTTAAAAAGCGCTTTATTTAATTTTCAATTTTAAAAGAACTAAGTTTTTTGCCCGGGTTTTTTAGTTTAAAACCCTAGCTTTTGTGTTTTTTAGTTTTAGTTTTTTTTTAAATTTTTGCCAGCCCCCACTTTCAGCTAATGAACCCCAGACCGAAGCTAAAAAACCCCAAACCCCCTAAAGGAAAAACGGGGGTCCCTATGGGCCCCTTGCTAAGAGGCCTACACTCCCTTCCCCGGGTGAAAAAAGCTTTTAGTCGAAGCCCCCATATTAACATAAAGAAAAACATTTAAAAGGGAGCAAAATTCCTTTTTTTGTTTTTGCTGTATTTTTTAAAGGGGCTTTTCTCAGTACTTTCTGCATTTGTTAAAAGTTTGTTAACCCAAAGGTTTTTATGTCAGGGTTTCTACTATCCCTTTTGTTTAAACTCCCCGGGGCGGGAGGTACTTTTGGATAAACGTGAACAGAACCCTCTTTTTAAAAAATAAAAAAATTTTTTGGGAAAGTACTCTTTTAAATCTTTATCCTAAATTCAGCCGCCAACATAAATTTAAAAAAAAAAATGTACAATTTAAGGGGGTTTTAATTTGGGTTCCCTCTTTTATCAAATTAATGTTTATTAAATTTTCTCACATTTTTCACCCCCTTCCATGTAACTGATTAACCTCCCTTTTTCCTTAGGTTTTCCCCAAACCATAAAAACCCAATTTTTTGTTTTTAAAAAAAACATCCCCCTAACTTGTTAAAATGTAAAACTTTATACGCAAAGGGCCAAATGTTGGGTTTCTTAAAACCCCCCCCGCCTCCAAACAAAATTTTTTTAATTTTATCAAATGTGATAAGGTTTTAAACCCGCACGTAGAATTTTTTTGGGCTAAAACCCCAAAAGTACATTTCACTTTCGTTTTTTTAAGGGTTAAAAAACTTTCACTTTCCTTTTAAAAAAGGTTCTTCAAACTTCAAAACAGCAAATAAAAAACCTTTTTAACGATCTTTCTGCGACACTAAAACTAAAAAACCATATAAGCTGCCCCCGCTTCTGGGTAATTTTTTAATGATTTAATCACTTTTGGGCGAAAATATTACAAAATTTTTGAATCATAATTGGGGCTAATCAGCCTTTCTAAATTAGAGTTCTAACAAAAGCAAACCAAAAGAATTCCGAAATTTCCCCTCTTTTCTTCGGCGTCCCCCTTGATTTGAAAACACTTAAATTTATTAAAAAAAATTTTCGAAGACAACTGTCTTTTTAAAGCCCCCCGAAAATTGGGGCCCTGCGCTTTAAAAAACTCAAATCTAAGGAATGGAAAAGCGAAATTTCCCTACGCAAAACTTAAAACAAAAACCTTTTTTGCGCTTTAAACACCTAGGCGAGTTTTAGCGCCTAATTTTAAGTTTTTTTTGCTTCTTCATTTCCGAATTTCCCTTTAAACCGAAGATCTTTTTCCCCTTTTATTCCCGGTTTTCCCTAATCAAATAGGTTTAAAAAAAAGTCCCGCCTTGGGGTTTAAAAAAAATATTTCTTTCCCCCAAGTTTTTTAGAAAAAATTTTTTTAAAGTTTGCCCGCCCCAGGTTCTTTAACCCAAATGTCCGTTTTTTGGGCTGTTTTTTGAAACGAGCGCTATTTTGAAAATTGACGCGCAGACCTGGCACAATCTCGCCCTTTTCTCCTAGGTCCTGGGAAAATTTTACAGTAAGAAAATTTTATCCGCAACAATATTTTTAATGGATTAAATTGGAACATTAAAAGTCCGCTTATTTCCCTTTTACCCAAGGGGGTTCTTTAGTCCCTTTTATGCGGGTTTTAAAAATCGAGCCATGTTGGCCCTTTTGACATTTTTATTAACAAATAAAAAAAGTTAATAAAATTAAAAAAAATGGCAGGAATGAAAAAGAAAGATTAAAAAGTTTTTGGGGGGGGGGAACAATGAGTATTTCCCCCTTGGGGGCGGCATCGCTCGGGCTCTCATTGCATGATGAAATTTGCAGAAAACGGGGGGGACATTTTCCAACAAGTCGGTTTTAAAAAATTTAAAAGAAAGTAAAGGGGGAGATCATTAAAACCAAAGTTTTTGGCCAAGAACCCCCCCCCCAATTTATTTGACCCTAAAGGGGGTTTTAAGTTAAAAAATGACCATTTGTTTGGGGAGGAGCGACCAAAGGGCAACTTTTTCACTTTCAACAAAAAAAAACCCCCCAAAGTTTTTAGCCGGGGTTCAATTTTGAAATAGACTCAGTTGAAAGATCAAAATCGCCCCTTGGGGCCCTTTTAGGCCAAAAAAAATTCGGAGTCAAATTGGGTAAAAATTCAAAACACAAAATTTCAAAAACTCCGACAGATAACCAAATGCCAAAAAATTGGGAAATTAAAGAAAAAAAAAACAATCAGCAGGTGAATTTAAAAAATGGAAAAGAAGCAGAAAACCCGTTTTTTCCCCGAAGAAACAGCGTTTAAAAAACAAAACAAAACTCCTCCCGCAAACCCCTTTCGAGAAATAAGGCCCTTGATCATGCTTAAGAACCCAAAAAGGGGAATTAACAAACAATTTACCCAAAAATAGGTGAAATAGATGGCATATAAAAAGAGAAAAAAAAAAACCGTTGAGGGTGCCGGGCCCAAACGTAGGGCCGATATTAAAAAAGAATAACCCAAAGACAAAAGATCTTTAACAAGAGGATCCCCCAAGACTAGAATTTCAAAACTTAAACCAACCAATTAAACTCCCAAATGGGAAAAAATAAAGGAAAAAACCCTCCGAAAAATTTTTATGAAAACACAACGCTAGCAAAAGAAACCGAAAACCGTTAAAGAGCAAGGGGGTCACTAATTAACGTTATAACAGCCTTAAGGGTTTGCAATAAGTACACAGGGTTTGTCTTAAAGGGGGCGGGGGTCAAATTTCCCGTGCCTCCGCCACCAACGCCTCCCCCTGATAAATCATTGGAAAAAAAAAGCTTGATCATCTTGGGGAAATTTTTTTTAAAAAAAAAGCTGGTAAAGCCCGGGGCGCTTTAAAAGGTAAATTTTTGGGGTGTTGTTAGCTGGCTTTTGTCTACAAACAAGCAAAGTATTTGGCTTTAAAGGCCCCCACCCCATGGGGCAAAAAGTTTTTCGTAAAAGTTGGGTTTTCCAAATTTTGAAAAATAAAGACCAAGTAAACCCATGCCCCTTTAAACCAAAAAAAGCGCTGTCTTTTCATATTCCCTGGGCATTTGCGAAAAGAGTCCCGCGACTTTTTTGGGGTCTTCAAATGGTTTTTTTTTTTTGGGGTTTGACTTTGGGGGTTGGAAGCCCAAATCTTTGTTTTTTTTTTTGTTGTAATATTAAATTTCTCAAATTTAAAAACTTTTTTTTCCCAACCTTCGTTTATTGCCTTTCAAAAAAAATTTTATTTTTAAAGTTTATTAAATTTTACCTATCTGGAGGCGGGGTCAAAGGGGAGCATGTATAAACCAGTCCAACACAAAGGGCTACTTTTGATCTTGCGTATTGTAAAACATGTGGGAAACCCTTTTTAAAATTTTAAGGTAAAACAACTGGGGAAATTAATGGCGGCCTCAAAAATTTTCTTTAAATATTTTTTTTGTGCTCAAAGCCCGTAGAAAGAACATTTTTCTCGATCCTTGGGCCCTTTTTTTTCGACCCTAAACAAACACCAAACGTAAATACGAATAAGTTCCTTTTTTTCGTCAATTCCCGCCCCAGTTAGGCCCTTAGAATGTCAAAGGGTAAATGGGTCCCTGCTGTTTTAAAAGCTCTTTCTCTATTTGGGCCGGGCTGAACAATTTTTAAAGGGGTTTTAAGAAAATATTTTTTAAAATTTTTGGGGTGCCCCCCAAAAAAAGGGTGCCTAGGGAAAGAACCAAAACCAAAATTTTTCAAAGTCCCGTCTTGATTTTTAATATTTAATTCGTTATCAGATCCTTTTAAAAAGCCTTCATTTCAATTTTGTTTCGAATGGATTAAACGGGTTTGTCAATTTGGTTTAATGGCGGGGTTTTCAGTTCTTTAAAAAAACTCTGAAGGTGTAATAGAAAAAGAAATCTGTACACGACCTAACCCAAAAACAGGGTGAGTTTTAAAAGATTAGCATAAAGACACCCAAAACCCCAGTTGAAACACAAAACCCCCAGCAAAGTTTAAAATGGTTTTTGATAAAACCCGCCAAAGGATGACTAAAACCAAGGCCCTTTTGGGTTTTTCTCGTTTTCAATTTGGGGGAAAAATAGCTCTTCAATGGAGTACTCCCCCTTTTTTTTTTAAAAAGGCAGTCTGGGTCACACAATGACAAGAGTATCATTTCCCCCATTTTTAAAATTTTAGTTCGGGCCCAAAAGAATAAAATTTTTTCCCCTATATTTTTAATTCACACAAATTTTATTCCCGTTTTAAAAAAATTTTTTTAACCCAAAAAACAACTCAAGACCCGCCCCCTTTGGGGTTTTAACAAGCCCTTTGAAAAACAAAAGCGGGGCCAAAAAGGTCGCCTTTCCCTGGAAAAAAATTTTACAAATTTGAAAGGGTTTAAAAAATACGGGAAACCAAGGGGAATAAAAAATACCAAAAAAATGAAAGGAGAACAAACGACGTTAAACAGTTTTAAAAATCCTGATGTTAATTTCGGTTTTTCTCACTAAAAAGAACAATGAGAAAATTAAACAATACTCTTTAAAAAACAATGCAAATCTAAAAACAAAATTAACATTTTAAACCTGAAAAGCAAAAAAAACGATTTTGGGGGGAAAAAAGACAACCCCAAAAAAGCTAGCTTTTCAACTAGCAAACCCAAACCCCCCATAATTTTAAATTTTTTTGCCAAGAAACAAAAGTTTTTGGGGGAAAGGCCGCCCCAAACTTGCTTTCATTCATTTCTCTAAGGGCATTTGGACAGCTAAGCACGATGAAAAATTTTATGATTAAAGGCCCCCAACTTTTTAAAAAGCCCTTCCGTCAGGGGAAAATTTCATATTGCGATTAGAAAAAATACAAAATTTCCCCAATTTTCAGTTTAAAAGATTAGTTTGTGGGGGGGTCGGAAACAAAATTTTAAAATAAAAATCAAAGACAAACCCGGGGAAATCGGAAATGGGATAACCTGCACTGTTTTTTAAATAAAATAAAAACGCAAAAAAAAATAATGCCCCGTGGGCCCGAAAAAACCAGGAGAAAAATTAGCGCCTGTAGGTGTATAACTTTTGAATTAAAAGACCTTGCAGACGTTCGGCTTTGGGAAAAAAATGGTGAGATAGGCGCTTTGAAAGGGTTTTGAGTAAAACTAAAAATTTGATTATAAACCAAAAAAAGGGTTTGGGGACAGCAAAAAGTTTTTTTAAACAAAACAACTGCGCAACTAAAGGCAAAAAAATGTGGCCCATAAAAATATAAAATAGTTCGAAAAACCCGACTCAAATTTTCACTTTGGGAAACCAAAAATTTTAAAAAGGGAAATAAAAAATTTTTAATTCAAAGCCCAATTTCAAATTTTAAAACCCAAAAAAGTTTTTAAAAAAAGCATTCAACTCTGGCCCTTTACATTTAAGTCTTTCCCGGGCGGGCAAAGTCAAAAAAATGAAAAAACCCGAAAGGAAAAAACATTTCATCCTCCACAGAAAAAGAAACAGGTTTTTTTAAAAAAAGCTTTTAAAAAAATTAAAAGTTCTTTCCCAAGGCAGAAAATTAGGGGACACGATTTACAATGATATTTGAAATTTTTGTCTTTAAAGAAATTTGGGGAAGGGGTGGGGTTGTGGGCCCTTTGGGACGTCCTTTTAAAAAAAAAATTTAAAATTTGGGTGGCAAAAAATTTGGACGTTAAAAAGCCTAAACTTGTTGTCGTTCCCTTTTTTCACAATGGTGAGGTAATTTAAAATCATAACAAAAAAGCAACAAAATCAATGTTGACAAAAAAGAAACAATTTTTACAAAATGAATTGGAAAAAATCTTTCACATTTAAGGGGCCCTTTTAGGGGTTTTTTTATCTGAAAAAAGTTTTACGAGATTAAAAAAAAAATAACTGGGTTTGAAAAATTCTGTTAAAAACTAAGAGCAGAAAAATTTTTGAAAAAAAACCCCAATTTTCAAAAAATTTGTGGGCAGACAGGATTTGGAAAAAACAATATTTGAACCAAAACCCATTAAAAAACAGTTTTATCGCTATAAAAATTTTTAAACATAAATTTTGGGTTTTTTTTTGTCCAACACTTTTAAAAGGAAAAAAGCAATCAAAAATAGAAGGTTTAAAATGGGCAATGATGACAAAAATTTTATAATCCCCAGCAATAAACTGGGGTGAGTGTTTAGGAACAGTTTTATAGGGTGTTTTGGGAAGGAAAGCAAAACCTAAATTAAAAATAGATTTACTGTTCCCCAGAAAGAGAAAAATAGTTAAAAAAGAAACACTTTTTTCAAAACTACTTTCACGAAGACAAGCTGGGAATTTAATGTGTGGATTTTATGCAAAAATATAACTCATTTTAAAAACTTTAAAAGAACATTAAAGACTGTAGTGTTATTTCACATGAAAGACAGAGACTCCCTTTTAAAAAAAATTTTTTTTCGAAAATTAGTTATTTTAAAATGATCAGGAAAACACAGGAATTTAAACAAAAATTAAAATCTGAAAAATTTAGTTAAAAAAGTATTTTAAAACCCAAAAACCCACAAAAGTAAGTTTTTTTGTAATAAACGTTTTTTTTTTGGTTAATGAAGTCTTTCTTTTCAGAAACAGGAAAACCTTTTTTCCCGGGGTTTTACTTTCGCCCGAAACTGGGGAGGGCGGAAGTTTGGGCCCCGAAAGAAAGGGTTTTTCCGGTTTTCTTGGGGTGTGTGGTTTTGATTTTGTTTGTTTGTGTGTGGGGTGTTGGGGTGTTTGCGTGTGTTGTGTGTGTGTGTGCGTGGTTTTGTGTGTGTGTGTGTGTTGTGTGGGGTGGTGTGTGTGGTTTCCTTTTGGGGTTGGGGGGGGGGGGGAAAGGGGAGTTCCCCGTCCCAAAGACCAACACGGGGCCACAGAATGTTTTGGGGTGTGTGTGTTGGGGAATGTGTGTGGAGTGTGTTTTTTTGTGGTGATGTTGTGTGTGGTTGTGTTTTGGTGTCCCGGGCAAAGGGGAATTTCCCGTCAATGACCAACACTGGGCCCCCAAAAATGTGTTTTGGTGTGTGTTTTTGGTGGTGTGGTTTTTTGTGGTGTGGTGTGTTTTGTGGTTTTGGGGTTTTGGCAAGGAAGTCCAGTCAATGACCAACACTGGGGCCCCCAAAATGTGTGTTGGGGTTTTTGTTGTGTGTGGTGTGTGTGTGTGTGTTTGGTGTGTTGTGTGTGTGGTGTTTTGGTGGTTTGGGGTCGGCAAGGTAGCCAGCCCAAAGACCAACACTGGGTTCCCCCCAAATGTTGTTGTGTGTGTGTGTGTGGGGTGTGTGGGGTTTTTTGTGGTGGGGTGTGTGGGTGTGTGAAAGTGTTTTTTTTTCGGGCAAGGGGAAATCCCCTCAATGACCAAAACGGGGCCCAAAAAATCAAAAGACCAGACGTCTCCACCGACATTTCCTTTTTTCTTCGTCGCTGAGACTGTGAACAGACAGCACGGCCGGGAAGGATGGGTTTTCCCCTTTTCCTGAGGGTCTGAAGAGGGAGAAAAAGAGGAGAGAGAGAGAGAGAAGAGAAGAAGAGAGAGAGGGGAGAGAGAGAGAAGAAGAGAAAAAGAGGAAAGACAGCCCCAAAAGACAGAAAAAGACAGACAGACAACAGAGAAACAGACGGGGTTTAGAGAGAGAGGAAGGGAGACAGAGAGGGGGGAGAGACAAGGAGGGAAGAGAGGTAAGAGAGAAGACAGCAGACAGACAGAAAAAAAGAAAGGTTTGGGGAGAAGAGAAAAGAGGAAGGGAGACAGAGAGGGGGGAGGAAAAGAGGGAGGAAGACAGAGACAACACAAGAGAGAGAAAAGGTGGGTAGAGAGAGAGAGAAAGGGGGGAGAGGGGGGGAGAGACAGACAAAACAGAGAGAGAAAAAGAGAGAGGAAGGGAGGGGGAAAAAACAGGTTTTGTGTTGAGGTGTGTGTGGTTGTGGGGGGGGGGTTTGTGTGGGTGTGTGTGTGAAAAGAGAGAGAGAGAGAGAGAGAAGAGAGGAGAGAGAAAAGGGGAAAGAGAGAGAGAAGAGAGAGAAAAACAGAGAAAACCAAAAAAGGGAAGAAAGAGAAAGAAGAAAAAAGAGAGGAGAGAGAGAGAGAGAAGAGAGAAGAGAGAGAGAGAGAAAGAAGAGAGAGAAAAGGGGAGGGAGGGACGGAAAAATTTAAGGGGCGAGAGAGAGAGAGGGGAAAAAGAGAGAGAAGAAAAAGAGAGAAAAGAGAAGAGAGAGAACAGAGAAAGGAGAGACAGACAAAACAGAGAAACAGAGAGACAGAGAGACAGAGAGACAGAGAGAAACAGATGATTTTCAGACAGATGAGACAGACAGGCAGACAGACTTAAAAGAAAAGAGAGAAAAGAGAGAGAGAGAGAGAGAGAGGGGGAAAAGAGAGAGAGAGAGAGAGAAGACAGAGACAGAGAAAAGAGACAGAGACAAAAACAGAGCGAAACCCTATCACTCAATGTGAACCCCCCCGACAAAAATCCCCCACCAACAAACAAGGAAAAGGGGGACAAAAAAACCAAAGAATTTGACACGGGCCCGACACCAAAAAACCAAAACATTAAAATTTAAAACACTGAAGAATCAAACGTGAGAGGGGGGTTCTTTCAAACGAAACAATTTTTTTCAGAAAAAAAAAAGGGAGAACATCCCTTCTTTCTACCCTCAAAGCAACAACAACAACAAGATCATCAAAAGAACAACATAATACACACGGTATT
>CM031600.1:83628510-83631010 GCA_018398815.1 Conus ventricosus
GTCCGCCTGATCTCTCTCTCTCTCTCTCTCTCTCTCTCTCTCTCTCTCTCTCTCTCTCTCTTCCCTCTGTCTCTACTCCCCCCCCCTCTCTCTCATTTCTTCCTTGACCTCATTTTTGTATTCCTGTCTTCTCATTTGTTTCTCTTCTTCCTCTTCTCAGGCTGTGTGTCCCTGTCTCATCTCTCTCCCCCCCCTCCCCCTTAAAAAAACCCTTTCTGAATCAGTGGAGACACAAGAATTAGAACAAATCGAATCAAGAAACCGAATTCTGGGATTTCGAAATGAAAGAAATCTGATTGTCGCTCATGTTGTTTTAAGTTTTTCCATTTCACGTTAGCTTGTTTGTTTTTTGGGTTTATGTATCGTTCTTTCGTCTTTATTTGATTACTTCAATCGGTCATTATAGGCATTAAGCGAATGATTGCAAAACAAACAGAATATAGCTGGTTGGAGGAGAGAGAGAGAGAGAGAGAGAGAGAGAGAGAGAGAGAGAGGAGAGAGAGAGAGAGAGAGAGAGAGATTTGAACAGGACAGAGAGACGGGAAGGAGGAAGTGGAGAAAGACGACAACAAGAATATAGATGAATGGATAGCCAGGTAGATAGGCAGACACGCACGCACGCGCGCGCGTACACACACACACACACACACACACACACACACACACACACACACACACACACACACACACACACAATTATTTTTAAAAAAGTATAATGAACAATCTAAGATGTGATGCCTCTAACGTTCGTCACGTTTTACTCTTCATGGATGGCCGTCAATAAAAGTCAAACCAGAAAGGTGTTGAAAACTAGCATGCCCTCCCCCCCTCCCCCCTCCCCCCCCCCCCCCCCCCCCCCCATTTCCTTCATGAACGCATCTGTTGGGTCGGAGAAGTCCCAGCCTATTTGCTGAACATTCACTCTGTGCGAGGTGGCATAGCAGGAGCACCTACGGAAGGGTGGCAAGATCTCTCTCAAGGGACACTGATGTGAGAGGTCAGTGTCGGGCGGCGCAGTCAACCTTCCAGCCCTAGGGGTGACAGCAGGTTAAGGCTGTGTTGCCGACGAATAGCTCGTGGGGATGTGGGGGCGATTGGCGGCGATGCCTGACTGCGATCACCATGGCCTGGGCGTCCCTATCCTAGGGTCAGCATAGTAGGTATCGCTCTCGGAGTTTGGCTGAAAAAGTGCCCTCGCGGCTCGTAGTCAGAGACCCGTGCAGCGCTCAAACGAAGTTCAACCCGCTCCCCGTTTGACGAGGTCTCCCGCGGTTCAGGACCATCGGCATCCGAGCATGAAGAAGGCCGCCTCTTAGCCATGGAGACGGGCCCTTTTTTTTTTTGGGGGGAGGGGGGGGGGGGGGGGGGGAGGACGAGGCGAAGAATACTGGCCCCCATAGTTGCCCGACCAACACCACAAAGTGAACATCGGTTCACACGGAACCAGGACCAAATGCTGGACATCAATTCAGCACGATGACAGAAGAGGACCCGGACTCCAGTCTGGAACGAAAGGCAGAACAAGATCAGACGCCCTCCTCTGGAACCAAGCCACGACTCCTGCCAACAGCCAGACATCCTGCCACCAGAACTGCACACTTTCCTCTGGGACACCACGTCCTTTAAGGCCTCCGGCTGGTAGGACGCAAAACTCACCTCTACACTGCTTGCCGAGCCAGCAGAAGAGGAGCCAGAGCTCCGAAATATGTGTTTCGTTTCCCAAAGAAATTTCATGTTCCAGTAGGCTGTCCACCAACAAATCTGTGTGCCTTTCTTTTGCCCCCCCCCCGACCCCCCCACCCCACCCCCCACACCCTCTCCTTCCTCTGCCATTACAAAATGTTTAAATCATTTAATCTTACGTCTGAACTTCGTCAGCCTTTCAAAAGCCTGACGAACTGATAACTCACTACACTTGTATCTTTCCATTATTCTGTTGTTTTGAAAGGGAAACTTGCTTGACTGGGCAGTACAGAGGCTGCAGCGTGGAAGCATGTTTACTTTGCATTGCTATTCAGCCGCTGCACTGGTTTGGCGAATTAGTGACCCTCTGTACATTCTCTTACTTCGGCTTCCACGTGCAGTCCCTCAACTTCCAGCCTCATTCCCCCAGGGCCAACTAAACCCACTCACTACAGCCCTGGTTGCCCTGAGTGCAGAGATGGAGAAAGTGGTGCTACAGTGGGTCCCAGTCATGGCGGCATCAGAGGCAATGACAAAGCAGACACACTGGCAAAAGAGGGAGCGCCGAAGGAGCAGACCGACAACCGAGTGAGCTATGATGAAGCAAAGGTCACCATCAAGGCTCAGCAGCGGAAGAAGTGGCAGCTTCAGCACCCAAAACACAACCAGATGATGGCTGCTTTTCTCTCCGACGACGGGAACAGGTGCAGATCTTTCGAATGAGAACTGGACACAATCGTCTGCGCCACCACATGCACACAAAACTCGGCATTGGACAGTCTGGAGGGTGTCCTTGTAGTCAGGGACAAATGACAGC
>CM031600.1:83633510-83636010 GCA_018398815.1 Conus ventricosus
ATAATTAACATACCTACAAATTTTCAGAAAGATCGGCCCAGTAGTTTTGTCTGGAGCGAGCGGAACACAGTTTGACCACGGATGGACAGACGGACGGACGGACACACACACACACACACACACACACACACACACACACACACACACACACACACACAGCATTTCTTCGTTCCCATTGTAAAGTATTCCCTGTTCTATAAGAACAGGGAGTACAAAAGCGTGAAACATTTCATTTACATTTTGTTTTCTTAAAGATCAGATCCTCTGTAGGGAAAATGCGCGTGAGTAAGATCTACTGCTAAATATATCACTGTGCTCCATTTTAGTCAACTTTTGTTTAAACACAAGAGAACAGAAAGATCGCCACCACTATTGACGATGCCATTGTCATCAAACAAAATATTATGCTGTTTGACAATCAAGTGTATTTCACCTATGAAAGTAATGGGAGTTACGTTCATTTTAAAACATACACTCAATGTCGTACACTCAACACCATGTCTGAGCAGGAGCAGACTGGGGCAGAACAATGCCATTACTACATGCCAATGATAGGTCTGGCACCCATAACCCTCCCTCCCCCCCTCGCAACCCCATCCTCTCCCACAGCCTGCAGTCTGCGATGTTAACCATGGCATCATGGCAGCTGGGCCATCCGTCATCAACTAGTTCCTAACAAATTTTTCTGCAGGGCGGAAATATACTGCGTGGGTGTGACCCCCTGCCAGACTCCCGAGTTAGGCAGTCATTTTTCACCGTCTGCGCTATGAGGCAACCCAGGGCCAGACGCTTCAATAACAACTAACAAAAAAAAGGGAAAAAAAAAAAAAAAAAAGAAAATTGTGAAAGATTTCATATATATATAATATTTAAAAAAAAAACACCCAATCATACTCGGTAGGTAGAATGCCCATGGACAAGATCTACTGCTGAAATAACCCTGTCCTCCATTTTTAGTAAACTTATTTTTAAACACAAGAGAACAGAGAGATCGCCAACACCATGGACAAAGTCATTGTTCTCAAATGAAACATGCTGGCTGTTTGACAGTCGAGTGTATTTCACCAATAAAAGTAATGGTAGATACGTTAATTTCAAAACATACTTTCCTCAATGTCCGAGAGATGTTGGCAGTTGGATACACCGAATGTGACTTGGAAGAACAAAACATTAAAAGTATTGCATGCTTCTGCAAATGAAAAGTATTGCATGCTTCTGCAAATTACAATACCTGCATAAGCAAATTACAATACCTGCATAAGCAAATTACAATACCTGCATAAGACACATTGCTTTTGAGAGTCCATCAGCCAACGTTTTCTGAGACTATGTTCTTCATGGTGGTGCAGACCGCATGTCATTTCTTCATGGTGATGCAGACCGCATGTCATTTCTTCATGGTGATGCAGACCGCATGTCATTTCTTCATGGTGATGCAGACCGCATGTCATTTCTTCATGGTGATGCAGACCGCATGTCATTTGGCTAAGACAATCCGTGTAGTGAACTGGGCCGTTATGCAGATACCTCCGATACTTTAACAGTCCGATAGGATCTATCCCACCGAGATCTATCGGTGGGACAGTTCATCCGATAGCTCGGCATGCATGGACATCCGACAGTGCCTCCAATAACTATCGGGTGTCCGTGGCTGCTCTAAGAATAACTTGGCAGGGATTCCCCAACTTCCGCCCTCGCTGCGCATGCGTTTATCAGTTTAGCAGCAAAATGGCCGAGGGGAAGAGGGCGCGGAAACCGAATTTCACGGACACTGGGTCAAGCTGCCTTGCCGGTTGGACAGTTCAATTGTCTCTGCAGTTGAATCTGTCAGCTGCAGAATGTCTTGTCGCCTGAATCTAATTTTCGAGTACAGTTCGACATCATCGTATCTGTCCAGTGGATGCAGTCTGTCTCGAAAAATACGTTCTCTTCGCAACATTCGACGTCTCCGCATTCTCAGAGCGACAAACGCGGCTGCCATCTTGTCAACATAGATATCGGACCGAAAGACGAGATATCGGAGGGAGGTACCACCTCTAAACTTATAGGGGGGACAGGTCTCTATTGTGGCTTCCTGCATGAGATTTTTTCCGCATTATCGAGCCGACTACCGCAATCGGTTCGATAGACGATTTATCGGGCCTATCTGCATACCGCCCCTGGTGAATAAGTTTGCCGTTGGATGTATCAGTAACAACAGCTTCACTGGATCTGTAACTCCACTCCCCCTTCCTCTCCGATCCCCTTTGCCTCACTCTCATTTTGCAGTTAGTACATTAGGCTTGCAAAGTGATAAGCGTTCATTTTTTGTTAACATCGTCCTTTTTCACACACACCCTTTTTTTTAAATTTTAAATATCACCATCTTGTGACACACGCAAAATGTAAGATTTAATGATTCGAGAACACAGGCTGGTATAGACATGCACAACAAATGGAAAGAACAAGTCATAATATAGAAGCAGCGCGTTTCGACACGAAGGTTTCAAGTACCCTAACT
>CM031600.1:83648510-83658510 GCA_018398815.1 Conus ventricosus
GATTGGCTGGAGATTGGCTTACCTCTAATGGCCTCTCCCGTTTCCGGGATGAACTTCCGGTCCTCCTGGGACTCCAGAAATCGGCAACGTCTGCCATCCCAGCCTGGCGGGGGTGAGTTCAGGGCACTCCGCCCTTGGCCTTTCTCCTACCTTCTCCTAAGATTTCTTGCCCTTTGCTACCACTGGCTACCTTCTCCTACGATTTTGTGACCTTTTCGTATGATTTCTTGGCTTTTTCTTTAAAAAAAAATCTCAGCTATCCCTACGATTTCTGGCCCTTTTCCTATCGTTTTCTGGCTTTCCCTACAAGTTTCTGACAATCTCCTCTATTTTTGGACTTTCCCTGCTCTATTTCCTTCCCCGATCTCTTGTTTTGTTTTGTTTTTTTTCTCCCCCAACTGTATCTTTCCTTTTTCATACCACTATCTACCATTTCATACGTTCTCCTATCCTTTCGTCCCCTTTCCTACATTTTCCAACCATTTACTACCATCATTTACCATTTTCTTACTATTCCCTATTATTTACGACCTTTGCTACCATTTCCGGTCTTATTTTCTCTCTGCTTCAAACAATTTCCTACTTTAGTTTTCATTTTCTATCTTTAACTACTATATCTCACCTTCTACCATTATTTTCTGTCTTTTCTATATTTTGTCCCCTACGATTCCATACATTTCTATAGATTTCTTTTCATATTTACCTACAATTTCCTGCTTTTCATGGTATTTTCTACATTTTCTCTGCAATTTCCAACAGCGTCCTTCGTATTCTTATCATTTCCTACATTTTCATACCATTTTCTACCTTTTACTTCTTTTTTTTTATTTCTACACTTTCCTATGTTTTACTTGTATTCTCTACTTTTATATACCAATTTTTACGTTTTCATATGAATTCATACCTTATTTTACATTTCCTGATTTTTCAAAACTTTAATTTTCTATCATTATTTTCCTGTGGGTTTTTTTTCTCTCTACCATTTCCTTTAATTTCAAACCTTTCCCTGTAATTACTTGCATTTCCTACACTTGTTTACCATTCTCTGGCATTTCCTACCTTTTCCTACAATATCGTATCTTTTCCTACCCTTCCTATCATTTCCTGCAATGTTCTGCCTTTTTCTACCAGTCTCACCGTTTCCTTCCAATTCCTATCTTTCCCTCTCATTCCCCGCGTTTCTTACCTTCTTTTTTCTACCACTACGTAACCTTTCTTACCATTTCTCAACTTACAGTTACCTACCTTTTTTTCTACCACTACATAACATTTCTTACGATTTCTCGACTGTACAGTTACCTCCCCTTTTTTCTACCACTACGTAACCTTTCTTACCATTTCTCGACTGTACAGTTACCTCCCCTTTTTTCTACCACTACGTAACCTTTCTTACCATTTCTCGACTGTACAGTTACCTCCCCTTTTTTCTACCACTACGTAACCTTTCTTACCATTTCTCGACTGTACAGTTACCTCCCCTTTTTTCTACCACTACATAACCTTTCCTACCATTTCTCGACTGTACAGTTACCTCCCCTTTTTTCTACAACTACGTAACCTTTACAACCATTTCTCGACTGTACAGTTACCTCCCCGTTTTTCTACCACTGCGTAACCTTTCTTACCATTTCTCGACTGTACAGTTACCTCCCCTTTTTTCTACCACTACGTAACCTTTCTTACCATTTCTCGACTGTACAGTTACCTCCCCTTTTTTCTACCACTACATAACCTTTCCTACCATTTCTCGACTGTACAGTTACCTCCCCTTTTTTCTACAACTACGTAACCTTTACAACCATTTCTCGACTGTACAGTTACCTCCCCGTTTTTCTACCACTGCGTAACCTTTCTACCATTTCTCGACTGTACAGTTACCTCCCCTTTTTTCTACCACTACGTAACCTTTCCAACCATTTCTCGACTGTACAGTTACCTCCCCTTTTTTTCTACCACTACGTAACCTTTCTCACCATTAATTTATTCTCGACTGTACAGTTACCTACCCTTTTTTTTCTACCACTACGTAACCTTTCCAACCATTTCTCGACTGTACAGTTACCTCCCCTTTTTTCTACCACTACGTAACCTTTCCAACCATCTCTCCACTGTACAGTTACCTCCCCTTTTAGTCCCACACTTTCCTGCCTTTCCTTACCTCCTCCTCTTCTGCCTACGCAGGCTGATACTCCTGCGAACACTCCGCACTCCGCCTGCGGACAGGCAGGGATTAATCCCATCTACCCAACAAAGGGAGTGGAGTTTTGAGTGTATGACCGGTTTTTTTCTTTTATATCCGCCATTGCTTCGAGGAATGCCTTTCCTTACGAGTCTCGCCTTTCCTTCCCATCACTTCCCCTAACTTTTCCCAGTTTAACCCAGAATGTACTGTATTTGTCTTTGGTTTAACCCAGAATGTACCGTATTTGTCTTTGGTCCCAGAATGTACCGTATTTGTCTTTGGTTTAACCCAGAATGTACCGTGTTTGTCTTTGGTTTCGTACCTTTTCCCATGACCGCGGGCACGAGGAATCATCATCATCATCGTCATCGTCATCGTCATCATCATCATCATCGTCATCATCATCGTCATCATCATCATCATCATCATCAGCAGCAGCAGCAGCAGCAGCAGCTGTCATCCCAGCCCTGCAGAGAAGAATCAAAGCCTGTCAGCACTGCCCCCCCCCCCCGCCCCCTCCCACCCCCCCCCCCCCCACCCCGCGCCCCTGCCTCCTCTCCCTTGCCCATCCATTTCAGCTCCCGCCTCCCCTCATTCCTTTCTCCCCCCCCCTCCCCCTCCCCGGTTCCCGCCACATCTATCCCATCGTCTACCAATGTCCTGTATCTTCACACAAGTTGCCTGTCCTTTCGTTTCCCATCCCATTTCTCTTTCCGATGTCTTCACATTAGTTGCTTCTTTCTTTTTTTTTCCCTACAACTTCTTGCGTCCACGTAGTTTCTTTTGTTACCTTTTTTTCCCCATCTACAATATCCAGTTTCATCTGATCTTCCGCTGCTTGTTTTACCAGTTACTTCCATTTCCAGCCTTGTTTTTTTTTTTCTTTTCATTTTGGGTATCTTTTACAAGTATTTCCCCAAGTGTTTTTTTTTTTAATATAAATGATTTCCAACCTTCTGCTATCATTTCCCACCTTCTGCTATCATTTCCCACCTTCTGCTATCATTTCCCACCTTCTCCTACCATTTGCTACCTTCTTCTCCTATCTTTCCCACCTTCTGCTATCATTCCCCACCTTCTATCATTTGCTACCTTCTTCTCCTATCTTTCCCACCTTTTCCTATCATTTCCCCACCTTCTTCTCCTATCATTTGCTACCTTCTTTTCCTATCATTTCCCACCTTTTCCTATCATTTCCCCACCTTCTTCTACTATCATTTGCTACCTTCTTTTCCTATCATTTCCCACCTTCTCCTATCATTTTCCCACCTTCTTCTCCTATCATTTTCCCACCTTCTTCTCCTATCATTTTCCACCTTCTAATATCATTTCCCCATCTTCTTCTCCTATTATTTCCCACCTTCTCCTATCATTTCTCACCTTCTCCTATCATTTCCCACCTTCTCCTATCATTTCCCCACCTTCTTCTCCTATCATTTCCCACCTTCTTCTCCTATCATTTCTCACCTTCTGCTATCATTTCCCACCTTCTCCTATCATTTCTCACCTTCTACTACAATTCCCCACCTTCTCTTATCATTTCCCACCTTCTATCATTTCTCACCTTCTCCTATCATTTCCCACCTTCTCCTATCATTTTCCACCTTCTTCTCCTATCATTTTCCACCTTCTAATATCATTTCCCCATCTTCTTCTCCTATTATTTCCCACCTTCTCCTATCATTTCTCACCTTCTCCTATCATTTCCCACCTTCTCCTATCATTTCCCCACCTTCTTCTCCTATCATTTCCCACCTTCTTCTCCTATCATTTCTCACCTTCTCCTATCATTTCCCACCTTCTCCTATCATTTCTCACCTTCTCCTACAATTTCCCACCTTCTCTTATCATTTCCCACCTTCTATCATTTCTCACCTTCTCCTATCATTTCCCACCTTCTCCTATCATTTCTCACCTTCTTCTATCATTTCTCACCTTCTCCTACAATTCCCCACCTTCTCTTATCATTTCCCACCTTCTATCATTTTTCACCTTCTCCTATCATTTCCCACCTTTTCCTATCATTCCCCACCTTCTCCTATCATTTCCCACCTTCTTCTCCTATCATTTCCCACCTTCTCCTATCATTCCCCACTTTCTCCTATCATTTCCCACCTTCTTCTCCTATCATTTCCCACCTATTCCTATCATTCCCCACCTTCTCCTATCATTTGGAACCAATTCCTATCTTTCCACGCCTCCTCGCCTTTGGGTTAAAAAGAATTTCTTTTGAATGGCTATTTGCCCTGCTTTGTTTATTCTATCTTAGTTTTCCTAACTGTGACTACTATTTTCTTTCTTTTCACACAGTTTTCGGCACCTTTCCGTACAATTTCATATTCTTTCATTCTGCTTGATGCACTCCACTGTTTCTTCGGTTTCACTACTATATCCATTAAAAAAAACAACAACACCTCTTTCAGCGCTTTTCTTACCGTTCCCTGCTGGTCGTGCCTTTTATAGATACTGGTTTCCATCTCTTCATATTATTTCACCCTTTTTCAAAGTGTCCCCCCCCCCCCCCCCCCCCCACTACTTCTGTTCCTTTATTTTTTTTCCAACCACTTCTCTTTCGTACGTTGATCTACTTTACTTTGTAGCCTACTCACGTTTCCTACCTTTCGCTGCCATTTTCTACCATTAGTTTCATTATCAAAGAGCAGTCAGTTTGGATTTCAGGTCGTCATTATGAAGCCAATCCGACAAAAAGTATTGCTTTGCCGAGTCGCTTATTATGGACGGGGGTGGGGGGTGGAGGATGCAGAAGGGAGGTTGAGGAGGGGAGGAGGGTGGGGGGCGTGACTCATGATTCTCAGTAGCCTACTTTCTACAGCACATCAACTGCGCTAAAAATGTTATGGATGCTGCCATGACTGTTCCAGTGTGCTCTTCGTGTGGACAGTGAGGGGAACGAAGGGTGTTCTTCTTTCCTTACACGGTGACTAACAGACCTTTCGTGATGCGTTATGTTTCAGCTCATGTGAATTCCATCCGGCACCCTATTCCGCATTTTCCTATGATTACGGCCCTGTTCTGCTTGAGTTTGGCTTCAGCGACTTATTTATGATACGTGTGTTGATGTTATGGTGAAGACCTGACTTGGTTGGTACAAAACAGAAATGATTATTTTGCGGCTTTCGTGTAATTTCACTTTTATTTATCGCCGCAAATGATCAACTCGCGTAGCCTTACTTACTTGAAAGACTGTATTTGTATGTGATCTATCTTATTTCCGTATCCCTTTTTCCTTGCCTGCGAAGTAACAGGCCTTTCTTACGTGTTTTACTGGGATGATTCTTCCAATGCGTCCACTTACTTTATCGTCACTCATATATTATGACGTTTCATTGTATTGGAATCCCACTTTGCACACGTTTCAAATTCTCACCACGATTATGATCCATATTGTTTGAATTTGGTCACGATGGCAAATTTACGATGCATTTTTATTTACATTTGTTTACACCTGACATTGTTGGTACAAAAGAAACCTGCCTGATTTACTACTTTAATGATCGCATGAATAACTACAAAGGATCAATTCATATGACTTTGCTTAGCTTGCCTATGGATCTTTTTGAAAAACTGTATTTGTATGTGACACTACACAGCTGATCTATGCACATCATTATGAATCTGTTCCTTCGTTTGTACGTAATGATTGGAACACATT
This sequence comes from Conus ventricosus, assembly GCA_018398815.1. Taxonomy (NCBI): domain Eukaryota; kingdom Metazoa; phylum Mollusca; class Gastropoda; order Neogastropoda; family Conidae; genus Conus; species Conus ventricosus. The sequence continues at coordinate 83,654,366 of CM031600.1, forward strand.
GCTTTGATATTTGATATTCGAAAATTTGAATTGATCATTATGTAATGCTTATTTCATAACTCACACACACACACACACACACACACACACACACACACACACACACACACACACACACACACACACACACACACGCACGCACGCACGCACGCACGCACGCACGTACGCTCACACACACACACACATACACACACACACACGCGCACGCGCGCGCGCACATACAAGCGCTAACTGTAACTGATCTGTTACTTAGAAAGCGACATTAAGCAGTAGGCTTACTAGGGAAAAAAACAACCAGTGAAAATATTTGTTCGGTTGATGGCCTTTTCGAAGTAATACTACCATCGTGATAATAGTAGCAGGAAAAGCTTTGTCATTTTCTTGCTCCTCTTGTACTTGTGATCGTCCAAAAAATGCCATTCTTCAAAGTTTACTTCGGAAACACACACACACACACACACACACACACACACATGCGCGTGCGTGCACATGCACACACACACAAGCGCGCGCTCACGCACGCACTCACGCGCGCGCGCGCGCACACACACACACACACACACACACACACACACACACACACACACACACACACGCACACACACGCACACACACACACACACACACACACACACACGCACACACACACACACACACACACACACACACACACACACCTTAAGAAACAGAGCAGGCTGAGTTCACTGACTCACGTTTCTACGCACATGAATCAATAAGTAGCGGACAGTAGCCAAATGCCATGCTGGGTGAACGGACGCCAGGTCTCACAGTTCTTAAAGGTCAAGCAGATGCAAAGGAGAAGATTAAACTGACCGGTGGATACTTCACAGAACGAACGGCAATTGGATTTCCCGGGTTGTGCAGCGCGACTCTGCTTGAAGTGCCAGCCTTGAAGTGCCAGCCTTCCTGGGTTTGCGAGGGGAGACGACTCGTATAGCTTGTTTCCTGCAGCTGGTTGACCAAATGATTCTGTATAGCTTGTTTCCTTGGAGCTGGTTGACCAAATGATTCTGTATAGCTTGTTTCCTTGGAGCTGGTTGACCAAATGATTTTGTATAGCTTGTTTCCTTGGAGCCGGTTGACCAAATGATTCTGTATAGCTTGTTTCCTTGCAGCTGGTTGACCAAATGATTCTGTATAGCTTGTTTCCTTGGAGCTGGTTGACCAAATGATTCTGCATAGCTTGTTTCTTTGGAGCTGGTTGACCAAATGATTCTGTATAGCTTGTTTCCTTGGAGCTGGCTGACCAAATGATTCTGTATAGCTTGTTTCCTTGGAGCTGGTTGACCAAATGTTTCTGTATAGCTTGTTTCCTTGGAGCTGGTTGACCAAATGATTCTGTATAGCTTGTTTCCTTGTCTGTGGTCAACGAATTTCTGAGATCTTAATGACGGGACTCGTGTAGCTTATTTCCTTCGAGCTGGTTGACCCAAGTCAACGGCATGGTTCTGTATAGCTTGTTTCTTTGTCTATGATTAATGAATTTCTAAGATCTTGAGGATGAGAAAAAGTGGGATAAATGGTAACGCACTTGCAACGAAAGCGAGAGAATCCTGGGTTCTCAGTTCCAGTTTCGGGTAGTAAAAGCTTATGGAGTCGGAGATCTTTTTTTTCCGAGGAGACTGTATACAATCGTCCACAAAGCAGTATGTACTTATCACACATATCTATCCCCCTCTCTCCCCTCCACTCTCAAACTGAAGATGCCTGGGTCTCTCTGTATAAAATGTATATTTTTGTATTCAGAAAACTGTACATCTTTTTTGCCTTCCCTTTCATTTTGCTTGATTTTTTTTTTGTGTGTGTGGATTTATTGATGTCTATTTTTTGTATCCGATGGTGGCCCACCCGCCCGCCTTTGTTCTATAAAGTTCATGTACCTTTCGCTCCACTGCATTGATATAGTGGAAAGTGGGTAGCGATGTGGGTGGAGGTGAGGGGTGATAAATGTCTTTCAGTATTTCTTTCTTTCTGCGTAGGCAGGCTGATACTCCTGCCGACACTGCCTGTATAGACAGGCAGTGGAGTTTTGTGTGTATGACCGTTTTTCATCCCGTCATTAAGGCAGCCATACTCCATCTTCGGGGAAGGTGCATGCTATGTGTAGCGTGTCATCCATACCAACGGCCAAACTGGCCTTCTCTTCCGAAAGTTGGTGATGGGATTTTACGTGTGTGCAAGATGTTGTGCGTGCGTTCACACACGGAACCTCGGTTTATAGTCTCATTCGAAGGACTGTAAGGGGAATGGAGTCAGAACCAATGTTAACTCCGAGGGAAAATCCCCTTGTACCGAAATTCGAACTCCCAACCCAGGATCACGAGTCTGGCGCTCTACTAAATGAGCTATTCCGGCCCCCATGAGTTGTATTCCTATCTTCTGGACATTCCATTTTAATTTAATTTCTATTCTGTCACCCTCTCATGCCATTTTTGACTCTCTGTATTGTCGTTTACTCTTTAGTGGCCCATATATGAACATTTGTTCAAAGAAAATCGTCTTAGGTGTTTTTTTTTCCAACATGTCAGTTTTCGTTACCGTTGTAATATTTGTCAAGGCCAAAATAACTCAGTTGTTAGAATAGCAGATCGCTGATCCTGGTAATGCTGGAGGTGTTTGGCCATTGGTATGGATGACACGTACACAAAAAGCATGTACTCTCTGTGAAACATGGGAAGAAAAATGGAAAATCTGAGTGACTGATATCCGACTGAATGACACGGGGAACGTCAAGATGTAGCGCTAGCGTGCAGTTCTTAGGTCGGCACTACCCAGGTAGGCAGCCCGTTGTGACAATGTGAGCGTAGATTGTAAAGCGCTCAGAGCTGGTCCCTACTGAGGATTGGTGCTTCATATGTTCTCTCAGTCATCATGATCTTCATCATCACCATCATGATCATCATGATCATCATCATGACCACCATCATGATCTTCTTCTTCTTCCTAAAATACTGGTTCACTCAAAAACGAGTAGGTCACCAGCGCGCATGTTAAAAAGTAAAATAAAATAACATAAAATAGTGCGACTCAGTCTGTTGGCCCCTGGAGCAAATTTGGCAACAAGGGGTCGCACTCGATATTCAAGAAGTTAAAAGCAATGGCAAGATTCAGGCCCAGGTAACCATAAAATATCGGGGGACGTTAACATAGAAAATCGTCAATGTGCAGATCTCAAAACTGTCGTATCAATTTGCTTTTTAAATGAGACTGCATTTGTGGCAATCTTGATGGCACCCGGCAGTGAGTTCCACAGCCGTACAGAACTAGGATAAAATGAATGTAAGTGGCTGTCAATATTTGATGCAGGTATGGTATAACATTGACCGCCACTCCTGGTGCTACTTTTATTCAATACTAGTTGTTCCATTGGAATATCAATTACTTTAGCTCTGCCTTTGAAGAAGATGTTAAGTTTGATAAAAGCTCTTCTCTCTTCTAAGGGTTTCCATTCTAGTTTCCTCATGTTCTTCCTAGTATTCCCCTTTTCTCTGATGCGGTTCCCTGTTACGAACCGTGCTGCTCTCTTCTGAATCTTTTCGAGGTTATCAATGTCCTTTAGATGGTAAGGATCCCAGACTGAGCAACCATATTCCAGTACTGGTCTAACCAGTGTTTTGATGATCATGATCATGATCATCATCATTATCATCAACATCATTATCTGGCGACGAGGATGTTAGCGTTTAATCACTAAAAAGGGCACTCCTTCTATGCTACAGTGCTACTGGTTAATAAGACATTTCGTAACACTTTTGTCGCACTGAAATTTTTACGAGTTGAAAAGTGCAATTGAGACACACTAAACAAAACGACGTACTCACTCATAGCGGCCTACTTTTATCCGCCTTAAAAGATATCAATGTGAATATATTGTGAGATATACTGTGTATAAATCCATCATATACGGTAAGTATAGCTCTTTTGTACTCCCAGTTCTTATAGAACAGGGAGTACTTTACAATGGGAACGAAGAAATGCTGTCTGTCTGTCTGTCTGTCCGTGGTCAAAATGTGTTCCACTCGCTCCAGACAAAACCTCTGGGCCAATCTTTCTGAAAATGTTTAGGTGTGTCCATTATGCGTCACGAATGATGCCCGATGTTTTATTTTACCAGAATAGTCGTT
>CM031600.1:83663510-83693510 GCA_018398815.1 Conus ventricosus
GAGCTCCCAGTACAACGTCATTGACCCGCAAAAGACATTCCGGTCAGCCTGCCTCCTTCCCAGTGAGTGCAACCTTGCCGTTGGTTGGGGAGCTTGCGTGTCTCTTTGACCCGGAGAGCTATGCTGGCGGGAGATTCGTCTCCTGGTAGGGCCACCCAAGCCAGACAGGTCAAAGGGTAGAGACCAGACAAAGAGCACTCAACTGGCCCTCCAGGTTGGGGGTTTGAATTGGGCTAACAACCCGGTCCTAGAAAACAAACGTTGTTACAGAAACCGCAATGACATTTTCTGAGAATAGCATGGTTGGGGAAGAGTTCTCTCTAGCAGAGCCCATGACGCGAGCTGGTGAAAGCCTTCAGGAAGCCAGTGCGCCGACAACTCTTCTGACGACCAAAGCCAAGACCAGGATAGGGACCTGAAACATCAGAACCCTATACGAGACTGGAAAAACAGCACAAGTGAGTAGTGAGATGCACAGGTACAACCTAAAGATCCTTGGCCTGTGCGAGACTAGATGGACGGGAACAGGAAGAGCAAGGCTGACAAGTGGAGACACCATCATCTACTCTGGACGAGAAGAAGACCAGCCACACACGCACGAGTAGCGCTGCTGATGACACCCGAGGCGACGCGAGCACTGCTGTCCTGGGAACCAGTGTCACCAAGGATCCTCACTGCAAGATTCAATTCAAAGGGCAGGAAAACCACCATCTTACAGTGCTACGCCCCCACAAACGTAGCAGACCCAGAGGAAAAGGAGGAATTCTACAATCAACTCCAAACAGTCGTGGATAGAGTGCCGAAGAGACCTTAAGATCCTCATGGGAGATCTCAATGCCAAAGTGGGAACGGACAACAAGGGCAGAGAGCAGATTATGGGCATACACGGAACAGGAATACAAAATGAAAATGGAGAACTGTTTGTGGAATTCTGTGCTTTCAACGACATGGTCATCGGAGGCACTGTTTTCCCACACAAAAACATTCACACAAGATGACTTGGAATTCACCTGATGGGAAGACCCAGAACCAAATCGACCACATTACCATCGGCAGAAAATGGCGCAGAAGTTACATGACGTGAGAGTGAAACAAGGAGCAGACGCAGCAATCAGACCACAACCTTGTGATAGCTGTGCTAAAGACCAAATTGAAAGCCTACAAAGACCAAGCAGGCCGACTATCACATAAGTACAATGTACACAGTCTGAAGGAGAGAGCAACAACAGAGGGGTTCAAACTGGAACTGAGAAACAGATTCAGCGTACTTGACCAACTTGCTGAAGAAACAATCGAAGACCACTGGTGTGACCTGAGGGAGGTCTGGCAGACGACATGTACACAAGTGCTTGAAAGAAGCGAAGAAAACACAAAGAATGGCTGACAGCTGGAACATGGACCCTCATCACAGAGCGGAAGCACCTAAAAGACCAGATCAACCAGACCCAAGACCAAGACCACAAGCAAGAGTTACAGGCAACACTACTGGGACGTCAACCGCCAAGTTAAGAAAAGTGCCAGACAAGACAAGAAACAATTCATCCATGAGCTCACAGAAGAGGCAGAGACAGCGGCAGGACAGAGAAACATGAAAAGGCTGTATGAGATTACCCGAACACTTTCTGGAAAGACCAGCAACCCCAATCGTCCGGTCAAAGACAAGGAGGGAAACACCATCGCAGGAGAAGCTGAGCAGAGAGCAAGGTGGCAGAGCACTTTAAAGAGACACTGAATAGACCTGCACCACCTGTCCCCCCCCCAGACATTCCACCACCAACCCAGCTTCTGGACATCAACACAGGCCCACCAACCAAGACGGAAATTACAAAAGCCATCAAGTCACTGAAGTCAGTAAAGCAACGGTCCAGACGGAATTCCACCTGAAGCACTGAAAGCAGACATCCAGACGTCAACAGAGATGCTGCATCCACTCCTAAGCAAGATCTGGAGCAGGAACGAGTGCCAGAAGACTGGAAAAGAGGCCACCTGTGAAGCTGCCGAAGAAAGGGGACCTGCCATCCTGTAAAAACTGGAGAGGGATTATGTTGCTGTCCATCCCGGGGAAGGTGCTGACCAAAATCATGCTAGAGAGACTAAAGACCGCCCTAGACAAGACCCTCCGCCAAGAACAAGCTGGATTCGCCAAGACAGATCATGCACAGACCAAATTGCCACCATGAGAATTATCATCGAGCAGTCTCTGGAGTGGCAGACCCCCTTGTACGCAGTATTTGTAGATTTCCAGAGGGCATTTGACAGCATCGACAGAGATACCATCTGGAAACTCATGCACCACTATGGCTTCCCACCCAAGTTTGTTGCCATCATCTAGCAACTCTACGAGATGCCACATGCCAGGTCGTCCACGATGGGAAGCTAACGAAGCCCTTCACTGTACAAACCGGCGTCCGTCAGGGTGTCTACTATCGCCAACAATTTTCCTCATGGTCGTTGACTGGATAATGCGGCAGTCTACAGACGGCAAGAGGACAGGAATCCAGTGGACTTTCACCAAGCAACTGGAAGACCTGGACTTCGCCGAGGACATCAGCCTTCTGTCCCACAAACAGCAAGACGCACAAGAGAAGCTGTGCCGGGTAGCAGAAGAAGCAGAAAGACAGGCCTCCAAATCAACATAAAGAAAACAGAAGCCATGAGAGTCAACAACCAGCAACGAGACCCACTACGACTACAACAGGAAGACATCATTGAAGTTGACAAGTTTATCTACCTCGGCAGTGTGGTCAGCAAAGATGGAGGTACAGATGAGGATATCAAGAGTCGCATCAATAAAGCCAGGCACACCTTTACTACGCTACGGCCTATCTGGAATTCCTCTGCCCTCTCACTCCATAACAAGATCAGAATCTTCAACTCAAATGTGAAACCTGTCCTTCTGTATGGTTCTGAAACGTGGCGAACAACAAAGACAAACACCCACAAACTCCAAACATTTATCAACAGATGTCTGCGAAACATTGTGAACATCAGATGGCCAGATGTTATTGCCAACGCAGAACTGTGGAACAAGACCCAGCAAGTTTCCAATAGAAATAGAAATCAGAAAACGGAAGTGGGGATGGATTGGCCACACCCTCAGAAAGTCTCCATCCAACATCACAAGACAAGCCCTGGAATGGAACCCTCAGGGCAAAAGAAGAGTGGGAAGACCAAGACAGACATGGCGAAGGAGTACCGACGCGGAAGTGAAGGCCGCCGGAATGACGTGGGCCAAGCTGAAGAAGATCTCCCAAAACCGTGTCCGCTGGAAGAGTGTGGTTGCGGCCCTATGTTCCCCAGGGAATTCAGAGGACTAAGTCAAGTAAGTCAAGTCAGCCTGCCTCCATGTAAAGGTCTGTCTTTACAGTGACCTCACCCCCCCCCCCCCCAACCCCCGACATGTTCAGAGTGCGTTGTAGAGATGTTGAAAAGTGTTTGTCCGTTTGTTTGTTTTACAAAGTGTTTGATTAGAATAACATTACTCTCATGTGAAAGTAACAACAATGACAACAACAGCAATAACCACCACCACAACAACAAAAACTAAAAGTCAAATTATGATATGAATTCTCTTGCACATGTCCGTTTATTGCTGTTTAGGCGGTTCAAGTGCCATTTTTGCTTTTAAAAAAAATCTGACTCGTTTGTCTCTAATGTTGTTTCCCTTTAGGGAGGGGTTATGACTTATGCTGAATAAATTCATTCGTTCAGGCTCTCTGTCTGTCTGTCTGTCTGTCTGTCTGTCTGTCTCTCCATTTGTCTGTCGGTTTCTCTCTTTGTCTGTCTCTCCGTCTCCGTCTGTCTCTCTGTTTCTGTATGTCTCTATCTCTTTGCCTTTGTCTCTGTCTGTTTGTCTGTCTGTCTGCCTCTCTCTCTCTCTCTTCTGGATTCTAAGAACAAACAAAACAAAACGTGTACGGAGACTGAACCAGGAAAAAAAAAAAAACATTTCTGAAAAATCACTTTGATCATAAAGTGCCCATGGAAGTAATCTCATTTGAAAGCCCCCCCCCCCCCCCCGGCCCCCCCCCCCCCGGCCCCCCATCCCCCCCCCCCCCCCCCCCCCATGCCTTTGCCTTGCTCCGAGAGAGGCGTCGTAAAGGATGTCATTACCTCCCTTGGGGGAGTCTGCTCTAACTGTGATGTGATAGTTTCCCGCTCTCTGGTTATTGTTCAGAGAAGATCAAATACCATAGGTGGAGAGACATGACAACACACACTGGAGCATCATGTCAAATTCAGCGGTGAATCACCAGTAAAAGAAAGGGATGGAATCTGCTATTGGAATTGTTCACGTGGCCAAAGGCCCACCCCCCCCTCATCCCTCCAATGGAAATATTCATAACAGACGAATATAACGCACCATGAGAAAAAGCAACAACAAGAACAACAACAACATCAGACAACCAGCTGTAAGTAAGTTCTTCGCCTTTCCCGCACACACTTTCAGGTGTAGAGCGATCAGTCTGAAGCGAGTTGTCTTCCCGCGAGAATTCGCGAGTGGCTTAGTCTGTGCTCGCTGCGAGGAAAACGTCAGACGAAATGTATGGGAGCATTCTAGCTTCATAAGGCGATGATGGCTGGGTTGTTTTTTTTTTCTCCAGGAAACGGCTTTATTATTATCTATCCTTCAGAAAAAACGGGGATGATTGCTGTATTCCTTGGGATAACAGCTGTTTTACTTAAAGGTCACAAGTGTTTTTTCCTATTTTTCCATGGAAAACAATTATCATTGGCATTATCTATGAAGATCACAACTGTTTTTCCCCAATTTTCTCAGGAAAACACAGTTACCAAATGGGGGAAATAGTTACTATTTTTCATTAAAAAAAACCCCACTGCACATAGTTATGATCCATGGGGTTACAGCTATCTTCCATATTTCACTGATATCATTTGCGCTTGTCATGGAAAATTGCGATCATGGCTGTTCTTCTTGACGACGTTTTCCTCCAGATAATAACTGTTTCACTCGGGAAAATTGGGATCATACTTATAATGCCATGTAAAACAGGTAAAACACTAATTATCCTCAGAAAAACAGGGAATCCTCAAGAAAATTATTGTTGCGATCCTCAGGGTTATTATAACTGTTTTTTTGTTGTTGTAGTGTGTGTGTGTGTGTGTGTGTGTGTGGTGTGTGTGGTGTGTGTGTGTGTGTGTGTGTGTATGTGCGTGCGTGCGTGCGTGCTTGCGTGCGTGCGTGCGTGCGTGTGTGTGTGTGTGTGTGTGTGTGTGTGTGTGTGTGTGTGTGTGTGTGTGTGTGTGTGTGTGTGTGTGCGCGCGCGCGCATGCGCGCACGTTTTCTATTTTCCTCGAGGATCATAGCTGGTTTCCTGGGAAAGTGACACGCAATTACAACTTAACAACATGACTGCTTCTTCAGGCTCTTCTGGTTGTTGGAAGGACAGCATTCTGATCTTTCATGTACCAATTACAGGACTCACTGCTTTAGGTGCGCTTGTCAGAAAACGTTACAACTATCAACCATCTTCTCTGGCATGCAAAGAAAGCCCCCAAGATATGCTAGCTGGCACTCGCCAATGTCTTGCCCTGCTCGCTGCTAAGGTATGCTATGAAATGCTGCCACGCGCTGAATTCGCAAGAATCCTTAGCGTCTAGCCTGTATGAAACACGACTCACTTTTGTGCGAAATAACGAGTATTGCACGGTATTTTCCAGCGTTTCCCGTCTGTGACACCCTTGTGAATATCGGAAATATCTTGTGTGTGCGCTCATTTCACCACATGCCCTAGTTTGGCGAAGTAGATTTTTTGGCTTTGGCATCACTAGCCAGTGAACGTGGCCACTATTAGGCACGCCACTCTGCCTCCCTTGAAAATCAGAATAGTAGGGGGGGAAATGCCGTACAAATCAGCTCCAGGATTCTTGACTTGGTACAAATTTTGTTCCGGATCGATTTTGCGAAAGCCACTGACCAGCATGGCTCGATACAGACTATCGAAAGACACAGATAACCCAAATCTCTGCAAGGTGAACTAAAAGAGAAAAAAAAAGGTCACAGTTACTCCACGGCTGTGAAGGAAGTGAACTGTCAGAGATGCACCGAGTCTAGAACATGGTATAACGAAAGGCGGAGCCCATCCCCGCTCCTTCTGCCGCCTTTCACTTTCCCCTGAGTGGTTCGAACCCGCAACTGTTAGCTCCACAGGCAAACGCTCTGGCCATTTGACCACGAGCTCTAGTAAGAGGTTATAGCGGTTGCTTGAATTTAAACGTACAACTAGTTTCTGTACCAGTCAGGCAGTGAGGGTACAGTCCTACAACTCGAAGCTGTGGCATTTTGCGGCATTAAAGAAGAGCGAAAAAGAAGAGTGAGAAAGAAGAGAGAGAGAGAGAGAGAGAGAGAGAGAGAGAGAGAGAGAGAGAGAGAGAGAGAAAAGAGAGAGAAAGAAGAGCGAAAACGAAGAGAGAGAGAAAGAAGAGCGAAAAAGAAGAGAGTGAGAAAGAAGAGCGAAAAATCCACCGGGACTTCCTATAAAATCGGTGTCAACATTCAGATTTTTGCAGCATAAAACATACTATCTATAACTGCAAACCACAGAGAAATGAAATAAAATCCGGATGTCAAAAATCGATGTAAACAGATAAAAAGTAAAGCTAAAAAAAAGAATATAAAGCTGAATAATTAAACGAAAATATTGACCAGGAAGGAGCAAAACCTTCCATAAGGACACACCAACACGGACGTCAACAATGATTTCAGTCAACATCAGAAATGTCCAACTTCTACCATTTTGACGTCATTGGAACCGGCACTGAAATCTCCCCAAGCTTTATGCGACGGCAAGTCTGATTGGCTGGGGGGTGGGGGGGGGGGTGGGGGTGGGGGGGGGCTTGACAGCCAATCACTAAGGTCGATACTTAAAAAAGGAAGGGGCTGAAGTCTCCCGTGACTCAAGGGAGATGTATCGACTGAGGATAAAAGTCTGATTAGAGCGCGGGTACACCCCCCCAAAAACCCTGGGCAAGTATCGAACTGCGTCAGCAACAGGAATCTATAGTCAGTCGGTTCCAACAGACTTGCTAGCTTCTAGTTTTCCAACTTTTTTTTCTCTATTTGGGGCATACTTTTCCCAATGCTTCTGTCTTTGTTTATTTGGAGGAAGGGAAGAAGGAGGGGGACTGGGGGGGGGGGGGGGGGGGGGTAGTTTGATCTACTTTTTTTGGTTTTACCTGCCTGCTTTTGCCCTTTTAAATCAGAACGTTTCCACTTTTTTCTCTTTCTGATTATGTTATTCTCTTTTTTCTCTTTCTGATTATGTTATTTTCTCTTTCTGATTAGTTATTCTTTCTTAACAAACGACCCCTTAACCAATAACACCCTCCCCACAGCTACACTGGTCAGACTTCCCGAATTAGTCCTCCCCCTCAATACTTTTGAATTTAACAACCACACATTCTCACAAATCAGTGGTGTTGCTATGGGAACCAAGATGGGACCATCCATGCCTGCCTCTTCAGGGGACACCTAAGAACACCGCTTACTAACCTCTTACACGGGCCCTCCCACCAGAGCTCACAAAAGATACATAATGATGGATTGGGAGCCACATCCATGCCAGAACATACCTCCAGAATTTCCCTCAACTTTGCACAGACCTTCCTCCATCCATCCAGCTGACCTACACCATTTCACAGTCATTAAATTTTCCCTGGACATCACATCTTCCTCAAAGAGGGACTGCTTCAAACCTCAGTCTTCTAAAAACCTACTGATGCACACTCATACCTGGACTACACATCTTCCCCCCCCAAAGTCCACTAAAAATAGCTTCCATATTCTGAATTCCTTCGCCTACGCAGACTCTGCTCTAGCGAAGAAGATTTCAACTATACAAGCAGCCAAAATTCTGATTTTTTTCACCAACCGGGATACCCTAGTGCCGTCACAATGATGCTCTCAGCCGCACTGCAGCTAAATCCAGAACATCTACTCTGGAAACTAAACCTCCCAAAGAGACAGACAGACCCACTGCCTGTCTTCTCTTCCATCCTCAAAATCTGCCCATCTGCGGGACCTGAAGTCTAACGGGCACATGGTAGAAAACATAAACCTGCCTTTCAGACGAAACCTATGATCACTTTCAAACGTGACAAAAACCTCAACGACCTACTGGTGCGCTCTAAGCTGAACAAAACTTCACACCTAAGCCACCAGGTACTTTCCCCCTGCTCTAAACCCAACTGCAAAATCTGCTCTCCCACCAAACCAGACACCCTCCTGCATGGCCCACAGGCTCTTTCACTATTAAACGCACTTTCTCCTGCCAGAGCCACAACATTGTATGCCATCCACTGTCACTGTGGGGTAAGATCTATGTAGGGAGACACTCGCACACTTGAACGCGCATCTCTGAACACCTGGCCGACATCCGCCACCATCGGCCCAAACCAGTCGCTCTACACTCAACCATGCCCAACACAACATCAACCAGTCAAAGCCTTGCACTTTGGCAATCTAAGAGTGACAACTTGGAACGCTTTATGCCAGGAATCTCATCTCATTGCCAAACTGGGCACCCGTCCACCCTCATGGCATCAACGTCCAAAAGTAGTATGTGCCTTTTCCATCTCTGCAGCTCCACCTGAAATATCCTCCACCTACGCACCCCCTACCCGGGGTTTACCTCAGACATAGGTTCCAACTATCATCCTCTTCCCTTTTCCTACACTCCCCTGAGTCTCTCCATTTGCTACAATCAATCGACTTAACCCCCCCCCCCCACCCACCCCCTGCCCTATAATGATGTGTGTAGGATGTTGGTGGGTATGGCGTTGTTGGGGGTGGGGGTGGGGGTAACCAATGAAAAAGGCTGATATTACACAAAGGAACACAACACACCACCCACACACACACACAACACACCACACACACACACACACACACACACACACCCCACTCACACTCACTCACAAAACACATACACACACACATAATAATAAAATGCTATCTCCTTTTATCGTTGGGCGTGAAGGGGGGGGAGAGAGAGAAGAGAAGAGAGAGAGAGAGAGAGAGAGAGAGAAAAGAGAGAGAGAAAAGAGAGAGAGATTTTTTGTATAGGTTGAATATTTGCCCCTCCCCCTCCCCCTCCCCCATTAGTACGTAAACCCATCCCCCTTCTTCCCTCCACCCTCATAGCATCAACACCCTTAAAATAACATGTACCAACCCACCACTTCAATCTCAGCCCACAATATCCTCCCACAACACACACACATACTACCTTTTCTTGGGGCCGGAATAGCTCAGTGGTAGAGCGCCCGGGCTCGTAATCTTGGTGACCTGGGGTTGCGGGGTTTGAACCCCCGCCCGCGGCGGCGTTTCGGTACAGGGGGGTTTTTTTCCCCCGGAGTTAACATTGGTTCGGACTCCATTTCCCCTACAGTCCTCGAATGAGACTATAAACCGAAGGTTCCGTGTGTGAAGCATGCACAAGATCTTGCACACACGTAAAAATCCCATCACCAACTTTCGGAAGAAAGGCCAGTTTGGCCGTTGGGATGGATGACACGTTACACATAGCAATGCACCCTGCGTGAGAAACGAAGAATAAGGGTAATTGATATTGAACGATATGATTGGATGACACGGGAAACGCCGAATGACGCAGCTGGCAGTCTCGTCGGCACTACCCAGGTAGGGGAGCCCGTTGTGTAATGAGTATGATTGTAGAGCGCAATGAGTTGATCCAAGAATTGCGCTATATAAATCTATATATTATATTATATTATTATCCCCACTATTCACCTCACCTAACTTATAGCTTCTATTATGCTTTATTATCATTATTTCATTTTTATTTTTTTATTTTTTATATTTTTTTTATTTTTTTAAATTTATTATTATTTCTATTTTTATTTTTATTATTTTAAAAAAATGTTCCTTTTTATTTGAATTTTTAAAAAGTATTTCTAAATATGTTTCTGTACATGCTTCGTTAAAACCCAACCTTCATATCGTTGTTAGCAGACATTCAGTAATGCTATTGCTTGTATGTAATACCACTAGCATTGACTCCAATCGCCTTTCGCCTCTGGACTTTGCCACGGGAACCCTGCGCTTAGAATTTCCCTAAACCCACTCTCCTTTCTCCATACCATATTATTGACACCAAGATTGATCCGTCTCCCCCCCCCCCCCCCACCCCCAATATTTGACCATTATTATTATTCCCATCAGTAATATTATTATCATCATTACGACTTTGACTCACTCACTATTTCCCTTCCAAAACGCCTCGTTCATTCAACGCCTTCTTCCTTGGCTGAACCCTAAGCGATCTGAAAGCGATCAAAGCTAAGTGAATTTTTCGGTTGTTTTATTCGTTTATATATCAACCTGACGAAGACCTAAGAGGTCGAAACGGCGTTGTGTTTTGTCTTGTGACTCGTTTGTCCACGTTCTCTGGGCGGTTCGCTAACATTTATTTAAGAATTTTTTTAGATTTCCGCCTGCAGTCGTCCTCGCTTTGCAACTATGTTATTTGATTTTTATTTTTATTTTTTACTGCTTTTGCGTACTTTTTCTAAATTTTTTCTTTTTTTCTTTTTTGAAATTATTGTTGTTATCATCACATTATGACTAATTAATGATTTCTTTAATTTCTACATTATTATCGTGATGAAATTATTTTTGTTGTTGTTGTTCATCATCATCATCACATCATCAACTCATCATCAACATCATCATCATCATCATCATTGTTGCCGTTGTTGATGAGGGGGATGTTTTGCATTTGACTACATAGTCCTCACCCTGAACACATTTCAATTCAACAAGCACACTTTTCACAAATTATGGGGTTTTCCATGGGTACCAAAATGGGGCCAGCCTATGCCTGCCTCTTCATGGGACCTTGGAACACCGCCTACTCAAAACATACACAGGGCCCCCCACCTGAACTGTACACAAGGGATATCGATGATGGACTGGGGGCCACATCTATGCCAAAACAAGACCTCCTAAACTTCCTCAACTTTGCCCAGACCTTCCATCCATCTATCCGACTTACCTACACCATTTCGCAGTCGTCAACTTCCTAGACACACCATCTCCCTTGAAGAAGGCCTACTCAAAACCTCTATTTTCAAACAAACCCCCCGACGCACATGCAAAACCTAGACTACTCATCCTCCCACAACCCATACACTAAAGACAGCATCCCATACTCACAATTTCTCCGTCTTCGCAGACTCTGCTCCCAGCGAGGAAGACTTCACTATACAAGCAGCCAAAATGTCACAATTCTTCACCAACCGCGGATACCCCAGTTCCACCATCAATGCAGCACTCCGCCCCACCAAAAGCTGTACCAAAGAACATCTCTCTGGAAACCCACATCCAACCAAGACAGACAGACCCACAGCCTACCTCCTCTACCACCCGCACGCCCTCCCCATCTGTAGGATCCCTCAAATCCATTGGCACATTGTTACATAACCAAAAACCCGCCTTCCATACCAAAACCCATGATCACATTACAAACGTGACAAAAAACCCTCAAGAACCTCCTCGTGAGCGGTCCAGTTTGAACAGAACCACAGCTACAACCACCAGGTACTCCACCCCTGCGCTAAACCCAACTGCAAAATTCTGCCCCCTCACCAATCCAGACACCATCCTTACAGGCCCCCAAACTCCTTCACAGTCAAACGCAGCAAACATTCTCATGTCCAGAGCCGCAACATTATATATGATGCCATTCACTGCCAGCTGTGTGACAAGATTCTACATAGGGGAAAAACAATCACGCACACTTTGACACGCATCTCTGAACACAGCTGGCTGATATCCGCCACCACCGATCCACACACCGTCGCCCTACACTTCAAGCCACAACCCTAACACAACATCGACCATGACCAAAGTTATGCACTCTGGCATCAACAGAGTGACAGCTGTTGGAAACGCACACTCAAGGAATCCCATCCACAGTGCCAAACTGGCACCTACACCCCCAAGGCATCAATATCCTAACTATTAACCCAAAACACACATACCCACCACTCTTCCACATCAGTTGGCAATCTCCCCCACCCACACCCCCACATACACACCCACATACATACCACCCCCCCACCACATCCCCTTCCCTCAGTTCATACAGAAGATACACAGCAACCCACCATCTATATAATGTTAATATATGTTTTATCCTTCCCCTAAAATCCCCCCCCACTCCCCCCCCCCCACACCCCCCCTCCACCCTTATTTTTTTCCACCCACCCGTCCCTCGTTCACTTTCCATCCACACCCCAGATTCTATAACCATCACCTACCAACCCTCTGAATCAACCCGTACTTCCCTGCCTCCTCCCCCCTCCACCACCCACTCCCCCCCCCCTGGCTCTTTCCGCTTCCAACGGCCACCGCATCACCTGCATTCCTTCCCAACCCAAGTACATGATTCCAACCGGTCCACACCACTGCAAACACAAACCCACTATATATTCCACAAAATCACACACACACCCACACACACTAACATGCAACACACACACACAACTCACACACACAACATCAACACACACACACACACACACACAAACACACACACACACACACACATACACACACACATTTTTTGACTTCCCCCTTCCCACACTGAACTCACTTCTTTTTTCCTTTGTCCCATTGCGTATGCCACACTTTATTTCACACTGTTGCAATGAACACCACCCACAGCATTGTTCACTTTTAAACAACACCCTTTCTATGAACCCTCCCACACCCACCCCCCACCCCATGAAGGATGAGATATGAGACTTCTCCTTCTCTTGCCCCCCTCCCCCCCCCCCCCCTCAACAAACACATTACCCTCCTCCCCCTCACTCTCCTCCCCCCCCTCACACTCTCCCCCCCCCTCCCCTTTTTTTCTTTTTTTTTTTTCCGACCTCACCCCCCCCCCACCTTTCACCTTTCACCCCCCCCCCCCATCATACCTAACACCCCTTTATCTTCACCCTCCCCTTCCCTCCCTAACATTACCCACACAAACCTTCTCAACTACTCCACGCATAACTCCCACGTACCTCTTTCATCACGCCAAGCAAATCATTTATTTTATTCACTCCAAACCTCTTCCCCCCCCCCCCCCCCCCCCCCCACCCATTTATTATCAATTCCACCATAAACCACAAACCATCACAAAGATATCACACGCATCCAATACACCTAGTACACACAACCCATCAATCACACACAACACACCGACCCCTACGCAAAAAAAGCACCCCCCCCCCCCCCCCCCCCCCCCCCTCCTTTTTTCCTTCCCATAATCCCCCAGGGTCATTTCCGCCCTACCGTCCATTCCTCCCCTACATGGACATCAACGATGAGTCCAATTTATTTCGTTTCATTTTTTCGTTTTTCGTTCTTTGTTTGTACTGTCCGCAAATGTTTAAATGTGATTTTATTTTTATTCGCCTGAAGAAGACCCAAGTGGTTGAAATGCATCGTGTCCTTGTCATGTGCTTTGTTTGTCAATTTCATTGCGTATGAAATAAACTCAATTCGTAAATTTACTAATTCCGTTCAACTTACGTCAGCAAAAGTTAGTTCCAGAGACGCAAAACAATTGCTCAGACTTCCCCTTCCCAAAAAGGGAGAGGGAACGGGAGGACACACGATAACACACCCTACCAGAAGGTTAAAGCCGAAGAACGCTGGACAGTAAAGGAGAGGGTGGTCAGTGTATGAAAAGCGCGGAATATTACCCCGCCCCCCCCATACCCCCTTGCTCCCTCCACGCCCCCCAAAAAGTGGATAGAATAGAACAAACAGGAAAGTACATAAAATGAAAGGGAAGGTCAGGTGAAGCAGGGAAGGACAGACAAAGGCAAGTCAACAGAGGCGGAAAAATCAGGAAAGGTAAGTCAACAGAAAGGGGGAAATCAGTAAAAGGTAAGTCAACAGAAAGGGGGAAATCATAAAAGGTAAGTCAACAGGGGGGGGGGGGGGGGGGGGGGGGATCAGGGAAAAGGTAAGTCAACCGAAAGGGGGAAATCAGTAAAAGGAAGTCAACAGAAGGGGGAAATCATAAAAGGTAAGTCACAGAGGGCGGAAAATCAGAAAAGTACGTCAACAGAAGGGGGAAATCAGTATAAGTAAGTCCCACAGAGGGCGGAAATTCAGTACAATGGTAAGTCAACAGAGGGGGGAAAAAAAACAGTAAAAAAGAAAAAGAAGAAGAAAAAAAGCGTCATTAACAGAAAGAAATAAGGTCGGGGCTGGGCGGTGAGGAGGGAGAGCTGGGGGGGGGGGGGGGGGGGGGGCGGGGGGGGGGGGGACAAAAAGAAGAACACCAAAGAAAAAGTTGATAAAATAGAATACGATCGAACAAGCAAGAAAAGTTGGAAACGATTATAAAAAAAAAGCGATAACAGTAGAAATAAGGATAACCAAATGCAAGGTAAAACAAAGGAAGGACAGAAGAAAAGGTTGACTGAGAACTGCATAAAAAGTCGGTAAAAGCACAAGGAAAGTAGGAGGAAAAATGCGTAAAAAAAAATTGAGCCCATTAATCAAGAAAAAGAGCAGATGAAGCAGGTTAAACCTGAAAGTAAGAAAAGGGCACAGGCGAACAGAGTACAGGAGAAAACACACGCCATTTCGAAAACCAAAATTTTATCTTGAGGCCGAATATAAGAAGGTGAGTGGTTTCTCGTTCTTCTCGCTTCACTGTCCTAATTGTTGTTTCGTTTTACCGCTGAAGAAAATCCAAGAGGTTTGAAAATCATAGTGTCTTGTCTGACACTGTTTGTCTAATGTTCTTGAGCGGTAACTAACCCCTTCTCTTTCTAAATTTTGCTTGCATTTACCCGCCCTCAGTCACTTCGTTTTGAAAGTAAAGAAAGGTCGAGCGAGTATAGGCAAGCAAAAGACGAGCCATAGCAGAACATCGTTTTGGAAAGTGACAAGATGCAAAGCATATAAACGTCTCCCATTATCTTGAATACGCGTGAGATATTCCAAAAAGAGTAACAACGACCGTTTTGGGCCGTTATTACTGTTAGTACCGGCTATTCAGGTAAACACGGACACATCTGTGACCCATAATGAACATATCTACAAATTTTCCAGACAAGATCGCGGCCAAGCACTTTGATATATACCATAAAGAATAAAAACCGTAGTGGGCCGTTATAGGCCGTTAGTAAAGCGGATATAACGGATAAATAAACAACGGGTATCATCCGTGACCATGAAGAACATACCTACAAATTCTCAGACAATCGGCCAAGTACTTTCAGAGATATACCATAAAGAAGAAAAACCGATGTGGGCCCTATTACCCGTTAGTAACGGATATAACGGTAAAATGAAACATCGGGCATCTCCGTGACCCAAGATGAACAAACCTACAAATTTTCAGAAAGAGCGGCCAAGTACTTTCTGAGATATCCAAAAGAAGGACAAAAAAAAAACCTTAAGGGCCGTTATAGCCGTTAGTAACGTCATAACGGTAAAAGACATTACGGGGCATCATCCGTGACTCCATAATGAACATACACGACACTTTTCAGAAAGATCGGTCTAGTAGTTTTTCTGAGCGAGTGGAAACGACATTTTGACCCACGACACACAAGACAGACATACACAAATACAGACCGCATTTCTTCGTTCCATTGTAAAGTATCCCCTGTTCTATAAGAACAGAGTAACAATAAAGAAGCAGGACAATGAAGGAAAAAGTATAGTAGACACCATCGTTTTGCCAACCGCCGCGCGGCGAGCACAACTTTGGACGTTTTTGGATTTTCCGATGTCTAAGAGCCGAAACTTGAAACATAAAGACATTCCGCCAACCAATTGGGTCGGAGACCACTTATCGATTTATCATCACAGCAGGTCACCGTTTGGAATCAATCATTGAAAAGCGACCAGACCAGCTTTCCGCATGGGTAGGTGCAGGGGATGGAGAGGGAGGGAGAAAAGAGGAGGCAGGCGGTTTGGGGGTGGTGGGGCTATGGGGATGGAGGAGGACTGGTGGCGGAAAACCAGACCACCCTCCACCCATACTTGAGTGATTTGGGTTTAGACACATTAGCAACGCAAACAAAGCGTAGGATCACTAGTGATTTTTTTTTTGCGCTGGACTGTCCCCTCCGTGTATCCACAAAACACACGAAATGATGTCTGTATTGAAATCCTGGAGTTTGGTCCTACCCTCATTAGGTGTCTGCGACATTTTGAATGTATATTTTCTCACTAGCAGTTTGAGGTCAGCGATCGAGTTGGTCTTTTTTTTTTTGCCCCTCATTTTCTTTTTTTGTTTTTGTTTTTGTTAGTTGTTTGTTGCTTTCTTTATCCTTCTAGCGTTCTAATTGCGTGTCTGTGACATTTGAATGCACACAATCCGAAACAATTTGCCGAGTTATTAATGGGAACAAGGCCTTCCTTTCCGCTCGGCCAGCACCCTAATCCAGTGTGCAGTGACATTTGGAATGGGGTCGTATCACTAGCAGCACCCTAATCCAGTGCTGATGGACATTTGGAACTTACAGCTGCAGGCAACCCTAATCCCAGTGTCTGGACAGCAACCCAAAATCCAGATTGTCTGTGACAGCACCCTAATCCAGTGTCTGTGACAGCACCCTAATCCAGTGTCTTTGACATAGGAACGTACACGACAGCCCCCTAATCAGTGTCTGTGACATTTGGAACGCGTACACTCAGCACCCAAATCCAGTGTCTGTGGACACACCCTATTCAGTGTTCCCCCCCCCCCCCTGTGACATTTGGAACGTACACTGCAGCACCCTAATCCATTGACCAGTGACATTTGAACTACACTTCAGCACCCTAATGCCATTGTGTCTGTGACATTAGGAACGATACACAGCAGCACCCTAATCAGTTCTGTGACATTTGGAACGTACACTGCTTTACAAAAAAGTAATTATCTTGGCTTTGGTCTTTTTCCTTTATTTTCATTAACCTCCATCAATGTAAATTTCACAATTTCCAAAAAAACGTTTTTTATGAATGACGAAAACAGACAAAGATGACTATTAAAAGGCATATTACAATCATTATTAAAACAATGTAGATGCGTGACGAAAACAGAGCGCTATGACTCATGAAAAACGTGGATTCACTAATGAACACGGGACAATTATAGATGATAAAATCAAGATAATACTGACCAATGAAAACACAGTTATCATGACTCATGGAAACATCATGACAACTTATAAAAAAGTAGTCATGTGTAATAAGAACAAGATATTTATGACTAATGATAACGAATAATGTAACAGATGAAAGCGGAAAGTTAATTCTCATTGCAAAACAGATAAATATACCATTGCAAATCTTTGTGCCTGATGAACACAGATAACTGAGGAGTCTTGGAAACAAGATAGCTATGACAAATGAAAACAGCTAATTAATTACCCATGAAAACCTAGAAGAGTGACTTACGAAAATAGGTAATCATGGCCGACGAAAGCAGACATTTACGACTCTGAAAATAGAGCAATATGACTCATGAAAATAGAGTACTATGACTCATGAAAATAGATTACCATGATAGATGAAACAACAGGCAATACCAAACATGAAAATCAAAACTGATTGAGGCGAATCTTAGGTCAACAAAATAAAAATTATATGACCAATTCAAAATAGATTAATCATGACTTAAGTTTTTCAGGTAGCTTGAGCGATGAAAACTGATATTAAGACACACAAAACAGGTAATCATGACTTAAGAAAACAGGTTATTTATGCCTCGCAAAACCAATAATTGACAAGTAGTTGACACATGGGAACGGATACTCCATCCTTCACGAAAACAGATCAAATGCTCATGAATCATATATGTTTTGACAAAGAAACAGGTAACTCTGAACATGGAAACAGACATAGGAATTAAAATAAGTTTAAATTGTGACTAATACAAAAACAAGCAACTATATTTTCATGAAACAGTTTAATTATGACTCGAAATACAAATGATTATGACTTGTGCAAACAGAAAGCAATGATTCATGAAAATGGATGATTGTAACTTCTTGAAAACCGTTGGTTATGACCACAAAAACGGATTGTATAATTGACGCTCATGACACAGTACCCTTTGGCTCATGAAAGACCCATAACAACGGTCGGTATGATAGGTTAAAACAGTAAGAATGCCATGTGAGAGCGCATTGCAATCATGAAAGTTGCGAATGACGACGCTTTTTAAAAGACGCTTTATGATGCACAGTAACATGTCGGAGACACAACAAAACAGCCATGATTCACTTTTTTCAACTCTGTTCACGGTTTACTTTGCTTCATAAGGCAGTTCTTTTCTTTTGAGTCGGTCTCGGTTATACCTAAACAGAGGTCCAAAACACATACAAGTATTTTCCCACTGGTAGTTAAATAATCACTTATCCACACTCAAATAACTATCAAGTTACATCTACATCCACCGTTTCCCTCACAATGGTCAATTAATATTTTTCGGTTATGAAAACAGTAACTATGACCTATGAAGGCGGTGCTAAACTGTACTCCGTGTAAGTAGTGGTTGGGTGGGAGTTTGGGGGCGGATGGGGTGCGGTGAGGGTGGGGGAATAACTCTGGTACAACTTTTAACTCGGTCTCGAAGCAAACGACGGAGGGAGGATTCAACCCAAGAGAAATTCAACTTCCTAAACCAGCAGAAGAGTTCCACTCTGTCCTCTCTGACTCTGTCCTCCTGTCTCTGTCCTCTCTCTCACTACTTATATTTTCCTTTCATGGTAATTTTAATGAACTCGGTGACTTTACATTTCATCGCTAGTGCTTTGCTGGTAAATAAAATAATATAAAGTCCAGTTCCTCCTCCTTTATTCAGTCCCAAACAAATTCGAAAATGCTTATACTTGTAACTAAAGGACTGTCACCTGTAATCTGGATGAACCCCTCCAGATCCTTTGTACACACATTAGTATTCTCACTCCCAAATAAATATCAAAGTGCCGAACGAAAGAAGGAAGCCACACAATAGTATTTATAACACTGGAATAACTTTCTAATAAAGAGATGCCGAATAAACGCTTGCATGGAGAATCATGATGACGATGAACAATGCACATCATAATCGCGAAAAAAGAAAAGTGCATACGTAACCATGAAGACCAGTTACAGTTGTCGACGCGTGTGTCACTACATTTTCAAGAACTCTCCGGAGCTGTGTTTTCCAAAGCGTTTATTTAAGACAAAAACCCTTAATCCTGTTGGGATATCACGATATTTACCGTAGTAACAGTTGAATGTGAAATTCAAACGATTATTGGGTCCAGCCTTCCGCATAAAAACACCCAACCAACGGTGGTGCAGAGACTGCTACACGGCTGGCTGTGTGGCAGGTGATCACAGTGCCTCGGCTGGTCCTGACGTGCTCTATTCGGGCAATATTTTTCTTCAACGCAAGCAGAAGAAAGCCCCTTGAAGCTAAATTTCAAAAGGGATTATAGTAGCTGAATCAAACAAACACTCATTGCGTTGTAAGACCGTCAGAACGAGAACTCTCAACTTCTTTTTTGAAGATTTGGAAAATAAAATGGAAGCAGGGAACAGTAAACAATAAACAGTTGCTCGCCATAAGAAAACCTAACACAGGAAAGCTCCCATAAGGAAAAACCCTAACATCGAGTATAGCTCCTATAAAGAAAACCTAACATAGAGTAAGCTCCCATAAGAAAACCTAACATAAGTAATCATGGGAGCCAAGACTTATCCTACTTGTTTATTGCTATTGTTTATTACTCTAATGTTTAGTTTTCATAGGGAGCAAGACTTACCCTAACTTGTTTATTGCTTCTTTTTTTGAAGTTCAGTTTGCGTTCTTACGGGAACTCTTGGGGGGGGGGGGGGGGGGGGGGGAAGTTTGGAGATGGTGGCGGAGGGGGGGTGTTGGGGGGGGGGAGATGGAGGGTTCCAGTGTTTGAAAACAAACGTGTATGTCTGGAACCATCGACAGCATGGGTCGGCACACCGAGTTGCAGAAGCAATGGCAAAATAAGGGCCGTTAACTTGGGTCCGGCGTCCCCTGATCGACCCTGTCATGTAGGAAGACAAAAGAAGCAATGCTCACGTGTTCCTCTTTAATACACTTGCGTAAAACAGTGATGTGCTGAAACAATTACACCGTACACGTTTTCCTGTAATGATTTGAACAGTTTTAAAGAAAAAGAACGAAAAGCAGGTATTCCATTGTAGGAGTAAAGCAACGTCGCGTAATACGTCTGTGGCGGCAGTTGCATGTTTTGACATGGCACCAGAGCTCAACACCGTAACAACGCACATTTGTTTTCCCATCGGCAAGCGAGACGGCTTTCCCTGAGTCTGTTGGCTTAGGTCGCAGCACCTCACAGCGCTACGCACTGCCTTTCTAACCGCCAAGGAACAACATACCTTTTTTTTTTCTACCTCGTCTGTGGCTTTGTTTGTCTGTCAGCAACGATCACGCCACTTCACTGCTCGAATTTCACGAACTTGGTGAAAAGAGGGAATACCACTCAAGGACGAGTTGGTCAAGTTTTGGTGTGGATCTGTTCTCGTTGATTTGGATCAAAGAAGGGATCCAGGATCTGTCTGACTTGGGAGAAGTTCCGCGTTCTTTCCCGGGTCCTTTTTTAGTTTTGAAGTTGCTGACTTTTTTTTCCCTTGGTGTCTGACCCTTGTCTTCAATATCCCGAGAATAAGTGTCCATGGTGATCTTCCCTATCTGGCCCTTGTCTTCAATATCCCGAGAATGAGTCTCCATGGTGATCCTCCCTACCTCAAACCTTTCCTTTCAGCCTGTTGATCTCCGCCTCCCTCTCTCCCTCCCTCCTTCACTCACACCCTTTCAAACGCGGAAGATGCGATCTGGACACTATTGCTAACAGGAAAATCATTCAGAGAACTGTATGGGAGCGAAACGTTTGAACAAATTCACATTTCAGCTTTTCAGGCCGCAAGACGGACAAGAGAGAGAGAGAGAGAGAGAGGGGAGAGAGAGAGAGAGAGAGAAATTTGAGGCCACGAGAGAGAGAGAGAGAGAGAGAGAGAGAGAGAGAGAGAGGGGATCCCCATCGGTTTTTCCAAGGATGCGCTTAATCCTGCAAAATTTTGTTGGTGATGCCGTTTGCATCGCAACAATCTTAACAAGATTTGACATGCGTCTGCATGAGTTGAGGTCTTTGTATATTCACACACTGTCAGGGTCACTGACATTGCTACTTGAGCCGTACATGTATGTACTTATGTTACAGATAATCTAGTGGAGGCGACTCATGTTTGAACTTGTGCATGTGCGGACTGATCATGTTCCATGTCAGTGTATCTTGCGTGGTTCGCATTAGAGTCAATATTTCCTCTTTTATGTGCTAGGGTGAGCCGACGAACATTTCCGCTCACGTCGCATGCGTGTGTGTGCGTCAGTGGATATCTGTGTGACAGCACAGCTTGGGAGAGGGTAGGAGAGTATCTTGAACTTTTTAGTGTTTTGTCCGTGGAAGTGGGGAAATTGGGTCATGCATCCTCCTCACTGTGAGTTGCCCAATCATAGTTAACCTTACGTTAAAATTATCCAATCACAGCCAAGTTGACTATGAAGCAGGCTGAAGGGTTGGGTGAACTGACGCTCAGTGTTATTTTTGCAGCTGTTTCAGAGTGGAAGTCTCGACGTTGTGTGTGTTGATTCTATGTTGAGAGTCCTGGTGAACCCTTTTTAGGAACCTTGTGTTCAGGTTCGGGCTTAAGGATTAGCGGAGCTGCCTTGAGTCTAGAGGGGACTGATTCTGTGTTTCTTGTAATTGTATTGTTCTCGCTGTTGGAGGTACAGTAGAAGGACTGTCGTTACTGTAAATTTTTGAAGACGTGGTTGCTGCAGTTGTGTTGAACTGTAACCGTGTTCCCGAGACCCCGGTGGGGTGAAGACTTGGTTTCTGCATTCTTGTTGAACTGTAACCGGTGTTCCCGAGACCCTGGTGGGATGAAGACTTGGTTGCTGCGTTCTTGTTGAACTGTAACCGGTGTACCTGAAACCTTGGTGGGTGAAGACTTGGTTGCTGTGGTTGGGTGCTGTGGACGTGCCGGTCTGGGGATGGGCCCTTTGGTGGCGCTGGACAACCCATCTCGGAGTTGGGGGGGGACGCGTGTTGGTTCAAGATATCTCCCTGTAATCCTGCCTTAGCTGGTGCCTGTAATCCTGCCTTAGCTGGTGCCTGTAATCCTGCTTAGCTGGTCCCTGTAATCTTGCCTTAGCTGGTGACGGGATACCTGTGCGAGAGTGACAGAGCGTGGGCTACTCTCCTGGTGCTGTGACAGTCCGAGTGGTACATGTGAATGTTGACGACAAACAGGGGCTGTTTTGAGGTAACAGCATTGAACATATTTCCAGGATCAAGGAAATGAGCCATCGTTCATCGGTCGTGGAGGGGGACTACCCAGTGTGTGAAAGACACTAGCAAAAAACCTTAGTGACTTTAAATTTATTTAGTAATATTATTATTGCAAAAGCTGGTTTAGTTGTTGGCTAATTAGTCATTACTTGTGTGTGTCGCAGGCTGCACAGGTTTTCAAGACAAAATTTTCTTTTGTGTGGTGGCAAAAAAAAATATTTATATCAACATTTTACATGTTGGACAACTTGGTTGGGCCATTCTCTGCGAGTATTTCATAGCAACCCAGTTACTGGATTATTAATTGGTCATGCGTGCTTTAAGTGCCAGTTGTTGGAATGTGACCCGGTTTAATTAATCTTGAAAGTGTGTGAACATTGCAGAATTGTTGTAGTTCTGGGCATTCTATATCAGTGATTGGTCTGTCACTGTGTTACAAAATTGTAGTTCTGGGCATTCTATATTGGTGGTTGGTCTGTCATTGTGTCGGAGTTCATTCCCTGGTTGCTGGCTTGTGTATGAGCCGGTAAGTGAATTTGTTGAGTAAGTCTCGGATTCACAGTGTCCTGTTGGGCCAATAGCCAAGGTGTTATCGGTCGTGTGAGTTTGTATTGCATGGTAGCGATGCATCGCACCAGGCTGGGCACATTGGGATTTGACCCGAATTAAGGTTAGTTGTTAATTAATTTCATGACCTTGTTTTAGTTTGGTTGTGCAGGGTGTGTGTGTGACTAGAAATCTGTGTGCGAATGGGGTTAAGTGGTTGAATGTTTGAGTTTGAGAGAAAGTGATTGTGTGGGTAGTAAGTGGAATATTCAGTGTTATGGACCCCGGTGTCGTGATTTGAATGAAATTATACATGTGTGAACTGTTCATCTGGTTTTGGACTGCTTATTTGAGTTGGGGCGTTAGGTATTGTAGGTCTGTAAGTCAGTCTGTCCCTCCCTAGTTAGTTCAGGTCTTAGCGAGCCTGACACACACATTCAGAAAGATAGATAGATAGATAGAGAGAAGAGAGAGAGAGAGAGAGGGAGAGAGAGAGAGAGAGAGAGAGAGAGAGACAGACAGACAGACAAATAGACAGACAGACAGAAGAAGAAGAAGGAAGGAGAGAGAGAGAGAAGAGAGAGAGAGAGAGGAGAGGAAGGAGAGAGAGAGAGAGAGATGGAAAGAGGGAGGGGAAGGGATATAGCTGGTGCTAGGGAGGGGCTTTCAAAACAGGAAATACAGATAAATGAAGCCCAACACACAAAAGACCGGATGAAGAAACCAGTTAAACACGAAAACATCGATCATGTCACTTTCCAACTTCAACCGTCGCGTGGACGAGTCATTGTGCAGCGAGTAATAGAGTTTCCTCCCTTTTGTGGAGACGTGTAAAGGCATACGATGTCACGAGCTCATTTTGCGTCATTTCCTTCAATTCATGATCAAGGATAATTTGTGCAAACATATCTTTATCTTCAACATTGCAGAGCGTTCCGTCAACGCTCAATTTGAATAAAAGCAAACACACATGGAAACGAACAAAAAAAAAAAAAAAAATCAAAACAAAACAAACAAACAAACAAAAACCAACTACAAACAAATACCACAGTATTAACACACAAAAGTTCAGAAAGGCGTGAATTTCTGTATAACCCCACTCCACCACCACCACCCCTCCCTCCCCTTTCCCACACAAAAAAAGAAAAGAAAAGAAAGTGAAAAGAAACTGTAATTATATCTCATGTGATGTTTATATTGTCATCAAGCCTTTTAACCCCCACGTTTAACATTGCGGAAGATCTCCACTTACTGGCAAATGACGGGGAAGGAAAATGCACACACAGTACACATGAAAATAATCGTTGAAACACAACTCTAGAACCGTTTGCTTCTTTTCCCGTAGAAAACGTTCCAGGGTACAGTTTTGTCACAGAATAAAAAAAAAAATCTTGTTCTATTTATTTTTTCGCTTTCTCTCTCTGTCTCTCTCTGTGTCTCTGTCTCTGTCTCTCTCTCTCTCAAACGAATATTCCTTCTTTTGGCCAAATAAAATTGTTATCCTGTTATCATGTTCTCTCTCTCTCTCTGTCTCTCTCTCTCTCTGTCTGTCTCTCTCTGTCTCTCTGTCTCTGTCTGTCTGTCTCTCTCTCTCCCTGTCTCTCTCTCTCTCTCTGTCTCTCTGTCTCTCTCTGTCTCTCTCTCTCTCTTTCTCTCTCTCTGTTGGTCCATCGTTTATTAGTCACCTCTACGTCTACGGGAGTTAAAAAAAAAAGGTCTCAAATTAAACATTTACGGCCAGTCTCACTCCGAGTTTCTTTTTCTTTTCTTTTTTTCCCCTCAGGCAACAGACTTTTTACCCAGTTATTTCACAATAATTTTTTTCTCGTTCTGTTCAGGTTTGAAGTCGACGCCCAGCTCAGATCATGTGACAGATGATGGGAATAATTAGACCACCAAAGTTGGGGGAAGACTGGTTTAGGGAGGCAGGGAGGGAGTGGGGGGGGGGGGGGGGGGGGCATCTGAAAGACTACCTCAAGAATTCCAGAACAATAAAAACAGAGTTAAATGAGCAGGGAAAAAAAAACCATAAATAAAAAAAATAAATAAAAAGTAAAAAAATAAAAAATCGTTTTTGTTTGCAGGGCACCAACCAGCGTTATTTAAAAGTGCAATAACAGGAAATGAAAGTGAGAAAGAAAAATGAAATG
Source organism: Conus ventricosus (assembly GCA_018398815.1). Classification (NCBI taxonomy): domain Eukaryota; kingdom Metazoa; phylum Mollusca; class Gastropoda; order Neogastropoda; family Conidae; genus Conus; species Conus ventricosus. The sequence continues at coordinate 83,688,599 of CM031600.1, forward strand.
AATGAATTCTTCTTATTCCTTTTTTTTTTGTGGGGGGGGGGGGGGGGGGGGGGGGGGGTATAGGTGCGGGATGGGGGGTGGGGGTGGGGGTGGGAGGCTATAATATTAAACGGCAATGTCTCAAGAGGAAGAATGCCAAGCTTTTCTTTTCTTTCGTTTTCTTTTCTTGTTTTTTTTTCTCTCTCTCTCTCTCTCTCTCTCTATTTTTCCATTCTTATTTTCTTAAAGGGCACTGAAATGCCAATCACCTGTAACCGCGTGCGCGCGCGTGACATCTTATTACTGCGTCAAGCAGCTTACGTTTACACCGCTGCATCTGTTGCATTGTCAGTCTGTTAGCGAGAATACAAAAAAAAAAAAAAAAAAAAAAAAAAAAAAAAAAAAAAAACAACAAGCAAACAAAGAACTCCGAAAAACAACAACAGCAACAACAACAACGACAACACACACACACACACACACACACACACACACACACACACACACACACGCGCGGCGCGCGCGCGCGCACACACAACACACACACACACACACACACACACACACACACACACACACAAACAAAACAAACAAAAAAATCCACCGAACTGATTTTAACAAAAACTCCATCTGTTTGTCTTCCAATCGTTCCTTCTCACGTCCCCTCGCCCCCCCCCCCCCTCCCCACCCCTTCCACTTTCCACTCACCGACCCACCTCACCTCTCTCCCACCCCCCCTTCCCGTTCTCTTCCTCCTGTCTCTCGTCTTCCTTCTCCTTCTTATTTCTTTATTTCATTTTATCTTCGTCTTCTACTACTCGTTTTACTTCTTCAGTCTTTTCATTCTTTCTTTTCTTCTTCTATTCCGCATTTCTTTCCTCTCCTCCTCCTCCTCCTCCTCCTGTTCCACCTCCACCCAATGGCCCAATCCTCCTCCTCTATTCCTCTTTCTTTTCTTTTTTTTTAAAATTCCGTTTTATTTCATCTCCCACCCCTCCCACCACCCCCTACCCCCATCCTCCTCCCACCCCTCCTCTCCCTCTTCCTTCTCTTCCTCCTCCTTTTTTTTTTTCTCCCCACCATCTTCTTACCTCCCTTCTGCCACTCCTTTGGTCTCTTTTCTTCCTTGCTACGTCTGCCGAGAAGATTATGTCTTCACCCAGGATTGTTTGTTTGTCTGTCTGTCTGTCTGTCTGTCTATCAGCAATATTAAGTAAAACAAACAAGCAAGCAACAAAACCCCCAACGTCTTAACGGATTTTACCGAACAGTATCGTAGAAAGATGGAACGCAACCTAATCACCGACCCGATCACATTTTGAACGAATCCGGATGAAAGGTCAGATCCACAATTTCTTTGATCAACTGCGGGGGTGGGGAGGGAGAGGAGGGGAAGCCGGATTACTAAATAAGCATGACAGATTTGGTGAGAATCCGGATTACAGTCTGGATCCCATGAGTGAAATAACATTTCCTAAGGGGAGGAAAAATTCGGTCTCTGGACAGTCACAAATGGAGTTATAACATTGCAACGACCTATAAATGAATGCGTGGCGCCGTGTATGTGTGTGTGCTTCATAACTTGGCGGGCCGGAATAGCTCAGTTGGTAGAGCGCCGGACTCGTAATCTTGGTGATCCTGGGGTTGCGGTTCGAATCTCCGCCGGGCCGTTTCGGTGCAGGGGGATTTTCCCCTCGGAGTTAACATTGGTTCTGACTCCATTTCCCATACAGTCTTCGAATGAGACTATAAACCGAGGTTCCGTGTGTGAACGCACGCATAACATCTTGCACACACGTAAAATCCCATCAACAACTTTCGGAGGAGAAGGCCAGTTTGGCCGTTGGTATGGATGACACGTTACACATAGCATGCACCCTGCGTGAGAAATGGAAAGAATGAAGGAAATAAGGAAATTGAGTGCTCGATACTGACCGGATGACATGGGAAACGACTGAATGATGCGCCGGTAGGCAGCTCTTCAGTCGGCACTACCCAGGTAGGCAGCCCGTTGTGTAAACGAGAGTGTTTATTATATTATATGTAAAGCGCTTAGAGCCCAAATCTTTAGAGAATTAGCGCTATAAAAGTCAACATTATCATTATTATTAAATTATTATTATAACTGAATTCCACGCCATAGAACCGCGTGTCAGGTCATTGTGTGACGTTGTCTCTCTATTTCAAACGTAGAATACTTTCTTTTATTTCTCCTACTTTCAATTCTGTCAATGAAACAGGATCTTGTCACGCGTTGCTCCTCACGTATCATATGCGCTCTGGCATATATATATATATATATATATATATATATATATATATATATATATATATATATATATATATACACACACACACACACACACACAGACAAGCAGGCAAGCCATCACCAGTTTCTTCCCTTCGTCAAGTGCTGTCGGAGAGTTGCGTCCCTTTGCATGCGGCACCGTCCATGTGACGTAGAGCAGGCTGTCTGTGTGTCTGTCTGTCTGTCTGTCTGTCTGTCTCTCTCTCTCTCTCTCTCTCTCTCTCTCTCTCTCTCTCTCTCTCTCTCTCTCTCTGTGTCTCTGTCTCTTTCACTCAAGGACAGACTGAAAGACTACGAACTGCCTGAAATCTTTATCCTTAATCAGTATTTTTTTTTTAAAGTACCTTCCTGTTTGTTCTGCAATGATTTGCTGCCTGCAACAATGGTGGAGACGGTCTTGTTCTGCAATGATTTGCTGCCTGCAACAATGGTGGAGACGGTCATGTAGACAAGAGTTTAGTTTAGTTTTTTCTTTCTCTTTAGTTCGTGTGTCTCTTATAGCCTTGTCGGGTGATTTTTCAGGCTAGCTGTTTTGAAATTGAAAAGAAAAGACGGTTTACAAGATAAGGAAATGTCACGCCTCTCTCTCTCTCTCTCTCTCTCTCTCTCTCTCTCTCTCTCTCTCTCTCTCTCTCTCTTGGATTTCAAATGTAGTGTATGTTTATGTTCTCCATTACATGTATTTGTTGTGTGACTGAACGTTATAGGATTAAGTGTTTGTAGTGATACTTGAAAAATAAGTGAATGTCACACTCGTAGGATTAGGATTTGTTAGCTATTGTAGTAATAGTATTTTGTAGCTGGGTGTAAGGTGTACTATTGTATATGAGAAGGGTGAATGTAGTATGACTTTGTAAAGCGCTTAGAGAAATTCGTTTGATTAAGCCCTGTATAAGAAACCATTATTATTATTATTTCTGCTTTGCCTACTTTTCCCATATATAATATTCTGTCTCTTTGTGTCTCTGTCTCTCTCTGTCTGTCTCTCTGTCTGTCTGTCTCTTCATCTCTCTCTCTCTCTCTCTCTCTCTCTCTCTCTCTCTCCCCTCTCTCTCTCTCTGTCTCTCTCTCTCGCTTAAATCTCATCGCATAATTTAGCTTAGCATGGACAGATTGGATGAATAGCCTCTGCCTAAAATTTCGATTCTTAATGCCATAAAGCTGAGCTCTCTCTCTCTCTCTCTCTCTCTCTCTCTCTCTCTCTCTCTCTCTCTGCTTTGCCTTGTCTCTGTCTTTGTCTATCTCCCTCTGTCTGTCTTTCTGTCTGTCCATCCTCTCTCTCTCTCTCTCTCTCTCTCTCTCTCTCTCTCTCTCTCTCTCTGCTTTGCCTTGTCTCTCTCTGTCTTTGTCTATCTCCCTCTGTCTGTCTTTCTGTCTGTCCATCCTCTCTCTCTCTCTCTCTCTCTCTCTCTCTCTCTCTCTCTCTCTCTCTCTCTGCTTTGCCTTGTCTCTCTCTGTCTTTGTCTATCTCCCTCTGTCTGTCTTTCTGTCTGTCCATCCTCTCTCTCTCTCTCTCTCTCTCTCTCTCTCTCTCTCTCTCTGCTTTGCCTTGTCTCTCTCTGTCTTTGTCTATCTCCCTCTGTCTGTCTTTCTGTCTGTCCATCCTCTCTCTCTCTCTCTCTCTCTCTCTCTCTCTCTCTCTCTCTCTCTGCTTTGCTTTGTCTCTCTCTGTCTTTGTCTATCTCCCTCTGTCTGTCTTTCTGTCTGTCCATCCTCTCTCTCTCTCTCTCTCTCTCTCTCTCTCTCTCTCTCTCTCTCTCTCTCTCTCTCTCTCTTCTCATTCTTCTCATGATCCAAGGACAGACTGGAAGAATAGGCTCTGCCTAGAATCTCAATCCTTGATGGAATAAAAGTTTTCTGAGTTCTGAGTTGTATCTGTTGCAACCGAAGCCGTATCTGATGAATTCATCAATAACAAAAAAAATAACTAGAACGCATTTGCTAAATTTGTGACTCGGTAAGAACAATTCAAAATCAAGGGGAAAAAAACAGTGTCCGTGAAATGAAAACGACACTTTTTTGCGCAATCGGGTAAAGGAGAGACTGCACTGCTTCAAAAGAAAAAAACGAAAAACGATGATTACTATCCGCTTAAAGACGTAGACTAGCAAATGAATGTTTGTGCACATAATCGACTCTTTTCAAACATTCTACGCCAGCTGGAAAACAATAGACTAATACGTTTTTGTCTGAGGTTTAACGATGCACATTTACAAGGCCTTTAAAAAAGAGAAAAGAACTCATAATGGAAGATGCTTGGAGCGAGAAAAAAAAATCTTTTACAATTCTTTGAAGCGATGCTCGTATGAATGAGAATAATTGTATTCATTCAAACGCGCGCTTATAGAGACATACACGCACACGCGCAAGCATGCATGCACGCGTGTGTGTGCGCGCGCAAACACACATACACACAAACAGACACGCGCGCGCGCGCGCGCGCACAGAGAGAGAGAGAAGAGAGAGAGGAGGAGGAGGAGAGAGAGAGAGAGAGAGAGAGAGAGAGAGAGAGAGAGAGGAATGAATGAAAACCAAGGATAGAAGAAGAACGAAACGAAGGAGAGAAGAAGGTGATGGACAGACAAGAGGTGGCGGGATGAGCAAGAGAAGAAGACAAAGAAAGAG
>CM031600.1:83701010-83708510 GCA_018398815.1 Conus ventricosus
AAAAGCAGCATAATTCTTCACTGTGAATGAATTTCAAAGCTGAACACTGTACTGGGGTACGAGATTGAACACAAATTCTGAAACAATTGTTCCATTTAGCGGCATGCCGTATATGGGTCGTAGGTTTCAAAATGATAAGTTTTCAAAATTAGGCAAGTTTGAATGGAACTGCTTTCCAGAATATCCTGGCAATCAAGTGAAGTTTTAGAGATACGTTTTGCATTCAGATGGCAAAATGGCGTGCCACATCGTCAACGAATGACTGCGAGTAGACATCCTGTTTTGGTGGCGTGTTTATGCATTAGAGGCAGGGACTTCGAAAAGTAAACCGGAAGATTCTTCTGCTCCGGAATGCCTGTCTCAAACCTAACCCCGACTAGACTCTGACCAGATCCTAACCCCGAATGTTACCCTGATCGTAACTTAAATAAATCCTGACCGTGTTAAACCTGAAAAATAATTTCACTAACGAACTGTGCTTGCAGTGTGGAAGCAGCGGATTCGTGCTCTCCTTTAGGTGTTGATTAAAGATAGAACGCCTGTCTCTGGACATTGTGCATTTTGTCCATGTCACCCTTTACAGTTTATTTGTAGTAGATCTAGTTGCAGAGTGAGGCGACTGCTGGCGGAAGCCTCAACAAATTTGAAAAAAAAAATGATTGCTAAAGCTCCCGGCACTTATCTTCATCCATTTCGACGCAAGATTCAACGCCCATCGTGCGCCGAATTGGATGAAGATCAGTGATTGCTCGTTCATTTTCGTTGTCCTGAGTGTTGTGTATCTTGTCTGAAGAAGACCTAAGAGGTCGAAACGCGTCGTGTTTTGTCCTGTGATTCGTTTGTCAATTTTTTTTAGTAATAGTTGCAAGCTAGCTTAGCCAACAGATTGACAGAATCTGGCTTCTAAGCCACAATTCTCATCCGGGAGGATGGACAAAAGGTGATTTGAAGGCTCCCGAGTCTATGATCTCATGAAACAGCACTCGATTTGTGATCGAGGTGGCTGAAAAGAGTTCAAATGGAGAACATGTCTCTGAGAGCGATGTGGGTAAGACTCCCGTCAAGAGTAGTTATGCACTGAGGCGCCCAACCTTACATGAATCGCACGGTTGAATCCTGGCAGCGCCAACAATATCAGTGAAAGCAGAAGAGCATGTAGGAATCATAACCTGGATGCTGCCAGGCTGCCTTAGCATGCAAGGAGTTCAGGACCGAAACACTTGTCTGAAGGGAGGAATAGGGGTTGGGGTGGGGTGGGGTGGGGGTGGGCTTCCTCTCCGAAGATCTTTAGTCAAGCTCTTCTTTAAGTTTCTTTTTACACCCGTCATCATGATTAATCTTATCTTATCATCATTATAACTATATCATAATTCATCATAATTAATATTATTGTAACTTAGCTCAATATGATGATCATTATCATTATTCAAATGGGGGCCGGATAAGCTCACTTGGTAGAGCACCGGACTCGTGATCCTGGGGTTGCGGGCTCGAATTTCGGTACAGGGAGATTTTTCTCTCGGAGTTAACATTGGTTCTGACTCCATTTCCATAGTCCGAATGAGACTATAAACCGAGGTTCCGTGTGTGAACGCACACACAACATCGTGAACACACATGTATTATCCCATCACCAACTTTCGGAAGAGAAGACCAGTCTGGCCGTTGGTATGGATGACACGTTACACATAGCATGCACTTTCCCCGAAGATGGAGCATGGCTGCCTTAATGGCGGGATAAAAAACGGTCATACACACAAAACTCTACTGCCTGTCTATACAGGCAGTGTCCGCAGGAGTATCAGCCTGCGTACGCAGAAAGAAAGAAAGAAAAATAATTCAAATCACTACTATTTTGATTGCGCACCACAAAAATGCTGACAAAACCATCAACCCCCTGAACTAGGACATCGGTTGATGTACATTGTGTCTCTCATGACGCACAACATACCATTTAAACGTATTTTTCACGGGTCAGTTGACTCTTTCAATCGGAAAAATTACAAAGTCACTTGAGCGAGCCTTTCAAATCCTGCGGTGCGTGCAAATAACAGCAGATCAAAGCCCGCCGCTCGAGCCGGCAAATCATGAAAAAAGGTTTCTCCCAGTCAGATGAAATGGAAAGAGATGCCGTGTCTTTCTTGACAGAGCCAAACACACAAATAGCCGTGCACGCGGTGCATCTCACGCATGGCAATGCAGAAAAACGGAGTGCACGTGCTAAACTGATGCGCCCAACTTAACAAAGGCAGAATGGCGACGCTGGATACATGACTCAGATGTAAATGAAACAATTCAGATCCTCCATGATGGTCCAGCAGGACCCCCGATGCACGATCAATCGCCCCCCGCAATTCCTTTGTCCTAAACGTGACTGCTTTGGGAGTTCCTTCCAATCCAGTCCACCAGTGGGACCCTTTCAGAACTGTGTTAAAAGGCAAGATTCTGACTGAAACGTATGTATCAATACCGACGTGTGGGGAGGAGCTTGGCGGGGGGGGGGGGGGGGGGGGGGGGGGGGGGGGGGGGGGGAGGGAGGGGAGGAGAAAAGGGGAGAGAGAGAGGAGAGAGAGAGAGAGAGAGAGATTTTATTGACAGTGGCCAATAGTCCTGCTGTGAAGGGGGTACAAATGGAAACATTATCCAAAAGCGACATTTCTAGAATAAAAAAAAAAAAAAACTGAAAAAAGTGGATTCGAATTGGATTACTGTTCACCACTTCAATAATTCAAATGAAAGTAGTACTTTAGTAACTGACTCGTGTTAGAAAGGCAAAAATAGCAAAAACAATCACAACTATTACAGCAACAGAAATGAACATGTTTGTTTGAAAGATACTCATCCCAATCCGAGCATTCATTCATTACATTTACAACATCGCTTGACAAACAAAACATGACAGTCTTGATGGAACCGAATGTTATCTAAAAAAAGCAGTGACTGATTTCTGCCGAAAATTAAAAGCTCTCGTTAATGATGAGCCAAAGAGAGAATTGTTTGTTCGTCGTCTGAAGAGATGATATCCTTTTCTTCTAAAACACTCTAGTTCTACTTAAAACAACATTATAGCCTGTCCTTACATTCTGATATAAACTGCCTGCATTTCAACTCCCTGCCTCAGCCACAAAACGATACCAACCCCATTCATAACAAGAATCGTTTTCACGTCGTATGCCTAGCTAGCTGCGTTTACTCAGACCATCCCACATTCAAAGATAATGTTGTTGTAAAGATCAGTTCCAGATATTTGAATGTATTTGTGACTTTAACCTCAGAGACTCCATACAACCACTTTTCCTTCGTGGACAGAGGTCTCGCTTTCCTAAACATTATTGTGTTTTGTCCTATCCAGATTTACAGTCAAATGAAGCCTGCCAGCGTCCTGCTGTAGAGCATTTAGTTGATTTGGCAAATAGCTGGAGGCTCAAAAGCACCCTTGTTTCACTCCTCTACGATTGTTGAAAAAACAACAACAACAAAAAAAAACAACAGTACAAACATTTATCACAAACACAGGCTGTCACTGAATTATGTATATCTCGAAGAGCACCACACATTCTACCATTTATGCCAGAGTTTCTCAAAATATTCCATAAAGCATTCCTATTCACGGAGTCAAAGGCCTTTCTGAAATCTATAAAAGTCATAAACAGCTCAGAGTTCTTTATTAGATAGTTATGGACTAAGATGTAAAGGGTGAAGACGTGATCGACTATGCTATAACCTCTTCGGAAACCTGTTTTTCTAACATTTTGTCAGAGAGAGAGAGAGAGACAGACAGACAGACAGAGAGGGTTTGGATGTAGACGGAAAAGGAAATAGATGGGGGATTCTACCAGTTTGACCTGTTCTGGTAGCCATAGGTGTATTTCATCCTGTAAATATTGTATGATATGGGGACCGGTGGGGTCATCTATTCCCTGATGCGTTGTCTGGCGTCTCTCAGCGTGTGCAACGTAAGTGTTCTCATTTAAGATGCATCACCAAGGCCTAATGTGCGCTAACTTGTACTCTTATGTCTAGTGTCAGACTTTCGGAGAACCTCTTTTATTGTCATGTGGATCCCCCACCCCCCGTCTCTCTGAAAAATCCCAAATGTGTGTGTATGTATGTATGTATGTATGTATGTATGTATGTATGTATGTATGTATGTATGTATGTATGTATGTATGCATGTATGTATCTATGTATCTATGTATGTATGCACGTGTATTTCTCTCTCTCTCTCTCTGTACATATATGTAAATGTATGTATTATGTATGTATGTATGTATGTATGTATGTATGTATGTATGTATGTATGTTCGTCTATACGTACATAGAAACAACCTAACTCTCTCTCTCTTTCCTCCCCCCTCCTCTCTCTCTCTCTCTCTCTCTCTCTATATATAATATATATATATATATATATATATATATATATATATATATATATATCCCACACGTTTTTATTTCTCTATCTATCTGTGTATTTGTCAATCTATTTAAATCTATTATATGTCAAAAAAGACAATAAAACCGGCGCAGTTTTCTGTAAAACGCAATCTAGTTCATTAAAATTTTTTCCCAGAAGACTCGAGAAAAGTTCTTCTTTGTTGAAAAGATCACTAGTAATATATAGGGTTTCAATCAACATGAAACTCGTATTTTTTTTTCGGATTATTCTTTTTTCCTATTGCCGTGTTAATAACATTCCGCTTTATACTCCTTTTTAAAAAAAGAAAGCTAGTCTCTTATTTGACCAAAGATGGATAGAACTAGATGATCACACATACAAGGAAAAGAATGTTATCTTCGTGGAGGAAATGTTGCAAGCTGAAGAACTGAAATCAAAACTTTTCGATGGCCCTTTAAAGTTTAGCCCCCCCGTGAGTGCAACCTTGCCTTTGGTTGGGAACTTGCTTTGCTCTTTAAAACCCGGAGGCTTGGGCGGGAGTTCGTCTCCGGGTGGGCCCACCCAAAGCCAGAAGGTCAAGGGTAGAGACCGACAAAGAGCATCAACTGGCGCTCCGGGTTGGGGGGTTTTGAATTGGGCTAAAAACCCGGGCCCTGAAAACAAACTTTTTACAGAAACCGCAATGATTTTTTCTGAAATGAGGGTTGGGGAAGAGTTCTCCGAGCAGGCCATGACGCGAGCTGGGAAACCCTTTGGGAAAACCAGTGCGCCGACAACTTTTGAGACCAAACCCAAAGACGGTGGGGACCTGGAAATCAAAACCCCTATACGGACGGGAAAAACAGCAAAAGTGAGTAGTGAGATGCCAGGTAAACCTAAAGCCTTTTGGCCTGTGCGAGACTAGTGGACGGGAAACGGAAGAACAAGGGAAAGTGGAGACACCATCATCTACTCTGGACGAGAAAAAGACCAGCCCGCACGCCGGGTACGTGCTGATGACCCCCGAGGCGACGCGAGCACTGCTCTGGGAACCATGTCTAAGGATCCTCACGCAAGTTTCAATTAAAGGGCAGGAAAACACCCCTTAAGTGCAACCCCCCAAAAGTGAAAGCCCAGGGGAAAAAGGGGGAAATTTCTACAATCAATCAAACGCATGGATTAGAGTGCCGAAAGAGCCCTTAAAGATCCTCTGGGAGATTCAATGAAAAAGGGGGAAACGGCCAAAGGGCAGAGGAAATTTATGGGATACAGGGAACAGGAATACAAAAAAAAAATGGAGAACTGTTTGTGGTTTTCTGTGCTTTAAACGACATGGTCATCCGAGGCACTGTTTCCCACCAAAAAATTAAAAGATGATTTGGGAATTCACCTGAGGGGAAGACCAAAAACCCAAATCGCCACTTACCTTCGGAAAAAAGGGCGCGAATTTACTGACGTAGAGTAAAAGGGGAGCAGAGCAGCATCGCCAAAACCCTTTGTGAACTTGCTAAAGACCAGATGAAACCCCAAAAAGCCCAAGCAGGCCGGCTAACATAATCAATGTACACAGTCTGAAGGAGAGAGCAAAAAGAGGGGATAAAACGGGAACTGAGAAACATTTTCACGTATTTGAACAACTTGTGAAAAAACAATCGAAGACCATGGTGTACTTGAGGGAGGTTGGCAGACACATGTACACAAGGCTTGAAAGAAGGAAAAAAAACCAAAGAAGGCTGAAAAGGGGAACATGGTCCTCATCAAGGGGAAACCCCAAAAAAGACCAGATCAAACCAGCCCCACGCCAAGCCACAAGCAAGGTTTACGGGGCACACTCTGGGAAGTCCCCGCCAATTTAAAAAAAGTGCTAGACAAGACAAGAAACATTTCATCCATGAGCCACAAAAGAGGGAAACCGGCAGGACAGAGAAACAAAAAGGTATGGGGATTACCGAACACTTTCGGGGAAAGACCAACAACCAGCCCCCGGTAAAGAAGGGGGAACACCATCGCAGGAAAGTGGCAGAGGAAAGGGGGGCGAGCATTTAAAAGAGACACTAAATGACATGCCCCCACCTGTCCCCCCAGACTTTCCACCCAACCCAGCTTCTGGACATCAACACGGGCCCCCACCAACCAAGGTGGAATTCCCAAAAAGCCATAAAGTCATTAAGTCGGAAAAGCAGCGGGCCCAAACGGAATCACTGAAGCCTGAAAGCAAAATCCCAAAAGCAACAGAGATGCTACATCCACTCCCAAGAAGTCTGGGAGCAGGAACAGGCCCAAAAATGGAAAAAGGCCACCCGGTGAAAACTGCCCAAGAAAGGAGACTTTTCATCCTGTAAAATGGGAGGGATTTGTTGTGTCCTCCGGGGAAAGGGGCTGACCCCAAAAAATGCTGGAGACAAAGCCCCCCCTAGCAAGACTCTCCCCCAAGAAAAAGCTGGCTTCGCCAAACAGATCATGCACGACCAAATTGCCCCCCTGAGAATTATCATCCCTTCTGGGTGGGAGCCCCCCGTACGCAGTAAATTGAGTTTCAGAAAGGGATTTGACAGCATCGACAGGATACCTCTGGAAACTATGCACCCCATGGGTTCCCCCCAAGTTTGTTGCCATAAACCCGCAACTTACGAGGGTGCACAGCCAGGCGTCCCCGAGGGAAGTAACGAAGCCCTTTACGTATAAAAAACCGGGGTCCCTCAGGGGGTTACTGTCCCCCAAAATTTTCCTGAGGTCGTTGACTGGATAAAGCGGCGCTAAAACGGGAAAAAGAACAGGAAACCCGTGGATTTCACCAGCAAATGGAAGATGGACTTGCCGACGACACAGCCTTTTGTCCCTCAAACAGCAAGCGCACAAGAAAGTGTGGCGGGAAAGACGGGGCCCCCAAATAAAAACAAAGAAAAAAGAACCATGAGAGTCAACAACCAGAACGGGACCCACTACGCTGCAAAGGAAGCATCATTGAATTGAAAGTTTGTCTACCTCGGCAGGTGGTCAGCAAAGATGGAGGTACAGTGGGTATCAAAGAGCCCCTCAATAAAGCCGGGACACCCTTTTTTCGCCGGCTTTCTGGAACCCTCTGCCCTCTCACTCCATAACAAGATCAGTTTTTTTAAACCCAA
>CM031600.1:83716010-83718510 GCA_018398815.1 Conus ventricosus
GCATGCTTTGCAGGCGAAACAACAGAAGCACAACCCAATGTTTGCACTGTCGCACCTGGCCCACAACATGCACGTGCACATAGTGACAACCTGAATCAATGTTATCCTAGCACGTTGACGTTCAAGACATACATCAGGGCCGGTTTTTGGCGTGTTCTCAACTGTATGGTCCACCCCAGGTGGCAAAATTTCATTTTGCGTTTCTTTTTTGAACAGTATAGTACTTTTTTTTAATCAATCCCCCCCCCCCCCCACCTCCCCCTTCACGCCCTTTTCGAAACCTCACTGTGGACGAGAATGTCTACCCGTCCATCACATCAAACCTAATCTGCCCTCGGTCAAAGCAATGTTTAACCTGTCCCTCAAATCCAATCCACACGAGAGCACAAGTCTGGATCTGCTTTAAAAAAAAAAAAAAAAAAAAAAAAGGAAAAAAAAAGGCTAAAAGAAAAGGGAGATAACCGGTCACGACAGCTCGCGGAACTGATATCCAGTTTCAGTTTCACTCTTGCCCAACCGAACGCACGTGTGCCCGTGACAGCTGTCAATAAGTTCTGTTATGGGAGGAGGGGGGGGGGGGGGAGGGGAGGGAAGCAAACAAGTTACAGCCCAAACCCGACACACAACAATATATACATAAAAGAACTGTGTGTCCGGGGGTGGGGGGGGGGGGGAGATAATGCCCGTCTTGCCATTGGCAAATAGAGTTACCTTTCCTCCGTTTATGGTCAAGCAAATCGACCTCGAACGTTAAATATTTGATTTGAAGAGCACGCTGGAATGACGATCGGGATATTGACTGTCGGGATTCCACGCGCACCGTTTCATGCCCATGTTCTGGCATTTTCTCTCTCTGAATGAACTGTTACGCTGGCTGATGGGGTTAAAAAAAAAAACTGGCGTTGAGCTTGCCAGCCAGCCGCATCTGTCCCATTGAAAACGGCGGGTCACTCTCGTTGAACGCGAGCTTTAACATAGATCGCCTCCCTTGCGGATTTCCGAACATCATCTGTTATCTACAGAAATTCAGAATATAATAGCTGAACTTTCGACATCTTTACAGCGGACTGAATTAGGCCGTGTCAGTCATTCCTGTTGGTGCCCCCCCCCCCCCCCCCCCATCCCATTCCGCTAAATTACTAAAAAAGAATCGACACAATGTCAAACATAGAAGAACATGCGGGAGAACGCAGACCTCGGTCAAGGTAGAACGGATAATGGATTCGTCTCGATCCGGATCTGGATCAAAGTGTAACCGAGTGGGATCGTCTCTGGGCCACATTCTTTTTTTTCTTTTTTGAGACAATCACTGTACGTCCATCTTTGTCCTGGTATAATGCAGTGCGGAAATACACGGTACGTCCTAAACACCGGATGTTTCAGTTTCACTCAGCATTGCCGCAGTAGCGGTTTCTGGGCCATCGAAGATGACATAAGTTATTTCCCTTGCGCATCTCTCGATCAAGTCTCATTAGCGTTTGAGTGATCTTGATGACAAGTTAACAAACAAACCAACAGACAATAGTGAAAAGAAAACCATCAGATAAAAACTCTTGCCACTGAATACAGTTTTTCTTAACAAGTCACGAAAACAGGTAATTAATTAAGAAACAGCGAAAACAAGTAGTTATAAACTCACGAAAACAGGTGATCATGAACCCACGAAAACAGGTAGATATGAATTCTCGAAAACGGGTAATTATGTACTTTCAAAAACAGACAGTTACGACCCCCCCTCCCCCCCATACCCTACCCCGCCCATCGCCTTTTACACCCCATCCAAAATAGCCTACAAACTCACATGAACAAAAAAAGACAAGAATGAACTCACGAAAACTAACAATGGCCGACTTACGAAACCACATATTTAAAAAAAAAAACCTCGCTAAACTGGACCATTCTAAATTCACGAAAACAGACAGTAATAAACTCAAGAACACAGACAAACATGGTTTGTGAAAACAGGTAGCCACACACACACACACACACACACACACACACACACACACACACACACACACACACACACACACACATATATATATATTGGGTATTTTAATCACTTTGATCTATATATATATATACACACACACACACACACACACACACACACACACACACACACACACACACATATATATATATATTGGGTATTTTAATCACTTTGATCTATATATATATATATATATATATATATATATATATATATATATATATATATATATATATATATATATATATCTTTCCTCCAAATTTCGTTGAAAACGGTTAAGTAATTTCAGTCTCAATCTTGATGACAGACAAACAAACAAACAAATCAATAGGCGCAGGTGAGAAGATGACTCCCTTTGGGAGGTTACTAAACGTGAGGGTGCCTCCAAAAAAGGAATAAATGAATAAGAATGAAAAAAATAAATAAACAAAAATGGATTAATACATAAACAAGCAAATCCATGAAGAGCCCTATAAGCAAACGGACACGGCAAAATGTACAGCTAGC
>CM031600.1:83733510-83746010 GCA_018398815.1 Conus ventricosus
GACCTGATTTCCTGGCTGTTGTCACTCCAGCCCTTGCCGAAGCAGAGACATGTCACTGTCCACATCGGGATGAACTCCTGTCGCACAGGCATCATTCTAAAGGAAGACTGGACGAACCTTATTTCCCTGTGCTGCAAAACATTTCCAAATGCCAAACTGACCTTCAGCTCCATCATCCTGCCAGAGGTCGGCATCATTTGAACAGTATCATCCGACCGTCCAACTGTAATCTGCAGACTGTGTGTGAGAATGTGGGTGCAACTTACATCGACCATGATCCTACGTTCACCACTCCAACCGGAGCACCTCGTCTTGCGTTTTACCAAGACCTGCTCCACCCAAGCGTCAAGGGCACAGCAAAACTGGCGGCAGACTTGAAAACCACATAGCAGACTACACAACCAGACTTTGGAAACGTCTTCCCGGCTTTCCTGGATGTATCACAGAGAAAGCCGTCAAGCAGAAATAATCCGTCAAGGGACTATCATCAGAGTATGCCACATCAAGGGACACCAAGAAAATGATTCTCTGACAATTATGATGCTTCTCAAACCAATTCCCTCCATTGCAATTTCCAAAGAAATACCGCACGTTACCCCCAAAACTACCCAAATCCTTCATCTCTTTTTCACTACCCGCCTTTGAATCCCCGTCCAACTCCGACGGATCCATGTTCTACAGATCCCTTTCTTCCCCCCAAAAAAAACCCAGCCTCAATAATGTAAACAGAGCAGACCGAATCCCACCCCCATCTAGTCATTTTAGTCATGAACAGGATTATTCTAATGAATATTCCGCTCCCCTCCAAAACCCAACATACCCACAGATTATTCCTGGTCAAAGGTCTAATCATCCGGCTCCTGATGGAAATGTTGTAAATACCTATGCTCTTGGACTGTGCAGGATGACATTGCAGTTGTTGTCACAACATTGATTGAATGAAGCTTTTCCTGTGAATATTGATAAAGGACTTGCGCGCACGTGCGCGAGCACATGTGTGTGTGTGTGTGTGTGTGTGTGTGTGTGTGTGTGTGTGTGTGTGTGTGTGTGAGACTGCGTGTGCACGTGCGTGTGCACGTGCGTGCTTGCATGCATGGTGTGGGCGTGCGCGCGTGTGCACGCACGCGTGCGTGTGCATGTGTGTGTGTGTGTGTGTGTGTGTGTGTGTGTGTGTGTGTGTGTGTGTGTGTGTGTGTGTGTGTGTGTTGAAATTGCCGGCTCTGCATGTATTCATAGTCGTGATCTCATTCGAGAAAGTTGATTGTGACTAAAGTTTTGAAGTCATTCTAATATTCTATATACACTTTTTGTCTTTGAATTCAGCTTATTTTGCTTTTGTCTTTTCGTGGATTCGTCATTGTTTATTGAACTACAATTGAAGTTTTTTCCTTCATTGCTATTAATTGTGTTGTCACCCAGTTTGCCTTGACAATTTTTTTCTTATTCATCTCAGTCACACCTTACTTGTTAGTCTGTAAGAGCTTTGTCTGCTTGTCATTAAAACTGTGTTGAGTTTGATATAGTATTGACTATATTAGATATGACGGAAGACAACAACCCTTGGCTGAAAAGAGAAGGACTTAGAGTTGGGCATCTCAATGTCAACCATGCGATTAACGAAATGACTGAAATAGCATAAGTCATATCCAGTTCGGGAAAAAAAAACAACCTTTCACATATTTGGATTTTCGGAGTCACATCTGTCCACTCGCATATCAAACAATGACACTGCAATCCCAGGTTATAACGTTGTTCGTAGAAATCCTAAACAAAACATGGAAACTGGTATTATTGTATGTCTTCATCAGTCAGTAAAATTCCAGAGGATGCATTGTTTAGAACAATTTACCATAGAAACAATCTGGATTGAGATCCCACTTAAATTTAATAAGCCTATACTTCTATGTGTTCTATACAGAAATCCAACTGAACATGTCGATTGGGTTGATTGTTTCATGTTAATGATGGAAAACGCACATGATGAATCCAAAGACATCATAATGTTAGGGGATTTTGATATAGATCTACGTAAAATAATGAAACGGTGGAACTATGTTTTTGAGTCACTTGGGTCTCACACAGCTAATCAAAACTCCTTATGCATAAGGTACTCCATGGAAATGCTCCGCTTTCTCTAACAAATATGTTCACTTTTAACGACTATCGACATTCACATAAAATAAACCTCCCATTTGCAATGATTAATCTATACAAGTCCAGTTTGGCGTTTTCCGGAGGCTGGCTATGGAACAATATTCCTCAAGAAATTAAAAATCAATCAGACTTTAAAAAATTCAAGTCTTTATTTTTAAAAATATCTGATGAATTTCTCAGAATTGACTGCACTATACCCTAAAATGTATTGATAATTCTCAATTCAGATTTAGTTTAACAAATATGTGATGTTCGAAGTTGACTCAATTCTACGCAAATTGCATTGATCGTCCTGTGCCATTAAATGTGTTTTTCAAATCTTTTCGCGGGTGTGTCTATCCATGTCTGCTTCATCGTCTTTCTCTTCCTTTATCTCTACCTATCTATCGACACTCGGTCGGTCGGTCGGTCAGTCTCTCTCCTCTCTCTCTCTCTCTCTCCTCTCTCTCTCTCTCTCTCTCTCTCTCTCTCTCTCTCCATTCAGCCCCCTCCCCTCTTGCCCAGATCATTTTTTCTTCTTATTGTTGTTGTTGGTGGTGGTGATGTATATTGGTTTCTTTTTCTTCTTTTTTGACAAAGGTTTCTCATGCACAAAATTGTTGCATTTTCCCATGTATTTTGTTTGATTTGCTTTTTTACTATATATCTTTTTTTTTTCTTGCCCAGAGGTTGATGTAAAAATAGTATTGTCATGCTAGTCCACATTTAAAATAATCTCTTCGCACATACACGACAAAAACAGAATCTATTGAACAATTCGCTAAAATACAATTCTTTCAACGCATAAAAATCCATTTGAAAATTCTAGAACCTGAAATCATACTAAAATGGGATTGATCAATTGCTCATTTCAGTTTTCAGTTTATATACAATAGTGTGTATGTTCGAGGTGTACTTGAATTCTACGCTGAAATGCATGAATGCCTGTGCATTACAAGTGTATGTGTTGTTCAATTCTTTGCGGATGTGTCTGATCATTCTGCTTCCTGTCTCTGCTGCCTGCCTGTCTGCTGTCTGCTCCTGCCTCTCTTCTGTCACTCCCTTTCTCGTCTGCTGTCTGTGTCGCGTCATCGCGTCTGTCCATCTTTCTCCTCTCTCTCTCTCTCTCTCTCTCTCTCTCTCTCTCTCTCTCCTCTCTTCTCTCTCTCTCTCTCCATTCAGCCCCCTCCCCTCTTGCCCAGATCATTTTTTCTTCTTATTGTTGTTGTTGGTGGTGGTGATGTATATTGGTTTCTTTTTCTTCTTTTTTGACAAAGGTTTCTCATGCACAAAATTGTTGCATTTTCCCATGTATTTTGTTTGATTTGCTTTTTACTATATATCTTTTTTTTTCTTGCCCAGAGGGTTGGATGTAAAAATAGTATTGTTCATGCTTAGTCCACTACCCTTTTAAAATAAAATCCGTTCGTTCGTTCACATACACGCACAAGAAAAGATGAGATACTATTGACACCAACTTACGGCTTCTCAGACAAAATCTCCAGACCTAATCCCCCCACCCCCCACCCCTCCCCCATTCTGAAAAGCCTTTAGACCCCCGTGTAAATATATAAGATTGAGGGATTGAAACCACAGGGTTCGCGTCGGCTCCTTCGTTCTTCAGTTGTGATATACCTATGGAGGCTGGAGTGAGTGTTGCGAGGTTAGCTTGAAATCGCCCGTGAGGAAAAGAAGCTGGAGATTACAAGGCACTGCTAGTGTGTTTTCTTGACGGATGTGCTGACATTCCTGCCTGCCTGTCTGCCTGCCTGCCTGCCTGCCTGTCTGCCTGTCTGCTGCCTGCCTCTCCTCTTCCTGTCCACTCCCTTTCTCTGTTGCCTGTCTGGTCGCTCCGTCTATCGTCTGTCTGTCCATCTGTTTGTCTGTCCGTCTCTCTCTCTCTCTCTCTCTCTCTCTCTCTCTCTCATCTCTCTCTCTCTCTCTCTCTCTCTCTCTCCATTCAGCCCCCTCCCCTCTTGCCCAGATCATTTTTTCTTCTTATTGTTGTTGTTGGTGGTGGTGATGTATATTGGTTTCTTTTTCTTCTTTTTTGACAAAGGTTTCTCATGCACAAAATTGTTGCATTTTCCCATGTATTTTGTTTGATTTGCTTTTTACTATATATCTTTTTTTTTTCTTGCCCAGAGGGTTGGATGTAAAAATAGTATTGTTCATGCTTAGTCCACTACCCTTTTAAAATAAAATCCGTTCGTTCGTTCACATACACGCACAAGAAACAGATGAGATACTATTGACACCAATTCCGGCTGAAAAGAGCATATTCTTCCAGACGCATAAATCCCCCACCCCCCACCCCTCCCCCATTCTGAAAAGCCTTCTAGACCCCCGTGTAAATCATATAAGATTGAGGGATTGAAATCCACAGGGTTCGCGTCAGGGCTCCTTCAGTTCTTCAGTTGTGATATACCTATGGAGCTGTAGTGAGTGTCTGCGAGGTGTAAGCTTGAATTATCGCCCTGTTGAGGGAAAAGAAGCTGGAGATTACAAAAGGCACTGCTATGTGTTGTTCTTTCTTGGACGGATGTGCTGATCTATTCCTGCCTGCCTGTCTGCCTGCCTGCCTGCCTGCCTGTCTGCCTGTCTGCCTGCCTGCCTCTCCTCTTCCTGTCCACTCCCCTTTTCTCTGTCTGCCTGTCTGTGTCGCTCCGTCTATCCGTCTGTCTGTCCATCTGTTTGTCTGTCCGTCTGTCTGTCTCCTCTCTCTCTCTTCTCTCTCTCTTCTCTCTCTCTCTCTCTCTCTCTCTCTCTCTCTCCCCTCTCTCTAACCTGGTTTTCCTCCTTTTTTCCAAATATTCTCTGTCTGTCTGTCTGTCTGTCTGTCTGTCTGTCTGTCTGTCTCTCTCTCTCTCTCTCTCTCTCTCTCTCTCTCTCTCTCTCTCTCTCTCTTCTCAACTGGCTTTCTTTCTCTTTGTCTTTCAAAATACTCCGTCTGTCTCTCTAAAGCCTGAGTTTGTTTTCTCTTTTTCTTTCAAAGTGCTCTCTCTCTCTCTCTCTCTCTCTCTCTCTCTCTTCTCTCTCTCTCTCTCTCTCTCCCTCTCTCCCCCTCTCTCTCTCTCTCTCTCCCCCCCCCCCCTCTCTCTCCTCTACCTCTCTCCATTATACACACCAATAACATTTTACTAATATCCTAGTCAGTTTTTGATTAAAAATCTTCTGCCATCGCAAGAAAAAAAAAAGTACTCGAAGAAATTCGTCAGTTTATTTCCAAGGAATTTCACTTTTGTGTCTTTCTAAAATTTTATAAACGCTTAGTCCCTGCATCTTAGCTGTTTTTCTGTACAGTTAATGTGCTGCTGCTTCGCACTTTATATGTCCATTCAGAAAGGGCAATGGCCTTTGAATGTATAAACCATCTGAGTTTCCCGGTCCCTCCCTTCCTTTCTCTCTGGTCCATCCATAAAAGTTCCCTGCCCCCTCCCCTTCTTTCTCTCTCTTCCATCCATCTCTCCGTTTCTCTGTTCTGCCTGCCTCTCAGCCTCTGTCTTTCTGTCTCTGACTCTTAGTCTGTCTGTCTCCTTTTCACTCTCTCTCTCTTCCTCCCTTCCAATTCCTGTCCTTTCCCCTCCCATCCTCCTTACTCCCCTTTCTCTATTTCGTCTCCATTTTTCTCAGTGCCCCCCCCCCTCCCCCTCTCCTAGCTCTCTGTCTCTGTCTGTCTGTCTGTCTGTCTGTCTGTTTCATCTCCCTCTTACAGTGATTTACCCCATCGCCCCATCTCCACCCTCTCTGTCTCTCTCGTGGACAAAACGCTGTGTGTAAGGTTTCCTGCATACAACTGTCTGGCAACATCTCTATGAAGCCTGAGTTTGTTTTCTCTCGTTCTTTCAAAGTGCCTGAGTTTGTTTTCTCTTGTTCTTTCAAAGTGTCTCTCTCTCTCTCTCTCTCTCTCTCTCTCTCGGGGTGAGCTCAGCGCAGTGTTGGAGGAAGACGTATGGTGTAAGTCTCTCCGAGTTTTCTTTCAATTGCTACGGTTCCCGAAGTTGCTTGTGTCTGAGACTGTGCATACGACTGGTGCTGGTACCATGCCGTTGGATGGACTATCTTTTCGCTCAAGATGTGGCTGTTTCTTGGGCGTTTTTCTGCATTTCATGCTCAAGAGAAGTATGCACAAAGCAAAAATGCGGATCTCCATTTTGACGCTGCGTAGACCGAGTGACGGTGTCTGGGCAGGTTTGCTCCTCGTCTTGTTGTTTTGGGGCGGACTGTTACTGCAGTGTGGAGACGTGGAGCAGAACCCCGGACCTACACCAGCGGTGAAGGCAGACGGCGCGAAGCAGACCCGGCTGGGATACGCTACGCGTGGTGCAAGTGCGGACAGGAGTGCTGCCCCCTCTGAGGTCTCTACTGTGTCCAGACCGACGAGCGCCGAACCCACCACTGCCGACATCATGACCAAGCTGCTGGAGATGGACAAGACCAACAAGGCCATGGACAGTAAGTTGGATGATGTAAAAACAGAAGTGAAGACCCTTGGTGAACAGTACGCTGCTTTGCAGAACGAAGTGAAGGGTCTCAGGGAGGAAGTGGCGGATTTACGGTCCCAGAACAGTAATCTGCAAAGAATGAACACTGAACTGGTTGATAGAGTAGAGTTGCTGGAAAAGAAGGCGGACGACCTTGAAGGCGCTCAAAACGTAACAACTTATTGTTTTATGGTTTGAGTAGAAGTGAGAATGAGAACGGTGATGACTGCGAGCGTATGTTGAAGGACTTGACAGCGAAGAAATTGGGCGTGAATGGGGTCGAGTTTGACAGAGCGCATCGCTTAAATGCAAAGCATGACTCCCCCATCATTGCCAGATGCTCTTCGTATAAGGATAAAGTACATGTCTTAAAAGCTAAAACCAAATTAAAAGGGACAAATATCTTTGTCGGCGAAGACTTCACAGCTAGGGTCCGCGATATCAGGCGGAAGCTCACTCCTCATCTTAAGGAGGCCAGGAACAGTGGCAAACGGGCCGCGATGGTCTTTGACCATCTCCTTGTAGATGGCAGAAGACTCGGTCTCGATGCTTCTGGTCAACTGAAGGAATTGAGATAGGGTTTTGGCCGGTCCTTTTGTGATGAGGATGAACCTTCTTCAAAAGGGAGGAAAAATTTCCTTACACCGGTTGTAAGACTGGCCGCTCCGGACCCTGCCGCGCGTAGCTGTGAGCGCTTTGCACGTGATGTTGACGACAGTAGCGTGGGCAATGTGAGCGATGGCACTGACAGTCATTTGAATTCGGATCAAGGTTTGAAAGATAGGCATTTGAATGTTAATTCTTTTACATATGATGATGTGGATAGCGATACTAATGTATGCATGAATAATAGTGTATGTGGTAACAGTCATATTGATAGCCATGGTCTGGACGTGCCCGTATGTAATAAAATGTTCAAGTTTCTGTCTTGGAACGTGAATGGTCTATCCTCAAAAGTTTCTGACAAGGCATTTGTTTCCTATGCCTGTGGTTTTGATTTATATGTTTTGGAGAAAACTTTTCTTGAAACGTTTAACATGGATGTGTTTGTCGGATATAAAGCCTTTTGCAAAGCTGCTGTAAAACTCTGTCATCAGGGGAGAAGATCGGAGGGCTTGTTTGTTTAATAAAACAAGAATTTGTTCCCTTCATATCTTATGTTGATGTTGATTACTCTAACGTGTGTGTCTTTTTAATCGAAAAATCGCTTTTTTGGGACAACGAAAAATATTGCTTTGGTCTGTGCATATATTCAACCTGAAGGTTCTCCCTTTTATAATTCTGTTTATGCTGATAATGGGATTTCTATGTTGGAAGAGTGTTTGGCTGATTGCTTGTGTTCCCTTGGTGACATTGATGTAATAGTATGTGGAGATCTGAACAGCAGGACAGCAAATTTTTCTCCTGACTTGTCTACTGATGTTTTTGATTCTTGTTTGCAAACGAAAAGTGAACCACCTTGCACAGATCGTTGTTCTCAGGATAATGTTTTGAATAACTACGGCAAGTTATTGTTAAATCTTTGCGTTGCTTTTGATTTGTATATTATGAATGGTGTATGTCAGGGCGACCGCCATGGTTGCTATACATATGTAACAGACAGCGGGAGCAGCGTAAATGATTATTTCCTTGTGTCAAAAGATTTTTTCTCTATTCTTTGTGATTCCTGTAATTTGTTTGTTTCGGAACGGATCGAATCCGATCATTTACCTATTGAGTTTCACATTGACTTCTCAACAGAGAACGCTGATAAATCAGCTGAGACTGTTGAGGCTACTATCTCCGAAAGGTTTGTGAGGAATGATGACTATGCCATGACTTACAGGGACAATTTGTGTGAAGCAGAAATGCGTACAAAATTAAATGAGGCCTTAGAACTGATTGCTGTTGATGTAGATAAAGCTTTAAAACTTGTTCAATGATTGTATCAAAAACAGTGCTGAAGGTATGAAAAAACGTGTGCAAATAAGGAACAGTGGTGAGAACGAGGATTGGTTTGACTGTGATTGTTTGACAATGAAAAGAAAAGCACTAACATTATTGAGAGTATGGTTGCGTACTTTGGACGTTGGTGATAGAAGTGAATATGTTATTGTGCGAAGAGAATATAAAAATCTTCTAAAACAGAAGAAGAAAATATTCAATAAAAAACTATTAGATAATATGATCAGATCTCTTCCTTCACAACAGGAGTTTTGGAAAACAGTAAAAAGAGCATCATTCAAAAGAAAATATCACAACAATAATATCTCTCTGGACTCATGGTATATGCACTTTAAACATTTGTTAGATAAAGAAGTCTCAGATAATGATGAACTTTCTGTTGTTACTGGTGAAGATGATGATGAGTATTTTAATCGCCCCATTTCTAAAGAAGAAATTATGTTTGCCATTCGGAAAATTAAGACTAACAAATCGGCTGGACCTGATTCTATTATCGGTGAATTGTTGAAATTTGGTGGAGCTCAAGTTGTTGACTTTTTACTAGCTTTTTTCAATAGGATTTTTGATGATTGTATCTTCCCAGAAAACTGGAAGGAATCTGTAACCTTGCCGATATTCAAGAAAGGCGATGTAAACAATCCTAATAATTATAGAGGTATCTCTCTAGTTGACGTTACTAGTAAATTGTATAGCACTGTTATTAACAAAAGATTGCAGGAGTGGGCTGAATGTAATAATATCACCGGAGAACATCAAGCTGGGTTCAAAAAGGGTTACTCTACTATCGATCATATGTTTACTCTCTTTGCGTTTGTTCAGAAACAATTTTCTTTAAATCGTAAACTTTATGTTGCGTTTATTGACTTCGAAAAAGCCTTTGACTCCATAAACAGACAGCTTTTATGGAGAGTATTACTTAAAAATGGTGTCAAGGGGAAATTATTCAACTGTATTAGAGCTATGTACAAAGTTGTTAAAACAAGGGTAAGAAGTGGGTCCAGTCTGACAGATTATATTAATTGTGTTGCGGGAGTAAGGCAAGGTGATGTCTGTAGCCCTGTATTATTTTCAATTTTCATTAATGAGCTTGCTATAGAGGTAATTAATAATGGCCTTCATGGTGGACGATTTACAAATGATGTGTTAGAATTATTTATCCTACTTTTGGCAGATGACGTTGTTTTGGTTTCAGAAACAATAGTTGGCCTACAGCGTCAGCTAAATAATCTGAGCAGGGCTGCATCCTCATTAGAGTTAAAAGTTAACATGAGTAAAAGCAACATTGTGGTGTTAGAAAGGGAGGTTATTTGGCGGCGAGGGAAAGATGGAAGTATGATGGACTTATTATACCTGTGCTGAATGTTTATAAATACTTGGGAATCTACTTTTCTACACGCCTAAGTTTTACGTTTGCTTGTAAAGACCTTGCATGCAGGGCAAAGAATGCTTTAATATGTGTAATAAGAAGATTGCATGCTTTGAAATAATAATTCGCTTGAATTATTCTTAAAAATATTTGATTCCCAGATACAGCCTATGTTGATGTATGGGGCTGAAATTTGGGGTTTAGATAGTGCCGTTGTTCATTGTGAGGCTGTGCACTTATTTGCCTTGAAGAGGTTTTCTAGGTCTCGACAGGCGTATCTCTAACGATTTGGTTTATGGAGAGTCCAATAGATATCCACTGTTCATTGGTTCAGCTGTTAGATGTGTGCGATATTGGTTAAAGCTCTTACACATGGATCATTATAGATTGCCTCGTAAGTCTTATGAGATGTTGTTTGAATTGGATGCAAAGGGAAAAACGAACTGGGTTTCAAATGTGCGTTTGTTTTCTGTGTAAGCATGGCTTTGGGATGTTTGGCTGACTCAGGGTGTTGGAAATCAAAAACAGTTTATTCGTGCGTTTCGACAAAGGTTGATTGACTGTAGATGGCAAATGTGGGACGACCATATCCAAACTAGTGAACGGTATGATTTATACAGAAATTATTCTAGTTTCCAATATATTCAGCCTTATCTAAAACTGGATTTGGACATGCATTTGAAAAGATTAATTGCTAAATTTAGAGTTGGTGTTTCTGAAATAAGGACTCATTATTTAAGATACAGGAAGCATACACAAACTGACTTGGTTTGTCCATTGTGTATGCAAGGTGAGGAAAATGAAATACATTTTATGTTCCTTTGTCCAGCTTTAGAAGATCTTCGCCAAAAATTTATCCCACAGAAATATTATAGGCGCCCGTGTATGTTTCGATTACAGTTACTACTTAGCACTAACAGTTATAAGGTAATTAGAAATTTAGGTATGTTTTTGTTTAAGGCGTCTAAGATCAGAGAAATAATGACGTCTTAGTTGATGTTCTTATTGGTATAGTTGTTTCTTTTCTTCTTCTTTTTTTAATTTTTCGTGACTAGTGATTTTGTTTCTTACACATTATAATGTGCATGATTGTGCTCATTCCCCTTCAAATGGGCCGATGGCCTTACTGAATAAAATCTGAAGTCTGAAGTCTGAAGTCTCTCTTCTCTCTCTCTCTCCTCTCTCTCTCTCTCTCTCTCCCCTAATACGACTGTCTTGCATCTTGCAACGACTGTCCATATAATGATGGTGTTAATTGTACTGTTTGTGTAATACTATGTACTGTGCTGTTCTGTATTGGATGAAAGTGTAAAACGTTCTACATACAACCATAACGTAACACAACGATGCGCTAACACACACACACACACACACACACACACACACACACACACACACACACACACACACACACACACACGCACACACATGCACACACACACACACACACACACACACACACACACACACACACGCACACACACACACACGCACGCACACACGCACGCACGCACGCACGCACGCACGCACACACACACACACACACACATACACACACACGCACGATGTGAAAGAAAAGGGACCCCACTGCGAATGTCATAAAGGCATTTATAGTATTTTTTTTTAATCGAGTGAAAGACACGTTTCAAATCAATAGCAGCGACAGCGTGGCTGTTCAGGTTACTCAGTAACATCCCTCATTCGATCTAAATATTGCTGCCGATTGTTTCTGCCTTGAATGAACTGAACGTGAGGTTTATCGATTTTATTACTAATCATTCCTGACGTTCTCTTTGCTCAAGATTGTGTTAATGATTTGTAATCTACGCTCATTAATGCGACTAGTTTCCAGTTATTGAAATCTTCTCTTTTAAAATCTTTACTTTATGTATCAAAGTTCTCACACTTCCTGTCTGAGAAAAAGACAAACTTCCTTTCGCAAAAAAGCTTTTATCAAACTCATTTAAAGGTGCATTTCGAGTTTCAGATCAGAAGCGTTTGAAAACTTTTGTCGTTAATCCGTCATTTTCTGCGCTGATCCATTACTTGGTCTTAAACCTTTTGTAATCTAGAGCATTGAAATCATTCTCTCTTGTATTTCTCGATCTTTCGTATCAAAACATAAATGTTGCAACCTCTAAAGAAGTATCAATACCGTCTAATAAGTTTTTACAACTTATTTTTTACTTTTCTTTTTCAAAACTTTGTCTCTGAATTTTCGGTGCATCGTTCTGATTGGTGATCACTACTCTGTCATCTGGATATAGCGCGTACAGTATTTCGGAGTCTGTCCTGCTTTCTTTTAATTCAAAAAGAATTTTAATCTGTTTCTCCTCCTCAGTCCATTTTATTTTAGCTCTTGTCATCTCGCTTTCTGTTCTGAGCCTTTTTATACATCTGTTTCTAACTGTAGACTGATGGATTGTCTTTTGTTTCTGCTACTAAGTGTTTTCTGGATCTCGGCTTAAGTTTAAGTTCTGTACATCTAACTTATCGAATAGTTTTGTCTTTTCAACTTTTTCTTTTTTATTTTAACCGCATTTCATTTGCAGTGTTCAATTGCGTCACCCTTT
>CM031600.1:83758510-83761010 GCA_018398815.1 Conus ventricosus
GATTTGATGGACGTGTCAGACACCACGTCAGAGCTTTTAGCCCGGGGATGACTCGCTCAGAATTGGTCTGGATGTACAGTTCAGCCAACACACTTGATTGCTGTGGAGGATGGTGGAGGATGGTGGGGGATGGTGAAACGAGCGAGCAGAAGCAGAGGAGAACTGCAGTGAAAAGGAGATTTCGCTATGTCTGACCTGCTTTCCACAGACATTGCTCTCTCCAACGTCCAAACACTCGGGTTTCCTTTCGGGAAGTGAGAGTTGTTAGCGCCCTCTATTTCCTGTTCGGCGTGTGTTCATCTCCAGTTACAATTTCCTGCCACAGTCCTAAAGTACATCATCACATTCCTTCCATGAGGCTCGGAGACAAGCTGGAGCTGGAACTGTCTTTTACTGTCTTCAACGACATGAAGACTTGACAGACACTACACGATGACAAAAATTAGAACTATGACCGTAGCGTGTGAAAGAGTGTGTAGTGCAAAAGGTATTTCGATTCTCTTTACTTTTTTTTCCGTTGAAACAATCAGACAGACAGACAGATAGATAGATAGATAAATAGACAGGTGGATGGATGGACGGACCAGTAGATAGACAGATAGAGACAGGATAGAGGGATAGATAGGATCACTATATCAATCTGATAAACCTAGTGCTGACTATTGTACTTAAAAGTATTGAGACATGTATGCTTTGTCTGGTACTAACAAAACTGACACTGACGATAAAAACACCGTTATTCTTTTTTCAGCTAGAAAAAAAGGTTCCAGTGTCTTAGTAGACCTTTTAAACCGCCAAAGTACTTATCACATTCAAAATCCAACGAAAGATTCCTCTACAATCTTTGGCAGCTACCCTGCTTCTTCTGAGTACCTTTTCAAAGATCTGAAGGAGGCATGCGTTTGATTTAGCTCTAAGGTAACACCACATGTGTTGGCAGACAGCAGTAGTTTCTGAACTTTAGGGAAATAATTCCCGCCACAGATTTCCTTGACAGTTATCACCAGACTTGAATCAGAGGAAACAGACAGGCTCGGTTTGAGAACTGTTGTGTTTCCATAACACCTGGAGCTGTGATATGAGCCACACAGGATCTTTCAATAGTGTATCCAGTTTAGCACGTGCACACGAGGAGGTTTCAGCCAATCCCGAGTCTGCACTTGACCTGGGAGATAGGACCATTCCCGCTTCACATTTCACCCTTCAGGGAACTCCACCCCCTCAGACTTAGGGCCAAATGCATGAAATAGCACTCCTCTGTCGTACATGTTGAATAAAAAAAAATGGGAAAAAAGAAAACGACAGCACCAACTTCAAGAGCAATGAAAACAAGAGCAATCAGGGTAACAACGGCAAAATAACAGCTACAACAGCACCAATAAGAATAGCAGCAAGAAAAAGGCTAAAACAAAAACAAACAAGCAATATCCCATCACCAAAAACAGCAAAAACAAAAGAAAGAAAGAAACATCATATTGGAAGCAAAAACAACAAACCACCACCACACCAACAGCAACAAAAACAGCAATAATAACAGTGATGGCAAACAACAGTAGAGGAACTACGAAAACAGGAACAAAAAACAACAACAAACAGCAGTAATAACAATAACCAAGACAAACTTACAGTAACAACAACAGCAACAAAGAACAACAAGACAGCAACAACAATAGCAAATCTAAAAACAACAACGCTAACAAAACAACCACAGCCCAGCCACAACTTAAAAACAACAATAACTACCACAGCAATAAAACAACAACAACAACAAATCTACTACAACAACGACAAAAACAACACAACAACATCTGCGACGAGCAGAGCAGCCTGACATGAGGAGAGCCGACAATGAACTCGGCCCAAAACAAGTCCTCAGACAGAGCCGTTCTGATGGCATTTCCTGACAATAATCCAGAGTGGTAGCAACGTCCACTCTACATATGATGGAGAGACCTGCCAGTGAAATGGTATTGGCATGCGTAGCAAAGAAAGAAAGACACTGGAAAAAAAGGTAATTGCTGGGTGAGACTTGTACAGTCAGTGAGACAGAGAGAGAGAGAGAGAGAGAGAGAGAGAGAGAGAGAGAGAGAGAGAGAGAGAGAGAGGAGAGAGAGAGAGAGAGAGAGAGAGAGAGAGAAGCCATAATGAGAGAGAAGACAGAGAGGGAGAGAGAGAGAGAGGATCAGTGAGAATAGAGAAGCTGACGATTGGTGCTATAGCATTCCATATTGGACTGAGACCACACCACAGTGTTGTACTATATGCCTCCTCCTACAACGCACCATGACATCAGCCAGGATGGGTTGATCTGGACACATGCAGCGTTGGTCAGGAATTGAGCAACAATCTCCCCCTCCTACAACGCACCATGACATCAGCCAGGATGGGTTGATCTGGACACATGCAGCGTTGGTCAGGAATTGAGCAACAATCTCCAAGATGCATCATAGAGGGGATGGAACTCGATTCGGTGATCCCAGTCTTCCGATTTGAAACCATA
>CM031600.1:83771010-83789500 GCA_018398815.1 Conus ventricosus
ATGTCTCTTCTGTTTCTCTCTGACTCTGTATGTGTGTGTGTGTGTGTGTGTGTGTGTGTGTGTGTGTGTGTGTGTGTGTGTGTGTGTGTGTGTGTGTGTGTATGCGCGCGTGTGTGCGTGCGTGCGTCTGTTTTTAGTGTGTTTTACTCTCTCTGTCTCTTTCCATGTCTGTGTGTGTCTCTCTCCCTAATTCATAAACCTTTGTTGTCTCTTTTCCACCTCAATTCCTAGGCCTACTTTGCTTTCATCAGTCCATAACAGGATTTCCTCTCTCTCTCTTTCTTTCTTTTTTGTTCCTTATTATATTTTCTCTCCTTGAAACATTCCTTTCTTTGTCTTTGCAGTTCCATCTCCTGTGGTTGTTCAAAGGCATTACTGCCATGCTGCTTACACCGGCTCCTCCACACACAACTACACTTAGTCTTTGTTCTGTTGCAGCTTTTTGCACAGGCATACATTAAGGCGCAACTGATCCTTCCTTTATTAAGGTGCCACTTAGAGCTATGCCGACATTAAGGGCGCCACTGTATCCATCAAACATTAAGGGTCCATGGCATAGACCTCCATTATGGTGCCACTTATCCATCCTACATAAGGTGCCACTGTTTCCATCCTACATTAAGGCGCCACTGTAGCATCCAACATTAAGGGCGCCACCTGTATCCTCCCTACATTAAGGGAGCCAACTGTATCGATCCTACATTAAGGCGCCAGCTGTATCCATCCAACATTAAGCGTCCACGAGCCTGCCTACATTAAGGCGCCACTGATCCACCAACCGTATGGGCAACCACTATTTCCCATCCAACAGAAGGGTTCACTGTAACCATCCTACATAAAGGGCGCCACTGTAATCCATCCAAAGTGTCTGGGCGCCAATGTATCCATCCATCGGTAACGGGCGCCACTGTATCCATCCAACATCAAGGGCGCCACTGTATCCATCCAACGTACAGGGCGCCACTATCCATCTACATTAAGGGTGCCACTGTATCCATCCACACGTAGGCGCCACTATATCCATCCAACATCAAGGGAGCACTGATCCATCCACATAAAGGGCGCCACGATATCCATCCAACATTAAGGGCGCCACTGTAGCCATACCAACATCAAGGGCGCGCACTATAATCCATCCAACATTAAGGGCGCCACTGTATCCATCCAACGTTAAGGCGTCCAACTGTATCCATCCTACATTAAGAAGGCGCCACTGTATACATCCAACATTAACGCACCACTTATATCCATCCAACAATTAAGGGCGCCACTGTATCATCCTACATTAAGGGCGCCAACTGTATCCATCCAACATTAAGGGCGCCACTGTTATCCATCAACATTGAGGGCGCCACTGCATCCGTTCCAACGTTAAGGGCGCAATTGTATCCCCATCCTGCCTTAACTGCGCCCCAGTACCATCCTACATTAAGGGCGCCACTGTATCCATCAACATTAAGGCGCCACTGTATCCATCCTACATTAAGGCGCCACTGTATCCATTCACGATCAGAGCGCCACTGTATCCATCGAACCATTCAGGGTGCGCCACTGTATCCCATTCAACGTTAGGGCGCCACTGTATCCCATCCAACGTTAAGGGCGCTACGTATCCATCCCACGTTGAGGAGGCGCCACTGTATCCATTCAACGTTAAGGCGCCACTGTAAATCCATCCAACATTGAGGGCGCCACTGTATCCATTCAACATTGAGGGCGGCCACTGTAACCCATCCAACATTGAAGGCCGGCCAATGGTATCCATCCAACCATTAGAAAGGGCGCCACTGTATCCAACCCACATTGAG
Source organism: Conus ventricosus (assembly GCA_018398815.1). Taxonomy (NCBI): domain Eukaryota; kingdom Metazoa; phylum Mollusca; class Gastropoda; order Neogastropoda; family Conidae; genus Conus; species Conus ventricosus. The sequence continues at coordinate 83,772,819 of CM031600.1, forward strand.
GGCGCCATTGTATCCATCAAACATTGAGGTCGCCACTGTACCATACAACTTTAAGTAAGGCGCCACGGTATCCATCCACATTGAGGGCGAAACTGTTATCCATTCAACGTTAAGGCGCCACTGTATCCATCCAACATGAGGGCGCAAACTGTATCCATCCAAACGGGCGCCACTGTATCCATCCAAATTGAAGGGCGCAACTGAATCCATCCAACTGAGGGCGCCACGTATCCATCCAACATTGAGGGCGCCGCTGTATCCACCAAAACATTGAGGGCGCGCCACTGTACCCATCCAACCATTGAGGGCGCCACTGTATGCATCCAACATTGAGGGCCCCACTGTATCCATCCAACATTAAGGGTGCCACTGTAATCATCCAACGTTAAGGCCAACTGTATCCATCAACGTTAAGGGCGCCACTGTATCGATCCAACGTTAAAGGGCGCCACTGTTATCCATCCAACGTTAAGGGCGCCACTGTACCAATCAACGTTAAAAGGGCGCCACTGTATCCATCCACCATTGAAGGCGCACTGTATCCATCCTGCATTAAGGGCGCCACTGTATCCATCCTACATTAAAGGCGCCACTGTATCCATCCAACCATTGAGGCCGCCACTGTATCCATCCTACATTAAGGGCGCCACTGTAAATCCATCCTACATTGAGGCGGCCACTGTATCCATCCTACATTTAAGGGCGCCACTGTCTCCACCCAACATTAAGTCGCCACTGTATCCATCCTACATTTAAGGCGCCACTGTATCCATCCAAAGGTAAAGGCAGCCACTGTATCCATCCTACATTAATCCGCCACTTGCATCCATCCAACGTAAGAGGGCGCCACTGTATCCATTCAACGTTAAGGGCGCCACTGTATCCAATTCCTACATTATTCGGCGCCACGTATCCATCAACGTTAAGGACGCCACTGTATCCATCCTACATTAAGGGCGGCCACTTGTATCCATCCAACGTTTAAGGGCGCGAATGATCCCATCCTACCTACGTTAGGGCGCCACTGTACCATCCAACGTTAAGTGCGCCACTTGATCCATCCAACGTTAAGGCGCCACTGTATCCCTCCTACATTAAGGGGCGCCACTGTATCCATTACCAAACGTTAAGGAGCCACTGTATCCATCCAACGTTAAGGCGTCACTGTATCCATCCACGTTAAGGGCGCCACTGTAACTATCCCAACGTTAAGGGCGCCACTGTATCCATCCAACGTAAGGGCGCCACTGCATCCATCCAACGTTAAGGGCGCCACTGTATCCATCCTACATTAAGGGCGCCACTGTATCCATCCAACGTTAAGGGCCAACTGTATCCATCCAACTTAAGGCGCCAAACTGTATCCATTCTACATTACGGGCGCCACTGTATCCACACCAAACGTTAAGGCGGCCACTGTATCTCATCAACGTTAAGGGCGGCCCCTGTATCCATCCAACGTTAAGGGCACCACTGTATCCATCATAACACAGTTTAAGGGCGCCACTGTATCCTCTAACGTAAGGGCGCCAACTATATCCATCCAACGTTAAGGGCGCCACCGTATCCATCCAACATAAGGGCGCCACTGAATCCATCAACATTAACGGCGTCACAGTATCCATCCAACGTTAAGGGCGGCACCGTATCCATCCAACGATTAAGGGCGCCATGTATCCATCCAACGTTAAGGGCACCAACTGTATCCATCTAACGTTAAGGGCGCCTCTGTATCCAATATTCAACATTAAGGGCGCCACTGAAACCATCCAATAATAAGGGGCGCCACTATATCCATCCCAAAATTGATGGCGCACTGTATCCACATCCAAAATTGAGGGCGCCACTGTATCCATCCAACAAGAGGGCACCACTGTATCCATTCAACATTGAGGGTGTCACTGTATCCATCCAACGTCATAAGGGGCGCCACTGTATCCAGCCAACGTTAAGGACGCCACTGTTTCCATCCAACGTGAAGGGCGCCCACTGTATCCAATCCCTAACATGAGGGCGCCACTGTATCCATCCATCGTTTAAAGCGCCACTGTTATCCATCCCACCATTTAGACGCCACTGTATCCATCCAAACACTGAGGGCGCCACTGTATCCAATCCGAACCATCCAACATTGAGGGGCGCCACTGTAACCACCAACATAAGATGGTGCACTGTATCCATTCCATCCATTGAGGCGCCACTGTATCCATCCATCGTTAAGGCGCCCACTGTATCCATCCAACATTCGGGCGCAACTGTATCCATCCAACAGTTAGGGCGCTACTGTCATCCCATCCAACATTGAGGGCGCCACTCTATGCATCCAACATTGAGGGTGCCACAATATCCATCACCGTAAGGCGCCACTTTATCCAGTCCAACGTTAAGGCGCCACTGTAATCCATCCAACGTTAAGGGCGCCACTGTATCCATCCAACGCTAAGGGCGCCACTGTATCCATCCAACATTATAGGGCGCCCAACTGTATCCATCCTAAATTAAAGGCGCCACTGTAGCCATTCCACATGAGGGCTTACTGAACCATCCAACCATGAGGGTGCCACTGTATCCATTCAACATAGGGCGCCACTGTATCCATCCAACATTGAGGGTGCCCACTATACCATTCAACATTGAGGCGCCACTGTATCCATCCAACATTGAGGCACCACTGTATCCATCCAACAGTGAGGGTGCCACGAATATCCATCCAACATTGAGGGTGCCCACTATATCCATTCAACATGAGGGTGCCACTATATCCATCCAACATTAGGGTGCCACTATATCCATTCAACATTGAGGGCGCCACTGTATCCATCCAGCATTGAGGGTGCCACTATATCCAACGAACATTGAGGGTGCCACTATATCCATTCAACATTGAGGGCGCCACTGTATCCATCCAACATTGAGGTGCCACTAAATCCATCCAACATTGGGGTGCCACGATATCCATTCAACATTGAGGGCGCCACTGTATCCATTCAACATTGAGGGAACCACTGTATCCATTCAACATTGAGGCACCACTAGATCCATTCAACATTGAGGGCGCAACTGTTTCCATCAACATTGAGCACCACTGTATCCATTCAACAATTGAAGCGCTACTGTATCCATTCAACATTGAGGGCGCCACTGTAATCCATTCATACATGAGGAACCACCAGATCCATTCAACATTGAGGCACCACTGTATCCCATCATAACATTGAGGGCACCACTGTATCCATTTCAACATTGAGGCACCAATGTTTCCCATCCAACATTGAGGGCGCCACTGCATCCATTCAACATTGAGGGGTCGCCACCAAGATCCATTCAACATGAGGGTGCCACTGTATCCATCCAACATTGAGGGCGCCACTGTATCCATCCAACATTGAGGGCGCCACTGTATCTTCAAACATGAGGGCACCACAAGATTCATTTCAACCATTGAGGCCACACTGTATCCATTCAACATTGAGGCACCACTGTATCCAATCAACATTGAGGGCACCACTGTTTCCATCCAACATTGAGGGCACACACTGAATCCTTCAACATTGAGGGCACCACTGTATTCATTCAACAATGAGGGCCCCCTGTTTCCATCCAACAGTGAGGCGCCACTGCATCCATTCAACATTGAGGCGCCACTAGATCCATTCAACATTGGAGGGTGCCACGTATCCATCCATCATTGAGGGCGCCACTGTAATCCATTAACATTGAGGGCGCCACAGTATCCATTCAACATTCAGGGCGGCCCACTGTATCCATTCAACATTGAGGCGCCATTTGTATCCATTCAACATTGAGGGCGCCACTCGTATCCATTCAACCATTGAGGGCGCCACTGTATCCATTCAACATTGAGGGCGTCACTAAATATCCATTCAACATTTGAGGTGCCACTATATCCAATCCAACATTGAGGGTGCCACTAGATCCACCAACATTGAGGGAGCCACTGTATCCATTCAACATTAGGGCGCGCACTGTATCCATCCAACATTGAGGGCCCACTGTATTCCCCCCCCCCCCCCATTCAACATGAGGGAGCCCACTGTATCCATCCAAACATTGAGGCGCCACTGTATCCATCAACATTGAGGGCGCACAGTATCCATCTCCAACACTGAAGGCACCACTAGATCGATTCAACATTGGAGGGCAACCACAGATCCATTCAACATTGAAGGCGCACTAGATCCATTCAACATTAAGGCAACCCAGATCCAAATCCAACATTGAGGCACCACAGAATCCATCCAACATTGAAGGCACCACTAGATCCATTCAACAATTGAAGGCACACTGTTTCCATCAACATGAGGGCACCACTAGATCCATTCAACACACACACACACACACACACATACACACACACACCACACACAACAACACACACCTATATATATATATATATATTATATATATATATAAATATATATATATATATATATATATATAGTTATGTGTGTGTGTGTGTGTGTGTGTGTGTGTGTGTGTGGTGTGTGTGTGTGTGTGTGTGTGTGTGTGTGTGTAAGTCAAAGTCCAAGTCAAAATTTTTATTTCAGATGGAACATTGAATAAGCAATAAATCTAATTTCTTTTTACAATCGAGCCAATACCATAAAAAGTCCGTGTGAAACGGTCGAAAAATCACACCGAAATGCGTGGTGGGTGTGTGTGTGTGTGTGTGGTGTGTGTGTAGTGTGTGGTGTGGTGTGCGTCGTTGCGTGCGTGCGTGGCGTGCGTGCGTGCGTGCGTGTGTGTGTGTGTCTGTTTGTCTGTGTGGGTGTGTGTGTGTGTGTGTGTGTGTGTGTGTGTGTGTGTGTGTGTAAAACATAATAGGTTTAGAAGAGTGGTACAAAGACACATCATGAAAACACAACGAAAAAGACACCTAGGTGGGTACCACCGGGCCGCATTGTTGAGTCCGGTCCCATTCATTATGTACACAAAGACCCCTAAATGTGTTCGTGGAAAGTCAACCTTTCTTTAACCAGTCAGTTGCAACGACATATAACCTTTTAAAAAGTTTTGCCATCCAGTGGAAATATACTGTCCACTGAAAGAAGCAAAGCTGCAAGCTAAGGCTTCAATGACTGACATAAAACTGAAACTGAAATGATGAAGAAACTTAGTTCCTGTAATTCCACCCAGCTAGATCCTTTCATAACTGCCCCAAACCTCCATTGTCCACGTTAAGAAACTTTGGAACGCATCATTCTCTCCCCGCTTCATGGCCAAACCTAGGATCATCATCTCAGTTAAACGGCCTGTGGATATGCATTCAAATTCAAATCTGTAGATCTTTCCAAGCAAGGCTTCATCAGATATCATCCATCACCACATACAGTAGCACATCAAAACTTTTAGTCGGTGCGTTTGTCCTTATTCGCCACACCATGTAATGCTCTTCTGCTGAATGCCTAAAGACGTGCATTGAAAAATGACCTCCTACATGAGGCCAAGTCCTCATGCAAAAAATCATGTCGATTCGTCTCCTATCTCACTTAATTTTTTTCTATAAAAAATTACAAGCGTTCAGATTCCCCTCCATTTCTTCACAAGGACAGAACATGTGTGGAATATTTCACAGAATCCCATGTGGAGAATTATATGATACTTCCGTTGAACATAAGGAAACTATAACTTTTTTTTTGGCATGGCGTTACTTTGGTTAGATAGCAGTTATATATTCAATCTCTGATATGAATTTCTTGAAGGAATGCTACATTCAAAGTATTATTTGGCATGTAATGATAGATATCTCAAAGTGAAATCTTCAGCTTTTCGCATTTTTATAAATAACGCATTCTTTTTCTTGGCGTTTTACAATATCTGCTTCATTTATTTCAAGATGATGACAGAGGTAATTTTGAGTTAGCAGAGTGCGTATTCAGTGAATGTATATCTCTATTTAACTGAAAAAAGTTCAGTGTATATCCCTCGTACCTTCGTAAGAAACTTTTATTTTTTCTCCAAAATTCCCTTTCTTCAGAATAAAACGAAGTGCATAGTGTAGCTTATCTATGACAACAAACCACAATTTACAACCATTGAATGTTGACTAATTTTTTCCGAATGTGTTGTAATTCAAAGCATCAGAATAAAGTTAATTAACTGACACTAGCTGCTTAGTTTCTTTCCAATTATCCTACAATTGCCAGAACTTTAACATCACAGTCTGCGCGCGTGGGTAGCATATGAAACCCAAACTGTTTCCTGCTAGATCATTTTAGATTAAAAGTCTGGTATACCCATTTCTTCAAATAGTGCTATTGACAACATTTTTAACCATAAACCCAGATTAACTGACCAGCCTCCAGCACTGGCAATCCACAGAAGCAAGTCATGTCAAGTCACCATGAGGCAACCCACAAGAGGGACACTGCACGGCTGGTGGTGTTCAGTCATGCCCGCTCTAATCCAGTGCACGCAGGACACACCTACTTCGCTTCCTCACTTATGACAATATTGTTATCCGTGAGCCGTTGAGTAGTGGGCGTCCCCTTCGTAAGGCACCACCACATCCATCAACGACAATCTCCATAATTTGGCCAACACCGTGTGATCCCGAACAAAACCCATCAAAGGCACAGATGTAGAGAGGAAACTGAACTGAGATCACCCTGAAAGCAGGACATGAAGTGGCCACAAATTTTTGCTCATGCTGAACAATGAGAGTCTGTGATAAAACATGATGCTGCGGATTTCAGTTTCTGACCTGAGAACAGCCATGGCCAGGGCTGTATTGCTCAATATATCTCCAGCATCAACAAGGGGCAGAGATACTGACACCTGCAGTGGCAGTTGAGACTTCAGCTGAAAAGAACGTGGTGAGGGAAGAGCGGTGAGGGCACGCCTTTATACTTCCGGGCGATGCTGGGTCAAAGTATTTACCTCTCTCTGTCTCTGTCTCTCTGTCTCACTCTCTCTCTCTCTCTCGTCATGTCTCTCTCTCTCTCACTCTCTCTGTGACAATCTTGATTTTTTTTGGGTCAAATTCCATTAAGTAATCCCCCCTCGCAATCACGAAGACTGAAATGAACTAGTAAAAAAAAGTGAGGTGGAAGAAATCAAGAAATGCAAAACATCAGTGTTTTCTTTTCATCCTCGTAAATAAACGATTTGTGTCACCCTCTCTCTCTCTACTTCCTCTCTCTCTCTCTTCTCCTCTCTCTCTCTCTCTCTCTTTCTTTCGTTCATCACTCGTAAATAACGATTTGTGTCCGCTACTCTCTCTCTCTCATCTCATCTCTCTCTCTCGGGGTTCACGAGAGCAATTGGCGGCGTTCGAGTGTATCTGTGCTACACGCTCCGCATAGTTCTTGTTCATTTTCCGCAGCAACTGTGAAAAGACAGTGCAACAAATCGTGGCCATGTGGAGGCAAAATATCTGTGAACTGATCTGTGCAAAAAAATGATTGACTTATCATTGTGGAGGCAGAATTGGCACATTCGGTGCAAAACACCTAAGGTGACTGGAATGGGGGGGGGGGGGGGGGGGGGGGGCTGTGGGAGCACCATTTTGAAACTTGTTCGGGATGGCGCGTTGTGTCCGGCCGTGCCTCTCCGTGTGTGCTGTGTTTTCAGTCATTATCACACATGTGTGGACATTGTTTATTCACCAACTGACAACATTATAAATACTTTCAAGGCGCACCAAGAGGAACAACCGGGAGGTTGGACGAACAATTCGAGCCGAGAGACATTGTCAGTCTGGATCACAGTGACCTACATGTTAATCCGAACTGATCGTGATGTGTGTGTGCCAACGCGGTGCGGAGGGATGTGGAACTGCTGTTAAGTGGATACATCGAGCAGAATCCTGGCCCTGATCCGCATGGCCTAGAGAACGATAAAAGATGGAATCAACACTGACTAAGGACAGCGACAATCAGTGCGGATTTTGCCCGCGGAATCATGTCGGCTCTCGCGCCACAAGAGAAAAGAAACTAGACCGCGAAAGGCAGACAGAGCACAGATGTTAGAACAGCGAGAGAACCGAACGATTTCATACGCCACGAACTGACAGATATCAAATCAAACTAGGGAGATTGTCAGAGAAGTGTAGAGAAATCAACAACAGTGAACAATAGTTGAAACGGAACAACACAGACTGTCCAGCCGGCCATAAGAACACATGTCACGGATTTAGATCAGTTGTTCGAAGCACGCACAAGGGAAGAAACAGACTGAGAAAACCGACAGTGACTGTGAACAAATTAGAGCAACAAGTTACGATGATGTCAAAGAAAATAGACAGATTAGAGGGTTTTCAGGCGCAATAATTTGCGATTCTTTGGTATCCCTTCAGAGCTAAAGAAGAACTTCGAAAGCCTGTGGCTAGATGTATGACGACATCATTGAACAGCGTGACAGCTCTAATGTGGGGACAGAGAACGACAATTTGTCTGCACATAGGTGGGCCATGGCCAGACCCGGCGAGTCCAGAACAATGATTGTTTAGTTTCAGGCAATGGCAAACAAAATGAAAATATTGCGCGCTCGCGACTACGACAACGAACGAGAAAAGAGTGTTAAGATTAGCGAACGATCCTTACGAGAAGACAGGGCACAACAGTAGCCAAGGCAAAACAAGACAGCAATGGCAGCCTACTTTGTCCGGGGAAAACTGACAGTAGGACCACGAGAAAGACCCGAATCCACGTTCGTATGCAGAGGTGGCAAGAGCGGATAACCACGATCTGCACAACAACATCGAAGTACTCCTGGCACAGATGAAAGTCTGCGCCACTCACAGTGGCATTGACAGTGGCACGGGGATTCCCCTTCGCGTCACTGTGACTCAGACAACACAGCAGCCCTAATGGGGAGTCGGCAGAAGGAGTAGAGGCGGAGAAAGGAGGTCAGCACGTGCTGGGGTGGTGGACCGTGCCGATCAACCTACGGGTCAGCGTGAAGCCGGGAAGCAAGCACAACCACAACAGGTGTGCGGATTCTCTCGAACGTGCGAACGCCTATCTTCGACACCTGTGTTCGGTGGCAGAGCACAGATCTTGTCGACGTGTTCCTAACAGAGCTCGGTATCCTCCGCCCAGTATCACGTCACCCGCGAGGCGGGCCGTATCCCAGTGGTGTGCGTGGTGGTGACGGACAGGACAACTCCCACCAGTGATCACGGTATGGACAGGGGGAAGGGGTGGCCACACACGGTACAGGACGAGTGGTCTGGGTCGAGAAAACAAACCGGCCTTAATCTTACCTGGCAAAGATGTCCGTGGGAATCTTTGAGATAAGTCCAAAACGTGCTCAAATAGACAGCTAGACTATCAGGAAAAAGAAAACTGACGTTTTCTTAATTATAACAAGAAAATTAACACTAAACTTAATGATGCTTCGTTCATTTAATTAATAAAATGGTTTTGATTTGTGTGCCTCACTGAGACATTTGTTCATGAAAAAGTTTGATTTCTCAGGTTGTGTTTATTGTTTTGTAAAATTTCATGCCTCCGCAAAGAAATATCATATCAAGGTCGTCATTCGGCGGTGGTATTGCTAATGGTGAAGAAAATATATGAAATGTTTGTCACTCAGGTCAAGTGTCAATTGTGGTTAACGTGATAGCCCTGAATGTAGCAAATCATGTTTAATACAACTAAGGAGGTTCTACTATTGCATGTTATGTAGTACCAAGGGAGGGCCGATATCTAACAACTATCATTTAAAGATGGAATCTTGATCCTTGAAATAATATGTTAGACATTACAGAAAATAGGGATGAAATATTCTTGTTATGTGTGATTGTTGAATGTCACGACTGGACGTCACCAACCCAAACTGGAGTCCTAATGTTCCAAATTTACACCTGGAGATGAATGATAGCGATGATGATGAAGACTGTGATGTTGATGGGGAGGGTGATATAAATATTTATACTAATGATGTATGATTCATATGATGAAGATGTTGTACTGAAGATGACCATAAAAGGGACAATGAAAATGATGTGTATAAAGAAAGCCGCCGCTCTAAAGACTTGTATGAAATGAGTTTGGTAAAACTATGTTAGATTTGTGGTTATTATGTTTGATCTAGATGTGAATGGTACATGCAATGATGATTCGAAAGGAAGTTTACTTTGTGTCACCTAATGTAAGTAGTTTAATTGATTATTTCATTGTCCACTAAAAGATTTACTAAGAAATTTGCAGAATGAAGGTTGGGCGATTGTTTATTTTCCTGACATTTACCTGTAGAAAACTAAAATGGCAAACAGGTAGTATGCCGTAAGAAAAGCGCATCCAGTATGTCATAACAAAAGAAAAGCGCTTTATTGTGGTCTGAAGAACACGCAGAGACATATAAGGGAGGACTAGATTCAGACGATTCAAACAGTGCTGCGATGAAAGCTATCAGAGCATCTTAATGCAAGAATCAACATCTGGTTTAGAATATTTTGTGAAAGCTTTGTATCGTGCAGCGCATGGTATGGTAAGGACCAAGGTAAAAACACGAAAGAAGTGAGCGGATGGTTTTTGATTTTGAGTGCGAGAAGAAGAAAAAACTTGTGACCAGGTGCTTGAAGCGATATCAAACGGAACCAAATCTTGTAACACTGAAAAAAGAACACAAAGCAACTTACGTAGGGACAGGAAAGACCTAAATTTACTGAAGAAAGTAAAAGAAAGAATTTTGATGAAAAACAAATTAATAGATTGAAAAACCAATCTGTTAACGACCCTAAATTATTCTGGTCTACCATTCGATCGATCAGTAGAAAACCAGTAATTTATAATGAAATCACACGCAACAATGGTATGAACAATTCCTACAGCGTATTTAATGGATTTGATAACGAAATGTGAAGATTGATCGTAGAATCGATAGTGACCGAGCAAATTACGGCGAACCATTGTATTAATGACCAGATAACAGAAATGAAGTCCTTAAACAGTATAAAACAACATCAAATGGAAAAAGTGCTGGGCAGACAGAAGTAGTTGAGAAATGTTCAAATGTCTAAATCTGTTGTAGTAGATTTCTTGGTTGATCTTTTTAACTCAGTGTTTGATAAGGGAATCTTCCCAGAATCTTGGTCAAAAGTCAATAATGGGGGGGGGGGGGGGGGGGGGGGGGGGGGGGGGGGTGGTGGGGGGGGGGGGGGGGGGGGGGGGGGGGGGGGGGTAGTTCCTCTCACAAGAAAGGTGATAGTAAAAACCTGACACTACGAGGTGTGGCACTGACGAGTATTAGTATTAAAATGATACACATATACTCAACAAAATATTATAAGCGTGGGCAGAGCGAGAAGAGAACAAAATGGAAGAGCAGGCTGGATGCGCGACCAAATAGAGGACAATAGATCATAATTTACTCTGTATGCTTTTAGTACAAAAATACTTATTAAACAAAATCCAAATTGTAAGTTGCATTTGATTGATTTTCAGAAAGCTTTCGAATCAGTCAACAGAAATGTTCTATGGTGTATTTTTGAGGAAGAATTGCGTAAATGTGAAGTTGTTATGCAGCTGTTCGGGGAATGTATAGTCTGTTCTTTGCATGTGTTCGAGATAAAGGAGTTAACTGATATTTCAGCTGCCCGAGGGGTCTGAAACAAGGTGTCCCTGCTTAGCCAACTTTTTTGTTCACATTCTTCATAAAACGACATTACGATAGAGATAGCAGGGGAAGGGAAACATGGAATTCAAATGTTACCTGGTGCGCTGACTGTATTTCTAATGCTGTTTCGCTGATGCTGTCATCCTCCTACCAGATACCTATTGGTTTGCAAAATCAGTTTAGACACACGAAAAGAGAATCAGATAGTTAAAATTAACGTGAACCTAAACAAAACTAATGAATGTTTTTCAGAAATGTGGTTACTTATCACTCAAAATACGAAAGAAGGTTTTATGGTGGAGCAGATTAGAGTGACAAGTAGCTATCAATACCTATGGGTTTGTTATTCACCGACAAAATTAAGCTTGAATAAGGGCTGGCTTGAATGTGTCAGAAAGGGAAAGAGGTGTCATGGATATACTGAGGACTATGAAAAAATTGAACTCAAACATGTGAATCTATTTTGGAAATTATTCGATTCACAGAGTACAGCCTATTTTGATATATGCATCTGAATCTGGGGGGGAATGTTGGAATAATAGACCAAATGGAAAAAGTTCATACTTATGCGATAAAACGTATTATCCACGACCTTTGCACCCTCTAATAAAATGGTTTATGGTGAAAGCGGACGATACCACTATTTATTATAACTTATGTTTTTAGATGTGTTAAATATCGCTGAAATTAGTAAACCTACTACCATCAAACCCAGCCTCCTGTGCTCGGCTATGAAAATGCTCATGCTGCAACAGAAAATGGAAAATTTAACTTGGTCTCCTGTATTAAGAAAATATTGACAGAGAATGGTTTTGGCCTAGTTTTGGTTTGTCACAAGAAGTCGGTAATAAGGGCTACAATTTATTTCTGATTCAAGGACCGTTTAATTTGTACTGTATAAACAAAGCTGGCATGCTGGCAATGGATGGAAAAGAAAATACGACTGGTTTCCTCTCATTTACAAGTAATCTCGAAGCAGAGAAACTCTTAAAAATCATAACGCAGAAATAGGCATAGATTTAGTTTAGCAAAATTTCGAACCAGAACGCTCGGCCTTAAAGCAAACCAAGCTGGTTTCAGAAACGAATAATAGATCATGTCAAATGTGTAGAGAAAGAGACAGGGTTAGATGAAATACATTTTGTGTTGATTGTCCCGCTTACGACAATACCGCAGAGGTTGTAACATCTTCGTGAATCAGTTGCTGAAAGAAGAGAATTTGAATAGCGATTTATCAAGTGGAAAACGATGAACACTATAATAGCCTTGCGAAGTATATTTCAGAAGCTAGTACTTTCGTAAAAAGAATATAACGAATGAAATATATTTCCCTAACTGTAACCGATAGTCTATATGCATGTATATTGGTGTGTGGCGTGCGCGCACGAGCGCGCGTGCGTTGTGTGTTTGTGTGTGTGTGGGGTGTGTGTGGTGTGTGGTGTGTGTGTGTGTGTGTGTGTGTGTGGGGAGGGGGGGGGGGATTCGTGGTGGATGGATTGGTGGCTTCATTCGTTGATCCTATTATTGTAAGTTATATTGTAGGTGAAGTTTATAACGTCACAAGAAGGTCTTTTGCATTTGTTTCCTTTTAGTCGCTGTGATAAAATGGACTCAATGATACCCCCGTTGCCAACATGGCCTTTGCTAATGGCAATAAAATTGTGTCCAGTGTCAGTGGTCAGTGTCCCTCTCTCTCTCTCTCTCTCTCTCCCTCATCTCTCGTCCATCTCTCTCCTCTCTCCTCACTCTCTCTCATCTTCTCTCTCTCTCTCTCTCTTTTCTGGTATTGTTATGTATATGTAGATCCCAACTAATGTAAACACACATTAGTGTTTTCGTATCCTCCTCGTCGTCATGAAGTCATAGTGATAAGAGTAACTCTAACACACAGTGTGTCGTGCATAAGGAAAAGAGTACTTCTCCTTGGTTACACCGATATCAGCGTCAGCACAAGAGACAGTGACTAAACCATACACTAAAACACTGTGTTAAACAGAGACGCATCCTTGAGATGAATGAGCTCGAATGTGTGGGTCCCACAGTGCTCCCCAGTTGAGCCCATAGCAACACAGCTCTGAGAAGAAGCCGGTGGAGCAGAAACAATCCCCCAAAGAAACTTTCTCTGCTGAGTCGAAACCCAACGACCTCCCCCCTGGAGTCTGCGACCGCATACACTTTTGCCACTGTACTGGTTTTAGTTCTTACTTTTATGGCTCAGTCGACCACACATGCAACATAAGGCTGTGAAATCCTATTAAAACAAAAAACTAGATGTAAATTTTAAAAAACAATGTGGATAAAAGACAAATCTATGTCGTGTCTGGTTGGTCAACGGTTTCCTTTACTTTACTTAAACCAGACTCTCTCTCTCTCTCTCTCTCTCTCGCTCTCTCTCCGCTCTCTCTCTACTCTCCACTCTCTCGCTCTCTCTCATCTCCTCTCGCTCTCTCCTCTCTCTCTCTTCTCTCTACCTCTCTCTCTCTCTCTCTCTCTCTCTCTCTCACTCACCCACACACTTATCAGTCTTTGTGGCTGTCCCTTCAAGGATAACCTTTTTCACATCCGGTGTACCATCAACTGCCATTAAACCAGTACTTTAACACAGACAGGACACTTACATGCTTTTAGTCATTTCTAGTCTCGTGTGACGCTGATACTGGGTGACCAAAGACAAGTACGCTTTCATAAACGCTATTTTTGTGAGGGAAATGGAGAAGCAGCAGACAGCATGCAGAATAGTTCCTGACTCTTTTTACATGGCGAATGGTCCTCCGTCTGCTCCACACGTATTTTTATTTCCGTAAGTGCTCTTTACAGTCTTTTATGGAAGACCCTTTAAAGATCCCGTTCAATTTTGTGCTCCCCAGTCAGTGGTAAAATATTTTCATAACTACTTTTCGACGTTGACAGGAGGTCACTTTGGTCTGATTACTGACCAGCAGAATCCCTCCTGTCCCGTCAAATAAAAACAAAATTCGCCACCGTATCTTTGTCTTATTATTTTGTTGGGTTTATCCATTCAAGATTTGGAATACGAGAGAGATCTCAGCTACCCCCTCCCCCCCCCCTCCCCCTTCCCCCTCCTACCATCACATCTCTGCCAAAGTGTGACCAGTGGTTGTCAGATCAGCTCTTAAGTCGAACGCCGGAAGGAAAGTGCCAAGGATCTTGTCGGATAGCTGTGCTTCATCCTTCATCTGACAAACAAGATATTCAATTATGCCGAGACAAACACATTTCAAGGCAAAACACGACGCCTTTCCGACCGCTTTGGTCTTCTTCAGGTAAGACAATGGAAAACGAAAAACGAGCAATCACCTGTCCCAATGAAACGCAAAAAAAAGAGCAATCACCTATCTCTTCAAATTGGGCGCAAATGGATGTAGCATGATCGAAAACGCGTCGTGTTTTCTCATGTTCTTTGTCTCTTTCGTTCGGCGGAAGAGTAAGACCTTCTCGTAAAGTACGTCTTTCAAATTTTGCCCGTGCAGTCACCTCACATTGAACTTATTATTGTAAGATCCAACGCTTTTCAATAGAGCTAAGAAATATTCTACATTCTCAAAATCGTTATTTTCCATGATGGTGGTTTTTTTTGGAACGTAAGTTCGTTCATAATTTTCTCATTACATGATGGAGCCTTGAGTGGGCTGATTTTACTTCCCTTGCCTACCTGGTCCCAAAGCCAGTCCTCGTTATTCTCTGCTGCATCGCCCTGTTGAATCACCTGCACCCACACACACACACACACACACACAGAAGCCTGAGCAGACGCAAGCTTAGGCAGACGACACAGCCACGGACGATCTGTTGACTTGCTATTTTACTGCAGGGGAGTGTCAACTCCCCAAACCGGAGATAAGGCGGGTTGCTCACTCGGACAAACCAGTTTCATAAAATGAGCGATCAGTCGCTCAAACTTGTGACAGTGAAACGGAAGGGTGCCATTGACACTTAACATGATTGATTACCTCTTTTGTTTCTGAAAAAGTGCAGGCAACTTCAACAGCTATTCGCTGTTTTATTTGTTTCGAAAACTAGCACTCTTCGGAGAAAAAAGAAATCCTTTTCGATTGCCGCGATCGACGGGTTTCTTTGTGTAGTTCAAATGCTGTGATTTTGGATTTAAAAGGCAATATTTTCCTTTTCATGGCATAAAAAAACCCTTAAACCATCACGAAATTTTTATTGACACATAACTTTCTCTCTCTCTCTCTCTCATTCTCCTCTCCTCCTTCTCTCTCTTCTCTCTCCCTCTCTGAGTATGTGTGAGCTTGTGTGTTTGTTTGTTTGTGTGTGTGTGTGTGTGTGTGTGTGTGTGCGTGCGGCGTGCGTGGGGGGGGTTTTTGCGTGCGTGCGTGCGTGCATGCTTGCCGCGCGCGCGGCGCGCGCGTGTGTGCGCGTGTGTGGGTACACAACCTATCACAGACCACACCGGGGTGCCAGTACCCATAAGGTCTTTCCTCAGAGAGCCAGGGAACATCCCATCGACGCACACAGTAGCTTGACAGAGTTAAAGAGATATGGTAAAGAAGGCGGGACACACACAGTGACAGCATAAAGACCTGGCGGGAGTTGTCAAAGCTTAGGATTCGCTTCTGTATGGCTGGGCGAGGATTTTCCTCTCTCCTCTGTTCTATTTTCATCATGAGTTCGTGGGCGTGGATACGACCCCGTGATTAAAAAGCTGGCTGCACTCGGCTGTTTGTCGGCCTGTCTGACTCTCTGACTCTCTGACACCGGTCGGTCGGTTCTGTCTGTCTCTCTCTCTCGCCCCCCCCCCCTCTCTCCTCAACTCCCTGTGTGAATTTCTTTGAATGCACAGGTCAAGATCTACGAATGTTATGGAAGCATCGCGCGCGCGCGCCGTGTGTGTGTGTGTGTGTGTGTGTGTGTGCACGTGCTGTTACAGTGGGGGGGTGGGCGGGTTCTGCAAATCAGAAAGAGGTCCCGTGTTTGAATTGGGATTTTCATTCTCACGACAAAAGATTGCTTTCCCAAGGCTCAGACACTACATCAGACATCGGCTTGTCTGCACTTCTGCCTCTGACTTTCTCCCTGACCCATTTTTTTTCCACCAGACAATTTCCTGAATGAAA
>CM031600.1:83797683-83805183 GCA_018398815.1 Conus ventricosus
AGTGGCCGGACTGTCAGTGATGAAACGGGACGTGTCTTGGCACTTACGGTAATTGCTTTGTGGTTTGTTCCCAGCGCCGACAACTTCTGTCCCGATTCTCCCCCCCCCCCCCCCCCCCCCTTTCTTTTCTGCTTTTAGAATGAGCTCACCCTTGACTGAATTTATCCAGAAGTGTAGTGGGAAAATTATTTCCGCCCTCACAATGGTTATCGTTTCATGTACTAGGGAATGCAATCGTTTTAATCGTTTGAGAGAAAAGCACACAGCCACTTCAATGCTACAAGAGCTTGCAGTTTTCTTTCTGTTAGACGACGAGGCAATGCTTTTATACATGTTATCCAGCACCCCATTATCGATAAGTATGTATGTGCGTGCATGCGTACATCCAGGTACGTGCAAGTGCCTACAAATGCATGTCAGCATATGTGTTACCTTTTGTTGAACTGTGGATGAATTATTGAACATGTCTCAGGTTACCTGACATCTCTAGCTAATCAAAAAACACAAAAGAGTAAAATCGGAAATGAAATGAGGTAGGGAACAGTAAACGATAAACAGTAAATAAGTGGGGTATGTTTTGCTCCCATAATGAAACCAAACACAGAGTAACTTTTATTCAAGACAGGCACAGCCTTTTTAAACTTGAATAAAGTCAGACAAATACATAGACGAACAATCTACAGTGGGGGAAAAAACAAGCGCAGGCCAACAACTGAACTGTCTTCATAGTAATGACCTGGCAAAGATTTGGACTTGAGGGGAGGGAGAGGGGGAGTTTGAAGATGGAGAAACTAGGAACATGAAATTTAAAAAAAAAATGTTACAGATATGGAAACTCCTCACTAGCTGCATAAGGGAACCATCGCAATCCCTTTTGAAGCAGATCTATATATTTATATTGCCTGCTCCGAGGCCTTTCGCCCGCTGGGTCGGGACTCACAGGGAGACACGGCTGGTTGTGCTGCGCTCCCCAGCGTCAAATAGAGACACACCACAGTCCATAATACTGTGGTGTTCTCACCACCACATGGGTGCAAAAAAGAATCCAATAGCACCCCCAGAGCAGCCAGCGAAGAGTAGTAAATGCAACCAAACGAAAGTGTGGGGAAGAAAAAAGTTGCTGTAAAACTAAAGACATTATGCAGATAATATAAAAGTAGGGGACAGTCTTTGAGCCTACGCCTGAGGATCCACCCAAAGATGCAAGGGAGATCAAAGACAAACACAAAAGACGGACCAAAAACAAATACAAATAACCTCAATTAATCCCAAAACAAATCGGAAATGAAAAGAGGTAGGGAACAGTAACGTAAACAGTAAATAAGTGGGTATGTTTTGCTCCCTAAGGAAACCCAACACAGAGTAACTTTTATTCAAGACTGGCACAGCCTTTTTAAACTTGAATAAAGTCAAACAGTAAACAAGTGGGGTATGTTTTGCTCCCATAAGGAACCTAACACAGAGTAAAAATTTTATTCAAGACTGGCACAGGGCCTTTTAAACTTGAATAAAGTTTAGACAAATACATAGACGAACCAATCTAATAGTGGTCGAAAAAACAAGCGCAGGCCAACAACGAACTGTCTGGCAAAGATTTGGACTTGAGGGGAGGGGTTTTGAAGATGGAGAAACTAAGAAAATGAAATTAAAAAAAAAAAACTGTTACAGATATTTAAAACTCTTCTCTAGCTGCATAAGGGAACCATCGCAAAACCTTTTGAAGGCAGGGTATATTTGTATTGCCTGCTCCGAGGCCTTTCGCCCGCTGGATCGGGACCCATCAGGGAGACAAAGGCTGGGCATCCAGAAGGCCCAAAACAAATTATATCTGCCTTCAAAAGGATTGCGATGGTTCCCTTAGCATTTTTTTTTTTAATTTCATTTTCCAGTTTCTCCATCTTCAAACTCCCCTCCCCTCAAGTCCAAATCTTTGCCAGACAGTTCAGTTGTTGGCCTGCGCTTGTTTTTTCCCCCACTTTAGATTGTTCGTCGATGTATTTGTCTGACTTTATTTAAGTTTAAAAGGCTGGGGCCAGTCTTGAAATAAAAGTTACTCTGTGTTAGGTTTCCTTATGGGAGCAAAACATACCCACTTGTTTACTGTTTATCGTTTACTGTTCCCTACCTCATTTCATTTCCGATTTTGAATAAAGTCAGACAAATACATAGACGAACAATCTAACAGTGGGGGAAAAAGAAGCGCAGGCCAACAACTGAACTGTCTTCATAGTAATGACCTGGCAAAGATTTGGACTTGAGGGGAGGGGAGAGGGGAGTTTGAAGATGGAGAAACTAGAAACATGAAATTTAAAAAAAAAAAAATTTCATTTCCGATTTTGCTTTGATTAAATTGAGGTTATTTGTATTTGTTTCTGTCCGTCTGTGTGTTTGTCTTTTGATCCCCCTTGCATCTTTGGGTGGATCCTCAGGCGTAGGCTCAAAGACTGTCCCCTACATTTTATATTATCTGCATAATGTCTTTAGTTTTACAGCAACTTTTTTTCTTCCCCACACTTTCGTTTGGTTGCATTTACTACTCTTCGCTGGCTGCTCTGGGGGTGCTATTGGATTCTTTGTTGCACCCATGGTGGTGAGAACACCACAGTATTATGGACTGTGGTGTGTCTCTATTTGACGCCGGGAGCGCAGACACAACCAGCCGTGTCTCCCTGATGAGTCCCGACCCAGCGGGCGAAAGGCCTCGGAGTAGGCAATATAAATATATAGATCTGCCTTCAAAAGGGATTGCGATGGTTCCCTTATGCAGCTAGTGAGGAGTTTCCATATCTGTAACCTTTTTTTTTTTTTTTTAATTTCATGTTCCTAGTTTCTCCATCTTCAAACTCCCCTCCCCTCAAGTCCAAATCTTTGCCAGGTCATTACTATGAAGACAGTTCAGTTGTTGGCCTGCGCTTGTTTTTTCCCCCACTGTTAGATTGTTCGTCTATGTATTTGTCTGACTTTATTCAAGTTTAAAAGGCTGTGCCAGTCTTGAATAAAAGTTGCTCTGTGTTAGGTTTCCTTATGGGAGCAAAACATACCCCACTTATTTACTGTTTATCGTTTACTGTTCCCTACCTCATTTCATTTCCGATTTTGCTTTGATTAAATTGAGGTTATTTGTATTTGTTTCTTTCCGTCTGTGTGTTTGTCTTTTGATCTCCCTTGCATCTTTGGGTGGATCCTCAGGCGTAGGCTCAAAGACTGTCCCCTACATTTTATATTATCTGCATAATGTCTTTAGTTTTACAGCAACTTTTTTTCTTCCCCACACTTTCGTTTGGTTGCATTTACTACTCTTCGCTGGCTGCTCTGGGGGTGCTATTGGATTCTTTGTTGCACCCATGGTGGTGAGAACACCACAGTATTATGGACTGTGGTGTGTCTCTATTTGACGCCGGGAGCGCAGACACAACCAGCCGTGTCTCCCTGATGAGTCCCGACCCAGCGGGCGAAAGGCCTCGGAGCAGGCAATATAAATATATAGATCTGCCTTCAAAAGGGATTGCGATGGTTCCCTTATGCAGCTAGTGAGGAGTTTCCATATCTGTAACATTTTTGTTTTTAAATTTCATGTTCCTAGTTTCTCCATCTTCAAACTCCCCTCTCCCCTCCCCTCAAGTCCAAATCTTTGCCAGGTCATTACTATGAAGACAGTTCAGTTGTTGGCCTGCGCTTGTTTTTCCCCCACTGTTAGATTGTTCGTCTATGTATTTGTCTGACTTTATTCAAGTTTAAAAGGCTGTGCCAGTCTTGAATAAAAGTTACTCTGTGTTAGGTTTCCTTATGGGAGCAAAACATACCCCACTTATTTACTGTTTAACAAAAGAGTAGTAAAAAACACGATCAGTTTTTGAAGCGGACTGAAACAAGATCGAATGGACATGGTACACGTTGTCTGTAAGTGGCTGTTTTGGGGGATACAGCGAATATGAGAACTCAAAGAGACACATAATGCGCTTGTTAATTCTAGTCATGATGACGTGCTTCCTATTTACATTATGGTATTGATATTATGGGAAGAGGGGGGGGAGGGGGTTGATCTTGATATAATTGAGCTCTTCTCTTCTCTGTCTGCTTATAATTTTACACACACACACACACGCGCGCACGCACGCACGCACGCACGCACGCACGCACGCACACAGACATTCATAAATCTGCTTCATCCTTTTGTCTGCCTCGTTTCACAGGCTTGATTTTCACTCATTAGTCCATAATACGATTCTATCTCTTTCTCCTTTTCCCTCTTTTTCCTAACACTCCTAATACTTTGCCCTCTTTCAAATACCACTTCAATGTTTTGTTTTTACTGTCAAAACTTCTGTGCCTCTTCAGCGGCATTTTGTTTCCCACAACATTTATACTGGCTCCTCAACACCCAACCACACCCAGTCTATGTCCTGTCCCAGCCCTTGCTCTGGCAGTACACAGGGAGCAATCAACACCGCAGCAGGTGCCACGGCGTTGTAGCCGCTTTACTCCGGTGGCGTTCATTGGTGCCTGTGAGCATGCAGGAAACCTGTAAAAGTCCCGATTGAAGAATAGTTGCCTAATCATGGAACACGTGTGATTGAACATCCTGCCCCAAAGACACCACTATGTTCTCTAACACTCGGGGCACCAGCATGTCTATTCCAGAACACTCCCCATGCACAACTTGAAAGAGACGTTATTCGTGCTATTTCCTGCATGTGCGCTAGGTGATTAAGTACCGCAATCAGAGTTGATATGGAATCATGTGCTTGTGAGTGTTACAACATGGAAGCAAAGTCTCGTCTTTAACTTACGAATTCCTTTACGATTGACCATACCAAGGTTACCTGTGTTTGTTTCTGTTCATTTGTGTGCTGTGCGTGTTCATGCTTCATTTTCCATCAACGCTGGTTTGTATTTGTCCATTTCCTTTGCACTGGTTGCTGCGTGCATTTATCAGCTCTTGTTATTCAGGCAAGCTTGAGAATGTTCCTTCTTTAGGGACGTTTCTTTGTTCTGGTTTCCCCTGGCTTGCATGTGGTGTTGCTGAAAGAGTGCCACCAGCAGCACGTGCTTTGAGTTATGTGGGGAGTCACTGTGTCTCTATGACTGCTGAATCTGTCTTTCTTGTTTATCGTTTTCCGTTAGCGTCTGTGACACAATAATATGGGGCTTCTCTAGCATGAGTCATTTATGAGCAGCCTCACTGCAGATTACAACAAAAAGCTGGCATGGTGTGTAAGTGAAATAAAATACAGTGAAGTAATAAGTACGTGCAATATGTATATGCTCACTTCAGTGTGAAAACTAAAAGCATCATGTATAATTCATAAAACGTTTAAAGGCAAAAGTAAAACAATATAAAATGGTAATTTTACAAATAAGATAACATTCATAAGCTTAGATATACTGGCACTTTAAACACATTAAAAGTAGATAGTTGAAAGTGCACTACTAAGTAGACAACCTGAAGGTTACCCCAAGGCTCAGTTCTGGGTCCTCTCCTGTTCCGTATGTACATGGAGCCCCCACATGCATCTGTGGGAAGTCACTCAATTTTCAACGAGTCATTTGCAGACGACACTCAAGTCTCTCTCTGTCTCTGTCTCTCTGCGTGTGCGCACGCGCGCGCGCGCGCACGTGTGTGTGTGTGTGTGTGTGTGTGTGTGTGTGTGTGTGTGTGTGTGTGTGTGTGTGTGTGTGTGTGTGTGTGTGTAAGAATCAGATGCTGTATTAACTTTAATATTCAACAAAACCATGGCATAGTTTGAGATACAAATCAAGTACTTTACTGAAAATATAATGCAGCAAGCCATCTATCGGGTTGGCAATCCTTAGTATGGCAATTGTGTGCAAACGTTTGCAAATATAGGTACTGAATGGGTTTTTTAAGATGGCTTGAGTTGGTTTACTGAAAGTTTTATGAAATATTTTTGTTGAATTTCTGTAAGAAATGTTTGTATATAATTTCTTTTTACATAGTTCAGATATCTAAAAAGTGAAATTTATCTTGTATTTAATTGCCTTTTCTTAACATCTGTCTTTTTCATCTCAAAGTTATAACGGGAATTTCTGAGTATGCATGGCGATTGCTTCTAACTGAAATTACGATAGTAATTTGATAAATATAGTTTCAATTCTAAAATCCTCAGTAACTTTTATTTTTAGAAATGTAATTTAATTAATTTTCGGGTTTCCTACTCTACCAGAACCGACATATTGCGGTTGCAGATTACTTATCACACAATTAATTAAAGTTGAATATTGATAAAGTTTTCCAACTGTTTATCAGACGAGTATGACTTAATGACAAAGTTAATCCACGTTGGCTGGTTAATTTCATTTCTAATCATACAACTGTACACAAATTTAACATAAATTTTGTTTAAATACTCCAGCTGACCACAAAGCAGGTATGCAAATCCAGTTACAACGGGAAAAAGATTCTGTACGTAAAATGAAAATCATATTGTAAGACGAATCTACTGCAGCGTTGTTACATATTTTTTGCATAGCGAGGTTTAGCCCTTGTACCTGAGTGTTTTCCGTTTTAGTGATAGAAATGCACTAATAAGTTTGTTCATGCTTTTCCTTTCCCTTTAATTAAGATCTCTCTCTCTCTCTCTCTTCTCTCTCTCTCTCTCTCTCTCTCTCTCTCTCTCTCTCTCTCTCTCTCTCTCTCTTTTGTCAATTTTTGATGTCTTTGAAACCTCACTCTTTAAACACCATTCTACCATTGACTACCATTAACCGGTCACTTTAAAACACACAGTGGCTTCACTCATCAGCTTTTAGTTACTATGTCTCTCGTGACGCTAGTATTGGATAGTCGAGGAAGATGCTCTTTTCATCATTTTTTTGTCTGCAGAAAAAAAGCAGCAGAGAGCATGCTGGACTGCTGGATCATTCCTGACATTTTTCTTCATGGAGAGGGTTCTCCCTCTGCCCGGCACTATTCTAAGTGAATGCTCTTTCCAGTTTTCATGGAGAGGGTTCTATCAAGGGTGCGTCCTTTTTTCGCAAGTCAGAGTTAGGTGTAAAGGGATGTATTATACGATTTTGCTATGTCTGAGAGCAAGGTCAATTGATTCATGACAACCTTCATTCCTGCCTATCAGGGAAAAAAGTCTTGTTCTGTGCCCCATTATTTCTTTATCAAATTCGAGATCTGGAAACTAGAGATTGTCAGTAGCCCCCCCCCCCCCCCCAACCCCTCTCCTCCCTGCCAAGATTTTGACCACTGGATTGTCAAATTATCAGTCCAAAAGTCTGGAACGCTTTAAAGTGGCTGTCATTTGCCAGATAGTTGTTCTCCATAGTTTATGTGAAGAACAAAAACATCTCAGTGCTGTGGAAGTAGCGGTCATCATGGCTGTCATTTGCCAGATAGTTGTTCTCCATAGTTAATGTGAAAAACAAAAAAACATCTCATTGCTGTGGAAGTAGCGGTCATCATGACGCCAAGAAACATTCTCAGATTGCCATACATCGAACGACTACACTGCTGATTGGAAGCCGGTCTTT
>CM031600.1:83807683-83810183 GCA_018398815.1 Conus ventricosus
ATTCAAACAATGCAACGAAGAAAAAAGGTCCAGTCCAGTTTCAGAAAGGCCAGTAGAAATAAATAAGTCCTCTGCGGACACTACAAACGTTGCTTTGATCGCGATGTGGAACTGAAAGAAAGACAAAACATAAGAAATCAACAATCAACAAAGCTGACAACCATGATATGATAATCTTATTGTTTGTGTATTCGTGATTGAAATTTCACCATTCTTTTATAAAAAGTGCGTGGCCTACTTCTTCTATGACAAAATCATCTGATGTGTTGGATATAGAATATACGTCGTACAGGGGCAGCATCCTTGAGGCGACAGTGTACAACAGGGGCAGCATCCTTGAGGCGACAGTGTACATAATGTTGCTCCCACAACGTGCGACAAAAATCACAAATACCAAAGGAGACATCGGGTGATGGCGAAGTCACCATCTAAACGCTCGAGTACTGTGGTACAGAAGTACTGTGGTACAGAAGTACTGTGGTGCAGAAGTACTGTGGTACAGAAGTACTGTGGTACAGAAGCACTGTGGTACAGACGTACTGTGGTACAGAAGTACTGTGGTACAGAAGTACTGTGGTGCAGAAGTACTGTGGTACAGAAGTACTGCGGTACAGAAGCACTGTGGTGCAGAAGTACTGTGGTACAGAAGTACTGTGGTTCAGAAGTACTGTGGTACAGAAGTACTGTGGAACAGAAGTACTGTGCTGGTAAACGAGGCGTGAAATGGATATAACCAAAACACTTGAAGAAAAGATTTCATGACAGTGAGACACGGCAATAGCTTTGTTTTGTATCGTGACCCTGTACTGGAGCTTTGCTTCAGTATGGGTGGTCAAGTTCCATTCCTATTTTCATTTAATATCTCTTCATCATAAATGTCACGGGACAATGAAATATAATACAATAGCTCGTATTGATCTGTTCTGAACAATTCCCATGTGTTAGTATCCTACAGCGCCGAAATTGCAACATTCTGACGTTCACAACACTAGCTACATAGCTTTGAGCAACAACAGAAAAGCAACGTAGGCATCATATAAAACACCAGTTATATTTTGATACATGCGTGCGTTAAGGCTTACATCTCAAATACGTTGTACATTTTCAAACTTTGACATTGCGTCTATTATTATGAAACGTTTGATATTTTCTTTTTGTCAAACGATCGGTATTTATCAACTGGTTTTTCCAATTTCGCCATATACTTTATATTGGCAATTGATGAGCACGTCTGTAATAAATTTGTTCTTGGAATCAGAGTCCTTCAGCATTCATTGCCTATGTGAAAAATTGAACAATGTTCGTCAGCTTTGAACACTATGTTATTTGGTTTTGGTTATACTGATTTTTTGTGTGCAAAATCATCCATCAAAAGCAGCACATTCCTCAACATTAATAAAGAAATATGTCAAACGGTTTTCTCTGGCGAGAGGAAGAGGCAAAGGGACGGGAGGGAGGAGGAATCTTGATTGCAATAGTTGTAAAAGTAAATCAGGACCGTCTTGGCTGAAAAATGAATTGAAAAAAAAAAAAAGACGGTTGCGAAAGAGATTTCTCAGCCAAGATAATTGAGCTGTGACAATCTGATTTCAGGCAGTAATCTTCTGCCAGATGAGCATTTCAGTCGGAGTCTCTGAAGAAACAAATCACACACACCATCCTCTCTGAACTCGTTGATTTCAGCGTGTCGCGCAAGACGTGTGGTGCTTCGCATTCAGACATCCTTCACCATATCACAGTCCTTCCACGAGCAGTAGTCACTGCAGTCCATTCCACGGCAGTTAGTCACTGCAGTCCGTTCCACGGGCAGTTTGTCACTGCAGTCCGTTCCACGGCATTAGTCACTGCAGTCCGTTCCACGAGCAGTTAGTCACTGCAGTCCGTTCCACGGCAGTTAGTCACTGCAGTCCGTTCCACGGCAGTTAGTCACTGCAGTCCGTTCCACGGCAGTTAGTCACTGCAGTCCGTTCCACGGCAGTTAGTCACTGCAGTCCGTTCCACGGACAGTTTGTCACTGCAGTCCGTTCCACGGGCAGTTAGTCACTGCAGTCCGTTCCACGGGCAGTAGTCACTGCGTCCATTCCACGGCAGTTAGCCACTGCAGTCCGTTCCACGGGCAGTTAGTCACTGCAGTCCTTCCACGGCAGTTGTCACTGCAGTCCATTCCACTGGCAGTTAGTCACTGCAGTCCTTCCACGGCAGTTTAGTCACTGCAGTCCGTTTCACGGCAGTTGTCACTGCAGTCCATTCCACGGCAGTTTGTCACTGCAGTCCATTCCACGGCAGTTAGTCACTGCAGTCCGTTCCACGGGCAGTTAGTGAATATGAAAGCCATGGGACCATCGGAAGCATAACATTCTGGTGTTGCAGGTCTTAAAGATACTCTAAACAAATGTTGCGATGCATTATAATCAGTTAAGATTCAAAATCGATATACAACTTGTTCTTAGCACGTTCCTCCCACAATCGGTGAACTTAGAGATGCCCAAGAATGCTGTCT
>CM031600.1:83815183-83820183 GCA_018398815.1 Conus ventricosus
TTTATATCTAGGAATTTTTTTAACTTAGAAAGCTGAAAAATTTTCTGAGAAACTCGTTTGCTTAAGTTGGAAACATGTGGCGACCAGAAAGATTATTATCAATAGTGATTCCTAACACTTTATGAGTACTAACTTCTTCTAGCTTGTTGTTATTAATAAATATAGGGGGCATTGGAGTACTTAAATTTTGTCTTTTTTGACGAGACGTAATAAGCATGTACTTTGTTTTCTGATCATTTAAGGACATGTGATTCAATTCTGTCCAGTTAATTAGTCGAGTTACATTTTCTTGCAGGTTATCTGATAAGTGTTTCAAATCAGTATGTTTTGAATTAATTGATGTGTCATCTGCAAAAAGTTGAGACGAGTCTTTAATATGCAGAGGGAGATCGTTTATATAGACTAAAAAAAGAAGGGACCAAGTACTGACCCTTGTGGTACACCAAAGTTTAGGGGTAAACAACTGGACTGAGTGTTGTTAATGAGAACTGATTGCTGTCGGTTAGTGAGGAATGACTTAATGAGAGAAAGACCAGGGTCAGCGATTTTGTAAAGAGCCAGTTTACGTAATAATAGTTGATGATTTATGACATCAAAGGCTTTACAGAAATCAACAAAGAGGACTCCAGTGCATTCTAAACTATTAATAGCCGCTAGCCATTGATCAACTAAGTTTATTAGTGCAGTATGACAAGAGTGATTCGATCGAAATCCAGACTGGCTGGGATGGATTAGATTATATTTTAAAAAATGGGAAGACAAATGTTTATGGATGTGTTTTTCGAGAGGTTTCGATAGAAGCGAAATGACAGAAATTGGTCTGTAGTTTGAGGGTCCATTTTATTTCCAGATTTAAAAAGAGGTATGACTTTAGCTTTCTTAAGTATATTAGGAAAATAACATTTATTTAAACACAAATTGTATAAATACGTAAGTGAATCAGAAATGACTGGGGCACTTAGCTTTAAAATGATACCATCTAAGTAATCAAACCTCTAGTTCCATTTTGCTTCTTATGTATAAGAGAAAAATAAACATCTTTATATAAATATTGGAGGAATGATCAATTCTGTTTCTATTGATTTAGAGTTACAGAAGTCAGAGAGAAGTTTCAAATCATTATTACCTGATTTGTCATTTTTTATTGTGATATCAGCTATATTGCAAAAATGTTTGTTTAGAATCTCGGCAGACATTTCCTTAGGAATAACAGTTGCCTTGTCAATACATTTATTGGTAAGAATATTTATGGCTTTCCAAATAGGTTTGGAATTATTCTGGGGACAGCTGAATATTAAGTTTTTGAAGTAATTCCTTTTTGAATATCGCAACATAGATGTGACCTTGTTTCTTTGTTTCTTATATTCTTCAAATTGTTTAGTTTTCAAGAGATTATTCCTTATATGTATGGCTTCTTCAATTTCTTTAGATAGCCATGGGGGTTTGGGTGAATATCTTACCCTTTTGGTGACAAATGGGGCATGTTTATTGTATATATCAATGAAAATTTTGTGCCAGAGTTCAAAAGCTTGGTCAGGATCTGTATACTGATAAACACAGGATAATTGTGATTCTGCTAAATCTTTAAGGAAAGCATTCTTATCAAAACTGCTAAAAGATCTATATGTAACAGTTTTGTGTCCGGGTTTAGGAATTTTTATATTCTTTTTAAACCAAGTTACGCATATGGGTAAATGATCACTACAACCACAGTAGGGAGTGCATATTTCAGTAATATTTGGTACTTGGTTAACATAGATATGATCGATTAAAGTTTCCGATGTAGAAGTAATGCGGGTAGGAGAATTAACTAATTGTGACAGCCCAAAATTTACGAAAAGTTGATTCCATTGGGGATTACTTTTACAAAGATCTATATTGAAATCTCCTAAGAGGACGACTTCGCAATTTGTGAGTGAAACGTCTTCCATCATGTTGTTAAATTTATCATACCAATTGACATGTTCCGCTGGGTTCCTATACAGAAATCCAATAAGTAAATGGTTTGTTGTTTTTAATCTTAACTTCAATCCAAATCGACTCAACGCCATGCCTTTCGAAAGCTGTTACACGTTGATAAGTTAGAGAAAGACTAGAATAAAGTATCAAACCTGTTTGTAAAGGACCTACTGGGTCAAGGCGAATGTGATGGTACCCTGGTATTGAAAGCTCAGAATCAGATATATGATTTGTTAGTCTTGTTTCAGCACAGCAAAATATATGGAATTGCTTTCCAGAATTAAATAAGATGGAGGCAAGTTCATCGCGCTTGTTAAGTATATGATTAATATTTAAGTAGCCTATTCTAAGACCCTCTTTACTTGGCCAGTCATGTACAGTCGACATTTTAGACGAGAAAACAATTTGCCACATGTACTAGATCAATGAAATTCGATTTACAATCCAAAAGAAAACAATAATCAAAACAAACGAATTGGCAAAAGTCACACTAGAGCTCCAAACATGCAAAGTACATTTATGGCAATGAAAAAGAATGCGAAAATAAATCTGTTATGGTAACTCATCAAGTCAACAAACAAGTTATTTTAGACTGACCGCCAAAATCCTCAATAACTAGAAACAGACAAGAATCCAATCACAATAGTCCCGGGCCGGTCCGAGGGAGACAGTTCAATGCCGACATGACTGTGGTAACATGAACACAGCCTTAAAACAAAACACAAGCAGCTAATCACATACATGTTCTGTGATAAAAAGGGAAGAAGAGCATACATTCCCCCCCCCCCCACCCCTTTTTTTTCACCTACCACATGATCATCAAAAACCTATACGTTTAAACTAGTTTAACAATATCCATAGAGAAAATTTACAACTACCATGCTGAATTTGTTTTTTGGTAAGCCAGCTGTGATGCCATGTTCAGAATTTGTTGGGCATACTGACCAACAGGGTTGTAAGGTTGGGGCCAGTCCTTATGATTGTAAGGGGACTGAGGCCACATAGGCGAGGAAATAGGATTCATAGAATTTCCTCCATGGGACTGTCTTGGATAGTGGGCCATATCTGGCAACCATTGCAAGTGGTGGGGATGGGATCGGAAGAATTGGGGTAGGGGGGGTAAGAAGCCAATTGATTTTGTCTATCAAAGGAACGTGAAAGGGAAAGCGAAGAGGTTGGAGCTTCAAAAAGGGCATTGGGATTTCCTCTTTCTGTCAACTGGCTACCTTTGGGCAAACAAGCCGACATACCTGAGACCTCTCTCGTTCTCTCTGGAGGATTACTTTCATGAGGAGGACCTACAAGGTCAGGGGCCATCCTGTCAGAGCCTATCCTGTCCTGGGACATCCTGTTAGGTGCCAACCTGTCAGAGATTATCTGGCCATTAGGGTGGAGGGTAACATGGGGAAATGGGAGGAGGAGTACAATGGAGGAACACGCGTATTCCTAGGTGCCTGAATTGGGGCCAATGCAGAGCATCTGACACTGTTTCGCTGTAATTGGGGTTGGTTCTCAACATGTTACCATATTTAGCCACATGGGTTGGTTGTCGCTGATAACGCTCAGAGTAACCATCGGAGAACTTTACACTCTGAGAAAAGTCTTGAACTCCCGATTGAATGGACTGTGGAAGGACTTTTCTGAAATTTACAGCCAGAGACGCTGTCCCTTTCAGATTGGGGTGAGTGGCATCACTGTACGCCGTTTTTCGTGGGCACCACTTCTGGCCACAAAGGCGTCGTGATTGTCGACCAGGTCGACTTTCATGCTTGTACAGGCCGAGTACATGTTTTTATTGGATGGCGCTATGCTATTATTCAGCTGGTGTCGGCCTTGGGCAGGAATGATAGAGCTCAGAGCAATATAAGCAGCAGGAAAACAGGTCTGACACAGCTCAATGAGTTCACGCCATACCTGGATAGTAATAGGACCACTAGGACAATCATTTACTCCAACATGAAGAATGAGAGTCTTAATGTGTTCTTGTTTCTCTGTATCTTTTAACCACTGAATCATGTCCTGAACTTTAAGGCCTGGTATACAAATCTTAAATAAGGGGTCTGTGTTGGTCTGAAGCCTCTTTGGGTTTATGTATCTGATGACTGAATCGCCTATCAGTAGGATGAAGTTCTGTTTGGAACTTTCATGCGAGCCAGAATCTGTTGCGTGGATTTCTTTGGTTCATCTGAACTTGCATTTTGTACAGAACCCTGCATCCGTGAAAAGCCTTCAACGTTATCCTCTATTTTTGCCAGAGACTGCTGGCTCTTTTCAGCATTAGCTAATGGGTCTTCACTGGCTAAGACCTCAAAAGGATTGTGGACTGGCAAGTTAGGCATCAAGACTGTCGATGGAAATGAAGGACTGGAATTGGAATCATTGACAATATGATTTCGATTTAACACATTTTTCGGAGACTTCATTTTTGAAGCACTATCCATATCAGTGTTAGTAAAACCAGGAGAAAGGGCTGTACCACTGAGTGTGTTGGGGGAGGAAATAGGAGATAAATCAGTGTCTACAGGAAAAGACACTGTGTTCTGTTGTACCTGTACACTGGGGTTGGGACATTTCACAATCTCAGAATCACAGTGAGTGGACATATTTTCTGACAGGACAGCGTTTGCTGAGAGTCAACATCAGATGGGTCATACCGGGTAGAAACACTTATCCCTGCAGTGCCATTTGGATAGTTAACATCATTAAGATCACATTGGATACAAACACTCATGGACTTAGTTTTCTTAGATAATCGCTTAATATCAGAATAAAGAGTGCCAACTTGAGTTTTTAACGAATGATTTTCATTTGATATACTTTGAATGGTCGTGTCTAGTTTTGAAATGGAAGCTTCAAGAGAATAAATGTGTGAATCCAATGACTTCGTTTTGTTATCAAAATGGAGCTTAAGTTCATTTTTGATACCAGTTTTGGAATCTTCAAGCTTTGATACAAACTGGTCCACAAATTCTTTCTGTTGGATAAGTAAATCATCAAGAGTGGTTTCAATGCTAGTCAGTTTGTCATGCACAGAACCGTCT
>CM031600.1:83825183-83827683 GCA_018398815.1 Conus ventricosus
AGAGAGAGAGAGAGAGGAGGGGAAGACAGAGAGAGAGAGAGAGAGAGAGAGGAGGAAGAGAGAGAGAGAGAGAGAGGAGGAGGAAGACAGAGAGAGAGAAAGAGAGGGAGAGAGAGAGAGGAGGAGGAGGAGGAGAAAGACAGAGAGAGAGAGGGAGGGAGAGAGAGAGAGAGAGAGAGAGAGGAAAGAGGAGGGAGAGAGAGAGAGAGAGAGAGAGAGAGAGAGAGAGAGAGAGAGAGAGAGAGAGAGAGAGAGGAGAGAGAGAGAGAGAGCACGTCAGATAAACGAACAGACCTGGACAGACAGTTACATGCTGCCGAACCTTTAGATGCCCACAGCGCGATCGTCTCATCACCACCACTGTCTACAATAGCAGTAAACCAGCGCAAACAACGCAGAATACAAACGTACAAACGGAGAAGAAAAACAAGAAGGAGGACGAAGAGGAGAGGAGGAGAACGAGTAAAAGGGAGAAGAAGAAGAAGAAGAAGAAGAAGAAGAAGACGAAGAAGAAGAAGAAGACGAAGAAGAAGAAGAAGAAGAAGAACACGGAAGAACACGGAAGAAGAAGAAGAAGAACACGGAAGAAGAAGACGAAGAACACGGAAGAAGAAGAAGAAGAACACGGAAGAAGAAGAAGAAGAAGAACACAGAAGAAGAAGAGGACAAGGATGAGGAAAAAAAACACAAAAAGAACAAGAACAAGAACAAAAGAAGAAGAACAAGGACAAGACGGTGTAAAAGAAGAATGTGGGAAAGAAGAAGAAGAAGAAGAAGAAGAAGAAGAAGAAGAAGAAGAAGAAGAAGAACACAGTAGAAGAAGAAGAAGAAGAAGAAGAAGAAGAAGAAGAAGAAGAAGAAGAAGAAAAACAACAACAACAAAAACAAGACGACAAGGACAAGAAGATGGAGAAGAAGAACATGGCAAACCAGAAGAAGAACAAGAACAAGAACAAGACGAACGAGAATAAGACGAATAGCAACAACAAAGACTTCTCGACAACGACAACGACAACGACAACGACGACCAACAGAAGAACTCACCTGCACGTACTTGACGATCTTGCACATCTCCAGCCCCAGGTGCCAGTAGCCGAAGAAGTCCTCCGCCGCCGTGGGCGGCAGACAGATGAGCACCACCAGCAGGTCCGCCACCGCCAGGTTCACCAGGAAGATGTTGGTCACACTGCGCATGCGCGGGTTCCGCCAGACGGCGAAGCACACGAGGCAGTTGCCTCCCAGGCCGACGATGAAGACGACGACGAAGAGGACGATGAAGACCCAGCTGAAGACCAGCGTGGCCATGGGTTGGGAGGCGTCGTAGTCATCGTACGGGTTGTAGTAGTCGGGGTCCTCGTCGCCGCCGTGGCTGGTGGTGTCGGTGAGGATGATGTCGGTGATGGTGAGGTGGTCGGGGCTGTGGCGTTGTTGCTGTCGGTGAAGTTGGGGTAGAAGGGGGAGGAGGAGGTGAGGGTGATGGTCCCGGAGCTGTCTGTGCTCTCCATTGCTTTCTGTTTTGTAAAAAAAAATATCCCCGAGTCTGCTGGTTTGGTTCCTTTGTTTCCTGGGGACGACTTCTTCTTCTTCTTCTTCTTCTTCTTCTTCTTCTTCCTCTTCTTCTTCTTCTTCTTCTTCTTCTTCTTCGCCTCCTCTTCCTCCTTTTCCTCCTCCTTTTTCTCTTTTTCTTTCCCTCTCACTTTCTTTCTTTCTTCTCTTTCTTCTTCCCTCTACTCTACCTTTTACCCTCTACCTTCCTTTCTATCTCTCTTTCTTTCTTTCTTTCTTTCTTTCTGTCTTTCTTCTCCTTCTTCGTGCCTCTTCTCTTCTTCCCCTTCTTTTCGTTATTCTTTTGTCCTCTTCTTCCTTCTTTCCTTTTCGTTATTCCCCACTTCTCTTCCTCGTCTTCTCAGAACTTTTTCTGTTGTTTTCTGCTCCTTCTCCTTCTGCTGCTGCTGTCTTTCTCTCTAACTCGTTTTCTTGTTCTTGTTGTTGTTGTTGTTAGTCTTTTTGTTCTTCCTGTTATTCTTTTCCTTATTCTTTTTTCCCCTCCCTTTTTTCTTCTCCTTCTCGTTCTTCTTCCGCGTCCTTTTTTCTGCTATTGTTGTAGGCAAATGATCACGTAACAGAGTAAACCAGCTTAGTTGTGTCTGTCACTGGATATCATTTTAACGGCTCGTATGTCACCAGCCAATAAAAAGAATCTTCTCGAACTCTTAAGTCTCTTCTGTTGATCCTCCTCCTCCTCTTTGTCCTTGCCTTTCCCAAGATTCAAGCCCACACGCCGTGATCCGATAGCTTAAAGGCGCGTGTAATAGTGCGCTCTTTGATCGGAGCGCTCAAACGCGAAGATTTCGCGCCACTGGTCAAGCTGATATCTCTGAAATCCGCAGCGCGCGCATACACCTATCGTTTCAAAGCGCGGGCGAAGGCGTCCGAGTTTCCCTGGTCTTTGTCTTGTAGGCAGACGTACGGAGACAGAAATCCGATATGGTCGAAGAAC
>CM031600.1:83832683-83852683 GCA_018398815.1 Conus ventricosus
ACCACACACACACACACACACACACAGAGGCCGCATGCTCCAGAAATGCCTTGGTGTTGGTTTGATGGGCACCACTTCTTGGAAGCCAAACTCCAGTCGGAAAACGTTTGTGTTTATTTGTCTATTTGTTCGTTTGTTTATTTCTTTACTTCATTTATTTGTTTATTTTTTTCTATCTCTTTATTCATTCATTCATCATTTATTTATTCACTGGTTTATTTACGTATGCATTCATATATTTATTTTACTAGGATGGGATCAGGGTTGGAGTGTTCGGTCGCTGGGCAGGAAGAAAGCAGGGGTGGCTGGCAATGCTACATTAACACGGGAGCTGCGAGAAAAAGGGACTATAATCATCTCAACGTTTCTCGCTATCGTTGTGGTTGTTCAATAAAGGATTCAACGAAGTTTCTTTCAGGTTAGGATTAGCGTGACTTGTTATGGATATGGTCAGTTTAGGTTAGGATTACCATAAGGTTTGGAGTTAGGGTTCGGGCCAGGTTTATGGCTAGAGTTAGGGGCTGTGAAAGTTAGGCGGATGAGTAGAAGGCAGAATTTCACGCAGACAGAATTTCACTCGGAAGCATAGAAGACAGAACTTCACGACGACAGAATTTCACTCGGATGCGTAGAAGATTAGAATTGTACTCGGATGTGTGGAAGACAGAATTTCACTCGGATACGTAGAAGATTAGATTTTCACTCGGATGTGTGGAAGACAGAATTTCACTCAGATCCGTAGAAGACAGAATTTCACGAAGACAGAATTTCACACGGATGTGTGGAAGACAGCATTTCACTCGGATGCGTAGAGGATTAGAATTTCACTCGGATGTGTGGAAGACAGAATTTCACTCGGATGCGAAGAAGACAGAAATTTCACTACAGAATTTCACTCGGATGCATAGAAGACAGAATTTCACTCGGATGTGTGGAAGACAGAACTTCACTCCTATGTGTAGTGACAGAATTTCCCCAACAAAGATTCATTAGCTGTGATAATTTAGGCCCTCCCCCTTCCCAGTCCTCCCGCCCCCACTGTTCTTTCGGTTGACGAGGGCGAGACCCCCCCCCCCCCCCCCCCGCTCATTCGTGTCCCAATCACAGGACGTTACCATGACGGTGCATGGGGTGGGGGGTGGAGGTGGGGGGAAGCGGGGCGGGGAGGAGGGGGGGGGAAGTTAGAGGTGAACAAAGAACTGGCGGTAAATAATCTGAACTCTGGCTCTCCCCCCCCCCTCCCTCCTCCCGCCCCCGACACCTTGACAGGATAAGTGGGAGGGTGTGCGGGGTGAGGGGGTGTGAGGGGGTGGGGTGGGGGGGGGGAAGGAGGAAGGAGGAGGGTTGGTAAAACGGAAAAGTGGAATCTGAAATTGTTGGTAATTCAAACATTGATTTTTTTCACGGGCGGGTGAGAGAGAGAGAGAGAGAGAGAGAGAGAGAGAGAGAGAGACTCAATGACTCAAGTCATTGAGAGAGAGAGAGAGAGAGAGAGAGAGAGAGAGAGAGAGAGAGAGAGAGAGAGAGAGACTCATGACTGCAAGTCATTGAGAGAGAGAAAAGAGAGAGAGAGAGAGAGAGAGAGAGAGAGAGAGAGAGAGAAGAGACTACTCAATGACTCAAGTCATGTGAAGAAGAGAGAGAGAGAGAGAGAGAGAGAGAGAGAGAGAGACAAACTGTATCCAGGACAGTAAATTTCACTCTGAGGTTGAAGAAGGGTGGCCGGGGATGGGGGGCGGGGGTGGGTTGTGACTCTGGACCTAAATCAGGGGGGGCGGGGGGGGGGAAAAGGATGGGGGGGGAGATGGAGGGGGGCACGAGTCGGGTTTGGGGAGAGAGGTTGGGGGGGGTTTTTTGGGGGCGGGCGGGGTGGGGGTGGGGGATGATGGTTCGAGTCAAACCCAACTTCCCACCACCCTTTTTGGGGAAACCCTTTGGGGGGCCGGTGAGCGTTTTGACCAAAGAAAGACAGAAATCCCCCTTGGGTAAATATTGGCACGAGGCCATTTGCGCTCTGTGTCACATGGGACTGAGGGGGGGTCAGCCACGCCCCCTCCTCCTCACCCACGGGGGGAAGGTGCTTTCAGGAGAAGTTTTTAAAAAGGGTATTTTACAAATGGGGGCCAAAAGATCGAGTTCAAAACGGCGCGCCCCGTGGCGTGTGGGGTTTTGGTTGTGTTGTGCGTGCGGCGTTCGGCGTGGGGTGGGTGCGTGCGTGCGTGTGTGTGTGAGTTTTGGTTTGTGGGGGTGGGGGGGGGGGGGGGGTGTGTGTGAGGGGGGGGGGGTTTTTGGGGGGGGATTGTGCCTTTCGTGTGACCCCTGCATTATGCCCCTACGGCCACGGGTAAAGCCCCCCGGGTTAAAGGGGTTTGTTTCCCGGGCAAAAACATTCGTGGGAAAAATTTTACTTGAATGTTTCTCCCCTCTCTTTTCTCCCCCCCCCTCTCCTCTCTCTCTCTTTCCCCCTCTCCTCTCTCTTATATATATATAAAATAAAATTTTATATTATATTTTTAAATACATACATAAAAATTGAGCAGGTATATATATTGAAAGATTACCCTTTTAAAATTTTTTTACACATGATTTAGTTTTTTCAGAAAGCTTGTTTTTTTCAGCACACTTTTTTTTCCTTTTGGGTTTTTCTCCCCTTTCCCGGGCTGTTTTGGGGGTGCTTTTGGGATTCTTTTTTAACCCCTAGGGGGTTGAGATTACCAGGGAAATTTGTAGACTGGGGTTTTTACATCTGTTTTGTTCCCAAAGGGGGCCACAGACACAATCAGCCGCTTTTTCCCCTGAGGGGTCCGATTCGGGCGGACGAAAGGCCTTGGAGCGGGAAATTTAAAATAGTACTGTCTTCAAAAATGGGTCCCCGAGGGCCACCTTTGGCTCCCTTGGAAAGGGGATTTTATTCTCTCTCTCTCCCTCTCTCTTCCCCCTCTCTCTCTCCCCCTTCTCCTCTCTCTCTCTCTTCTTTTCTCTCTCCTCTCCCCCCCACCCTCCCCCCTTTTTTTTTTCCCCCTTTCCCGAATTTTTGCCAAGTCATTATTATTTTTATAATGGGGGAATTGTTAGTCTGCACTTTTTTTTTCTCCCACTACGAATTGTTCAAAAAATATATATATATATATATTTATAAAATATAAAATTATATATAAAAATATATTATATATATATATAAATAAACAAATAGATAGTTAGAAGATAACAAATAGAAGATAATAGAAAAAAGGGTTTTAAAGATAGATAGATAGTTTAAATAGATAAAAGATAGATAATAGAAAGCCCAGACAACAAAAATAGATAGATAGAAAAAAAGATAGATAAAAGATAGATAATAGATAGTTTAGATTGGATAGATAGATAATAGATAGATAGAGAACAGAAAAATAGATAGATACATAGATGGGGAAAAAACAGAAAATTTTTAATAGACAGATATACAGAAAGATAGACAGAAAACCCAAGTAAACGGGCCAGTTAAAGACAGACAGACGGGATAAAAGAGATAACAGAAAGATAATAACAGAAAATCGGTGGCGGGAAACCATTTTGTTGTGCCCCCAAAGGGAATAGACACCCAATGTTTCTGCAAGGGAAGTTTACTTAAAAAATGTACAGTAAAAGTACAATACAACACAAGACAACTGAAGCAACAATGTTTGCCAATTTTAAGGGAAAAGACAAGACGAGACAAAGAAAAGCCCTTTTGAACCATTTGATCACCACGGCCCTACAAACTCACCCCCTTTTTTAAAAGGGTACCCAAATTCGCCTTTGGGCCTTTTTTTCTGTAAAACATACAAAAAGGTTGTTTCGCCTGCAAATGGGGTTTACTTTTTTTTTTCCCCCTAATGATATGCAAAAACAAAAAAAAAAAAAAAAACAAAAAAAAAAAACCCAACGGAAGGATTTTAATCAGAGTTTGTACAGAAAAACCCAGGTAAATCGCACCCCCGGGCAACATTTGTAGTAATACGCACGATACAAAGCGAAAACGTACCCAAAACGACGAAGCCGAGCGTAGGTGAAAAATGCACTTGCCAAATTTTAGTAAAACCGGGTTTTGGGGTTTCCTAAAACATTTTTGGCGCGGCTTAGAAACTTAAACAGACAAAACATCGTGGGGTTTACTTATAAAACTGAGGGAAACCCAACCGGTCGTCACAGTTAATCTCTTTTTTACCCCTGGGTGATTTCAACATGCATAAAAGTCTATAATCACTACCCACAGACTGATAAATTAAGGACCCCTGGCCCAGTCGGAACTTCCGGGCCTTTTACCATGGGGCGTGGAAACCTTCTCGTTTGAGGGCCAAACCCTTTTTTGGATGAGGTGATCCCTTTTCAACATGACTAAAATAACCGGGATGACATAAAAACCTCCATGATGTAGATTTTGACTGAATAAACGTAGATCTTTTTATGAGGGAAGACCGCTGGACGAGGTGGGACCTTCGGGGAACGGGGAAAACCTTTGGATGAGTGGGATCTTCTGATGACTTTCCGGATCTTCTTTTTGGGACGCTTGACCTTTTTGTAAACTTGGAACCTTCTAGATACGTCGAATTTTCCTTTGTTTAAACCCAAAGAATTTTTCTGCAGCGTGAAGCTTTCTGGAAGAAGGACCACCCCAGGTACTTGGGAACTTTCCTGCTTAAAGGGGTGTTTTTTTTTTTTTTCTGGATGACTTTAAGAATTTTTTCGGATGAAGGGGATTTTCTGAAAGACTTAAATTTTGCCAGAAAACCCCTTAAACCATGGAATGACGGTAATGCTTTTGCTGGGTGCGTGCGGTGCGCGCGAGCGCTTTTGTGTGGGGTGTGTGTGGTTGTGGTGTGTGTGTGTGTGTGGGGTTGTGTGTGTGTGTGTGTTTTTTAAAATTGTGTTGTGTGTGTGTTTTTGTGTGTGCGTGCGGCGCTTTGGTGCGTCGTGCGCGCGCGCGCGCGCGTTTAAAGAGGGGGAATTTTTCACTATCCGACTTGTCCCTTCCCCGGTCTCGTTCCTGCAGTCGAGACTCACGGGCCCACAGGGCTACTCCCCCACCACCCCCCAAAACCCCGGTTGGGACGACGTCTTTATTTTCTCAGTGGGTTTTCATGACTTCGTTTTTTTACGCCCTGTTGAGGGGCCTTTTGCCCTCGCACTAATAGGGGTTTTTTCCCTGGGGGGAAAGCCCCCGGTTCTCTTACCCCCCCCCCCCCCCCCCCCCCCCCCCCAAAAAAAAAATAAATCTTTTTTATCGACCCCCCATCTTTTGGAAGTCGGATAAGTTTTCATTTTTTGATGAGCTGGGTCGTCGACATACAAAAGGGGTACCCTTTTAAAAGGTGTTTTTGAGAAAGACGGTCCTTGGGGCCCCCAGGAAAAAAGAACAACAACTATTAAAAGGGGAACGCGAAAACAACGACGACCCAAAAAATCAAAGCCACCACAGGGTTTATGTTTGCACGAGCGGGGCCCCAGCTATTCGTGGCACAACTGATCCTGAAGGGGAAAAAAGAAATAAGTAGTTGCTACATGCATGTGCAAGGCATAAAGATGGACAGCAAGTTTTTAACATTCTTTTCTAACCTGAAGGCAAATGGACAAATTTTACCACCATGAATTCACGAAAAACATGCATATTTCACACATACCCAAAAATTTATAGCAAACACTAATCATGAAAGCAGGAGAAAAAAAACACACAAAAAACACACACACACACAAAACACACACCACGCACACGCACGCACGCCCCCCACACACATACCAAAAACACAACACACAACGCAGGCACACACGCACGCCCCCCCCCCCCCCCCCCCCAAAACACACACCCACAGTAAAAGGTTCACACATAATTATTGACAACCAATGTTTTAACCCCAATAAACCGAAACCCAAAAAACAAGATTACAAAAAAAAAAAAACGAACACCAACCTGTATTATAACAGATGTAATTTATGAAAAGCAAATGTTTTAAAACGAAAAGCAACCTGAAGGCAGATGAACAAAAAACCTTAAAAAAACAACAACAACCCAAAAAAAACACTATACCAAACCCCAAAATTTTTTGTACACACTTAAACATGGGAACCAGTTCAAATCCTAACTGCCAATTTCCCGAGGGAAAAAAAAACGGTACAGTTGACTTTTCCCGGGAGTGATATCAGCCAATCCGTTCTTCTTCTTTTCTTTGAGGTCCACACCCTTTTCCCCATTGAAAAAATTCTGACACTTACTGTGTATGTCCGGTTTTTTTTTTCCCGCCCCCCAAGAAATTTTTTTTGGGGGTTAAAACCACCACCATTCCGCCCCCCCGACTTTTAAAAACATAAAAAATTGGGTGACAATCACAAAAAACGAAAAAGGGTTTCACCCCAAAAACAAATCCAAATAGCCCAAGGGGTTTTTGCAGGAATTTCACGCCTATACTTTTCGACTATGGGCAGCGCGTGCTTTCCACTCACTATCTCGTAGCAGGTTACACCCGAAAATTTTTTGGGATAGAATCTTATTTCCCCTTTTTTCATCGTGTTTAAAAATTTTCCCGAGTGCGTAGATAAAAAGAAAAAAACAAAACAACAAATACAGCGAAAAAACCCAAAAACAGCAGAGTACGCTTTTTCTTCTCGCTCGAAAAACCCTTTCTTTAAAGCTCCCCACCCCCCCCCCCCCACCCCCCACCCCCCCTCCCCCCTTTCCCCCTCCCTACGGCCCCCAAAAACGGCCCCCCCCCCTTTGCCGCCGTTCCTTCAAACCCCCCCAAAGTAACAGGGGACCCCTCATTCGTCCCGTAAAGTACTTTCTAAGGGGTTTACGTGGCCGTTTTTTTTTTTTTAATTTCCAAGAGCGTGCCTGTAAAGCAAAATTTCTAAACTTTTTTTTCCCGGGGGCGTCCGCTGTGAGCGTCTGTCCCCTGTACGTATTTCCTGGCTTGTTTTTTTTAAAAAAGCCGTTTTTTGGGGAGTGTGGGGGAATTCCCAAGAAAAACCCTTTTGGGAGAGGTGGGGGCTTAACCCTTTTTTTTCCAGACCCTGGGCGTTTTGTGCCAAGACTGCCCGAAGGGACCTGGATTATGGTGGGTGGGGGGCGGGTTTTTTGGGAAATTTGGGGGCTAAAAAGGCAAAAGCCCCTATCTAATCGACTGACG
This sequence comes from Conus ventricosus, assembly GCA_018398815.1. Classification (NCBI taxonomy): domain Eukaryota; kingdom Metazoa; phylum Mollusca; class Gastropoda; order Neogastropoda; family Conidae; genus Conus; species Conus ventricosus. Next base: position 83,839,823 of record CM031600.1, read on the forward strand.
ACCATCCCTTTGTCCGTCTCAGGGTTTTCCAAAACCGTGGGGATCCCCCCGACAGGTTTATGGGGATTTTGAAACACACACACACACAAAAAACGCAGCACGCACGCAGCCGCACGCACTAACACACACACACACACACACACAAACCACACACACAAACACACACACCCCCCACACACAACACTCTCTGTTTCTCCACTCTCTCTTTCTCTCTCACCTTTTGTCTGCCTTTTGGGCCCGTCCCCTCTCTCTCTATCTCTTTGTCCCTACCCTTTCATTTTTTCTCCCCCCTTCCCCCCTCCCCACTTTTCTCTCTCGTCCGTCCCCTCTATCCCCTACCCTCCCCCCTCTCCCTCCCTCCTTTTCCCCCCTTTTCCCCCCTTTATGTCCCACTGACTCTTCTGTGGGCCCCCGCGTGGGGTGTACATTTTGGGGTTTTGTGTGTTTGTGTGTGGTGTTGGGGTGTGTGGTTTGGGGTGTTTTTTTGTGTGGGCGGCGGGGCGGCGGTGTGGGGGCGTGTTCGTTTGTGTGCGGTTTGCGTGTATATTTGTGTGGGTGTGGGGCGTATTGCGCAAAATGCCCTTTTCGTGCATTCGGGCATCGCGCGTGGGGTATTTGGTTGGGGCATGTGTGTGCGTGGGTGTAAATTTTTTTGGGGGGGGCTGGGGGGGGGGGGGGGGGGGGGGGGCAAGGGACAAAAAAACGTCACGGTTTATCCACTGCAACCCCAATCCCATTTTCCAGCCTCCCCCACCTTCCCTCTTGCCCCTGGAAACGATGGCATGGGGGGAAGAGAGTGAGGCTACGACCCAACTCTCCCCCACTAGAAACCAAGTCAAGGGGGCAAGTCCCGTTTTCAACCCCCACAGTACGTGAAACAGAAGAGAGAGGAGAGAAGGAGATTTTGTGTTTTGTCAGAAAAGAGAGAGAGGAAAAAGAGAGAAAGAGAGAGAGAGGTGGGTTTTGTGTGTGTTGGGGGTGGGTGTGTGTGGGGTGTGTGTCAATCGCGTAAAATTTTTCTTTACTAAGGGTTGAAGAAAAAAGCTTCAAGGTTTTTTACATCCTCTGTGTGTGGGGTGGGGTGGGGTGTGGGGTGTGTTTTGGGTGTGTGTTTTTGTGGGTGTGTGTGTGGTGTGGGGGCGTGCGTGCGGCGTGGGGTGCGTGCGGGCCCCGCGCGCGCCGTGCAAAAATGGGGGGGGAAAAAAAATGATACATGTGTGGGGTTTTCAATTTTTGGGTGATTTTTTCCCCCTCTTGCCGTTGGGGATTTTTACCTTGGGTTTTTTACAGGTCTGGGGCCTTTTCCCTTTCCCGACTGTGCCCGGGCATTTTCCCCTCCTGTGGACGAACCGCCCTCGGGCCCCCCACGGGGCCCCCCCCCCTGCCCCCCCCTTTGCCGCCCCTGTCCCCCCTTTGTCCCTGTCCCGCCCGCCGATCCAAAAATTTGGGCCCGTTCTCTCCCTGCCCTCTGATTGCGTCCCGCTTTTCTGTCAAAGCTTGAAAGCACTTCTCTCGTCAAAAAACAGTGTGCAACCCCTCACCTTTCGGGCTCTGTCCCTCCCTTTCCCTTTCCCCTGGGGCTCTCTTATGTTTCCCCCTGTGTTCTGTGTTTTTTGCTGCGTGCGGTGTGTGTGTGGGGTGTGTGTGTTGGGGGTTTGGGGGGTGTGTGTTTTGTGTGTGTGTGTATGGTTGTGTGTGCGTGCGTGGGGTTTAAAGCCTGCGGGCCCGGGGGGCGGGCGCGCGCCCTGCGCGCGCGGGTGGGCGTGCGTGCGTGCGGGGCGTGGGGTGGGGTTTCGTGTGTGTGTTGTGTGTGTGATATGTCATTTTAAAAAACTATGTTTTAAACTGACGTAAAAAGGTTTCATTTAGCAGTTCCGAGTGGGTGTGTGTGTGTTGGGGGGTGTGTGTGGTGTGTGGTGTGTGTGGTTGTTTGTGTGTGTGTGCGTTGTGGGGCGTGCGGGGGTGTGTGCGGGGGTGCGTGCGTGCGGCGGGTGGTGGGTTGTGTTTTGGGGGGGAGGGGGGGGGGGGGGAGGGGAGGGGCCGGGGGAAATTTGTGATTAACAAATTGATACAAAAGACCTCTGGAGATGGGGAGCCTGAGCCATGATTGAAACGGATTACCAACCCACTTTGACTGGGATTTGCATCAAGATGACCCCCCCCCCCCCCACCCCCCTTCCATCTACCGCTCACCCCAAAAGTTGTCTTCAAGTGTAATAGAGAAGAAGAAAGAAAGAACACAGTGGGCTTGCAGGTTTTTGAAGCTTTTTCTGTGACAGTCCAGTAGTAAAAGCAAGATGTTTCACCTGCCAGGGGAAGTTATAGTCATTTTTGTTTTCTACCAGCATAAGCAATATATTAAGTACCGATTGAAAGACTTTCTTCCCACTGACACTTTAAACAGGATGTGAAAAAGATCGAAATATCACAATGTTGATTTATCGTCAAAGTTTTAGTACTCCATGAACATTTACTACTTCACAGATTATTGTCAATTTGCAAGCAATAACTTCGGAGTGTTCATGTTCACTGGAGAAAAAAAATTGTAATAATCTTGATGATCGGATATATGTCCCACCCTTTCATCGGGATCCGCTCCAATATGATTTGGATCGTTCTTGGGCATGTTGAATTGTTTTATCAAGTTTATTCAAAATCGTTTTTGTTATATATATATATATATTCAATTATAAACAAAGCTTGCTCTTATGTCTTAGATTGAAGAAATAGGGGGAGATAAACATTCATATCTGCAGTGGTAGATAATTCTGCCTAACTACCAGTATGTGCTTGAGTGGGTGAATGGGGAATAATAAATGCTTCTCAAATGAGCCTTCAGCAAACTTATAGTCTCCAAGGGGAGACAATCTCCAATGGGGAGGAAACTCACTAACATATAACACCTGGTCAGATACCAGTATTTCGAAACCTGATTGTTTCTCCTCAGTGACCGCGGAAAGTGGTAACTTGACTCCTCTGCCTTTTCGGTTTTAAGAAGAATGCTATCCCAGAAAAAGGCTGGTGTGCAATACCGTAGTATGTTTGTTGAGTTTTCAAAAAACCAACCAAAGGTGCCACCTAAGAAGCAAAAGAAAATCAAGAAAGAGCAAAACAAGCTACATTTTCTTGTGAAAAGTAGAACATATAAAAAGATAGCCTCTTGGTTACTTATCCTTGGAATTTATCAGTTTATTGTTATATATATATATATATATATATATATATATATATATATAATATATATAAGGCTGAACAATTAAGTAGTGGAGGAAAACAAGTGCAGGTTAACAATTCTTCCATCAATACAGTATAATATATAATCCTGTTAAAATCCCTACAAATTAAAGGATGAAGAACAAATGAGTTTAAAATAGCACCACATCACAACAGTCTGTTTCAAGACACAATAATAATGTAAGGGTGGTGGGTGAATAAGGGGGGAAGAGGGGAGTAGAAGATGGGGAAGAGAGCGAGTTAACAAATCAACTTCAACACCCAACACCAGCTCGTTGGTTTCTCTCTTTTTATTTCAAATCATGGTTGGATCGAACCAACCATACCAACCACCGACCTAGTAAGACATAGACAATAATAATCATACACATGAGGTATTATATAAAATATATATACAGAAAAACATAATTAATCAAACTAAGCCTTGATTAATGTGCAGGATTTATAACAAAAAGCACAAAAGGCCTCCCCGTTGCGAACGGTAGGAGGTAAAACATATCTTTGCAATCAATACATAAACATATCATAAACATAACATTAACCATAGGCGATCTCCGTTGCGAACGGCAGGATCAACAAAATAATAATTTCATTATCATAACATTAACATTGAGACTCCCCGTTGCGAACGGCAGGAGTTACCTACATTCAAAAGCATGGATCATAATTTCATAGCGAAGAACAGTATCATAAATGAACCATACATAAGCACACACACACAATGGAACTCCTCGTTGCGAACGTTAAGTAACATCTAATTTTCAACAGCAGTTACACAATTGTATGGAAAGAAATCATATGTGTAGTGTCCACACATATGATCAAACTCAGAAAGGAGACATCTTGCACATTAACCAGCCAACTAAAGCTGTCTTTCTTTCTCAGCACACACACCCACCTCAGGACAGTGCGTGCTACACGCTAATGGCTCCTCGCGTTTCACCTGTTAGGCCTACATCCCGGCCCAACAATGGCTGTTGCTTTTCAGCCCTGCAATGGACCCACGGGTGTAAATATATTGAACAAGTGAATACCCACAGACTAACAGATGCGGCGAACCGAATAAACAAACTGACTGACCAGTGGCTACTCGCGTACAAAACAGGCACATGAACGCACAAGCAATCGAGCAGCATTCAAGTAATTAACAACCTAATTACTCAGCCAAGTAACCACGTAACCCTTCAGTCGACTCACATAATGAAACAATGGAACAAACAGGTAAAACACTTGTTTGTAACAGGTAGCAACCCAGACACACAGAGGAATAATCAAACTACCTTCACTGGCTGTATCTTAATCATTTGCACAGGCCGCCGTGAGGTTTCATCACTGTGACTTAACCCTATCCGTCTCGCCAGCAAACAAGGGCGACGTTTACAAGCCATTTTGTCTGGTGTTCGAACACAAGGAACATGCAGGGCGCGCGTTAAACTTTATCCACTAATTACAACAAAAGACAGCAACGTCTGTAATCTATGTTTTCTGGCGTTGATTTGTTGATTACTCGCAATAAAATCCGTGACAATACTGAATAACTGTTTCTGATTTCATTCTTATTAAACGCCAGCACCTGCTTAGTTACAAAGTTACCTGAATAATTGACTGTGGAAATTTAGTATATCACATTTCCAGTTTATAAGAAAATGGAGTTTGTACAATAAAAATGTAAGAACATAGAACTTTTAACTTCCATTTACTAAAGTTGTTTCACGAAGATAGTACTCTATCTGCCCTCACTCTAGGTAAAACATCGCCAACCAAAGACAAATACCCTCAACATACCTTTACGTTCACAAACACCTGAATAACAGAACCAGCGTCACAGCCGTCACCACACTCTGCTCAGTGAAGAAATGATCTCAGAGCCAGAACGCTGGAGTATAACTGACAGCATTACAGGAGCACCGTTTCACACCTATGTTCTAGGACTTTTCTCTCACTAAAGGAACTGTTAAACTGACACAGACGCACCGTTTCACACCTATGTTTGGTGACCTTTCTCTCACTAAAGGAACTGTTAAGCTGGCTGATGGGGCCAGATGGCTTTGGCGTGCCCACCAGCGGCATTTGTCCCATTAAAACGGTGGGAGTCACTCTCGCTGAACGCCAGCTTTAACACAGATTACCTCCCTTGCAGACTTTCGACAATCGTCCATTCAGCTCTTCGTGTCATTCAACACGACAGTGTTAGAAGTCACTCTGGTTGTGAACAGGTGAAATCCGACGTCGACTTTTACCCAATAGCAAGGAGCTTACTGAATCTGGCGGATCACGTAGGCCAACCTACACACACACACACACACACACACACACACACACACACAACTTGAAAAAAGAAATTAAAATCGTATAGTTTGTAATTCGTCGTCTTTCCGTTAAAATCCGCTTGGTCTTTCATACAATCAGAAAATGTCTTTGAAGGTTGGTTAGATGCAAAAGAAAAATGGTTTTTCTTCCTATGTTCAAAGCCCCCCCTCCCCTCTCCTCCCCTCAACCCATCTCCCCCACGCCCACCCCCCCCACCCCCCATCCCGCACGCACACACCCTCTTCTCCCATGTACTAAAAACAGTAACGTCCTCTGACAGCCAAAAAAAAAAAAAAATAATCAAAAAGAAAAGAAAAGAAGATAAAGAGAGTAAAGAACAAACTGCTCAGATACTGATCATAATAAAGTCTGAGTACTACATCCGCCAAACATGAACAAACGAATCACAAGACAAAACATGACGCGTTTCGTTTCGACCTCTTAGTCTCCTTCGGGCAAGATGTTCATCGACGCGTTTCGATCGCTTAAGTCTTCTTCAGACATGAGATATTTATCTTGCCTGAAGAAGATGTAAGATTTCGAACCGCGTCGTGCTTTGTCTTGTGATTCGTTTGTTGATGTTTGGGGGATGTAGTACTGAAATGTTTTCTAAGATTTGTGTAGATTTCGGCCTGCAGTCGGCTCACTGTGCAATTTAATTTCAATTTAATTTAATAAACTTTATTGTCCATCGGAAATTTTTTTTCTGGTCCACATCATTTCGCAAGTACATAAGACCCTACAAAGAGACATTATAAAATCGTTACATAAAAGGCTGTGTTAGTATGTGTATTTGTATATACATCAACATTCACACTCCCCTCCCCACCCCCCACACATACACCTGCACACACATACCCACCCACCCACATACCCCCCACCCCCCCCCCCCCCCCCCACCACACACACACACGCATACACACACACACACACATGAAATGAACATTAAATTCATAAGACATAAAACATTGCATAGAATACATAAAAACACAAACTCACCAGCACCAATGCCCAAACGCTAAAACACACACCACACACACACACACACACAACACACACACACACACACACACACACACATACACACACACACACGCGCGCGCGCGTGTGCGATCGCACACACACAGAGTCATAGCCACAGTAAAAGCATAATATTGCAGACTGAATTGTTCATGTCTGAAAGACAAGGGTCATGGCAGTCGATCACAAGCTTTAGAGTTTAAAATGCTAATGGCACTTGGTATAACGGACTTCTTGAAGACATTCCTCTGTTCTCTGAGCATTCTGTAGCGTCTTCCTGAAGGAAGTTTTTCGAAGTGGCAGTGGAGTGGTGTGAGGGATCAGAGGTAATATTCACAGATTTCCTGCTCTGATATTGGATTCCTATTACGCAGTTCCGATGCAGCCACCAGCTATATGCTGAACGTATGGACTGCGCCCAATCAAAACGACCAATCAGATGACGCGATTATTTATGGTGTAAGCGTCACGAATGAAACGCTGGTGGCGCACCGTTGGAAAGGATTTATTGTTCTGATGTCTAGCTCTTGTGACTTTTGTCTGGTTTGCCTCGAGATGAACTCGGTGGGGGGGGGGAGGGGGTAACTTCATCTTCTTGTTCCTACTCTGGTAAAACCAAGCAAGTAGAGGAATACATGTGTGCATAATGAATACTTTTCTCTCTCTCTCTGCCTTTTTGTCTGCCTGTCCGTCTCACTGTTTATGTGTATATATAAACTATAGTGACAACATGAATTAGATGGACGCTGTGCGAGTGTGTGTGTGTTGTGTGTGTGTGTGTGTGTGTGTGTGTGTGTGTGTGTGTGTGTGTGTGTGTGTGTGTGTGTGTGTGACTGCTCGTGTATGCCTTGTGTGTGTGTGTGTGTGTGTGTGTGTGTGTGTGTGTGTGTGTGTGTGTGTGTGTGTGTGTGTGTGTGTGTGTGTGTGTGTGAGTGACATCCCCCTCACCCGGTGATGACATCAACACCGACCTCCCTCTTCATTCTAAAAGTCACCACCCCACTCCTTTAAACTTGCCTTGAGAACATAGAAAATACAGCACAGTGCCCCCGAATTGAAGTGGCCAGCTCTCCAGGACCTGCACCAGAAGTCCCGTCCACCCTCGTCCAAAACCAACCACTCCCCAGTGGAGCAATTCAGGACATAGTCCTGAAAGAGCCCATGGGGTGACTTCAAGCACATGTCCATTCCCACCTCTCCATCACAAAAGTGTGTGTGTGGGAGGGGGGGTGGGGGTTGGGGGAGGGTTCTGACATGAGCCTATATTCACCCAATGACGTGTTTCTGGACCGTGGCCTAAGCGTGTACCGGGCGATGGTTTTAGAAGACAGAGACAATGGGGCTTTTCGCTCAGGTCCAGTATCTCCCCACCTCCGACCCCACCCCCTTAGATTAACGGTGTAATAGATTCTAATTCAATATGTTTTGATGTTTGGGACACTATGAATTTTCAACGAGAGAAGAGATTTTGGAACAAGGGTGGGGAGTGGGGGGAGTGGGAGATGAATCAGGATCTGCTTCCAGCGGGAGGAACTGTGTGGGGGTGGGGGGGGGGGTGGACGTAGGGTAGTCTGGGTACGTGTCGTTTCTCACCTGCCAGGGACTGATTTGGGGTGGGGAGTGACAACAGAATGTTACACCGAGCGAAGTCATTGACCACATTATGTAAATCGCCATGAAGCTGGCCATGATCAAGAGCTCGATGACCCCGTCGCCTTTTCAAGACCCCTCTCATTCGAGACGGTCATCTACGTCATAGCTGCGGAGGTTTACATCATCTGTTGACCTCGGCCTTCGTCAGATTCACCGGTAGTGTCTGCCCTGTTTCCCGTGCGTTGCTTGAGGAGCTTGGCTGACAGCAGAGGGTTTATGTATCATGAGGACTGACGATCATCACAAGACCTTCGTTTCATACATCTTTTTTTTTTAACCCCGGTTTCATCTTACTCTCTGCCTAATTGCATTTTTTCAAAATGGGGTGACTGATGGCGGCGAACGAAGCAAAATTAGGAATAGAGTTTGTTTAGAACTTACCGCCAATGACATAGACAAACAAAGCACATGACAAGACACGATGCATTTCAACCACTTGGGTCTTCTTCAGGCGAAAAAATAAATCACATTTGACATGTGGGACAGTACAAACAAAGAACGAAAAAAGGAGAAAGAAAAATGACTCATCCGTTTTCGTCCATGTGGTCGGTGGGCGGAAATGACATGGGGCCAGGGGATTATGGAGAGGAAACGGAGGGGGGAGGGGGTTTGCGTCGGGGGAGGTGTGTGTGTGTGATATGATAGGGTTGTGTGTCTAGTTTATTGGGATGGTGTGGTATCTTTGTGATGGTTGTGGTAATGGTGGATTGATAATAATGGTAAGGGGAAAGAAGGGGGGGGGGGGGGGGGGGGGGGGGGGGGGGGGGGGGAAACTGAGGAAAAAAAAAAAAAAAGGGGGGGGGGGAATTTAAGGGGAAGGATAAACAAAATTAAGATTAAATAGATGGAGGGTTGCTGTAACTACTGTATGAAGTGAGTTGAAGGGGATTGGTGGTGGTGTATGTATGTGTGTGTGTATGTGTGTGTGTGTGTGTAGGGGATATTGCCAACTGATGTGGAAGTGGTGGTATGTGTGTTTGTTATTGTTGGATATTGATGCCTTGGGGGTGTAGTGTGCCCAGTTTGGCAATGAGATGGGATTCCTGAGTTGTGCGTTCAAAGCTGTCACTCTGTGACTGCCAGAGTGCCATAACTTTGACATGTTCGATGTTGTGTTGGGTGTGGTTGAAGTGTAGGGCGACGGGTTTGGGTCGGTGGTGCGGATATCAGCCAGGTGTTCAGAGATGCGTGTTTCAAGTGTGCGTGACGTTTCCCCAATGTAGATCTTGCCACACAGCTGGCAGTGGATGCATATATAATATATAACATTATAACATAATATATATAACATTCCTCTTACCATTATTATCAATCCACCATTACCACAACCATCACAAAGATACCACACCATCCCAATAAACTAGACACACAACCCTATCATATCACACACACACACCTCCCCCGACGCAACCCCCCCCCCCCCCCCCCCTCCGTTTCCTCTCCCATAATCCCCCTGCCCCATGTCATTTCCGCCCACCGACCACATGGACGAAAACGGATGAGTCATTTTTCTCTTTCTCCTTTTTTCGTTCTTTGTTTGTACTGTCCCACATGTCAAATGTGATTTATTTTTTCGCCTGAAGAAGACCCAAGTGGTTGAAATGCATCGTGTCTTGTCATGTGCTTTGTTTGTCTATGTCATTGGCGGTAAGTTCTAAACAAACTCTATTCCTAATTGCATTTTGTTCAACTGCGTCGTATCCTGTGGAATGAAAATGTAGTCACTGAATGCACGTCACACACTTGCTGGGGCTGTTGATGCCTGCTGCAACTATGTTTTATTGCCCCCCCCCCCCCCCCCCCCCCCCCCCCCCCCCCCCCCCGAGGCCAAACAACCATGACTTGCCAAGATACTACGTCTTGAATGCGTGGGGAACACCATAAGTAATAAAGAGACGTCATGAATGTAACACTGTCGCTAACCTTGTGGCGCACCTGGTTTCTAGACGTCATGAAGGTAACACTGTCGCTAACCTTGTGGCGCACCTGCTGTCTAGAGTGGGGTGCCTGGAGGGGAAATCATGGTGAAACGTCCTTAGTCAAAGAGTCCCGTTGCTCTGGCCCGTTAAGGAGAACACTTCTCTTGTGTGTCCATAAACACGAGTGGATTTTTCAATTCAATGAAAAGAAGTTGAATTAGAGTTACACGTTTGACTTCGTCTTTGTTTTTCACCTCTCTCTCTCTCTCTCTCTCTCTCTCTCTCTCTCTCCTCTCTCTCTCTCTCTCTCTCTCAAAATGTTAGAACTGGAAAAGGTGAAGAAAACTTGGCTCATAAAGTAAAGAACGTTCTTTCAGAACGGGGTTTTGGGATAGTGTGGATGACCCAGAAGTAGGAAATGAGCAACAGTTCATTGCGGAATTTAAAGACAGGCTCATTTTGTTCTTTTAAACAAAACTGGCACTCGGATATGGAAAGTAAAGAAAAATATCGCTGGTTTTTCTCATTTAAAGATGTGTTTCATTCTGAAAGTTTCTCAATGTCATAAGAGATAAATGGCACAGAAGAAATTACGCAAGATTTAGGTTGAGAACGTTGGGTTTTAATACGAACAAAAGATGGTTTGAATGTGAAACATCCACAGAATCTCCTTGTCCTGCATGTAGACACATTATTGACGACGAGGAACACTTTCTGTTTCACTGTACTGCTTATAATGAAGTGCGGACAAATTGTTCATTTTTCCAGTTAGATATAGCGAAAAGACACAAAATTAATGTCGCTGTCGCGTTATCATCAGATGATGAACTTGTAATTAAATCAGTTGCGAAATTCATCGGGGAAGCATTGAAATTTAGACAGATGAAGGGTAGTGAAATGTAAGGTAATGCATTATATGAGATACATGAATGAATAATATAATTCATCGCATGTGGAAGAGATCAGTAAGATACAATGTCATCATTTGATTGAGTGGATGGTCGAGTCAGTCTTACGATTTTTTTAAACCTTACTGCATTACTCCTGTGCGTGAGAACATAAGGAAATGTTACTTATTTATTTGTTTTTGTTAACCTTGGATTTGGTACACACTAGGAATGAATGCGTACAATTTTTTTCCAGGAAAGGAAGAGGGCAATGTTATTGTTCTGTTACCCCCTCCCCCCTTGTCAAAAGATCTCTTTGGTAATGACAATAAAATATCAAAGTGTCAACGTCTCTCTCTCTCTCTCTCTCTCTCTCCTCTCTCTCTCTCTCTCTCTCTCTCTCTCTCTCTCTCTCTCTCTCTCTCTCAATAGTTTGCTTGTGGTTGTAGAATTACATTACAGTGTTGTTATGTTGAATTGTCTGTATGAGTGATATTGTTGAAATGATTTATGCATGACAAGGACCGCCAGTAAGACTAGGCCTCGACCTGGGTTTTTTTTAAAGTATTAAAGATCTCTCTCTCTCTCTCTCTCTCTCTCTCTCTCTCTCTCTCTCTCTCTCTCTCTCTCTCTCTCTCTCCTCTCTCTCTCTCTCTCTCTCTCTCTCTCTCTCTCTGACCAGTCTGCTTGCGGTTGTAGAATTACATTACAGTGTTATGTTGAATTGTCTGAATGAGTGATATTATTAAAAGGATTTATGCATGACAAGGACAGACAGTAAGGCCAGACCTTGACCTAAACTAAGTATTCCAACACCCATTTTGGGCCGAATATGAGAAGATAAGTGGTTGCTCTTTCTTTTTCAAATTTGCTTCAAGTATTAAAGATCTCTCTCTCTCTCTCTCTCTCTCTCTCTCTCTCTCTCTCTCTCTCTCTCTCTCTATCTCGCGTGAGCGCGCGCGTGAGCGATTTATGCTTCGCTCTTTTGTTTAACTGTCTTTTTTCCACTTTAAGTGATTGAAGACTGTCTGAATGAGGAGAGAGAGAATGGAAAGAAGGATAGAAAGGGAGGGGCTGTTGACATAAACATTATATAACAGCAAACTAGAAAAAAGACAACAGTTTAAGAAGATGCCAAAATTAAAATACCTGAATACTTCTGATAATGATATAAGCTGCATTTGTCATTGTAATAAAATATAATTTTCCTTTTTTAAACACGAAAACGGTTCTCAGTTCTATTTCATATCAAAGGAATCTCTGTAGTTTTCAGATATTTCTTCTTCAAACTTTTGATATAGCTAATTCTAAAAAAAAAAAAAAAAATGAAAAAATAAATAAAAATCATTATGTGGTAAAATACCGGCGACTGTGTTTCTCCTTTTAATTTGTGGGCTGGCACATCGACCAAAGTTTTTGTAGTCTTATGGTTTGTGGTTCGAATCTTTTTCAGTAAACATATAGATGCAAAAAAAAAAGATACTTGTTGCCCACTGGAAAGTTTGGATGGACAATAGAAGGAGAGAGACGGCCATGAAACATACCGGTCTATTAATGATTTAGGGGAAGTTTAAACGTCCCTTGCCTTCAAGGTATTTCAAGTTAATACTAAAATTTGACAATGTGTATGTATTTAATCCTTTCCTGTATGATTTGAAAAAAGCTGTATTACTTTGCTTGCTACCAGCGTTAAATAGAATCATACTGATTTTCTCTTTCAATGACAGAAATCTGACACTGGCCCCGTTCCCTTCCCCTCTTCCTATTTCTGTCTGTATGTCTCAACAGCTGCCCCTACCCCCCCCCCCCCCCCCCCACCTCCACCTTCTGTCTGTCTA
>CM031600.1:83855183-83882683 GCA_018398815.1 Conus ventricosus
TTTTGTCTTACTTAATCCATCTCTCTCTCTCTCTCTCTCTCTCTCCTCTCTCTCTCTCCTCTCTCTCCTCTCTCTCGCTCTCTCCTTCCATAGAGACTCCAATCTGAGAATGACGTGTCCTTCACGGCATGTGGCTACCAAGACGTTAATCTCATCTTTACCATGGCGGTGGTCTGGGCTGGGTGGTAGTCTTCCGCTCGAAATACTAGACCCAGACGTGGGTCTGGTGTTTGTGTGCAGAGCTAGGAGAAATGCCCTGGCCAATTAAAAAAAAAGAGCTGAGAGCAGCGGAGATGGGGGGGGGGGGGGGGGGGGGGGAATGGAAAGAGAGGTGGAGGAGTTGAGAAAGGGGGATGGGGGGAGGGTTTTGTGGCGACGGGATGAAAGCAGGAGGGGGCGGGAGCAGTTCACGCGTTCAAGAGTGTCTCGTTTCCTGGGAGAGGGTTTGACCAACTGGGGTGTCCTCCCACCAGTCTAAACATCGTTAGGGGTCACGGGGTCTGATGTTCTAGATCTTTCCGTCATCTGTGCTGCACCACGCCACAGATCCAACACCAGAATGTCATGGCTCTGTCCTTGGGCCAAGTTCCATCTTCCCACCCAATTCTATCAACACCGGGTACGTTATAACATTATTTTATTCATTTTTTGTGTGTGTGTTCTTGCTAAATGGATTCTGGATTCGCCTTTTGGTCTGGTTCTGCATTCCGGATCCCATAAAAAATTAACAGGTTCATCTGAAGGTCATCATCCATCTATCCACTTAGTGTCGCTAAAATAAATTGATTCAGTAGGTTTTCTTTTCTTTCCTTTTTTTGCGAACTCTTGCTGAACAGATTCTTTGCCCACACTTTCATTGCGTTCCGCCCCCCCCCCCCCCCCCTCCTCGCCCAACCTTCCATTAGATCCACACTGCACTACAATTTACCAGGTTTCTCTTGGGACCATTTTTGCCATCTTTCAGTTCCACATCTTGGATCCGAACCAACGTTTAAGGTTGGTTTCAAAACGAAGTGACTGAGGGCGGAAAATGAAGCAAAATTTAGAAGAAGAGAGGGGTTAGTTACCGCCAAGACACAGCACAAAGTACAAGAAAAAACACATGCATTTCGACCTCTTGGGTCTTCTTCAGGCAAAAACAAACAACATTAGCACAGTGACAACGAAGAACGAGAAACCACTTATCTTCTCATATTCGGCGCAAGATCAAAATGGCCGCCATACGAAAACCTAAATTTTGCTCCAGAGTTTAAGGGTTTTGTCCTAGGACCATTTTGCAGTTCTCCAATGAATGCACAGTGAAATGTAATGTTTTGTCTTTGGGCCGTCTTCAGCTCTTTCAAATCTGCACCCAGGATTCACACCAACATTTTAACATTTCATCACTTTTGTCAGACCCGCAAACGGTCAGACAGACGGACAAAGGAAGCAATAGATTGGTAAGAAAAATAAATCTTCTTGGCGAGAGGTGAACGAGAGAAGAAAAATGAGAAGAACCTCAGCCAGAGCAAGATGTTGTCGGCTCTGTTTGTCATCTCTGGTTGTTCTCATCAAATTTTGGGCGTCGTATGCGGACCTGAAACCGTTGTTGGCCATTTTCTTCCCTCGTTTCGACCGTTTCTCTTGAAATCTGACACTGGCTCCATCCCCTCTCCTCTTCTTATTTCTGTCTGTATGTCTCTGCAGTCTCCTCTTCCCCTATCCCTTTCCGCTGTCTGTCTGATTGTCTGTCTCTCCCCTCTCCACCTTTCTCTCTCTCCTCTCTCTCTCTTCTCTTCTCCTCTCTCTCTCTTTTTTTTTTTGCTTACTTAAGCCCTTCTGTCTTTGTCTCTGTCTGTCTGTCTGTCTGTCTCTGTTGTCTGTCTGCTCTGTCTTCTGTCTGTCTCGTCTGTCTTCTCTCTCTCTCTCTCTCTCTCTCTCTCTCTCTCTCTCTCTCTCTCCTCTCTCTCTCTTCTCCACTCCATAGAGACTCCAAACTGAGAACGACGCGTCCTTCACGGCCTGTGGCTAACCAGACGTTAACCTCGCCTTTACCATGCAGACGGGCTGGGCTGGGTGGTAGTCTTCCGCTTGATATGCTAGACCCAGACGTGGGTCCGTTTTCTTATGTAGCAGCGGGAGAAGAGCCCGGGTCAATAAATGACCAGAGGGCTGGGTGGATGAGGGACATTGGAAAGAGTGGTTGAGTTGAGAAGGGAAAGGGGGAGGGAGGGTTTTGTGGCGACGGGATGAAAGCAGGGAGGGGGCGGGAGCAGTTACACGCATTCAAGAGTGTCTCGTTTCCTGGGAGAGGGCTTGACCAACTCGGGTGTCCTCCACCAGTCTAAACATCGTTAGGGTCACGGGGTCTGATGTTGTAGATCTTTCCATCATCTGTGCTGCACCACGCCACAGATCAGACAGCAGAATGTCATGGCCCCTTCCTTGCGACACATTCCATCTTTCCACCCAGTTTTGTCAAAACAGGGTTTGTTTACATCTTATTTATTTTTACTTTTTTTGCGTGTTCTTGCTAAACAGATTCTGCATCCACCCTCTGATCTGGGTCCGCCTCACAGATCCACATTGAAAATCAACGGTTTTATCCTACGGCCATCTTTTCTTGCTAAGGGTGATTCAGTGGGTTTTCCTTCTTTTTGTTTTGACGCTCTGGCCCAATTCATTTTTTCATTCGCCCTTTTCATTGTGTTCCCCACCAATCTTTTACCGGATTCCGAACAAAGTTAACGATTTTTTCCTAGGATCATGCTCCGATTTTTCGGTTCCACAATGATCCCACCAAATCTAATGGATTCGTCTTTGGGATTATCTGCTCTTTTGGTTCTGCCAACACGGATCCGCACCAACTTTGGTAACGGGTTTCATCCTGGAACCATCTTTTTTCTCTCGTATTGGCACCAGAAACTGCATGCATCAGTCCTTCGAATGAGACTATCACCGACGTTCCGTGTCTGAACTGCGCATATCTTGCACCCGTAAAATCCCATCACGAACTTTTGGAAGGAAGGCCAGTTTGGCCGTTGGTATGGATGACACGTTACATAGCATGCACCTGCGGTGAGAAATGGAAAGAATGAAGGGAGTTAAGCAACTGAGTGATCGATATTGAACGATACTGAACTGGATGACCGGTAAACGATGAGTGAAGACACCAGCTGGCAGCTTTATAGTCGTTACTACCCAGGTAGGCAGCCCGTGTGAAAACATCGTGGATTGTAAAGCGCTTAGGAAATTGAGAGGAACGATATTGAACAATATTGATGGATGAACGGGAAACGACTGGAATGAAGGCGCCAGCTGGCAGGTCTTCAGTCGGACTACCAGGTAGGCAGCCGATGTGTAAACGAAGGTGTGATTGTTAAGCGCTCAGAGCTTGGTCTCTAGCTGAGGATAGGTGCTATGTAAGTATTCAGAATGATACACAAAAAAAATAACCACGAAAATCAGGTGTCACACTTTCTGAAGACAGACAGACAGACAGACAGACAGACGGACGGACAAGAAAGCAGCAGATGGGGCAGAAAACAAACCTCCTGGGCGAGAGATAAAAGAGAGAAAAGAAAGGAGAAGAACGTCAGCCAGAGCAAGACGTTGTCGGCTCTGTTTGTCATCTCCGGTTGTTCTCATCAAATTCTGGGCGTCGTGGGTGGACCGCACCATCGCTGGCCATTTTCTTCCTTTGTTTTGACCGTTTCACTTGAAATCTGACACCCCCACCCTCACACCTCTCTTTCTATTTCTGTCTGTGTGTCACTACCGTCTTGCCTCCCGCCTACCCTTTCCCGTCTGTCTGCCTGCCTGTTTGCGTGTTTGTCTGCCTGTCTGCCTGCCTGCCTGCCTGCCTGTCTGACTGTTTGCGTATTTGTCTGCCTGCCTGCCTGCCTGCCTGCCTGTCTGCCTGCCTGTCTGTCTGTCTGATCTCTCTCTCTCTCTCTCTCTCTCTCTCTCTCTCTCTCTCTCTCTCTCTCTCTCTCTCTCTCTCTCTCATTCAATCTGAGAACTACGTGTCCTTAACAGCCTGTGGGCAACGAGACGTTAACTTCACCTTCACCATGGCGGTTGTCTGGGCTGGGTGGTAGTCTTTTGTTTGGAATGCCAGACCCAGACTGGGGGCCGTTTCTGTATGTAGCGGTAGGGGAAAAAAACGCCTGTGTTAAATAAAAGAGCTGAGGGTGGGGACAAGGGAGGAGGTGGACATAGGTAAGATACATGGAGGCGTTGCAGGGGAGTAGAGATAGGGAAGGGGGTTGTGGTGATGGGATGGGGGGGGGGGGGGGGGGGAGGGGGGAAGGGGGGGGGGGGGGGATTACACGCTTTCAAAAGTGTCTCGTTTCCTCGAAAGAGTATTTGATCAAGTTAGGTATCCTCCGACCATTCTAAACCATCATTAATGGTCAATCACTGGGTTTGATGTGTTTTCCATCATCTGTGTTGCACCACGCTACAGTTCCGAAACCAAAATCTAATGGCTCTATTCTTTATGCCACATTCCGTCTTTCTACCGAGTTTTATCGAAACTGGGTTCGTTCTCTTTGCGTGTTCCCGATGAATGCATTGAGGATCCAGCCTGTGATCCAGTCCGCATCCCGGATCTGCTAAAAAAAAATTAATGGGTTGGTTCTGAGGCCATCTTCCATCTGTCTGGTGCCTTTTGTTAAATCGGTTCAATAGGTTTTCTTAATTTTTGTTGGCGCACTTTTGCGAAACAGATTCTTCATCCATTTTCCATCCAGTTTCGCCTCCTCCAACCCCCCCCCCCCCCCCTCCCCAAGCCCCTTTCCCTGCATCCGCATTCAGCAGGTTCAGTCTGGAACCATTTTCCATCATTAGGTTCGGCATCTTGGATCAGAACCAAAATTGAAAGGGTTTGTCATGGGATCATTTTCCATCTTTTGGTTCCGCACACAGGAGCCTCACGAAAGTTCAACGCCTTCGTCCTGGGCCATCTTCTATCTTCAATACCATCTCCCAGATCTGCATCAAATTTTCTTTCATCAGTACATCCCTTTTTGCCTGATCTCGCTGATAGACAGACACACAATGAAACAACAGACGGGGCAGAAAACAAACCTTGCAGGAGAAAGGCAAAAAGAGAGAAAGGAAAGGAGAGGAACGTTAGCCAGAGCACGATGTTGTCGGCTCTGTTTGTCGTCATCCCCGGTTGTTTCATCAACATTCTGGTCACTGACTGCGGACCTGAAACCGTCGTTGGCCATTTTCTTGGCTTGTTTTGACCGCTTCACTTGAAATCTGACACTGGCCTCCCCAATCCCCTTCCCCACTTCCTATTTCTGTCTGTATGTCTCTACAGCTTTCCCTACCCCCCCCCCTCTCTCCTACAGCTTAACCTACCCCCCCTCCCTCCTACAGCATTCCCTACCCCCCTCCTCCCCTCCTCACCCTCTGTCTGTCTATGCCTCTCTTCTCTCTCTCTCTCTCTCTTCCTCTCTCTCTCTCTCTGTATGTGCTTGTCCATTAGTGAACGTGTGTGGCCGCGATCGTATGTGCGTGTGTGTGCGTGTGTGTGTGTGTGTGTGTGTGTGTGTGTGTGTGTGTGTGTGTGTGTGTGTGTGTGTGTGTTGTTGTGTGTGTGTGTGTGTGTGTGTGTGTGTGTGTGTGTGTTGTGTGTGTGTGTTGTGTGTGTGTGTGTGTGTGTGTGTGTGTGTGTGTGTGTGTGTGTGTGTGTGTTGTGTGTGTGTTTGTGTGCGTGTGTACGTGTATGTGTGTGTGTGTGTGTGCGCGCGCGCGTGTGTGTAAAGACATAAGAGAAGACGGACAGGTGAAAAGAAGGGTTTGGAGGGAGGAAGGACAGAGAAAAGGAGGGGGGCGGGCGGGTCGGCGGGGGTGTACTCGCGTGTTGCTGGATAGGTTAGAGGAAGTATCATTTTACTCTAATCATTTTTGCCAAGGATAGGCTGTCACCCTCGTCTGATAGAGGCTTGTCTGGTTTTTCGATTGGCGGGTATACACAAAAACCAATTGACCTGCTTTAACCAAAGATCAACACAATATTGAATATGACCAAAGACCGAATCTGGCATTTTGGCGCTGAGCTGTCCAGCCGTATCTCTAAGGCTAATTCCATGATTCGTTCTGTGAAATAGACCTGTTTATATATATATATATATATATATAATATATATATATATATATATATATATTATATATACCAGTTTAAAATAAGGTTTTAAAATGAAAAAGATAAAACCGACAAAATTGTTTCGAGCTGAATGCTGTCTTCAGGATGTACAATCAGGGCACGCCACCGGTATTATATAGTGTGTTGTGTGGGTGCGTGAGCTCTGCGCGTGTGGCACGTGGCCTGTAGATTTTTCTTTTTTGGGGCGCGTTCAGGGGGGACGTGCCAAGGAATGGTGCATTGACAAAGATTTCCATTTATGCCTGCAATTGTTTACCATTTCTACTTTAGAGTTCAGGGATGCTAGATGGGGTTTACATAGTATCAGCCACTTTTCTGTAGTACATAAGTTGCATTTTTTAGAAATGTTGTTTATGGTGTTGCTCTTTTTATTTAATTTTCCATGATATGTTGTAATCTATTTTCTTATCTTTAAACTTCCAAATATGTTTACTTAATTTTGTTTGGTTTTTATATTTTTCATTTTTGAAGGACTGTTTATGGTTTGCATATCTGGTTTTAAAGTGGTTTGCCGTAATCCCTATGTATGTTTCTTTATCACTGTCTGTTGTTACCGTAGCTTGGTACACAATGTTGTTGTAGAGGCATTTGTTATTCAGAGGGCACTGGTCTTTTTTTGTGCAGTTACAAGATTTCCTTTCGTCACCCTCTTTGGTTGTATTATTTTTGGTTTTATTGGAAGAATCAATTATATTTTTAAGGTTGGGCATACATGAGTACGATAGCTTGACAGTGTTTTTATTGAATATTTTAGATAGTACATGTTCTTTTGGGAATGATGTTTTAAGGATTCTGAGAAATTCTTTTCCTACGTTAGTTTTTGTTCCTCCATCATATGGAGGGTTATACCATATAATTTTTCTTTTCCTGTTTTTTTTTTATTGCTGTTCATGTTATTATCTGGGTTATATTGTAATTTGTAGTTGTAGCCACTTTTTTTCAGCGCCTCTTGGTATTCGGCTGCTGCACTGTTAAATTCTTTCTCATTGCATGATAGTGTAGATAATCTTTTGTTTATACCATTAGGTATGGTTTTCAAGATGGAGGGTGGATGGTTACTTTTGATGTCTACGTAGACAGGTATGTCATTAGGTTATTTGTATGGTTTGTATGTATGATCCTTAAGGTCTAATGTTATATCTAAATAATTTACTATTTTTTGTTGGCTTCTACTGTGATTTTTATGTCGCTCCCTACTTGGTTGAGCACCTTTAGCATTCTGAGTGGCGTTTTAACTCTAATATGTATATATATATATATACTGAAAACATTAAAAACGCACCGTTTTGATTTGCCGATTTCCCATTTGGAAAAAATGTGTATTTGGATTTGGTATGTTAACACAATTTTTAAGGGACACAGATTCACACTGCCTCGGTTTCTCCGCGCTTGCCGACATTCGTGTGACGCCCACGTGCAACTCGCCCAAAACACTTTTTTTGCCACTGGGGCCGAGACTGAACGTAGCTCATCTGTTTCTTTGTCTCAAATGGTGAGTTTGAAGTCATGCCGACTGGAAAACGGTATCAGTTGTCATTCGACCAGGCGAAGTGGTCCGAAAACAATGCCGCGACTGTCTATGCAAGAACGCGAGCGAGCCATTGGAATGTTGATGGTCGGTAAGTCATCGAGAGAGACAGCCAGACAACTGAACTGCAGTCACTCTACAATTGTAAGGCTATCACAACGTTTGGCAGCGACTGGTTCCACCACTGATCGGCGCCGAAACGGGCCAACCTCGTGTTACCACACCAGCGCAGGATCGATACATTCGACAGCTTCATCTTCGTAATCGATTCCTTACAGCAGCAGAAACATGTCGCAGGTGGTTGGTCGACGGGGTCCAGTGTCTGGACAAACCGTTCGACGTCGATTGCAAGAATCAGGGCTCAATGCAAGACGCCCTCATGTTGGCCCAGTCCTCACCCGTAGACACCGTCAGCAACGCCTGCAGTGGGCCAACCAGCATCTGCCATGGACACGACGTCAGTGGAGAGCTGTGCTGTTCTCTGACGAAAGTCGCTTCGCGTTATCTCATGCTGACGGGAGATTGAAGAGGTCTGGAGGCGTGTCTGGGAACGCTACGCCAACTGCTGCGTGTTTGAAGCCGATAGATGGGGAGGGGGCAGTCTGATGGTTTGGGGGGCATTCAGTCATGGACTACCGGACACCTCTGTACTTCTTTGACAACCATGTGAATGCCAACACGTACAGCAGGTGCTGCAGAACCACGTCGTCCACTGTTTGGCCAGCACCCGGAGCTGCAGTTCTTCCAGCATGATAATGCACGACCCCACACCGCAAGAGCCACCGCTGCGTTTCTCCAGGCGAACAACATTGCCGTGTTGCCCTGGCCATCTCTGTCCCCTGACATGGCTCCCATTGAACACGTCTGGGATGAGCTGGGGGTCTTGTGGCCCGTGGAAGACGTCCACAGACTCTCGATCATTTGAGGCGCGCACTGACCGAGGAGTGGGATGGACTGCCACAGGCGTTCTTGCACAACCTTGTCTACTCCATGAGGAGGCGCTGCAAGCGTGCATCGGGGCAAATGGCGGACCACATCGGTATTAGAGCTCGCGGACGGACATGCTCGTCGTGGTGTACTTTTTGACAGGGACCCTAGTGAAGTCAACAGCTAATTTCAGATGAATTCGGCCATTCTTGTCAAGAACAGACATTTTGTTTAATTGAAAAATGGATGCGTAATCAAATATGCTTACTTTCATTAAATAATTCTGTACTACCAACGTTGTCGGGGTCTTTTGGCAAGCGGTGCGTTTTTTAATGTTGTTCAGTATATTATAAAAGGGGTCATAAGACCCTAAGCCTTTCTTTTGTGGAGTGGTGCCCAACCTGGATGGAGACGTGAATCTCTCTCTCTCTCTCTCTCTCTCTCTCTCTCTCTCTCTTCTCTCTCTCTCTGTATATGTATATGTATATATATATATATATATATATATATATATATATATATATATATTATATATATATATATACAATGAACTAATATATTCAAGGATAAGTACGAGCA
The DNA here is from genome assembly GCA_018398815.1 of Conus ventricosus. Classification (NCBI taxonomy): domain Eukaryota; kingdom Metazoa; phylum Mollusca; class Gastropoda; order Neogastropoda; family Conidae; genus Conus; species Conus ventricosus. Next base: position 83,864,378 of record CM031600.1, read on the forward strand.
CCATTCCCTTATCTCCCCCTATTTCTTCAATCTAAGACATAAGAGCAAGCTTTGTTTATAATTGAATATATATATATATATATATATTATATATATATATATATATTATATATATATATATATATAATTTATAAAGACAGGGGGAGGAACAACGCCTATCTTTCCGTTGAAAAGAGAGTTACCATTTCTCAGTGTAAGGGTCAAGCACATAGGTCTAGAAAGCCATGTACTTGATTGGAAGAGCACAGCTAGATAACCTTGGCGACACGACTGTCTACCTTTGCAGGCGCACCGTTTTTATAGCCGTGGTTTGGCATTTTTCTCTCTCCTGTTGACATTCAGCTGACTGATGGGGCACTATTGCTTCAGGCGTGTCTGCCAGGGCACTGTCCCTTGAGCATGGCTGGGTCACCTTCGCTGCACGCGGGCTCTAGCAGAGATTACCTATCTCGCGGACTCTAACAGAGATTACCTATCTCCGCGGACTCTAACAGAGATTACCTATCTCCGCGGGCTCTAACAGAGATTACCTATCTCGTGTGCTCTAACAGAGATGACCTATCTCGCGGGCTCTAACAGAGATTACCTATCTCCGCGGGCTCTAACAGAGATTACCTATCTCCGTGTGCTCTAACAGAGATGACCTATCTCCGAAGACGTCTCTACTATGCAAAAAAAAAACGATCAAACCGATTTCAACCAAATTTGGTGGAATGGTGGAATGCGGCCATGGACGAAGTGTTTAATTTGGGTATGGATTGCTGCGACGGATCCAGACCAAGGGCGGAACCATGATGCATGATGTGTTCAGCAAGATGATGCAAACAAACAAACAAATAAACAGACAAACTAAAATAGATGGTTTCAGCGTGGGGTGAAGGAGGCCATGCATATTGCCGCCAACAACCCCACACTCAACCGGGACCGGGGCAGACACACCTTGCCATCGGTGTACAACACCCTCATCGTTCAGTCACATGACCAGGGTTCGACCCGTGGTCGTGTTGCACTGAACGCCAGTTCACCCAGTAGCCACACCACCGCTGAAGGAGACAGACGGAGGTTCTGTCGAAAGCTCCAAGTAAGTGCTATTCTAGCTGAGTGACCTGTGTAAATCCGGTAGTCGTTTAAAACTAAAATCCGCCAACCAAGTTTTGACGAAGTTTCATAGAAAGAAAAAATGGTTCGTGTCATGTGACTTCAAAACTATGCTTACCCGTTCAATTTCGGCACACTGGAAATCCGGGTCCAAAGACGGATAAACGAGCCGTTCGGCAGAACTGCGAATGGAACAGAACTGCGGGACCGATTTTGAATGAAAATTGGCGAAAAACAGATGAAATGTAGCCAAACGGCGAATTCGTGAAATGTTGGTGCCACTGCGTGGCACGGATCTGGTGTTTATGTTCAAAACAGACAGGAGTCTGCACTCTCCCTAGTTCCCCTTCAGTTGTATTTGCCATTGTTGCATTCTCCCCTCACCTGCCCTCCCTCGTCCACACCTCCCCTGCCCCCCGCCTCTTCCCTGCGATCTCTCCCGTCAACGTCTGTCCAGTACTATTCCCTCCCCACCCCCCCCCTCCCTCTCTTCCCTCGCCCCTCACCCCGTTTGCCTCATCATTTCGCCCTCACTAGGGTTCCTTCGTCCTCGCCACCTCTTCTGTCTCCGTTGTTGTTGTTGAACAATGGTTTCGTTTTGCGTTCTGCCGGTTGAAAGTTACAGCTTTGACGGTTCTCTGTCGTTGTCTCTCTCTCTATTTTCGTTTTGCTGTCTGTCTGTCTGTCTGTCTGTTTGTCTGTCTCTCTCTTTAAAAAATGTGCACTAGTCAGTTATATGTGTGGTCCAATGTGTGAAAATGTGTGCACGCGCATGTGTGTGTGTGTGTGTGTGTGTGTGTGTGTGTGTGTGTGTGTGTGTGTGTGTGTGTGTGTGTTGTTGTTGTTGTTGTTGTTGTGTTGTTGTTGTTGTTGTTGTTGTTTTCTTGTTGTTTTGTTTTACGTCTTTTCACATTACGTGATATTAGTCGGAAAAAGACAGAAAAAAAAATCGGGGCCGGGAAAAAGCTAAACACAACGAGTCAAAAGAATTAACTTATCTACAGTTATAACACAAAAGTAGAAAATCCACTTAATCAAAGATTAAAAAAACAACAACAATATACTCTTCTGTCTCATCTCACACTGACCTGTTATCTATTATACGTATTTGCCAATTGGACTTTTAGCTAAGTGCAAAAAGAAAAGATATGTTTCACTTGCTGACAGGAAAACATTCTGAAAAGGCTGTACAGACGTATTTGGAATGAATTTTTCATTAAGTTACACAAAAGAATATGATCAATTGATATGCTATGACCACATATACAATGTATATTTATGACATACTTTGTTTTAAAACAATCCACTTCCACCTACAGATCAAGGAACTTATCTGTCGTCTACGATAAATGTTTTGATCGTACTACTTAACTTTTCATGAATATTTATCATTTCATCGTGTAACCAAAAGACCCAGTTTCTCTTTCTATCAAATGAAAATTAGAAAATTGTACTTTTTCTGCCAAAGTACAGCACTCTGCACTGACATAGAGAAATTTGAAATATGCAAATCTGATGATCGTTTGCTCCTCTCTTTGCTAGAACATCAACCTTTTCATTATAGTAAACCCACAGTGGGAGGACACCCAAAGAAATGTTATTTCAGTGTCTCTGAGAGGACAAGTACTAAATCATTTATTTCAATGATCATCTCAGGTCGAACTTTTAATTTAAAATTACTCATTGCAGTAAGAACTGACTTGGAATCTACACATAAAACACTTTAAATAAATGTTGAGGTAATCAACAACAAACTTTAAAGCCATAATTATAGCAATTAACTCAGCAGTGAATATAGATTTGTTTTTTTCCGAGATAAAAGGACTTTTCTTGTTAAGGCCTGGGATAATGTATGCTGCACCTGCATGTTCATTGATTATTGATCCATCAGTGTATATCTTAAAATGGTTGGAATAGTGATCATGCAAATGCATTTTGATATTGGACAATACCAAATTAGTATTTTCAGCCTTTGTTAAATCTGTATGCTCAATATCAAACTGTGCTCGTATTAGTTTCCAGGGAGGTATAGGAGACACAATAGATCTTTTAGCAATAGATGTTAGTGTGATTTCTGAGGATTCTAAAATCGAGGAAGTATATGTCTTAGAGTCGTTTGAGATGATATATTTTTAGCCTTTTGGGAAAATTAGTGTCCGATTTAATATTTATTTCAGGCCTATATTGTTGTCTATTGCAGAACTTCTTATAACAAATTTGGTGCTTACAAGATTCCTATATTCTTCCAGCGGTAATATCCCAGCAGCACTGTATGCTTTGTACAAGAGGCATGGACTGGTAGTCCCATGGCTATCTTATATGCTTTGGAATCAATACTTTGAAGTTTTTTCAGTACGTATTTGGTGCACTGATGAACACCTTTTGTGCATACGTTAATTTTGATCTAACCAGTGCAGTAGAAAGGTGCAAAAGAGTAACTGTGTCCTAAACCCAAGCATGCTTGCTAATAATCTTTAATAGATATAAAGTTTTTCGAGCTTTTGTTAGAATATGCTCTATATGAAAATTCTATGACAACTTTGATGTTAAATTTACTCCAAGGAATTTAAGTATTTTTGTATATTTGATGGGTATGCCGCTGTACTTGAAATCAAGGCATATTAACTGGATCAGATCCAGTATTAAATAACATCATGTTGGTTTTTTTCAGTTGATATTTGCAAACCATTTTCAGTCATGTAAGCAGAAAAGGTATCTAATTCTTTTTGATATAACTTTTCAATAGAGTTTTGTGATCTGATAGATGTACATTTTGTAATGTCACTTTCATCCATATGCATATATCATCTGCATATGAGCTATTTCTATATTTGTAGTAATTTTTGTCGGTAAATCATACACCAGAATACTAAAAAGTAAAGGGACAATAACAGACCCTTGAGAAATGCCCATGTGTAATTTTCTTCTTGTAGAATAGGAGTTCCCTACCTTCGTTCTAATATATTTATGTTCTAAGAAGTCTTTAAGAAAATCATAAATGTTTCCTGATAATCCAATCTCTTAAAGCTTATAAAGCAAACGAGAGTGCCATACTTGATCATAAGCTTTGTAATATCAAAAAAGGTTGCCATTAAACATTGTCTCCTCGAAAACTGATGTTTGATTTGAGTGGTAAGTTTGACCAAGTGTTCAATAGCACTTCTACACTTTCGAAAACCTGCTTGGTATGTTGGAGAACTTTGTTCTTTTCACAAAAGTAGTTTAGTCGATTTAAAACAATTGTTTCATAAAGTTTACAGACATGAGAAGTTAATGAAATGGGTCTGTAACTATCGAAACTTTCTTTCAGTTTACCTTCCTTGTGAATCGGTACTATTACTCATTCTTTCCATATTTGTGGCACATGACCTGACTCCAGCATTTTTTAAGTATACTAGCTAAAATACTTATCCATTTGTCTGGAAAATGTTTAATCGGTTTCATTAGAAATGGCATCAATCCAACAGCTGTTTTTTTGTTTGTTTGGGAGAGAATCTATGGTGTCTTTTCACCTCTTGTAATGTAATTGGGGGTTGATGTCGCTTGTGTCATTATCAGATACATCACTAAAGACATGGGTAAATTCTTTATTCTCTCTGAATTTATTTTGGTTTTCAGACAACCCATCTAACCTGCTTACTTTAGCAAACTGGTCGACAAACGCTTCTGCTTTGTCTGTGGATGATGGTGACTGTTATTATCAAGAATAATAGGATATTCTGGGAGTTTGATTCCATTTTTTATCGTTTTTATCTCTTTCCATACCATCTACTACTTCTTTATGATCGAATGTGTTTCTTTTGCAAAAAATATCCCAATAATCCTTTTAGCTTGTTCCATACAGTAGAAAGAAACTCGTGGAGAGCGTGGCAGCAGAGAGTCCTCAGAAGAGAAGCCCCCTTCAAGCAAGTGTTTCGGCCCTTATCTCCTGACACTCTAGGGGGGTTGGGCACACCCGGTTCATGACTCCGGATGTCCCTCTCTGCCCCTTTTTTTCCCCCCCCATCTTGGGACGAGCCATGGCTGGGATTCGAACCCCATGACCCTCTGGACATGCTCATTTTCTACTTAATGACTCGCGCTTTAACCACTGAGCACAGGGACACCTGATATTTGTAGGGAACTTAAGCCTTATGAAGTTCACTTTTGTTCCTCCTTGACCAGATCCAGCTTGAACACCTCTCTGCCGCTTCTGCCATTGCTTTCAGGGCTCTGGTTTTTTCCTTCCCTGCAACTGAGGGCTGTTTCATGGGGCTGTATGCAGACTTTTCCTACAAATCCCCTCCAAAATTCTGCAGTGAGACTTTGACCTGATAGCCTTCTCCCTCAGCTGTTTGCCATCAATATTTTTTTCATCTTGTAGATTTGGCTGCTCCATTCTGTTCTTTTTGGCACCGTGACTCGATCAGACACTGCTTGTTGACTTAAGTGGACACTTTCGTCTCATTCCACTCTTGCGATATCCGGGTGCTTTTCCCTTTCGGGGGTCTGCAGTGCACTCCCATCTCTGCCCCACCCAGACTCCCCTGCTTTTTTCGAGGGCACTGTGTTCTTGCCATTTTTTGCGCCCCCTCCCGGAGAATTGCGGGGTTTTTTGGAGCCCCTGATTCCCCCTTTTGTGGGGGTTGGTACTACCCCAACAAATGTACAATCTTTTTGAGATTTGGTTGGCCCCATGTGTACCTTCCTTGAGCCGGGGCTACTTTACAGACTTAGAACAGCCCATGTTTGTTTTTCAGAGGGGGGGCTCAGGATCGCTTTTTCCCCCATTTCACCGGGTTTGCTTTGGGGGCAAAGGGTCATATGCAGAGAGAAAAGCTGACCTGGGGGCCATGTGCAAATGCATTCCAATTACTTTTTGGAGTGCTTTCTCCCACTTTTGCCCCATTGCCCTTGCGGGCCGCTGGACTGCTTTTTGGAGTCTTTTTTGGTCTTCTTCTTTTCCACCCCTAAATCTCAGTCTTTTTTTGGGGTTTTCCCTTTTGGTTTTTGCCCACCATTCAGTTTTGGTCCCCCCCAGTCCTTGTCTGTTGGTCTGTTGGCCCGTAATTTCTCTGATTTTGGACTTTTTTTTTGCAAAATCCATCGCCTCTTAACTTTCCATTTTTCCCGCCTGTCTTCACTGGGGCTTGTTGCTTCTACCCCCTTGTCTCCTGAGTCCTCCAGCATGCTTTAAGTCGATCTTCCCTCTTTTTTATTCCCCCAGATGGATTTCGGGGGGGGGGGGGGGGGGGGGGGGGATTTTAGCTTTGCTTTGGGGCGTACAGCGCGAGTCAGTCGAAAAGGTGGGACACCAACATTTCCTTGTGAACTTGTTGATTTTGGCCCATTGCCTCCACGTGCTGGGGGCAGTGCGTATATCATCAGAGGCCATAGGAGCTTTGGTATCAGCATAAACTGCAGACACCAGAACCTTGTATTTGCCAGGGAGCCCACGCTGGTCAATGGTCTCCAAGCCTTCTTTCCGCCATTTTGCTTGGTTTCTTTTGCTCTTTGTGTGTCTTTCAGCGTATCACATACCATCTTCCAAGGCTCTTGACTGGTTCTTTCTGTGACTGTTGGAATGGCCTGGTTGGCAACACTGAAGACCACAGATTCGGCCACTTTTCCTTTCCTCAGTGAGAGACTCCGTGATTTCTTTGGCTTGAACTTCATTCTGGATGAGGCAACTATGTCGTCAGCCTCTCCAGCACATGACGGTCTCGTCTTCTCTGGATGAAATCACTGTAGTGTCATCCATGAAGGCCTTGAGAGGAGGCATCTTGTATCCATCGCCAGGTCTGTTTGTCTCGCGCTGTTTGTTGCGCTTTCAAGATGAGTTCCATTGCCAGCACGAACAGTATCGGGAAATTGCACAGCCATTGCAATGCCCACTTCCAAGTTGATCCAATCAGTTGTGTACTCCTTGGTAGAGAACCGCATTGAGAAGCCATTGAAGTACTTCTTGAGCATGTCGCGGATGTTCTTTGGCACATGGTACATCTCAAGAGCCAACTGTATCATCTCATGGGGCACAGATCCATATGCGTTTGCCAGATCAAGCCACACTACGTCCAGGTCTCTCTTTTCTGTTTTTTGCTTTTGGATTGCGTCCCAGATCATTGGCGTGTTCTCACACAGCCAGCCACGTCTGGGATGCCACCTTTCTGGACTGACACATCCAAGTACTTGTTTTCCATCAGTACTGGTCACCTTGCTGCCAGACAGAGAAGAAGATTTTCCCTTCGACGTTCAGTAGTGATATTGGCCTGAACTGGCTGATGTCACTGAGTTTTGCTCTTTGGAGATGTACACACCATCTGCCGTCATCCACTGGCCGCTGATCTCTGGTTTCTCCAAGCCGATCGCAGCAGCCTGTGGAGCCACCTCCAGCACCTTGGACATTTCTTGTAAAGCTGGTAAGGTATTCCGTTTGGCCCTGGTGATGATTTGGCTCTGGCTTTGTCGACCACCTTCTTGATTTCCGCCAATGTTGGAGGCTTGCCATTGAACTGTTCCTCAGGGTTGGTTGGCCACACCAGACCTTGAATGTCGAGTGGTGCTTTGCTCTGTGAGTCAGAGTATGTTTTCCTCAGATGCTGCTCAAGAACTCCTTTGTCCACACTTAGGGTCCCAGATTTTGGCTGCTCAAACAGTGTTCTGGCAAACTGAAGGGGTCTCTGAAGAAGCGCTCTTGTGCCTTCTTCTTTTTGCTCTTCCTCTTCCTCGCAGATTCCGCTTTGCTGAGGGCGCTGTGTTTTTCCTTTCAGGTCTTCCCACAGTTTTTCCAAGCCTTGTTTTTCAGCTGGCAGTGCGGTCTTCATTTGCTTCTGAGGTTGTTCTTTTGGACTCTGATCTTGTCCATCTTTTCTTGGCTCTGGATTTCTTTGGAGGTGTTTTCTCTTTGGGTAGTTTTACTCCATAGGCGTCTCTACATGTGGCATACACAATGTCCCCATATGTGGCTAGTTTGTGATCCAGGTGCTTTTCCCCATCAGTGCATCGAGTCTTTGGACGATTTTTGCATCCAGTTTCTCCCAATCTTCAGTTTCGTTTGCTCGTGGCAGGTTGATTTCAGGCGCCTGGCATCGAGGGCCTGTGTAAATTCCTCATCCGAACCAACAGCGTGGATGTCCTTGGCACTGTGGTTTAAATCCTGGCCTTGGTCTTCCGACGTCTTATCTGCTGATGCAGTGCGCTGCTGCTCATTCACAATGTATATTTGAGTGTTTCATTTCCTTGAATTTTTCATCTACCATTTTCTTATCTTGACTTTTCTTAGTGTGCACGTATTCCTTGAATAACCGTTTTTTCCTCATTAACTGCCTTATCGCAATCTTCAGTCCACCAAACATTACCGAGATGTTTACCCCCTTTAGGTCCCTGATTCTTCAATTTATGAATACATAAACCAGACACTTTTAGAACAGAAGTACAAAACGTGTCATACATTGTATCAATATTATCATCTGGGGACAAGTTATGTCTAGATCTTTAAGTGTATTGTAAAAATTGAGACCACTTGGCATTTTAATAATCAAATCTTGGATTGTATCATCAGGTTTTGTGTCTTCAAAATTAGGGGACTATTAATTGTAATGAGATAGGTATTGATCACTCCCGAGAGTTTCACTATAAGTTTCCCAATGCACACGACAAAGCCATTTTAGATGAAACCAAAGTTAAATCAATAGCAGAATGTCTAGGTGTAGATACATCAGGAGCTCTGGTATAAGAACCATCATTGAGTAAACATAAAGTTGAATCTACAAAATTTTCCACAAACCTATTACTGTGTGCACTCTGTTTCCCAGAAAGGAGAATGGGCATTAAAATCTCCTCCTACTAACCATTTACTATTATCATTCTTGATATTTTTCATCCATTCAGTATCAGCTTCATCTGGACCCTTAGGTAAATATACAGAAGCACAGTTTACTTTTAAGGAGTCCGAAAACTTGACAGTTACAGCACATGAAAAAATCCCATGTAATCCACTAGGCACAGGTGATTGTTTGTCACAATACTGTAGTCCAGTGTGAATATACATGGCACAATTTACTCTATCGACATTTTTATCTGTATCTACTACTGGTGGATAGAAGTACTGTTCCAGTCTTGGTAGTTTGTTCTTACGGATATTAACAGACAGGAATAAGAGAATGTGGTAGTCAGATGACACTAAAAATTGACGTAAGCAGTCAATATTAGAATAGAGAAAGCGGCAGTTCCATTGCAGTATTTTTATATTGCTGTTAAATTTCACGTTTGAAAGAATATATAACTAAACAAATCTAAATATGTCGCTTTAACACAATTGGAGCTTAGCTACACACAAACGTAGGCTGGTATGCTACATTCTTCCGAACAAAAACAACAAAAAATGTCACCAGTTGTATAAGACATTGAACCTATTGGACCAGGCAGAGCCGTAGAAGGAATCCTCAGGGAAGGGAATGGGGCGCAGGTACCGGGGACGTCGCGCTGCTGGGCCGTTCCCAGAAGAGGTTCCTCAGATGCTGGCCAATATTCCCCACTAGGATGCTAGCTCATCTAGCAGTGGGATGTAGCCCATCACGGAGGTGAAGCAGGCGGCTTGTAGGTTGGAGTGAGTGATGAAGGTGATGTTTTTTGTCATCATTCAGCTCTGACACCAAAAGTGCGTTGTACAAGTCCACTTTGATATTGAGTTCGGGGTCTAATGTAGGAGCCATCTTACTGACTATGATGACCAGATCAGGGGTTTCTTCTTTGATACTCCTCACGCACTTCGCCATTCTTCCGGAACATGTTGCTGCTGATTCTGTTTCTTGGTCCTTCGATCCAACATGTAAGAGTAAAGCATCAGGAGGTGTCTTGACAGATGCACTTGCTTTGGCCACTGCTGGTTTGATGTCCTTTATTGTTCTTGCATTACTCTGATGCACCTTACATCCGTAGGACTTCGCTAGCCTGTGTTGACTTTCTTTACGACATGGTCATTCACATACAGAATGTTGGGAAGGCCCTTTAAAGTTAGATTTGGTTTGTCTCTGGACTTGGCCTTTAAGTCATTGACGTTTGGTTTTCTCCGGACTTGACCTTTAAGTCATTGACGTTTTGTTTGTCTCTGGACTCGGACTTGAAAGTTATTGTTGTCATTTTTCTTGCACTGCTCCTTAGACTTCGGCTTACGACACAAAGAAGCTTTGACGTCATTTTTGTTTGCGTTATTATTTTGTTATTTTTTGTTTGTTTGTTTTTACCACTTTCCTGTAGGCTTTACATTTCTGTTCTGCTTCTTTTCTGTTTTGTTTGCTTTGAGACCCTATCCACTTCTGCATAGGAGAGGTAGGGGAAGGGCTCTGTCTAAGTTGCAATGTTAGCGAGTCCTTTCTAGATCTATCAATTTTGGCATGCAGAGATCTTATTTGCTCTTCCAGACTCGCTACTTTATCACACAGAGATGTGATTGTGCCTTCGATCTTAACGAAGTTCTGTGTGGTACTCACGGGGTTGGAGCTTCCTCTTCTTCTTCTTTCTTTGAGTGTCCACCTTCATCGAGTTGAAGAATCTGACACTTTTGTGTGTATGACCGTTTTTGTTTTGTTATCCTGCCATTAAGGCAGCCATACTCCAACTTCGAGGAAGCTGCATGCTATTATAACGTGTCATCCATACAACGGCCAAACTGGCCTCCTCTTCCGAAAGTTGGTGATGGGATTTTACGTGTGTGCAAGATGTTGTGCGTGCGTCTACACACGAACCTCGGTTTATAGTCTATTCGAAGGACTGTATGGGGAATGGATCAGAACCAATGTTGACTCCGAGGGAAAAATCCCCCTGTACCGAAATTCGAACCTGTAACCTCAGGATCACGAGTCCGGCGCTCTAGTTGATGTTGTCTGTAGGAGCATTGTTGCTATTTGTTGGCCTAGACTCCAGTCCATCCTTCACAACGGTCAGACTGAACGGCCTCCTCAACTCCGAATTACAATTTGTTTCCTCATCGTTTCCGTGCTTTGCTGTCATATCCTCAGTGCATCCTTTTGCACACAGTATTGGTATGCAGCTTTTCTGGATCCTGGTGTGGTTTCCTTTTGTTTGTTTTGGATGAAACACACCAGCATCCACAGCACTTAACTACTAGCGCCATCTTGTGTGTTGTTGTTGTCTTCAATTTAACGTCTATCCACATAGTGATATTAGATGGGGGGGGAGGGGAGGGGGGAGGGGATCGGGAGGAGGAGGAGGGGAGAGGGACCGTATTGTGTGTGTATGTATTTATGTATCTTGGCTAAGGAAAAATGAAAGAGCATTAACAACAATAACAGTCAACTAGTCTTAACAAATGTCCTACAGGACTATGAAGTAAACATTTCGCAATATGAACAAACTAGAAGCATTTTTGAAAACGCCTTCCATACAATTTTCAGAATCACTGGTAAGATAGGTCTTAACCTCTGACATTCAAAAATGATGTGTTTGCTAGAAATTTGTTCAGCACATAAACATCTAACATTTTTGCTGTATTTTGTGATGAACGCATTAAGTTTTATCCTGTAAGATAGCGAACGAATCTGTCTGAATTTGATTACGTCAGTATGATTCAAATATAATTTGTTATCCAAACCACGAGAATCAATATACATATTCTTGGAGAGTCTATCTTTTCTCTGGGTATAGCCTTTAACTCTGCTCCATACTGCTTGTTCCAGCAAGTGATAACCCTCCTGAATGGATAAAGGAACATGAATTTCAGTGGATTCTGTGCCTTGCCTTGCGCCCTTCTTTGCTACTTTATCGGCCCACTCATTTGAAGAAAATCCAAGATATGAAGGAACCCGGCAGAAGGAAACGTTGGTCCCTTTTAAAGTTAAGATATGAATTACTTGACTGATTTTAACATAATTTTGGTCTTTTTCTTGTAATCTGATGATCTTAAGCATGAGTACGATTGAGAATCGGGTGTGTGTGTGTGTGTTGTGTGTGTGTGTGTGTGTGTGTGTGTGTGTGTGTGTGTGTGTGTATGTGTGACTCTGTGTAATTGTATGCGGTGTGTGTGTGTGTGTGTGTGTTGTGTGTGTGTGTGTGTGTGTGTGTGTGTGTGTGTGTGTGTGTGTGCGCGCGCGCGCGGCGCGCGTGCATGCGATAGTGTGTGTTTGTGAGTGTGTGAGGACTAACTGAAACTGTACAGGAGGCAAGTATGGGGGAGGGGGGGGGGGGGGAGCGAGGGAGAAGTGAGGGAGTGAAAACGTACCGTGCTGCATGTGTTCCTGCAAATGTCATGACAGGGGTTGTTGGCCTTTGACATTAAACACTTTCAGAGTTTCTCTCTCTCTCTCTGTCTCTTCTGTCTGTCTCTCTGTCTTCTGTCTGTCTTCTCTCTCTCTCTCTCTCTCTCCTCTCTCTCTCTCTCTCTCTCTCTCTCTCTCAAAATTTGTTAGATTAGTTCTTTGACAAATATTGTGAAGATGGCTGTGTCTAGTTGTTTTTTTCATCCAAGATTGTGATACGCTGTCTTCTTATACGGTAACAAAATGTGTATGGTCCAGAAAGAATACTGTTTTACGTCCATTTCTGTTGGGCAATGGCTTATCTGAATTGGGGGGGGGGGGGGGGGGGGGGGGGGCCATAGGACAGGGGGGGGGGGTGAAGGAGGGCCATATCAGGGCAACCACGTCCTCAAAATCGATTCCTGTTAAAAAGAATTGACAAATATTAATCTGTTCCTAATACCCATATCAAACAAGCACGAAAACTGGATTTTTTACCCCATCTCCACCCCTTACCCCTTACCCTGCCCTCCCCCCCCCCCCCAAAGAAAAAAAGAAAAAAATACGATGAAAAATATTAAGCTCTTTAAGAAACACAACAATAACAATGAGTCTGATGTCACGAAAATAATGACACAACCACCACCACCACCCCACCCCCACGCCGTCCCACAACCAAACACACACACACACACACACACACCACACACACACACACACACACACACACACACACACACACACCTACGCAGAACAAAGGGGGACAAGACTGCTGCTGTAAACGTGGGGAGTGGTTTCATCCATGAGTCACAGTCTTAACAAACTTGATGTAACATTCGCGGATTTTCGGACACTTTGAACGATTCAAAGCGATTCAATTTTTGTCTTTCACGAGATTTCTGCGTGTGAGTCATTAAAATGAATCTCTTTCTGTTTCAGTTAAGGATGCCGATGTTGACAGGATACTGATGTATGTGTGTGTGTGTGTGTGTGTGTGTGTGTGTGTGTGTGTGTGTGTGTGTGTGTGTGTGCGTGCGTGCGTGCGTGCGTGCGTGCGTGCGTGCAGTGCTGTGTGCGTGCGTGCGTGCGTGTGAGTGCGTGCGTGGTGTGTGTGTGTTGTGTGTGTGTGTGTGTGTGTGTGTGTGTGTGTGTGTGTGTGTGTGTGTGTGTGAGAGAGAGAGAGAGAGAGAGAGAGAGAGAGAGAGAGAGAGAGAGAAGAGAGACAGACAGACAGACAGACAGACAGACAGACAGACAGACCAATTGACAGAGAGAGAGATGATGATGATGATAATCTTTATTTCCAAGGGTAACAGATAAGCAAACATGCTTTTTTCCATCCGGCCCTTGCCCCGTAAGGGACTAAGCATGATGGGGACTAAAACTTACAAAACTTGTAACAAACACACAGGGGTCTTCAAAAATGGATTAAAAAGTTTTGATTGTCATCCTTTAAACCCTTTAAGGCGGGGCATAAATTTAAAAAGGAAAAAGACAGCAAAATTAAAAACAACAAACATGAATAACGAAATTGATTTCAAAGAAGAAAAAATCAGACACCATCATAAAATAAGAATAATAATGGGGGAGAAGGGGGAAGAGAAAAGAGGGGGGAAGAAAAGAGAGAGGGGGTAGGAGAGAGAGAGAAAAGAAAAGTGTTGTTTTGTGGGGTGGGGTCCCCGGCGTGCTTTGGGGTGCGTGCTTTGGCGGCGTGTTTTTGTGTTTTTTGTGTGTGTGGTGTTTTGTGGGGGGTGTGGTGTGTGGGGGTGGTGTGTGTGTGGGGGTGTGTTTGGTCTTGCTGTCGTCGTTAGTCAGCGTGGGGGTGCGCGTGGAAAAAAAGGTTATTTTGGGGTTGGGCGGTCTTCCCACTTCAAAGGAGGTTTTGTCAGGGGTTTTGGGACATTTGTTTCACATGTGGAAACTTTCAAATTTTTCCCCCCATTGTTTTTGGGTTCTATGCTTTGGCTTTCAAAGACCCCCCGGAAAATCGTTAAAGTGCCCTTTCCCTCATTTTTTGTTCTTGAGGATAGTTTTTTTTTTTTTTTGTTGAGGGGTTTTTTAAATTCTTTCTTTCTTTTTTTCTTTCCTTTTTCATTCTTACTGTCATTTTTTTTCTTCCTTTCTCAGTTTTTTTCTCACTACCGGGTGCTAAAACAAAACAACACCACACCAAACACCCCACACACACACACACACACACACACACAAAATAAAATTAAAATATATTTATATATATATATTATTTTTAAAATTTTTTTTAAAAATTTAAAACTAATCCATTCCAAGGAAAAAGAAACCCGAGAAACCATTCCACCCTTTATAAATATATAAAAATATATATATATATATTAAAATTTTTTTATATTTTATATATAATATATATTATATAATTGTGTGGGTGGGGGTTTTGGTGTGTTGTGTGTGGGTGTGCGTGTGTGTGTGTGTGTGTATTTTGTGGGTGGGGTGTGTTTGGTGTGTGTTCGTGGGGTGGGGTTTTGTGTGTGTTGTGTGTTTGTGTGTGGTTGTGTGTGTGTGTGTGTTCCCCTTGTGTTGTGGGGTTTCTCTGGGTGTTTTGTTTTTGGGGGTTTTGGGTGTGTGTGTGTGTGTGTGGGTGTGTGTCGTTCTCTGTGTGTGTTTGTTCTCTCTCTCTTTTCTTTTCCTCTCTCCCTCTCTCTCTCCCCCTCCCCCTCTCCTTCTCCCCCCTCCTCTCTCTATAAAATTTATATATAAAAAATTTATATATATATGCGGAACAATTAATTTTAGTAAAGGGGGAAAACAATGCGGGGGTTAACAATTTTTCAGTGGGTTTAAAAGGGAAATGATTTTGGGCCCAAAAATTTTTGAACTTTAAAATTAAAAAAAAAAAAAAAAATTATAAAAAAAAAAAAAAAAAAAATTTTGGGAAGATGAAGAAAAAATTGTGGAATAAAATAAAAAACATGGGGAAGGGCCCTTCACTAGCTGCCTGGGGAAAAATCTTGTAATCCTCTTGAAAGCACATTTATTTGTTTTCCTGCCCCTGGGGGCCTTTCGTCCCCCTGGATGGGGGACTCATCGGGGAGACACGGCTGATTTTTTTCGGTGCCTTGGTGTCGAAATAGGACCACCACAGCCCAAAATTCGGGGGTTTTGTTCTCAACCCCCAAAGGGGTTTTCAAAAAAAAAAAAATTCCAAACGGGCCACCCTCATTTTAATTTTTAAATTATAATATTTTAAAAAACAAAAAAAATTTCCAAGGAAAAGTACCCACCGTTTCCGGGCAACTTACAGGCACCTTGGGTTGCAATAAACTGCAAGAAAAAAAATTTTGAATTAAAAAAAAAAGTTTGGGCTCTTATTCTTAGATTGAAAAAATGGGGGGAGTATAACGCATTCATTTTTCTGCAGTGGTAGATGTTTCGCCTAATAACAGTATTTTGGGGGGAAGGGGGAAGGTGGAAAAAAATGGGGGAAAAAAAAAAATTAAAATTGCTTCTTAAAAAATGGGGCCTTCAGCAAGTTTTATATTCTCCAAGAGGGGACACCTCCAATAGGGAGGGAAACTCACTAAAAAATTAACTCCTGGTCATATACCGATATTTCGAAATTTTGGGGGTTTCTTCCTCAGGGGGAACCGCGGAAATTTTTTTAATTTAAATCCTCTGCCTTTTCAATTTTAAGAAGGAAATGCAATCCCAAAAAAAGGTTTGGGTGTGCAATACCTTTGTATTTTTTGATTTTAAAAAAAAACCAAACCAAAAGGGGGCCCATTAAGAAGAAAAAGAAAAATCTTTAAAAAGGAAAAAACAACTACATTTTCTTGTGAAAAAATAAAAAATATAAAACGATCCCCCCTTAAGACACAATTTGCTGGGGGCCCTAGTTTTTTGGGAAAATTAAAAATCCGCAAGGGGGATTTAAAATACAACAAACTAAAAAATTTCCCAAAGGATAAGTACCCCCACCTTTCCCAAAGCAACTTACAGAGCATTGGTTTTTTGAAAAATTTTGACTGCAAAAATATTAAAATTTTTAAAAAAGCTTGTCTTTTTTCCCTTTGGGTTTAAAAAAATTAGGGGGAGTTACGCATTCTTATCGGGCAGGGGTAGATGTTTCTCCCCTAAAACAGTTGTGCATGAGGGGGGTAAAAGGGGGAAAAAATAAAATAAAGGCTTCTAAAAATGACCCTTCAGCAAGTTTAAAATTTCTCCAAGGGGGAGACATTCCCCCAATAGGGGGGGAAAAACCCCACAAACTTTTAACTCCGGGTCATAAACCGAAAATTTCGAAAATTGGGGTTTTTTCCCTCAGTGACCGGGAAAAATGGTTTTAAACCCCCTTTTTCCCTTTTCAGTTTTTTAAGAAGAATGCAATCCCAAAAAGGGTTTGGTGTGAAAATCCCGTAGTATGTTTGTTGAGTTTTAAAAAAACCCAAAAAAAGGGTGCCATCTAAGAAGCAAAAAGAAAATCAAAAAAGGGAAAAAACAAAACTACATTTTTTTTGTGAAAAATAGAAAAAAAAAAACGATACCCTTTTAAGACCCCCAAGTGCGGGGGGGGCTAGTTTTTTTGGGAAATGAACCGAAAAGGGACAAAAAATACAAAAAACCCTAAAAAATTTTCCAAGGAAAAGGGGTACCGCACCTTTTCCAGCAACTTACCAGAAAACTTGGTGTTAAAAGGACTGCAAAAAATTTATTAAATTTTTAAAAACCCAATTTAGGCAAACATCTCCCACTGCAGAAAAGAATGCGTTTTCCCCCCCTATTTTTTCAATCAAACCCATAAAAGAAAGTTTTTGTTTAAAAATTCAATATTTTTGCAGTAAATTTGCAACCCCAAAGGTCGGGTAATTTTCGGGAAAAGGGTTTGGGGGGAACTTACCCTTTTGGAATTTTTTTTATTTTTGGTTGTATTTTAGTCCCCTTCCCGGTTTTCATTCCAAGAACTACCCCCTCACCCACTTGTGTCTTAGGGGAAATTATTTTTTTAATATTTTCTATTTTTCACGGAAAAATGTATTTGTTTTGCTTTTTATTTTTTCTTTTGCTTCTTAGTTGGCACCTTTGGTTGGTTTTTTGAAAACTCAACAAAAAAAACTACGGATTGCCACCCCAACCCTTTTTTCTGGATTGCTTTCTTTCAAAAAAAATAAAAACCCAGAGGAGTCAAAATTACCACTTTTTCCCCGGTCACTGGGGGGGGAAAAAACCACCAAAATTTTGAAATATCGGTTTTATGACCAGGAGTTAATTTTGGTTTTTGGGTTTCCCTCCCCTATTGGAGGAAAGTCCCCCCTCTTGGAGAATATAAGCTTGCTGAAGGCCATTTTGAAAAAAGCATTTTTATTTTATTTTTTTCCCCATTTACCCACTATTTCACATACTGTTAGTTATGGGGCCCAAAAACATCTCCACTGCCGATTTTTAATTTCGTAAACTTTTTCCCCCCTTTTTTCAAACTAAGACATAAGAGCAAGCTTTTTTTTATAAATTTAATTTTTTTATATTTTATATATAATTTATATAATTTTATATATATATATTTTAAAATATATATATATAATATAAAGATGAATATAAACCCAAAAAGCCTAAAAGGGTTTTTTTTAAAAGTGCTCGACCCCCTTGGGGGGGCAACAAATTTTTCAATGAAAGGGTTAAAAAAAGGGAAAGGTTTTAAAAATCGAGGTTTTTTTTTTTTTTTAAAAATTACAAATTTGTTTCGGGGCTTGGGTGCGCTGATCAGGATTTTTTTTGGTTTTTTGGGCCCCACCGCCGATGTTATATACGGGGGTTCCCCTTTGCGGTTGTTTTTCCGGGGGGTTGGCCCGCACGTTTTTTTTTTGGGGGGGGTTTTAGGTTTTTTGGTTTTTTGGGGTGTTCACAACAACGATTTCCATTTATGCCTGCAGGTTTTTTTTAAATTTCTGTTTTTTGGGGGTTTTAAAATTGCTAAGGGGTGGTTTTGCATAGTATTAACCATTTTTTT
>CM031600.1:83887683-83890183 GCA_018398815.1 Conus ventricosus
TAAAATTTGTGGAACGGGTGACATGAGCCAAACAACAGTGAATGATAGCTGAGAAAGATGGGTTGTTGTTTTTAATGGCACAGTCAACGAAGTGACAGAAAAGTGAAAATCACCAGCACTGAACTTTCTAGAAAGAAGAAACACTAATTGTAACGGAAAGCGTTCCCAACATCCACACCGGTATGGTTGGGAGGAGTGCTTTTACGCGGAGGCGAGAGGCTGGAGAGAGGGAGAAAATGAACAATACTGTTGCAACGTTTCAATGAGTTGTCATATTCCATCATGGAGTGGAGCTGTCTTAGTGCATGTACACGTTTCTTCGTATTTTTTCTATCGTAAGGAGATCACCACAACCGAATGATTCTTTATACCTGACGACAAAACTGAATTCTTGAAATTTGTCCCGAGTCTTGAGTCTTTCATAAATGCCGTGCACCGTCGCCGTTAAAAAGTCTTACTTTTTTTTTCATGTGAGATAGGGGAGCCAGAGTAGCTCAGTTGGTCGAGCGCCGGACTCGTAATCTTGGTGATCCTGGGGTTGCGGGTTCGAACCTCCGCCGGGGCGTTTCGGTACAGGGGGATTTTTCCCTCCGAGTTAACATTTGTTCTGGCTCCATTTCTCATACAGTCCTTCGAATGAGACTATAAACCGAGGTTCCGTGTGTGAACGCACGCATAACATCTTGCACACACGTAAAACCCATCACCAACTTTTGGAAGAGTAGGCCAGTTTGGCCGTTGGTATGGATGACACGTTACACATAGCATGCACCCTGCGTGAGAAATGGAAAGAATGAAGGAAGTAAGGAAAATGAGTGATCGATATTGAACGATACTGACTGGATGACACGGGAAACGACTGAATGAAGCGCCGGCTGGCAGCTCTTCAGTCGGCACTACCCAGGTAGGCAGCCCGTTGTGTAAACGGGTGTTGATTGTAAAGCGTTTAGAGCTTGGTCTCTAGCCGATAATAGGCGCTATATAAGTACTCATTTTATTATTATTATTATTATTATTATTATTATTATTATTATAATATCTGCATGTCTCTCCTTCTCTCCACCATACCCACGTCTTATCCTTCACCATCTCTCTCACCAGAAATCCTGTGGTGTATATCATTTACACGTGAGACGAACTAGGCAAACGGTCGCCATTTTTTTTCACTCTGGGAAAAACCTCAGAAACTATTGTCTACCACGTGTTCTTAAACACGCAGTCACGGCATGGCCCACCTGTGTGGCTCTGACGCAGAACTAGGTCATACATCATCAGCAGGACGACGCAGAGGACTAGGAAGTGGGGTGGGGAGATAGGTACCCGGAAGTCAATGATAGGACACGTCACCCGGAAGTCAATGATAGGACACGTCACCCGGAAGTCAATGATAGGACACGTCATCCGGAAGTCAATGATAGGACACGTCACTTCCGACGTGTGCCAACGAGAGAGGACCGTTATTGTGACTGTCGTCTGTCCTGGCCTGTGATTGGATGGGACATGGCGGTTTATCGATCGATGGATCGTTATTCAAAGGCCAGTGCTGGACTTCTCTTTTCAGTCTCTCATTTTCTTATTTTACTTTGTTTCTCTCCTGCTCCTATTCTCCTTCTTGTTCTCTTTACGTTCTCTCCTTCTCCTCCTCCATCTCCATTTCTCATGTCATCGTTCGTCCCCCCCCCCCTCCCTGCCGCACACCCCCACCTCCTCAACTTCTTCTCCTCCTTCCCCTTCTCTTGCCCCCCCCCCCCCCCCCCCCCCCCCCCTTCTGCTCCTTTCCTTTCATCCTACTCATCCCGTCCTCCAGTTCCTCCTCTCCGCCACCCCTCCTGCCGTCTTCTGCGTCCTCCTTCTCCCCCCCCCCCCCCCCCCATGCCACCTCCTCCTTCCATTCTTTTCCTCCCCTTTGTTTTTTTCTCCTCTGCTCTCTCCGCGTCCTTCCTCTCTTCCACTTGTCTGTCTAGGTCAGAAAAAAAGAAGCAAGCGACACGAAAATCAAGAAAGGAACGAAGAATGAAAGGATCGGTACTTTTATCTATTTATTTATTTATCCAAGGATTTATGTTATTATCATAGGCCCAGAAAAAATCGCACAGAGTATTTTCAGGGCTGACAAACTCGCACGGGAAAAACAATTACATCCCGGAAAAGCCACATCTTGAAAATGGATGCACCCTTTGGGAAGAAACCAAAACAAAACAAAAAAGAAAAACAACAAAAAAAAAAGAAGAAGAAAGAAGCAAGCGAACAAAGACCAACAGAAAACAAACACAAACATGGCAGCTAGCTGAACTACTGACTCTCTAAAAGCGGATAAGAACGCCAGTCCTCCGCTTGATTTTTCGGTCGCAAAGTTAAGAAAGAAAAAAAAAAGTAAAAACATAACAAAACAAAACAAAGAAGAATAACAAAGAAAAAATCTGCAGTAGAAATGAAAAAGAAAACAACAACGAAAACATACACACGAGTAAAAATACACTGCTGAATGAAGAAGCTCCGT
>CM031600.1:83895183-83897683 GCA_018398815.1 Conus ventricosus
TTGGAATGAGTTAGACGTGGAGGGAAAAAGAAAAAGAACGAGCAAAAAGTAGTCGAGGGTAAAAAAGTAGCTAATGAAATTTATGAAAATAGGTGTATACATTGTGAAAACATTCTGACTAACTACTTTACCCTATCTGGACAGGCATATTGGACGTATTCATTCCTCGGGTGCCTCGTGAACGAGAAAGAGTTAAGGTTGTACGTTTGTGACTTTTTTTCTTTTTTTATATTCTTCGTTGATTATTGAATGGACTATTTGATTTATTTTCATGTGATTATACCTTTTTTCCTTTCTAGCCCTATTCCCTCCCTTGATTTAGTGTACCAATTTGTATGATGTTTATTGTATGTTATGTTGATTATCCGTTTTGTTATTAATGTTGGAAAATCATTAAAAAAAATATATAAAAAAGCCCGAATGTCCCACAGAGAAAGCTGCTCTGGCCAAAAAGAAGTTCTATAGGTCATATTGTTTACAGTCCAGAGGACACACATGTCCAGTCAAAGACTAGATAAAAATGTCATGACCAGAACAAGGTCGCCAGGTTCAAATGGAGGAGATCCCGAAAAAGGTCAACCCCTGAAACTAAAAAGGGTGGTGTGTTAAAACTAATTGTGACCCACGAGTGTTTTCAGTGGATGCAGTCTAGCTGCTTTCTTATGTCAAAATAGTGAAGAGTACCGCTTCGATGATTAGGTCATTATTCTAATTATTCATTATCATCATTACCATCATCATCATCATCATCATCATCATCATCATTATTATCAAATAAAGAATACTCAACACTTCCTTGAAAAAGTCATTTAATTTCTGATGAATGGTAGCAGCAGTCATAAGTGCTTTCTTTTTTTTTTGTACTCCCCGTTCTTATAGAACAGGGAGTACTTTACAATGGGAACGAAGAAATGCTGTCTGTGTGTCTGTCTGTGTGTCTGTCTGTCTGTCTGTGTGTCCGACCGTGGTCAAAATGTGTTCCACTCGCTCCAGACAAAACTTCTGGGCCAATCTTTCTGAAAATTTGTAGGTATTATCGTTATGGGTCACGAATGATGCCCGATATTTTATTTTACCAGAATAGCTGTTACTAAAGGCTATAAATGATACTTTAAAAAAAAATCAAGTCCGATAAGGGAAATAACCACCGCACTGTCGAGGTTTTCTTCCACTAACTGGAAAATGTGTCTGTCACTGTGCCGGGAATGTGTTTATATGCTTTGCTTCTTGTTTCTTTTTTTTTTTCTTTTTTTTTTTTTGCTAGTTATAGCATAATCACTGTTTAATTGCCAGATTCATTAAGAAGATTGAAGTGTTCACTGTCCACGTGAAGTCCGGTGGAATATTCAATGCTGCGTTTAATATCTTGATTACGATTTCTGGTGAGGAAACCCAATGCTTCATTAACAGAGTAATTAAACTTCAGCCGGAGAACACACTTCGTTGACAAAATCATTCAATTTTGGTTAAGAGCATTGAATGCTCCACTGACAACAACATCATCATCATCGTCATTGTCACGAGTTTGTCACGAGGCCTACGACGTTTGACCCATCTAGGGTGGCGGAATTACTCATTTATTTATTGTCGTTGCTGTTGTCGTGTATCCGTCCCTTAGGGTGGCTTGTGGTGCAGTTGCACCTTGGTGTGGTTCATCTCAACTTCGGTTTGCTTTCTCTCTCTCTCTCTCTAATTCCACCGCCCGTGCTATTTATCCTGCAAGTTCACGGGTGGCCGGTACCTTTCTCTCGAACTTTCTGTCTGTCGGCCTCTCGCCTGTCTTTTTACCTGTCGCACGTGCTTCGTTTCTTTTAGTTTGAAGTACGCTCACTCTGTGACGCAGTATGGCATGTTGGCCGCCATTGCTGAGGGAGGTTAGCTCTTCACTCGAGCGGGAGATGTCTCTGGGGGCGCCTGCTCCAGTCCTGGTTCTTTACCTTATCATCGAGAGTACAGTCAGTACTTTCAATTCCTGCAGTCGGCCTGTAGGAGAGGGACATCACTTCTTCTTTCTCCGCACCTGTGCCTCTGTCCTCTCGACTGGACAGAGGGCAGAGAGTCGTTTGACCCGCTTCTTCGGGGTCACCCACGGGTAGCTGGTAAGCATCAGTTTCGTGGTTTGTTTGTTTTGGTTTGTTGTTGTTAGCCGGCTTAGTCTTCTCTTTTGCGCAATTTTCTTTTGTTTTCAAAATTGTAAGAGAAATATTGTTTGAGACCTTTTCTCTGGTTAATTCAATCTTTAACCTGGCCATTCTAAATTACTTCCAAAATTCTTTCTCCTGTTTATGCATCTGGTGATGCGGTAGTCGGTGGGGAAGGGAGAGAACCTGGCAATTCAGGGTTGGAACTTGCTTGGTCTCGCTCGTCCGCCCCTGTCACATTCGCCGGACTTTTATCCTTCGGCCACCGTCTGTTTGTGTGCAAGGAGAACGAGTTTTATGTTCACGAGCGTGCGTACGCATGATTTGTCGTTTGGACGCGTGGTTGGAGATTTGTGTTA
>CM031600.1:83902683-83907683 GCA_018398815.1 Conus ventricosus
AAGCAGGGGTGAGGGGTGGGGGGGGTACAGGGAGATGAAAAAGGGGGAACTGACGAGAGAGAGAGAGAGAGAGAGAGAGAGAGAGAGAGAGAGAGAGAGAGAGAGAGAGAGAGAGAGAAAGAGAAGAGAGAGAGAGAGAGAGAGAGAGAGAGAGAGAGAGAGAGAGAGTGAGAGAGAGAGAGTGAGACAGAGACAGAGAGACAGTGAATGCGATTGTTTTATCAGTTTAAGGCCACGGCCGCATACTAAAGGGGGGTTTCATAAATGCATTATACAACATTCCTAATATGTCACAAAAAGAAATCCTGAAAAAGTGAAGAAATGTTACAAAAAGGAGAGTACAACAAGACATTACTGGCCGGATTCTCATATTTTCTTCATAGATATACATGGCTAAATTCAAAAGTGTATGAAAGAGAGAGAGAGAGAGAGAGAGAGAGAGAGAGAGAGAGAGAGAGAGAGAGAGAGAGAGGGAGAGAGAGAGACAGACAGCAGACAGACAGACAGACAGACAGACAGACAGCAGCAAACAGACAGACAGACAGACAGAGACAGAAAGATAAAGACAGAAATACAGAGAGAGAGAGAGAGAGAGAGAGAGAGAGAGAGAGAGAGGGGGGGGGGGGCAGACAGATAGGCAGACAGACAAAGAGCAGAAGGAAGGGATGGGTGGGGTGGGAAGGAAGGGAAGGGAGGGGGTGGAGGAAGATGGTAAGCGGAGGAAAAATTAAAACCGTTGCGATAGCGAAAAATAATCATTTCCTTTCTTCATAGAAATTAAAGAAAACATCTTCCATCGTCCACTCAAAGGTCAACACACACACACACACACACACACACACACACACACACACACACACACACACACACACACACACACACACCACAAAACGCAACACACACAACACACACACACACACACGCACGCACGCACGCACGCACGCGCGCACGCACGCACGCACGCACGCACGCACGCACGCACGCACGCACACACACACACACACACACACACAGAGCTTAATGAGGTGTTTTCAAACCGCTGCTAGGTAATAACGAAGTGGACGTCTCTCTCTACATTGAACACTAATCACTGAATTATCACTGAAGGATGCAATTCAGCAGCCTTGCAGATCGGATGACGTGATCCCAGACATAATCACATAACAGCAGACTCCATGGAAATCTTGTTAAGAGACGTTCCACCAGACATATTGTTTAATTTCCTCAAAGTTGTCAATATTTTTCATCCGATGTAAGAGTTTACAGAAGAAAGACTTTTAAAACTAATTTTTGCATGTTTTGGGAAAAAAAAAATTAAAAAAAAAAAGAAGAAACTGTCTCAGAAACGGACATTGACGAGGTTTAAAAAGCCTGATATGGTCCTTCGTGGTCGGCTGGACTATAAACATCATCACCTCCCTCCATTCAACCCCACCCCGAGTTACGGATTGTGGGGTGGGCTCTGATGACCAAGCCAGGAAATGCACGGTGGAGTTTCATCCGTTGAAATGAGGGGTCCAACGCTGCAAGTGTATGCGTATCTCGGGCCTGGTCGACATCGGGGATGAAGAAATAAGAAAAAAAAATGAATATATGTATATACATATTCATGTATTTGTTTATTTATTCATTTATCTCTTTACTTCTTTGTTTGTTTATTTGTTTATCTATTAGCGATGGCAAACGGGCCCGAGATATACATATACCTGCAGTGTTGATATATATGTACATACACACACACACACACACACACACACACACACACACACACACACACATATATATTATATATATTATATATATAATATATATATATATATATATATATATATATATAATATATGTGATATACATAGAGAGAGACAGAGAGTGAGAGAGAGAGAGAGAGAGAGAGAGAGGAGAGAGAGAGAGAGAGAGAGAGAGAGAGAGAGAGAATGCGAATGCGAATGATTGCGAATGCGAATGATTTATTCAGATAAAGGCCATAGCCCATACTGAAGGGGTGACACCCGTAATACAACACACAAGAACAATTCTCAGTAAGAAAATGGAAAGAAAAAGCTATTACACGTTTATGCACTACGCACATTATAATGAAAAGACTGTTCGTATTCGCTTTTGAGCTTCATATATGTACATAGCAAGATCGAAAAGGTCATTTTCATTTCTTGTTGCTAACAACAAGTTGACTCTAAAACTACAGGGGTCACAATAAAACTTAGCCTTAACAAATTTAACTCTAAGGTCACTGAGTGCAGGACAGCAAAGTAAAAAATGTATTTCATCTTCCTTTGCCTGATTACACAAGCGACACATCAATTCCTTATCTTTCAGAACACTGTATCTAAACCGATGGCAAGCAATGTCAGAGACACCAAATCTAAACTTACTCAATGCACTCTTAACATATCTATTTATATTCATGTCAATGTATGGTTCAACCACATGTGCTGTTTTAAAGAGTCTGTATTGTGCAAATCTGTCACTGCTATAGATATGGTCATGCCAGTCTTGCCATCTGCAGTCGATCATTCTTTGTTTAAAGCATTTCAAAAATCCCGATATACTTTCAACGCCCTGGTTGTCCCAAACATAAGCAAAGCCATAAGTATTTAAGCACTGACGAACATTGGTAGCCCATGTCTTCTTGCCATTACCATCCAACTGTCGCAATGTCTTATAAGCTTTGAATGGTATCTTACTTTCCTCCATTTTGGTTATTTTCAGCCAATACTTAATACATTTAAAAAAAAGAATTGATATAAATTGGATACCTTCCGAGCTCACCATAAACTAAATCATTTGGTGTTCGATTGTCTACATTCAAAAATCTTTTCATTGCATACAAATGAACATTCTCCATTTCGACATTTTTCTCGAGAGCCCAAATTTCAGCCCCATATTGTAAGATTGGCTGCACCTGCGAATCGAATAACTTCGAAAAAACAGAAAATGCGTTACTATTCAATTTATATAAAATATGAAGAATAACTGTGACTGCTCTCCTTGCCCTATTTGCTAGATCTTGACACCCAAAAGTGAAACTTAATCTGGTAGTAAAATAAAATCCAAGATATTTGTATGCGTTGACTACACCAATGAATTCACCCCCATAGGTCCATTTTTCATTACGTGCCAAATATCCACCTTTACGAAACACAATGATATTGGTCTTATTCAGATTTACTTTTAATTCTAAATTAGTAACAGCTGAAAGCAAGCTGTTCAGTTGCCTTTGCAGACCAACAACAGTTGGAGAGAGAGAGAGAGAGAGAGAGAGAGAGAGAGAGGAGAGAGAGAGAGAGAGAGAGAGAGAGAGAGAGAGAGAGAGAGAGAGAGAGACGTGTACATTTATGTATCGTGGGTGTAAATGTAAAGCCATTTTACTTGATGTGAAGCTTTTATTATTGTACCTTCATCTGACAAAACTGTTTACCAGCGAAAATTTGTTGAAAATATAGGTCTGAAGACATGAAAAGACTGCTCTTTTTCTTCTTGTATTTTACCGTCTCCGGTTTTCACTACAGTTTCTTTTACATATATATAATATTTTATATATATATATATATATATATATATATATATATATATATATATATATATTATATATATATATTATAAGAGAGAGAGAGAGAGAGAGAGAGAGAGAGAATTATAAACAAAGCTTGCTCTTATGTCTTAGATTGAAGAAATAGGGGGATATATATATATATTGTGTGTGTGTGTGTGTGTGTGTGTGTGTGTGTGTGTGTGTGTGTGTGTGTGTGTGTGTGTGTGTGTGTGTGTGTGCATAAAAATGTGCAAGGGAAGCGATGTGCACAGTCTGTTCATGAAGTTTTAGACCACAAGGGAACTGGATGTCATCATGTTAACCTTCTTATTTTTGTGTGTTTCCCTCCCCCCCCACACTCCAAGTCTTCCCCTCCTGCACTCCCCCCATCCCCACCCCACCCACCCAACCAGAAAAAGAAAAACAGAGGCAAGAAAAGAAACAGGAGACAAATAAACAAACAAAATAAACACTTTCAAATTCGGTGGCCTTTCGTGGTTGTGAGATCGTGGAAGGTTCAGTGTCCGATGTCCTCTCTGTCTCTCTCTCTGTCTCTGTCTCTCTCTCTCTTCTCTCTCTCTCTCTCTCTCTCTCTCTCTCTCTCTCTCTCTCTCCATGCCCGTATCAGTACGTCCGCACCTTGGAAGCGACAGCATGAACGTGGGTGTATCTACGTCTAACGAGGCCGGATTCAGCGTCGTGGGAGCGCTGCTACTGCAGGAGCATGGGTTTCAGTACAATTTCAGTACAACGCCAATTCCCTGTCTTCTGACAGTTCTGTACTCGTAATTGCCAGGACCCAGAATACCTTCAGCTGCCAGACCACCGGACTGGTAATCCTGGTGATCTTAGGAGCTGCAGGTTCGAATCTCTGCTGGGCCGTTTTGGTACAGGGTGATTTTTTTTCCACTCGGAATTAACGATCGTTCTGGCTCCATTTCCTGAAGAGTCTTTGGAATGAGAGCTGTAAATCGAGGTTCCGAGTGTGAACGTACGCAAAACATCTTTTCGCACATGTAATATCCCACCCAAAAACTTTCGGGGAAGGAGGAATATTGCTAAAAAAATCAAAATTCTTATGTATGTATTGCATGTCCCTAGATGGCAAATCTATCGAGAAATCATGTGAATACAAACTAAACACACAGCATAAAAGTAATTGCCAAGAGAGAGAGAGAGAGGGGGGGGGGGGGAAGCGGGAGAGAGAAACAGCGAGAAAGAGAATGAGGTGGAAGAGAGGGAGAAAGAGAGACAGACAGACAGAGACAGAGAGAGACAGACAGACAGAGACAGAGAGAGAGAATGTGAATGAAATGGGAGGAGGAGAGAGAGAGAATTCACACACACACACACACACACACACACACACACACACACACACACACACACACACACACACACTCTCTCTCTCTCTCTCTCTCTCTCTCTTCTCTCTCTCTCTCTCTCTCTC
>CM031600.1:83917683-83920183 GCA_018398815.1 Conus ventricosus
CATGAATTGTTATTCAGTCTAAAAAAAAAAACCTGTTGATATTATTGTGAAAGTTGCTAATTTGGTACAATTTCTGACGTCTTTTAATTTAGATGGTGTAACTATATGCTGCAGGTGTTTTTTTGAATGTGGTGTGTATTCTAGTGTGTGGAAGTCGTAAACTAAATTTAGAAAGCAAAATATACAGTTATTTACGAGTTGTTGTTTTTTTCCCAGGTGTTCGTGATGGTTGGTTCCGCGAGTGCGATGTATGGCTAAATATAACACCAGAGAAAGACTACACCACACACACAAAAGAGAACAAACGTGTTCATTCAATTTCCAAGTTATTCGTTTTCATTGACGGAAAAACTGTTTATGAGAACGTGACCGAGAGAGAAAGCGAGAGAGAGAGAGAGAGAGAGAGAGAGAGAGAGAGAGAGAGAGAGAGAGAGAGAGAGAGAGGGAGAGAGAGAGAGAGAGAGGGATACAGAGAGAGAGAGAGAGAGAGAGAGAGACAGACAGACAGACAGACAGACAGACAGACAGACAGACAGAGACAGAGAGAGTAACACAACTAGACAAGCGACAGAGAGATAGACATACTGGGAAACAGGGACAGACAGACAAGGAAAATGTAGATGGTGTGTGTGTGTGTGTGTGTGTGTGTGTGTGTGTGTGTGTGTGTGTGTGTGTGTGTGTATGTGTGTGTGTGTGTGTGTGTGTGTGTGTGTGTGTGCGTGTGTGTATGTGTGTGTGTGTGTGTGTGTGTGTATGTGTGTGTGTGTGTGTGTGTGTGTGTGTGTGTGTGCTTGCGTGCGTGCGTGCGTGCGTGCGTGCGTGCGTGCGTGCGTGCGTGCGTGCGTGCGTGTGTGTGTGTGTGTGTGTGTGTGTGTGTGTGTGTGTGTGTGTGTGTGTGTGTGTGTGTGTGTACGTGCGTGTGCGTGTGTGTGTGTGTGTGTGTGTGTGTGTGTGTGTGTGTGTGTACACGCGCGCGCACGCGTGCTGTGTGTGTGTGTGTGTGTGCGTGCGTTCGTGCGTGCGTGCGTTCGTGCGTGCGTGCGTGCATGCATGCGTGCGTGCGTGCATGCATGCATGCGTGCGTGTGTGTGTGTGTGTGTGTGTATGTGAGAGAGAGAGAGAGAGGGGGGGGGGTGGAGAGAGGGAGAAAGGAATGGAGACAGAATCAGACAGACAGAAGACAGGCAGAGATCCAGAGACAGAAAGAGATAGAGAAAACGATAGACATAGATATATTAGAGAGAGAGAGAGAGAGAGAGAGAGAGAGAGAGAGAGAGAGAGAGAGAGAGAGAGAGAGAGAGAGAGAGAGAGAGTTGTTTTTACTTCTTCATTTGCATACCACCAAATTTCAAAGTTTTCTCTTTTGCAGAAAACTATGTCGTTATTTTGTCCAAATCTTTTACCAAAATTTATCTACTGTTTTAGCTTTTTATACATTAAGTTGAATTTGTGATCCAATCGCAGTGTCCGATATAAAAATGACGTCATCAGCAAGTACTAACGAGAATATTGAAGTTGGATTTGTGAGCCAGTAGCAGTGTCTGATATCAAAATCGTGCTATTAACAGATATTAACAAGAACATTTCTTTAGTTCCTGTTACTAACTTATGCATTCCTTCTGTATTTGGACAACTCTACCGTAAAATCATTGATAAAAATGAAAAGGGCTGTAGGCTTAACACACAGCCTTGCTTAACACCTATCGAGCAATCGAAATACTGAGAATATGAACATTCCATACGGGCACAGGTCAAGACAGTCTTATAAGCTGTTGTCAATACTGGATATAATTTTCTGTCAGTACTTAATTTTTTTCACGATATCCCACAACATGCTCCCATTAAGAGTGTCGAAGGCCTTTCCGAAATCCACAAACCAACATTTTGAGCTTTATGTTTTGAACTAAAGCATTTAGGGTAAAGTGTGTACAACAATATAGTGTCTTCTGATCTCAGCTTGCTCCACGATTTTGTTTCATATCTCCCTGCCGACTTTGTAAGTCTTTTACCTAAGATATTAGTATACATCTTAGCTAACACGTTTGCCATGGCTACTCGTCTAAAATAATCTGGGTTACTTCAGACACTTTTTGTGTATAAATACAATTACAGGTTGTTGTTCTCTCAGCTTGGAGAGTTCGATTTGGGAAAAGCTTGCTAAAGAGATTAAATAGAACATGAATTATGAAATTATTTGTGTTTTCGGCATTCCATTTATGATTTCATTTGAACACGCACTCTTATTATGCTCCGAGCATTTAATACTATTCTTGATTTCTGTTTCTGTGACTGGATCATCTTTTGAAATTTCGTCGTTCTCTACAACTTAATTGTCCTTTACAGTTAATGTTTTGCGAAACTGGTCATACAATTGCTGT
Organism: Conus ventricosus; assembly: GCA_018398815.1. Lineage (NCBI taxonomy): Eukaryota > Metazoa > Mollusca > Gastropoda > Neogastropoda > Conidae > Conus > Conus ventricosus. Next base: position 83,920,062 of record CM031600.1, read on the forward strand.
ATTGAAATAAAATTTTAGATAACACACTTCTCATTCACTGATTCTATTGTTGACCAGGACAACTTTGGATTTGTTACTGACTTTTCTAGGTCAGTCAGTCTACCATAATCGTGCGCCTTTTG
>CM031600.1:83955183-83965183 GCA_018398815.1 Conus ventricosus
TGAACAATGACCTTTCACCATCAACATGGATCCTTGTTTGTCCTGTGGGCGTTGTGTCTGCATTCTTGCTGGGTGAACAATGACCTTTCACCATCAACATGGATCCTTGTTTGTCCTGTGGGCGTTGTGTCTGCATTCTTGCTGGATGAACAATGACCTTTCACCATCAACATGGATCCTTGTTTGTCCTGTGGGCGTTGTGTCTGCATTCTTGCTGGGTGAACTGTGGAGGTATGGGCGTGTACTTGACTCACTATGCCAGCTCAAGTTATCGTTCTTGTGCGGGCTCTTTACTATTTGCGTCTTCCTGCTTTATCTAAAATTTCGTCTCAAAAGGAGAGATGGAATGTGTGTGTGTGTGTGTGTGTGTGTATGTGTGTGTGTGTGTGTGTGTGTGTGTGTGTGTGTGTGTGTGTGTGTGTGTGTGTGTGTGTGTGTGTGTGTGTGTGTGTGTGTGTGTGTGAGAGAGAGAGAAAGATGGAAAGTGGGAGAGAGAGAGAGAGAGAGAGAGAGAGAGAGAGAGAGAGAGAGAGAGAGAGAGAGAGAGAGAGAGAGAGAGAGAGAGAGGAGATGCAGGGACAGAGGAAGAAGACAGAGGATGAGAGGTGAGAAATGTGTCATATATGCTTCCTCATTCATTCAACCGTCATCCTTCATGAAAAAGTAGATGGAAAGAAAACCACTAGCAGAGTTCTAGAAAATAGAAAGAAAAATCTCGAAGGACATCAACAATAACAACAACAACAATCCGCGCAAAAGCACCACATAAAAAAAGCAAGAAAACAGACACGGCGAACAAACTATATTAAAAACTAGTTCGCAAACACTTTTAGAATTACATCTGGATGGGGGCATAGAGAAAGAGACGACAGACAGACAGACAAACAGACAGTCAGACAGACAAACAGACAGAGAGATAGACAGACAGGCAAATGGACAGACAAACAGACAATCAAAGAAGGAAAGAGAAGCAATCATTTGTTTGGCTCCAATAATATTTACACAAGTGTACCTCCATTGCAATCCATTTTTGAAGCAGAAATGCTTACGAGATGACAGGAGGCCAAGTGACCTAACTGCTCTCCTCCATACAACGACAAGAGCCGTGTGACCGACGAGAAACGTTCAAGCAAACAGACGGTATCTCTTCACGGTTTCTACAAAAGACGAGACCTGTCAAAAGTAAACGAATATGGAACCATGACAGAAGAAGAAACAAGAGACAGAGACTGAGCAAGAAAAAGAAGGTGGAAATCGAGAGACAGAGACAGAGAGACAGACAGAGACAGAGAGACAGACAGAGACAGAGAGACAGACAGAGACAGAGAGACAGACAGAGACAGAGAGACAGACAGAGACAGAGAAACAGACAGAGACAGAGAGACAGACAGAGACAGAGAGACAGACGAAGGCAAAGAAAGACGGCGATATGAAGAGGCAAGTAAGCTGTAAGACTCGACAATAGTGGGATGGATAAAAACACAGGAACTAGCCGACAGAGAGATTGAGCCGCGGAATGAGCGTCGGGCCCGTGGGCCGGAACAGCTCAGTTGGTAGAGCGCCGAACTCGTCATCCTGGGGTTACGGGTTCGAATTTCGGTACAGGGGGATTTTTTTCCCTCGGGAGTTGATATTGGTTCTGACTCCATTCCCCATACAGTCCTTCGAATGAGACTATAAACCGAGGTTCCGTGTGTGAACGCACGCACATCATCTTGCACACACGTGAAATCCAATCACCAACTTACGGAAGAGAAGGCCAGTTTGGCTGTTGATATGGATGACACGTTACACATAGCATGCACCTTCCCCGAAGATGGAGTATAGCTGCCTTAATGGCGGGATAAAAAAACGGTAATACACACAAAACTCCACTGCCCGTCAATACAGGCAGTGTCCGCAAGAGTACCAGCCTGCGTACACAGAAAGAAATAAAAAAAAACAAAGAAAGAGCGTAGGAGCCAGACCCAGAGAGTGACAGATGGACAAACAGAGAGATGATGGGGACAGGACTGGCCTCCTAAACATCTCCCAGCTCATTACTTCAATGACTGCTAGCTGTCAAGACGTTTCCTTGCTTGTCCTGTGAACCTTCTGTCTAGCTGTCAAGAGGTTTCCTTGCTTGTCCTGTCAGCCTTCTGTCTAGCTGTCAAGAGGTTTCCATGCTTGTCCTGTGAGCCTTCTGTCTAGCTGTCAAGAGGTTTCCTTGCTTGTCCTGTGAGCCTTCTGTCTAGCTGTCAAGAGGTTTCCTTGCTTGTCCTGTGAGCCTTCTGTCTAGCTGTCAAGAGGTTTCCTTGCTTGTCCTGTGAGCCTTCTGTCTAGCTGTCAAGAGGTTTCCTTGCTTGTCCTGTGAGCCTTCTGTCTAGCTGTCAAGAGGTTTCCTTGATTGTCCTGTGAGCCTTCTGTCTACATTCTGTGCAAAGTCTGAGGACCGCTCAGCAGACAGACGTTCCTCTTTTCCATATCTTCCAAAGACAGCAGCATTCAATTGTAACCGAATGATGGAATTTGGAATAGACAGAGAGGGGGGAAGGAAGGAGGAAGGGTGATATACAGAGAGAGAGAGAGAGAGAGAGAGAGAGAGAGAGAGAGAGAGAGAGAGAGTGAGAGTGAGAGAGAGAGAGAGAGAGAGAGAGAGAAGATGGGGTGGGGAGTATGCACAGACTGGCAAACAAACAGACGGAGACACACAGACACACGCTGACACAGAGACAGTTTCAGTTTCAGTGTCAAGGAGATGTCACTGTGTATGGACTAGTCCATGCATGTTACAACCAATCTGCTACGTTTTGTGACCGCACTGCGCATGATTTGCAGCTGATGGGTCACTGAATCAATGACCAGGGTGAGATGATTTAAGACGAGTGTCTCATGGATAAGACTCTCCAGACACCTGACCTTTACATGAGCTGAACGCGCTGGTCAGACAGAAAGTGCCAACAGCACCTGGCGTTCCCAGGCGGTCACCCATCCAAGTATTAACCAGTCCTGACGTTGCTTAGCTTTGGTGATCAGACGAGAACCAGGGCTTTCAACGTGGAATGGCCGTTGGCAAGAGAAATGAAAGGAAAAGAACATAATTAGAGACAGAATTGACAACTATTATTCGTGAATACCTTCAGTGGAAGAGAAAGACACTGGGGAGTGGTACAGAGACAAGAACAAGCGGACATAGAAATACAGAGATAAGGAGAGAGAGAGAGGGAGAGAGAGAGAGAGAGAGAGACAGACAGAGAGACAGACAGACAGACAGACAGAGACAGAGACAGACAGAGAGAAGCAGACAGACAGAGTCCAAAACAACGATTGAGACAGTGTGATGCGGAACAGACATAATGGATTTCTCTCTGAAGATTTTCCTAGCTCATTATTTCAATGGCTCTTAGCTGTCAAGATGTTTCCTTGTTGTTGTTTTTCCCTGTGAGCCTTGTTGTGCTCTTAGCTGTCGAGATGTTTCTTATTTGTTTGTTTTTTCCCTGTGAGCCCTGTTGTGTCTCCGGTCTTGCTGGGTGAATTGAGGCTGTAAGCTGCATTCGTTTGGAGCTATTGGCGTGTACTTGGCTCACCATGCCAGCTAAAGTTATCGTTCCTGTTTGTTCTTTACTATTTGCGTCTTCCTGCTTTATTTAAGATTTCATCTCAAGGCAAGAGAGAGAGAGAGAGAGAAGAGAGAGAGAGAGAGGGGAGAGAAGAGAGAGAGAGAGAGAGAGAGAGAGAGAGAGAGAGAGAGAGAGAGAAGAGAGAGAGAGTGAAATGCAGGGGCAGTGGGGAGATAAAACAGAGAGAGAATTAAAGGAGGTGAGAGAAGTGCCATATGAGCATCCCATTCACTAAGCTGTAATCCCCCATGAAGCAGTAGGCAGATAAAAACACATGCAGCAAATCCAGAAATCAGAAAGAAATATCTCAAAGGACGACATCTGCAACAGAATCTCCCTTAAGGCAAGGCATAAACAAAGCAAGAAATCGGAAACGGCAAACAAACAACATTAAACACTGGTCCTCAAATATTTTTTGACCAAATCAAGTCTAGATGTGGGAAAGAGAGAGAGAGAGAGAGAGAGAGAGAGAGAGAGAGAGAGAGAGAGAGAGAGAGAGAAGAGAGAGAGAGAGAGAGAGAGAGAGAGAGAGAGAGAGAGAGAGCGACAGAGAGACAGAGAGACAGACAAACAAGACAGACAGACAGACAGACAGACAGACAGACAGGGGCAGAGACACAGAGAGAGAGTGAAGTGGGTGAGGACAGAGAGGTAGAGACACAGACAAAAACATACAGAGAAAAACACACACAGACAGAGAGAGAGGAGAGCGAGAGAGAGAGAGCCATAGACAGAGAGACAGAGAAAGACACACAGATGGACAGAGACAGATACAATGCGAGACAGAGGGAGAGAGAAACAGAGACAGAGAGAGAGAGAGAGAGAGAGAGAGAGAGAGAGAGAGAGAGAGAGAGAGAGAAGAGAGAGAGAGAGAGAGAGTGAGAAAGAGAAAGACAGAGATAGAGAATGCGAATGCTAAAGTATAATCAGCGTAAGCTGAAACTTATTGAAGGCTAAGTATTATCAGCGTAAGGTGAAACTTATTGAAGGGGTACACATACAGAAAACATAAATACTATAGTTTATTAACTATACATAATACTGTTGTTAACATTGAAACAAAATCACTTTAATGAAAAGGATTACCATGTTAAAACAACCGGCACAATAACATGTACATTATACAAACATGCTACGATTTGTTGTGTGTGTGTGTGTGTGTGTGTGTGTGTGTGTGTGTGTGGTGTGTGTGTGTGTGTGTGTGTGTGTGTGTGTGTGTGCGTGCGTGCGTGCGCGCGTGCGCGTGCGTGTGCGTGCGTGCGTGCGTGCGTGTGTGCGTGCGTGAGTGCGTGCGTGAGTGCGTGCGTGCGTGCGTGCGTGCGTGTGTGTGTGTGTGCGTGTGTGTGTGTGTGTGTGTGTGTGTGTGTGTGGAGAGAGAGAGAGAGAGAGAGAGAGAGAGAGAGAGAGAGAGAAGAGAGAGAAACAGATGGAGACAGAAGGAGACAGAGACAGAGAAAGAGGGAGAGGGAGAGACAGATAGACAGATGAAAAAACAGATGGACAGTCAGGCAGATACGCAGACAGACAGACAGACAGACAGAAACCGCCAAATAAGGAAAGAAAATCAACCATTTATATGGCTCCAATGGTATTTACACAAGTGTACCTCCACTGCAAACCCATTCTTAAAACCAGAAACGCTTACGAGATGAGGGGAGGCCAATTGACCTTACTACTCCTATCCACATACAAACAAGAGCTGTGTAAATGGTGGGAAACGTTCAGGCAAACTGACACACCTCTTCACGATTTCTACAGAAGACGACACCAGTCAAAAGAAAACGATGAACATTAAGACAGAAGAAGCAAGAGACAGAGACAGAGACAGAAGAAAAAGGAGGGGGCGGTGGGATTGAGACACAGAGACAGCCCGAGACAAACAAAGACAGAGATGTTAAAAGAAAAGAAAGATATAAGAGACAGCGACAGCGTTAGGAAGAAAGCGACAGGGACAAGCAGACAGAGGGATATAGCCACAAACTGAGAGTCAGAGACCCAGAGACAGAGAGTGACACACAGACAAACAGAGAGACAATAGATACAGATGAGAATGTAGGTTTCTGGATTCTGGATTCAACATTAGAAAAGTAGTTAAGGACTCAGAATCGTACTTGGAGAATATTTCGACAGGGTCGCCCTGTCTTCATCAGCTCACTGTTGCTGTTGTGGCGAGTAAGTTTTTGATTCTGAGTCCTTAACTACTTTTCTAATAATAATGATAGAGACAGAGTTACGTGGGACACATGTAATAGATTTGTTTCCTCAACTTTTCCCAGCTCTTTATTTCAATGGCTGCTAGCTGTCAAGAATTTGTCTTGCTTGTCCTGTGGGTCTTGTGTCTGTATTCCGTGAAAAGCCTGGAAAATGTTCAGCACATAGACGTTCCTCGTTTCGTACTCTACGAAAGACAACACCATTCAATGGTAGGCGAATTACGGAACTTGGAATAGACAGAGAGAAAGGGAGAGAGGATGGGAGGGAAGAAGGAAGAGAGAAAAGAAAAGAAGAGAGACAGACAGACAGACAGAGAGGCAGAGACAGAGAGAAAGACACAGAGAAAAAAAAACAGAGAGACAGACAGAGAGAAAAAGAGGGAGAGAAAGACAAACAGACGAGACAGATACAGAACAACGACAGACAGACAGAGAGACAGAGATAGAGAGACAGAGACTGGCTGGCAGATAGATGGAGACACACACAGACAGACAGACAGACAGAGACAGTTTCAGTTTCGTCAAGAAATGTCACTGTGTACGGACTAGTCCATATATGCTACACCACAGCTGCAATATTTCGAGATTACATGGTGCACAATTGATAGCTGACGGATAAATGAATGAATGAATGACCAGGGTGAGATGATTTAAGACGAGTGTCTCATAGATAAGACTTCCCAGATACCTGACCTGTACTTCAGCTCAATGCGCTGTTCAGACAGAAAGTACCAACAGCACCTGGCGTTCCCAGGCGGTCACCCATCCAAGTATTAACCAGTCCTGACGTTGCTTAACTTCGGTGATCAGACGAGGACCAGTGCTTTCAACGTCGTCAGACCGTTGGCAAGAGAATTGAAAAGAACAGAAAATTATAGGAGACAGAATTGACAACTATTATTCGTGAATACCCTCGGTGGAAGAGAAAGACACGGGGGAATAATAAAGAGACAGAAACAAGGAGACATAGAGATAAGAGGGGAAAAAGTGTGTGTGTGTGTGTGTGTGTGTGTGTGTGTGTGTGTGTGTGCGTGCGTGCGTGCGTGCGTGCGTGCGTGCGTGCGTGCGTGCGTGCGTGCGTGCGTGTGTGTGTGTGTGTGTATGAGAGAGAGAGAGAGAGAGAGAGAGAGAGAGAGAGAGAGAGAGAGAGAGAGAGAGAGAGACTAAGACCCAGACACAGAAAGAAACAGGCAGACAGGTAGAAACCAAGGCAACAATTGAGCGGAACAAACACAATGGATTTATCTCCTCAAACTTTCCCAGCTCATTATTTCAACGGCGCTTAACTGTCCGGATGTTGACACGGTCTTTTTTTTCTGTAAGCCTTGTGTCTGCATTCTTGTTGGGGGAATTGGGGCTGTAAGCTGCATTGGTTTGGAGGCATGGGCGTGGATTTGGCTCACCGTGCCAGATAAAGTTCTTGTTTCGTATTTACAATTTGCTTGCATCTTCCTGCTTTCTTTGAAATTTTGTCTCAAGAGAAAGATGGAATGTGTGTGTGTGTGTGTGTGTGTGTGTGTGTGTGTGTGTGTGTGTGTGTGTGTGTGTGTGTGTGTGTGTGTGTGTGTGTGTGTGTGTGTGTGTGAGTGTGTGTATGAATGTGTGTGTGTTGTGGTGTGTGTGTGTGTGTGTGTGTGTGTGTGTGTGTGTGTGTGTGTGTGTGTGTGTGTGTGAGTGTGTGTATGAATGTATGTGTGTGTGTGTGTGTGTGTGTGTGTGTGTGTGTGTGTGTGTGTGTGTGTGTGTGTGTGTGTGTGTGTGTGTGTGTGTGTGTGTGTGTGTCTGAGAGACAGAAAGAGAGATGCATGGACAAATGAAAGAAAAGACAGCGAGAGGATGAGGGAAAGTGAGAAAATTGCCCTATGTGCTTCCTTATTCATTCCGGCGTAATCCTCTATGAACAGGTAGCTGGACAAAAAATATGTGTAGCAGATCCAGACACTAGGGACATCAAGGGACATCAACATCAAACCCCTGCTTAAAAGCCATGCATTAACAAAGCAAGAAAAGAGAAACGACGAATATACCACATTAAAAACTACTTGTGTAACATTTTAAGACAGAATTACATCTAGGTGGGGGCAAGAGAGAGAGAGAGACAGACAGACAGACAGACAGAGACAGAGATAATCTTTATTCCTGAGGATGAGAGATACGCAAGAAGATACTTTTCTTTATCTCGCCGTTGTCCTTTCAAGGGCTAAGGATACTGAAAGATTAACAGTTTTGCACAAAATAAAACTGAATTAAACAAAACAGTGATAATTCATATTATCATAAAAGAAAACGTGCGCTCACGCACGCGCGCGCGCACACACACACACACACACACACACACACACACACACACACACACACACACACACACACACACACCACACACACACTAAAACTGCATGTTAAACACACACACACACACACACACACACACACACACACACACACACACACACACACACACACACATACACACACACACACGCATGCATGCATGCGAAAAAAGCATAAAAGATGCAACAGAGAGAGAGAGAGAGAGAGAGAGAGAGAGAGAGAGAGAGAGAGAGAGAGAGAGAGAGAGAGAGATGTAGGGAGAGGGAGAACAGATAGAGACAGAGAGAATGCAAATGCAAAAGTATAATCAATTTAGACCACGACTCTCAATAATGGGGTACACATACAGAAAACATATTAACTATGCACAATGTAGCCGTTAATATTCAATGATATTCACACACAAAAAAAACAACAGAAAAAGGATGAAGGATGCCCATGTTAAAAACAACTGACACAATAACATGTATGTTATGTAGATATGTAGATAACTGAGGAAGAACTATAACGAAGTTATGTAGATATGTAGATAACTAAGGAAGAAAGGTGGCAGAGTGGTTAAGACGTTCGCCTGCCAATCCAACGTGTGAGAAGTGCGTGGGTTCGAGCCCTGCCTTTCTCGCCCTTTCTTTCCCAGTTTGAATGACAAATCGAACTGAACGTCAAGTCCATCGGATGGGGACTATAAGTGAGTCGGACCCGTGTGCCTTCCAGGCCCCCTGCACACGTTAAAGAACCCACGGCAGTTGAAAATCAAAAAGAGCAGGGAGGTTCCCCGCTGCCCTGGCAAAATTGATGTAGATTGAAGATAGCCGCCTGGTATTTCTTACCAATCCACAAAAATTGTCACTTACTGTTATCGTGTGCCATCGTGTACCGGTGGAAATGGAGGACACATATAAACATCGCATGTATCCTATGTGAGAAACTGGAGGAATAAATGCAATGAAAATGAGTGACTGATATTTGAATGGTACGGGAAACGACTGAATGAGCGCCAGTAGGCTGCTCTTCGGCCGGCTCTACCTGGGTAGGCAGCCCGTTGAGTGAGTGAGATAGTGTGTCCATTGTAAAGCGCTTAGAGCTTGGTATGTGACCGAGGATAGGCGCTATATAAATACCCAATATAATAATATAATATGTTGAGACGTTAGAGAGAGAGAGAGAGAGAGAGAGAGAGAGAGAGAGAGAGAGAGAGAGAGAGAGAGACAGAGAGAGAGAGAGATAGACAGACAGACAGGGACAGACACAGACAGATAGAGAGACAAGCAGAAACAGACAGAGACAGACTGGCGGGGAAAAACCCGAGAGAGAGAGAGAGACAAACAGACAGATAGAGAAAGACAGTCAGACAGATAGAGAAAGACACAGACAGACAAACAGTCAGACAGACAATCAAGTAAGGAAAAAGAAGCAACCATTAATATCTGTTACACAAGTGGGCCTCCACTGCAAATTTTTTTTTTTTTTTAAACCAGAAACGCTTACGAGATAAGGAAAGGCCAAGTGACCTAACTGCTCTCATCCACACGAAAACAAGAGCTGTGTACATGGTGAGAAACATTCAGGCAGACGTACCTCCTCACGATTTCTACGTAAGACGACACCAGTCAAAAGTAAACGAATTAAGGAACTTAGAATAGAAAGAATGAGTGATAGACAGAAACAAAGCATGAAAAGGGAGCGGACAGGGATCGAGAGACATGGACAAACGATCAGATAGACAAAGACAAACAGAGACAGGAAAAGAAAAGAAAGCTCTAAGAGACAGCAACGGTGGGAGGGATTAAAGAGACAGGGACAAGCAGACAGACAAAGAGAGCCACAGAATGAGAGTCAGAGACCTGGACACAGACA
>CM031600.1:83970183-83972683 GCA_018398815.1 Conus ventricosus
GGGTGGGGATGGGGTGGGGTGAACTCGACAATGCGCATTAGCGTGTGTGCGTGTTGACGTTCGTTTGTCTTCATTTCGTTGAAACGCTCTCTCTCTCTCTCTCTCTCTCTCTCTCTCTCTCTGTATGCGTGTTTCTATTCAGCCCTGTGTGTGTTTACGCGCTGGACGCAACGTGACCGATCATTTCGCGCTGTGAAGATCATGACTTATTCGAAATGTGTCTGTTTCTTTCTGAGTGTCTAATCCCTTTGGTTTTGCCTTGTTTTGTGACCTGGTCAAGCTTCTTCGTGGCATTTCTTTTGATTAATGCCTCGCTTGTGTTTAAATATTACATTTCGATTTCATTTATATATATATTTTTTCTTTTCTTTTTTTGTGTGGCTCTTGTTAGCTGTTATCTCGAGCTCGATGTTTTGTTGTTGTTGTTGTTGTTTTTGTTGTTGTTGTTGTTGTTGTTGTTGTTGTTGTTGTCATCGTCGTCGTTGTTGTTGTTATTGGTGTTCTTAGGAGCTGGCATTTCAGAAATTCTGGCATCCCTTTTTGCATAAAAGACCCATTTTTTTAACGATCATAATCCTGGCCTCCACCCACCCCTCTCTTTTTCCTCTTCTTCTCTTTTCACCAGCCCCAAAACAAGTTCGTTCCCCCCCCCCCCCCCCCCCTCTCTTTACTGATAACTCATGCACGGACATGTGGCGCGCTCTACAACAAGATGGTCAGAATGGCAAATAAACTCCATACACAAGGAAACGAAAGAAAACATCGATACATACAAACAAACACACGAAAGCACATAAACAAACATTTTAAAAGCAAATAATATTATCTTGGAGGAAAGAGAGGACAGAAGCGCGGGACGGTGTGTGTGTGGTGTGTGTGTGTGTGTGTGTGTTGTGTGTGTGTGTGTGTAAGAGGAGGAGGACAAGAAGGAGAAGCTGGAGGGGTCTTTGTTTTGCAAACAAACGGCACGTTAATAAACCGCATCACAAATCCCCCAACATTTGTAATGCTCGTCGGATCTCGTCAATAATTCAACATTCCCCCCTCGCCCTTTCTCCCCCCCCCCCCCCCCCCCCCCCCCCCCCCCCCCATGAAATTCGAGAGAGAGAGAGAGAGAGAGAGAGAGAGAGAGAGAGAAGGAGAGAGAGAGAGAGAGAGAGAGAGAAGAGAGACAGCCCGCATACTGATAACAAAGCATCTTCCAGTGCGTGCGGGAATCTGGCTGAAGGGCGCGTTAGCTGGAACTGGTGTGATGGACGACACGTGCTATGCGCGCGTGGCTGTGTGAAAGAATGAGTGAGTAGGCTACATCCGCAAAGGAGGTTGCATTGCTGTTAGCTTACGGTCAGCTGTGAGGATAGGGGATCCACCAATGCCCCCCTCCGTCAAACTCAACAGTGAACGGCGTTATACTTGGTTCCGTGCAGGAAGGGTTAATTAAGGTGGCGGTGGGAAAGGGTTGGACTGCGCCTTTCCGGAATGCTGTACCCTGGACACGGAGAACATTCCTTAAGTTCATTGCTCGGACAGCCATTAGGCTGTGAGACGTTATTTCTCGTTGAGACAGAGAAAAGTATGGTCCAGAAACATCTTGAAACGGAGAGCGATAAATATCGTCTATCAAAAAAACGAAACAAAACAGCTTTCTTTTTGTCACCCCAGAAAAGTCTTTGAAGGGAGAAACTTCTTATTGGGGAACACATGTATAATGGCAAAGGAAAATAAATTTTGCAGATAAAAGAAAAATATTCTAAGGGAGGGAGGCGTTAATTATGGGAAACATTGAATGTCCAAGTCCACCTGCAGAGGGGAAAAGTGTAGTATGGAGTGTTCTCCAATAACAAGTCTTTAAAGGGAGAGAATCTTCATTGGGGCAGGTTCTACCGCATGCAGTCGATTTCCTCTACAAAATATGCTTTAATTACAAGCGAAATCTCAACAATACGCAGAGGGGGAAAAGAAGTTCCTGAGAAAAGTGCTTCAAAGGTGCGAGTCTTTTCAAATTACAAATCTCTAAAGAAAGAGAATCTTCTTTGGGGCAGGTTTAGCCGCATGCAGTTGATTTTCGGTATAAAATGAAAAGCCAACGCCTAAGAAAAAACTTCCGGTAACGAATGGGAATGGAAGGGAAAGGGGTAGAGAGGGGAGAGAGGAGGGGAAGGCGGGGAGTGACAGGGGGGAGAGGAGGAAAAAAACAACAACAACAACATTCAGGCAAAGAATACACAAACAAAAACCATCGTGTCCGTCTTGCTGTGGATGTAAATCCAGTAAACGCGATATTTTGTCGCATAGCTCACCACAGGTGTTTAACTCAGCTGACAACTGTTTGAAAATCCTTCGAGTTTAGCCCCTCTTTTTTTTTTTTGGGGGGGGGGAGGGGGGGGCCAAATTCTTTATACTGTTTTCGTGTGTCCGCATAATAATATCGGCTCATATTTTTCACCAGGATCTCCAAGCAGAGGCTCCGACAATTTCCTTTCACGCTGATCACTCCTTA
>CM031600.1:83977552-83980052 GCA_018398815.1 Conus ventricosus
CACACCCACACACACACACACAAATGATTCACATGCTTGCTCATTCGACCTTGGGAATGAATTAAAATTGAAAGCATTAAACATTTTTGGTAGCAAACTGTCTTCATTTATGTACAATCCTCCCTACCTCCCCCCCCCAAACAAACCACCACTGTAGCACAGAAACAAACAAACAAAAAAAACCCTACCAACCAAACAAACAAAGAACCCTTGTCTATCCATTTATTTCCCTGGGGTTGTTTTCATTGTTTTGTTTTGTTTTGTTTTTTTTTTTCACTTTGTTCTTTTCGGTTTCAATATTCACTTTTGTGCTCTGTTCCGTTTCGCTGGAAGGGTGGCAAGGGAGGGATGGGTAACGGGGGGGGGAAAGGGGGAAGTGAGGGTTAAAGTAATGCTAGGGATAGGGGATGAAATTCCCACAGACTCCCGCTCTGTGGCTGGGTTGTATCATGACTCCCAAATAATTTTTTGGGCATCAGGCTCCACTGGAAGATGAACCTTTCGGTGACTTTTTAAGCCGGGGTCACTGTCGACGTTTCGCTTCTTCACCACCCCAAAGTGGTGCCACTGTTGAAGATTTGTTTTCTGCTGGCTCAGGGTGGGAGGAAATTATCCTTAAAAAGGGTTTTTTAAATCTCGAACCATACTGATTTATTTCACACACTCAAAGGAGCGAAAAATTGTTTTTAAAAAGAAATGGAAGTCACGAGCATTGTCAACAAGATTGACTGGAAACCCTACGACCGTGACAACTGCTGCAATTCCAGAATGGATGGTGCCCAGACAGGTTAAGGCTGTGGCCACTCTTTGACCAGCACTGTGATCTCCATTGAGGACCGGTGGTGGCCCACTTTGAGCTGTGAGAAGTGATGGGGGTGCATCAAAAGCGATGCGGTGATAACTGCGCGATGACGAGGATGACATCATTACTGTGGGATGGCCACACCATCAGCAATAACTGCTTTAGTTTATGGGGAAGGGTCAGTGACAACAAACATTGGAGATGGCGCCAAATAGCTCAGTGGTTTAAGCGCGGACTCGTGATCCTGGGGTCGCGGGTTCGAATCTCCGCCGGGCCGTTTTGGTACAGGGATTTTTCCCTGGGAGTTAACATTGGTTTTGACTCTTTTTCTAGGGCAGTCCTTTGAATGAGACTGTAAACCAGTTTCCATGTGTAAACGCACGCTACATCTTGCCCCGCACGTAAAATCCCATCACCAACTTTCGGAAGAGAAGGCCAGTTGTATGGATACGCCTTACACATAGCATGCACCCACGTAGAAATGGAAAGAATGAAGGAAGTAAGGATATTGAGTAAAACGATATTGGAAAATATTGACTGGATGACAGGGGAAAACGACTGAATGAAGCGCCAGCTGCACTTTTCAGTCGGCACTACCCAGGTAGGCAGCCCGTTGTGTAAACGAGTGTGGATTGAAAATTCGTAGAGCTTGTCTCTAGCCGAGAATAGCGCTATAAAAAGTATTCATTATTTCATTTTTATTATTGTTATTATGCTCCGATTGCTCACGGCGGGCGTCACCTGCGTTGGAACCACTCGTCCGTGGTCGCCTCAACAGTAAGTGATGCGATCCTTTTCATTAAGCAGTCACAAGCACAGTTCGCAGCACAGCTCATAGGTCACACGAGGTGGGGCTGCGACCTAACTCTCTGGAAACCAGCTGACCTAGAATGGCAGCATTTGTTAGTGCCAGTTGAGCTTACAGTCAACTCGCTTTAACAAAAATACAGCTGAATTGTTTTTCGTATTCCGAGCCCTATGACGAGTTTGTAGGTTTATTCTTAACTGTCTTCGTCACATTGTTCGCAGGGGAAAAATCCACGTAACTAGAACGATTGGTAAAGCGGTTATCCCACGGGGTTGAGGCTACAAACTTTGATTTAAAATTGATGCTTTGGTCTTCCATTCAAAATTAGTTTCATCACCCCACCCCACCCCCTACCGTTCTCAACTTTCTCCTTTCCACGTCACTTCTTCATTCCATCAAGATCAATCTTTATGAAGGGATAGAATGGGTTGAGGGGGATACTCGTGTGTTTCCATTATATTTTTTTTTGCAGCGTTGTTACTCTACACCAATATCACATTTTAAATCTCTTCACCTGAAAGATGATATCAATCACAGAAAATCAGGAATCATCTAAACTCTTTCCGTCTACCCCTTCCTTCTTTCACTTCCTCCTTCCTCATTCGACGCCTATGAAAAAAAGAAAAAATTGACAGGTACATTAATGTACTGATAAGACTCCCCAAACGACGAAAAGCGTGGGGATTAGTTATATACCAATGTTGGACGAAAAGCGTAGGTAGTTAGTTATATACCAAGTTGGACGAAAAGCGTGGTAGTTAGTTTTATACCAATGTTGGACGAAAAGCGTGGGAGTTAGTTATATACCAATGTTGGACGAAAAGCGTGGGTAGTTAGTTAATACCATGTTGGACGAAAAGTGTGGGTAGTTAGTTATATACCAATGTTGA
>CM031600.1:83987552-84005052 GCA_018398815.1 Conus ventricosus
GGTTCCATGTGTGAACGCACGCTTAACATCTTGCACGCACGTAAAATCCCATCACCAACTTTCGGAAGAGAAGGCCAGTTGGTATGGATGACGCCTTACACATAGCATGCACCCTACGTGAGAAATAGAAAGAATGAAGGAAGTAAGGATATTGAGTGAACGATATTGGACAATATTGACTGGATGACACGGGAAACGACTGAATGAAGCGCCAGCTGGCAGCTCTTCAGTCGGCACTACCCAGGTAGGCAGCCCGTTGTGTAAACGAGTGTGGATTGTAAAGTTCGTAGAGCTTGGTCTCTAGCCGAGAATAGGCGCTATATAAGTATTCATTATTATCATTTTTATTATTGTTATTATGCTCCGATTGCTCACGGCTGGCGTCACCTGCGTTGGAACCACTCGTCCGTGGTCGCCTCAACAGTAAGTGATGCGATCCTTTTCATTAAGCAGTCACAGCACAGTTCGCAGCACAGCTCATAGGTCACACGAGGTGTGGCTGCGACCTAACTCTCTGGATACCAGCTGACCTAGAATGGCAGCATTTGTTAGTGCCAGTTGAGCTTACAGTCCAACTGGCTTTACAAAAAATACAGCTGAATTGTTTTTCGTATTTCCGAGTCTATGACGAGTTTGTAGGTCTTATTCTTAACTGTCTTCGTCACATTGTTCTCAGGGCAAAAATCCACGTAACTATGAACGATTTTGTACGTCGGTTGTCCCACGGTGTTGAGGCTACAAACTTTGATTAAACCTGAGTGCTTAGGATCTTCCATTCAAAATTTAGTTTCATCACCCCACCCCACCCCCCACCGTTCTCAACTTTCTCCTTTCCCCGTCACTTCTTCATTCCATCAAGATCAATCTGTTATGAAGGGATAGAAGTGGGTTGAGGGGGATACTCGTGTGTTTCCATTATATTTTTTTGCAGCGTTGTTACTCATACACCAATATCACATTAACTCGTCTTCAGCCTGAAAGATGATATCAATCAGCATGAAAATCAGGAATCATCTAAATTCTTCCCTCTACCCTTCCTTCTTTCACTTCCCTCCTTCCTCATTCGACGCCTATGAAAAAAAAGAAAAAATTGACAGGTACATTAATGTACTGATAAGACTCCCCAAACGACGAAAAGCGTGGGTAGTTAGTTATATACCAATGTTGGACGCCACAAAAAGGGAGAGGGAAAAGGGAGTGGAGGGAAATAGAAGAAAAAGAAGGAGGGAGGGGAAGAGAAAAGGAGAAGGGGGGAGGAGGAGGGGGGAGTAAAAAAAGGAGGAGTGAATGGCTGGAGGCATCTCGTGCCACCACCCCCACCTCCTTCCCTCTTCTTCACGATTGGATGGTCAAACGTTGATCGCACTGAATGAGGGCGAGGAGAGTGAATGAGGGCGAGGAGAGTGAATGAGGGCGAGGAGAGTGAATGAGGGCGAGGAGAGTGAATGAGGGCGAGGAGAGTGAATGAGGGCGAGGAGAGTGAATGAGGAGAGTGCAGATATGAGGGTTGGGGAAGGGGGGCAGCAGACGGAGGGAGGGGGAGGCGGGGGAAGAACGAGAGGGTGGGGGTAGGAGTTGCACTGGTGACACCCTTGCTGATCGATGAGAATGAGGATGATGAAGATGATGCTACGGATTTCCATTTCGGTCTGAGACTATGACAGTGCTGTACTCTGCGCTTCCTTTCATAATATATCCCGGCGTCAACCAGGCCTGAGAGATACAGGCACCTGCAGTGTTGGTCAGGAAAGTTGAGCAACACTCTCAGAGACGCATCCGCAACAATACCAAAGTTGATGCACCATGACAAGGGATGGTTGAAAACAAACTTAGACATTAAAACACAAGCGAAACGCGACAGGAAAACCAAACCAACAATAGCAACACACGCGGTCAACGATCACGTGTGTATACATCGCTCCTGAAGACGGAATGTGGCTGCATTAGTGGCGGAATTATAAGCGACCATACACACACGCACATGCACACGCACACACACACACACACACACACACACACACACACACACACACACACACACACACACACACACACACACATATATATATATATATAATATATATATATATATATATATATATATATATATATATATATATATATATATATATATATATACTCTCCATAAATGAACCATACAATTTAAGCTAAGGAATAAAGAAGAAAAGAAGAAGAAGAAGAAGAAGAAGAAGAAGAAGAAGAAGAAGAAAGAAAAGAAGAAGAAGAAGAACAAGAACAAGAAGAAGAAGAAGTAGAAGAGAATCAATAGAAAAACAAGTGCAAGAGAAAAAAAGACAGAAAGGTGATGACAGTATTGGCAGCAGTCTGCACCAAAAAAAAAAAAATGATTTGTAGAACAGGGTCAAGATGATGGTGTTTTGATTGATCTCTTTGTTTTTGCCATTCGTCTAAAACTTGATATCTCGCCACTTGCAGGCAACATCATATGCGACAAACCCCTTTGCAAATCTCCTAATCAGTGTCATTGCCGTCCGTTATCTGCCTGACACATTCTCCAGCCTAAGCGGAAGTCTGCAACGACACTGAGCCTCGTCTTCACATCGAGAACCCACCTGATTGTCGCCATGGTGTTTCCCTTTTTGGTTTCCGCTGCCCCACGCAAGTGGTGACGTCGATCCACAAACAGCTCCAGGCTTCCTCACTGGAACAGTTTGTAATCGGAGAATCTCTCAAGGCATTATCTGACAATACATGCTTTCCCCTAAGAAAAAAAAAGAAGAAAAAAGTATTAAAAAAAACACACACACAAAAAAACCCGAATCTGCGTGGAAAACCGCAGGATCCTGACATTATTGGGTGAAGGTTTAAACTAAAGAATTGATGGACCAAGAAAAAAAGTTGCCACGGGGGTAAAAGATTATTGATGAAACCCCGACCAGAAGCTAGTGAAGATGAGGAAGAGAGAGAGAGAGAAGTGAAAAACAACAACAAAAATGTGGTGTGAGGTGAATGACTGGAGAAAGAAAAAAAGGGGGGGGGGGAGAGAGAGAGAGAGAGAGAGAGAGAGAGAGAGAGAGAGAGAGAGATAAAGAGACGGACAGGCAGACAGACAGGCAGACAGACAGCCAGAGAGAGAGAGAGAGAGAGAGAGAGAGAGAGAGAGAGAGAGAGAGAGAGAGAGAGAGAGAGAGAGAGAGAGAGAGTTTTCCAGACACACATGTAGGCACGGAGATGGGCAGAGAGACAAAGCGAGACAAAAATGACTTAGAGAGAGAGAGAGAGAGAGAGAGAGAGAGAGAGAGAGAGAGAGAGAGAGAGAGAGAGAGAGAGAGGGGGGGTGGAAACAGGGTGCAGTCGTTTAATACGATTATGTCCCTTTCAATGCAGGTCTTGAAAACAATTTTCCATCTTCATCTGTGTTCCTTCACTTTCATTTTTACTTCCTTTTGACACAAAAGTGGAGTGAACCATAATGATGCTATTGCCCAACTGTTGACCTTCACCACATTTAACATCACACATTGGGGTCAACGTCAAAAGTAATCTGTGACAAGATCACCCAAAACGCTGGCGTCGCCAGATCATTTTCTCTATCAAAGAGCAAAGTGTGCCACAGCCAATGGTGAGCACTTTGACCCATGGCTGCCAACGGCTCTAAGAACGGTATGCACAGCAGGCCATGGAAAGATGGTGTAATACTATCTTACAGTCAGAGAGGACAAGGGTGGGCGGGTGCTGGTGCCGTTGGAGGGGGGGGGGGAGTGAGGGGAGGGAGGCAGGAGGAGGTGGAAAAGGGGGAGGTGGAGGGAGGGGAAAACGGGAGAACAGGGAGCGGAACTTGTAGCATCCCATGCCTCCCCCCCCCCCCTCCCCCTCTACATTCAGCCCCTCCCCACTCCACAACTTCAGCCTCTTCGATTCTACACTGTGCCTCATTGAGCCTGGAAGCGAGGCAAAGTGTTGCATTAGGAGACCTGTCTTGCTTCTCCAGTGTGCTGAGAAGTCCTGCATGAAGAGACCTTTCTTGCCGAAATGAAGCGCTGGATAGCAAGCACAAGTGGCATGGGGGAAGGGGAACGGATAATGGGATGACTGTTGAAGTTTTCTTTTTTTTTTTAAAGGATGGCTGAGAGGGGTGATGGGAGACGTGGAGGAGGAGGGGGAAGGGGGTGCAAAGGAGACAGAGGCAAGAGAAAGGGGGGGGGGGGGGGGGGGGGGACAACTCTCTTGCTTCCTTTGTGACTGCTGTGTCTTTCTACCAAATTCTTCTAAAATCACAGATGTAGTTTGGGGGTATTATGGGCTGCTGTGGCAATGAATTCGTGGATTTGGGGGAATTTTTGTTCTCTCTTCTCATAAAAATTTGCAGGATCTGTGGTTGTCTTTTAAATGAAAAAGATTTCTTGGGGATCTCACTTTTTTTAAGGGAAGGAGAGAGAGAGAGAGAGAGAGAGAGAGAGAACACGAGCGAGAGAGAGAGGGGAGAGAGGGTCGGAGGGAAGGATGGAGGGAGGGAGGGAGGGATGGAGTGAGACAGATAGACAGGAGAGACGAAGAGAAAAAGGAGATAGAGACAGAAAGCCAGACAGAGAGACAGCGACAGAGGGAGAGAGAGACAGATTGGAGAAAGAGAGGAAGAGAGAGATAGAAAGAGAAAAGAGAGAGAGAGAAGAGAGAGAAGAGAGAGGGAGGAGAGAGGAGAGAGAGACAAACAGAGAAGAGACAACAGAGACAGAGACAGAAAAGCAGACAGAGAGAGAGACAGGGGACAGAGAGAGAGACAGAGACAGAGAGAGACAGGGGAGAGAGAGAAAAGAAGAGAGAGAGAGGAGAGAGAGAGAGAGTTTCGGGAAAAAAACTTTAAATTTAACCAATCGAGACAGACAGAAGACAGACAGACAGTTATCGACTAATCGACACTTTTCTCAAGCTGCACTTTACCACGATGATAAGGGCAATTGCATCGTCCTGACAATAGGTTGGTGGAAGACACGAGGCAGTAAATCTAACTCCCGCCTGCCTCCCGCCTGCGTTTGGATCACTGTATTGTGGAAGCGATGGAACTTGACACAGAAAGGAAACCCCCCGACCACCGTGGGAGAGGCGCGGGAAAAGCTAAGGGGGGGGGGGGGGGGGGGGGGGGGGGGGGGGGGGGGGGGGGGGGGGGGGGGGACGAGCCAGGCGGGAGAGGGGGGGGGGGGGGGGAATAGAAGAGCAGAGATTAGAGAACCCTGAACGTACAAGTGCACGGGATCTAAGACGGAAATGAACAGGAGGAAGAGGGGGAAGGGAAGAGGTGGAGGAAAAGGTGAGGGGTGAGAGGAGAGCGTGGAAGGAGGGCCTTGAAGGGGGTGAAAGGGTGGGAAGGGGGGGGGGCGGGGGGGGGGGGGGGGATGGAAGGTCAGGTACAGGTGGAATTTCAACACCTTGAAATTGGAGCGTCTTCTGCGTTAACGCACAAACACACCACCACCAAAACTATAAAGAATGAAAGCAATAAGCCACTGTGCTCTTTCCATTGAGAATGTGTCGTCAGAGAGTTGCAGGCCTTTGCATGCTGACAGCCTGAGTTACTAGGGCAATCTCCAGTTGTTTACGAGAAAGCTGAAACCGCTGCAGAGTTTAGGAGCAATCAGACTGAACGCACAAAGCACTGATATATGTCAATGATTTTGTGTTTGCCTTTGTAATAATGGTGTCAAACAGTTCTTTCCTGCTCGGTTGCTTTGCTTTTTAAGAGAGGGTCAGACCCGACTATCGCTGGAATCTCATACTCACACTCCTGATGCAGTAAAGATCTCCATATTGTCAACAACAAAAAAATCTTCCAGCGACCTTGGACAAGGTTCTAGAATTAGACACTCAGAAGCATCTCTGGGGACTTGCCAAAAATTGAGACGGCGCGTTTGACAGCAGATATGGCCCTTACTGGTTATTGTCGTTCTTTATCTGCTTATGAATTAATCATTTGGACTCCGGCTTGTCCTGGAATGCCAGTATGTGTTAGCGCATTTGGTATAACAGTCCTCCTCTCCAACCCACAGCTCGAATTTCAGGAACTTGAGGCGACAAAGTTTGAGTGAACGTAAGTGTTCATGGGTCTGTCAATGAAAGCTTGGCTTCATCACACCCCTCTCGCCCCCCCCCCCCCTCTTCCCAACACCTTTTTCGCCTACCTTCACCCCACTTTTCTGAGACACTTTCTTGCTGTCAAGGTCAATGTATTGAATGGGGTGGGCACGGGTGGGGTTGGTTGACATTTGTGTCCTTCCTTGACATATATACAGCATAATTAATCAGATGTGAGTATCACGTTTACGTATTGTCAGCCCCCAAAAAGACAAAATCAGCGTAGAATGTAGGAAGCCTACAAACTTGAGACTAACCTGTTCTTCCCTCCTTTCAGCCCTTCTGTCCATCCCCCCGCCCTTTTCATCCCTTCCCCTCTCGTGCCACTCCTCCTGCCATTATCACCTCCTAAAAAAAAAAAAGAGAGAAGAAAAAAATCAATAACAACACTGAACAGACTCCAAACGACAAGAGGAATAGATGGTTAAATACAGACCAGTGTCCAGAAGGATGGGGTTTGGTATATGTTTGTGTGTTCCTGCGTGTTGGGAGGGGGAATCAGGAGTGGTGAGGTGGAGAAGGATGGGGGGGGGGGGGGGGGGAAGGGGGAGTAGGAAGGGTTTGCGTTGGAGGCCCTGACTGCACCTTTCCCCTCGCCACTTCTCCACCTACACGAAGAAGGGCTCAAGATTAAACAATAGGAGAGGTAAGAGGGAGGAGGGGGGGGGGGGGGTGGGTAAGGAGAGATGGACGGCAAGGCAGTGGGAGGTTGAGGGAGGTGGGTAAAGAAAGGGGGAAGGGGAGGGAACCGGGTGGTGATGGAGAGGAGGGGGTGAAGGGCTAGGGGTAGCACTCCTCCCCCCCACCCCCTCCCTATACCCTTCCCCATTGCACATTATACACCGGGTCCCAGGGTCATGTCAAGTGTGGCATTAGGAGAAATGCATTGCCTCTCTGCATTGCCTCTCTGCCTTGCCTCTCTGCATTGCCTCTCTGCCTTGCCTCTCTGCATTGCCTCTCTGCCTTGCTTCTCTGCATTGCCTCTCTACATTGCCTCTCTGCATTGCCTCTCTGCATTGCCTCTCTGCCTTGCCTCTCTGCATTGCCTCTCTGCCTTGCCTCTCTGCATGGGCCTCTCTACATTGCCTCTCTGCATTGCCTCTCTGCTCTGCATTGTCTCTCTACATTGCCTCTGCATTGCCTTTCTGCTCTGCATTGTCTCTCTACATTGCCTCTCTGCATTGCCTCTCTGCATTGCCTCTCTGCATTGCCTCTCTGCATTGCCTCTCTGCTCTGCATTGTCTCTCTGCATTGCCTCTCTACATTGCCTCTCTGCATTATCTCTCTGCATTGTCTCTCTGCATTGTTTCTCTGCATTGTCTCTCTGCATTGTCTCTCTGCATTGCCTGTCTGCATTGTCTCTCTGCATTGCCTCTCTGCTCTGCATTGTCTCTCTGCATTGCCTCTCTGCATTGTCTCTCTACATTGCTCGTCTGCATTGCCTCTCTGCTCTGCATTGTCTCTCTGCATTGCCTCTCTGCATTGTCTCTCTGCATTGTCTCTCTGCTCTGCATTGTCTCTCTGCATTGCCTCTCTGCATTAACCCTCTGCATTGCCTCTTTGCATTGTCTCTCTGCATTGCCTCACTGCATTGCCTCTCTACATTGCCTGTCTGCATTGCCTCTCTGCTCTGCATTGCCTCTCTGCATTGTCTCTCTGCATTGCCTGTCTGCATTGTCTCTCTGCATTGTCTCTCTGCATTGTCTCTCTGCATTATCTCTCTGCATTGTCTCTCTGCATTGTCTCTCTGCATTGCCTGTCTGCATTGCCTGTCTGCATTGTCTCTCTGCATTGCCTCTCTGCATTGTCTCTCTGCATTGTCTCTCTGCTCTGCATTGTCTCTCTGCATTGTCTCTCTGCATTGTCTCTCTGCGTTGTCTCTCTGCATTGTCTCTCTGCATTGTCTCTCTGCATTGCCTGTCTGCATTGCCTCTCTGCATTGCCTCTCTACATTGTCTCTCTGCATTGCCTCTCTGCATTGTCTCTCTGCATTGCCTGTCTGCATTGCCTCTCTGCTCTGCATTGTCTCTCTGCATTGCCTCTCTGCATTGCCTCTCTGCATTGCCTCTCTGCATTGCCTCTCTGCATTGTCTCTCTGCATTATCTCTCTGCATTGCCTCTCTGCATTGTCTTCTGCATTGCCTCTCTGCATTGCCTCTCTGCATTATCTCTCTGCATTGCCTCTCTACATTGCCTCTCTGTATTGCCTCTCTGCATTGCCTCTCTGCATTGTCTCTCTGCATTGCCTGTCTGCATTGCCTCTCTACATTGCCTCTCTACATTGCCTCTCTGCATTGCCTGTCTGCATTGCCTCTCTACATTGCCTCTCTACATTGCTCTCTGCATTGTCTCTCTGCATTGCCTCTCTGCATTGCCTCTCTGCACTGCCTCTCTGCTCTGCATTGTCTCTCTGCATTGCCTCTCTGCATTGCCTCTCTGCATTGCCTCTCTGCATTGCTTCTCTACATTGCCTCTCTGCTCTGCATTGCCTCTCTGCATTGCCTCTCTGCATTGCCTCTCTGCTCTGCATTGCCTCTCTGCATTGCCTCTCTACATTGCCTCTCTGCTCTGCATTGCCTCTCTGCATTGCTCTCTGCATTGCCTCTCTGCTCTGCATTGCCTCTCTGCATTGCGTCTCTGCATTGTCTCTCTGCATTGCCTCTCTGCATTGCCTCTCTGCATTGTCTCTCTGCATTGCCTCTCTACATTGCCTCTCTGCATTGCCTTTCTGTATTGCCTCTCTGCATTGTCTCTCTGCATTGCCTCTCTGCATTGCCTCTCTGCACTGCCTCTCTGCATTGCCTCTCTGCATTGCCTCTGCATTGCCTCTCTGCATTGTCTCTCTACATTGCCTCTCTGCATTGCCTCTCTGCATTGCCTCTCTGCATTGTCTCTCTGCATTGCCTCTCTGCATTGCCTCTCTGCATCGCCTCTCTGCATTGCCTCTCTGCCTTGCCTCTCTGCATTGCTTCTCTGCATTGCCTCTCTGCATTGTCTCTCTGCATTGTCTCTCTGCATTGCCTCTCTGCATTGTCTCTCTGCATTGCCTCTCTGCATTGCCTCTCTGCATTCCCTCTCTGCCTTGCCTCTCTGCCTTGCCTCTTTGCATTGCTTCTCTGCATTGTCTCTCTGCACTGCATTGCCTCTATGCATTGCCTCTCTGCATTGCCTCTCTGTATTGCCTCTCTGCATTGCCTCTCTGCTCTGCATTGCCTCTCTGCATTGCCTCTGCCTCTCTGCATTGCCTCTCTACATTGCCTCTCTGCATTGCCTCTCTGCATTGTCTCTCTGCATTGCATCTCTGCATTGCCTCTCTGCATTGCCTCTCTGCATTGTCTCTCTGCATTGCCTCTCTGCATTGCCTCTCTGCATTGCCTCCCTTCATTGCCTCTCTGCATTGCCTCTCTGCATTGCCTCTCTGCATTGCCTCTCTGCATTGCCTCTCTGCACTCTCTGCATTGTCTCTCTGCATTGCCTCTCTGCTCTGCATTGTCTCTCTGCATTGTCTCTCTGCATTGTCTCTCTGCATTGTCTCTCTGCATTGTCTCTCTGCATTTTCTCTCTGCTCTGCATTGGTCTCTCTGCATTTCCTCTCTGCATTGCCTCTCTGCATTGTCTCTCTGCATTGCCACTCTGCATTGCCTCTCTGCATTGCCTCTCTGCATTGTCTCTCTGCATTGTCTCTCTCCATTGCCTCTCTGCATTGCCTCTCTGCTTTGTCTCTCTGCATTGTCTCTGCATTCTCTCTCATTGCCTCTCTGCATTGCCTTACTGCATTTCCTCTCTGCATTTCTCCTCTCTTGCCTCTCTGCTTGCCTCTCTGCATTGTCTCTGCATTGCCTCTCTCCTTGTTTTCTGCATTGCCTCTCTCTGCATTGCTTCTCTCCATTGCCTCTGCCTGCCTCTTGCTCTGCATTCCTTCTGCATTGCCTCTCTGCATTGCCTCTCTCTGCATTCCTTTCTGCATTCTCTCTCTTGCCCTTTCTCTGCATTGCCTCTTGCATTGCCTCTCATTTCCTTCTTCCATTGCCTCTCTGCTTGCCTTCCCCATTTCCTCATTGCATTGCCTTGCTTCTCTCCGCATTGCCCTCTTTGCATTGCTCCTCTCATTCGCTCTCTGCTCTGCTGCATTGCTCTCTGCTTCCTACTCTGCATTGCCTCTCTTTCCTCTGCATTGCCTCTCTCTTGCTTCTCTCTCTTGTTCCTCTCTGCTTGCCTCTCTGCATTGCTTCTGCATTGCCTTCTGCATTTCCTGTGTCTCTTGCATTGCCTCTGCTTCTTGTTCATTGTCTCTCATTTCTGCCTCCTGTCCTCTTCATTGCCTCCTGCATTTCCTCTGCCTCATTGCCTCTCTGCATTGCCTCTCTCAAATTTCCTCTCTGCATTCCCCTCTCTCTGCATTCTCTGCTTGCCTCTCTGCATTGTCTCTCTCATTGCCTCTCTACTTCTCTTGCTATTGCCTTCTGTTTTGCCTCTCTGCATTTTCTCTTGCCTCTCTCTCATTTGCCTCTCTGCATTGCCTCTGCATTGCCTCTCTGCATCCTCCTCTTTGCATTGCCTCTTGCATTGCCTCTCTGCTCTCTCCCTTTCCTCTCTGCATTGCCTCTCTCATTGCCCTCTCTGCATTGCCTCTCTCTGCCTCTCTGCATTGCCTCTCTGCATTTTCTCTCTGCATTGCCTCTTGCATTGTCTCTCTGCATTGCCTCTCTGCTTGCCTCTTCGATTGTCTCTCTCATTGCCTCTCTGCCTTGCCTCTTTGCATTCCTCTCTGCTTGTCTCTCTGCTTGCCTTGCATTGCCTCTCGCTTTCGTGCCTCTCTGCTGCCTCTTGCATTGCCCCTTCTGCAGTTTCCTCTCTGCTTCTCCTTCCTCTCTGCTTTGCCTCTCCTGCTTGCTCTCCATTGCCTCTCTGCATTGCCTCTGCTTGCCTCTCTGCATTGTCCTCTGCATTGCCTCTCTGCATTGCCTCTCTGCATTGCCTCTCTGCATTGCCTCTCTGCATTTGCCTCTCTCTTCTCTCTTGCTCTCCCATTCTCCTCTGCTTCCTCTTTCTCTCTGCATTGTCTCTCTGCTTGCATTGCCTCTTGCATTGTCTCTCTCATTGTCTCTCTGTTTCTTCCTCTCTTTCTCTCTTCTCTGCATTGCCTCTCTGCATTGTCTATTTCTCTCTGCATTGCTCTGCATTGCTTCCTTCTCTGCCTTGCCTTCTGCATTGTCCTTCTTTGCCTCTCTGCATTTCTCTCTGCATTGCCTCTCTGCATTCCCCTCTTGCCTCTCTGCATTGTCTCTTCCCGCATTCTCTCTGCATTGCCTCTGCATTGCCTCTCCTGCATTTCTTCTCTCTGCATTCTCTGCATTGCCTCTGCTTTTCTCTTGTCCTTCTCTGCTTTGCATTGCCTCTCTGCTTCTCTGCATTGTCTCTCTGCTTGCCTCTCTGCATTGCCTCTGCTTTCTCTCTGCATTGTCCTCTGATTCCTCCTGCATTGCCCTCGCATTCCTCTCTCTTTCTTCTGCTTGCCTCCTCTCTCTCGCATTGCCTCTCTTTCCCCCGCATTGTCTCTCTGCATTCTCTCTGTTTTCCCCTATTGCCTTCCTCTCTGCATTGCTCTCTGCATTGCCTCTCCTGCATTCCTTCTGCATTGTCTCTTTTGCCTCTGCTTGTTCTCTGCATTGTCTCCTCTGCTTTCTCTGCATTGCCTCTCTGCATTTCTCTCTGCATTTCTCTCTGTTCTCTGCATTGCTCTCTGCATTGCTTCCTGCTTGCCTTCTCTTGCTTCTCCTATTGTCTCTCTCATTGCCTCTCTCATTCTCTCTCTTGCTTTTGTTCTTCTGCATTGCCTCTCTGTTCCTCTCTGCATTGCTCTCCCGCTTCCTTCTGCCTGCCTCTTGCTGCCTCTGCATTTCCTCTCTGCATTGTCTCTCTGCATTGTCCTTGCTCTACATTGGTCCTTGCCTCTCTGCTTGCCTCTTTCCTTGCCTCTCTGCATTGTCTCTCTGCATTGTCTCTGCATTGCTCTGCTCTGCATTGCCTCTCTTGCTCTCTCTCTGCATTGCCTTTTGCATTGCTTTTGCATTGCCCTGATTGTCTCCCCATTGCCTCTCTGCATTGTCTCTCTGCATTTGCCTCCCCTGCATTTCTCTCTCATTGTCCTGTTTGCCTGTCTGCATTGCTCTCTGCATTGTCTCTCTGCATTGTCTCTCTGCATTCTCTCTGCATTTCTTCTCTGCATTGCTCTCT
Organism: Conus ventricosus; assembly: GCA_018398815.1. Lineage (NCBI taxonomy): Eukaryota > Metazoa > Mollusca > Gastropoda > Neogastropoda > Conidae > Conus > Conus ventricosus. The sequence continues at coordinate 83,999,901 of CM031600.1, forward strand.
CATTGTCTCTCATTTCGCTCTGCTTGTCTCTCTGCATTGCCTCTCTGCTTGTCTCTCTCTTGCCTTCTGCATTGCCTCTTGCTTGCTCTCTGCATTGCTCTCTGCTTGCCTCTCTGCTTTGTCTCTCTCATTCCTGTCTCTTCCTTTGGTCTCTGCATTGCCTCCTGCTTGCCTCTCTCATTCTCTCTCATTGGGCCCCCTCATTGCCTTTCCTTCTTGCCATTGCCTCGTTGCATTTCTCTCATTTTCTCTGCATTGTCTCTCTGCATTGCCTCTCTGCATTGCCTCTCTGCATTCTCTCTTTGCCTCTCTACTTCTGCTTTCCTCTCTGCATTGCCTCTCTGCATTGTCTCTCTGCATTGCCTCTCTGCATTCCTCTCATTGCTCTCTGCATTGCCCCTCTTGCTTCCTGTCTTGCATTGCTCCTGCATTGCCTCTCTTGTTCTCTGCATTGCCTCTCGCTTGCCTCTCTTCATTCCCTCTCTGCCTCTCTGCATTGCTCTGCGCATTGCCTTCTCATTGCTCTCACATTGCCCTCTCATTGTCTCTCTTGCATTCCTCTCTGCTTCCTCTCTGCATTGCTCTCTGCTTGCATTCTCTTGCATTGCTCTCTTGCTTGCCTCTCTGCTTGCCTCTCTGCATTGCTCTCTCATTGCCTCTCTGCATTGTCTCTCTGCATTCCTCTCTGCATCTCTCCACTCTGCATTCTCTTGCCTTCTCTCTGCATTGCTCTCTGCATTGCCTCTCTGCATTGCTCTCGCATTGCCTCTCTGCTCTGCCTCTTCCCGCATTGCCTCTCTGCATTGTCTCTCTGATTCTCTTCCTCTGCATTGCCTCTCACATTGCCTTTGCTTGCTTGCCCCACTCTCTGCATTGCCTCTGCATTGACTCTCTGCTTCCCTTTCCGCTTGCTTCTGCCTTTGCATTCCCTTGCTTCCTCTGCATTCCCTGCTTTCCTCTCTCTTTCTCTTTGCATTGCCTTGCATTGCCTCTCTGCATTTCCTTATTGCCTCTCTGATTGCCTCTCTGCATTGCCTCTCTGCATTGCCCTCTGCTTGCTCTCTGCATTGCCTTTCTTTGCCTCTCTCATTTCTCTGTTCTCTCTGCACATTGCCTCTCTGCATTGCCTCTCTCATTGCCTCTCTCATTGCCTCTGCATTGCCTCTCTGCATTGTCTCTCTGCTATTGCCTCTCTCATTGCTCTCTGCATTGCCTCTCTATTGTCTCTCTCATTGCTCCTCCTGCTCTCTCTGCATTGTCCTCTCTGCATTGCCTCTCCCATTGCCTCTCTGCATTCCTTCTGCATTGCCTCTCTGCATTGCTCTTGCATTGCTCTCTGCATTGCCTCTTGCATGTCCTCTTGCTTTGCCTCTCTGCATTCCTCTATTGCCCTCTTGCCTTGCTCTGCTTGCCTTTTCTCATTGCTTCTGCCTGCATTGCCTCTCTGCATTGCCTCTTGCCTGCCTCTTTCCTCTCTGCTCTGCTCTGCATTGGGCCCCTCTGCATTGCTTCTGCATTTGTCCTCTCTGCATTGCCTTCTGCATTGCCTTCTGCATTGTCTCTCTCATTGCCTCTGCATTGCCTCTTGCTTTCCTCTTGCATTCCTCTCTGCATTGCCTCTCTGCATTGCTCTCTTTCCCTTTATTGCCTCTCTCCTTTGCCTCTCTCTTGCCCCTCTTTGCCTCTTGCATTGCCTCTATTGTCTCTCTCCTCTGCCTTTCTCTCTGCATTGCTCTTCTGCATTTCCTCTCTCTGCATTGCTCTCTGCATTCTCTTTGCTCTCTGCATTTCTCCATTGCTCTTGCATTTCTCTTGCTTCTTCTCTCATTGCCTCTCTGATTCCTCTCTTGCTCTCTGCTTTGCCTCTCTGCATTGCCTCTCTGCATTGCTTCTCTGCATTGCCTCTCTGCATTGCCTCTCCATTGCCTCTTGCATTGCCTCTCTCTTTCTCTCTTTTTCTCTCTGCATTGCCTCTTCTATTGCCTCTCTGCTTGCCTTCCTGCATTGCTCTCTCTCTTCTTGCCTCTCTGCATTTCCTCTCTGCATTGCTTCTCTGCATTGCCTCTCTGCATTGCCTCTCTGCTTTGCTTTCTTTGCCTCTCTCATTTCCCCTCATTGCCTTCTTGCATTGCTCTCTGCTTCTCTCTCATTGCTCTTGCATCTCTCATTCCTCCTCATTCTCTCTGCTTCTTGATTGCCTCTGCATGCTCTTGATTTCTCCTCTGCATTGTTCTCTGCTTTCTTTTCCCTCTCATTTCCTTCATTGCTTGTATTCTCTTCTCTTCCATCTCCTTTAGTCTCTCTCTTGCTCTCTGCATTGCCCTTTTTGCTTCTCTCTGCTTGCTCTTTCTTGTTGCCTCTCTCATTGCCTTTGCATTGCCTCTCTTTGCCTTCCTCTGCATTGCCTTCTGTTCTCTCTTGCCTCTTCATTGCTTTTGCATTGCCTCTCTGCATTGCCCTCTGCATCCTTCTCTGCTTCCTTTGCTTCTCTCTCATTGCCTCTGCATTGCCTTTGATTCTCTTCTGCATTGCCTCTCGCATTGCCCTTGCTTGCCTGTCTGCATTCTCTCTCTCCTGCATTGCCTCTCTCCTCTCTGCATTGCCTCTCTCCCTTCCTCCGCATTGCTGCCTCATTGCTTCTCTCTGCATTGCTCATTCCTTCTGCATTCCTCTCTTTCCCCTCCTGCATTGCCTCTCTGCGCTTCTCTCATTGCCTTCTCTGCTTCTCTGCATTCCTCTCTCTTGCATTGCCTCTGCATTGCCTCTCTCATTGCCTCTCTATTGCCTCTGCATTCTCTCTTGCATTGCCTCTCTGCATTCTCTCTCACTGCATTGCCTCTCTCTTCTCGCTTGCCTCATTGCTCTCTCGCTTGCCTCTCTGCATTGCCTCTTCATTGCCCTCTGCATTGTCTCTCTGCATTCCCTCTCAGCTCTGCATTGCCTCATTCCTTGCATTCCTCTCGCATTGCCTCCTTTCCTGCATTTCTCTCTGCTTCCTCTCTGCATTTCCTCTCTGCATTGCCTCTCTGCATTGCCTCTGCATTGCTCTCTCTTGCTCCGCATTGTCTCTCTTGCCTCTCTGCATTGCCTCTCTGCATTGCCTCTCGATTGCCTCTCTGCATTGCCTCTCTGCTTTCTCTCTGACTGCCTCCTGCATGCTCTCTGATTGCCTCTTATTGCCTCTCTGCATTGCCTCTCTGCATTGCCTCTCTGCATTGCCTCTCCTTTTCCCCTGCATTCCTCTCTGCTTCTCTCTGCATTGCCTGCTTCTCTCTCATTGCTCTCTCGCCTTGCTTCCTATTGCCTCTCTGTCTTCCTCTCTGCCTCTCTCACTTCTTCTCTGCATTGCCTCTCTGCATGCCTCTCAATTGCTCTATGCAGCCTCTCATTGCCTCTCTGCATTGCCTCTCTGCATTGCCTCTCTGCCTCTCCTCATTGCCTTCTGCATTGCCTTCTCTTGCTTCTGCATTGCCCTGCATTGCTTCTCTTTGCCTTCTCATTGCCTCTCTGCTTGCCTCTTGCATTGCCTCTCTGCTTGCTCTTGCACTCTTCATTCCATTGCCTCTCTGCTGCCTCTGCCTTGCCTCTCTGCTTGCCTTCCCCTTTCATTGCCTCCTCTGCTTCTCTTCTCTCTATTCTCTCTGCATTTTCTTGCTCTGCTTGCCTCTCTGCATTGTCTCTTCTTCTGCATTGCCTCTTGCTTCCTCTCTCTTGCCTCTCGCTTGCCCCTCTGCATTGCCTCTCATTTCTTGTCTCTCTGCATTGCTCTCTGCATTCGTCTCTCTCATTGCCTCTCTGCATTGCCTCTCTGCATTGCCTCTCTGCCTCCTGCATTGCTCTCTGCTTGCCTCTTTTTCCCCTGCATTGCTCTCTCTGCCTGCTCTCTCATTTGCTCTTCATGCTTGCTCTCTGCATTGTCTCTCTGCATTTCTCTCTGCATGCCTCCATTGCTCTCTTTTGCCTTCTTCGCATTGCCTCTCTGCATTCTCTTGCATTTTCTCTCATTGCCCCTCTCATTGCTCTCTTCTTTCTTGCTTGCCTCTCTGCTTGCCTCTCTGCATTGCCTCTCTGCATTTTCTCATTGCCTCTCTGCTTGCCTCTTGCATTGCCTCTCTGCCTCTGCATTGCCTCTTGCATTGCCTCTCTGCATTGCCTCCTTCTCTTTTTCTCTCTGCATTTCCTTCTTGCCTCTCTGCTCTCTGCCTTGCCTCTCGCATTGCCCTCTGTTTCTTCTTGCATTGCCCCTTGCATTGCCCTCTGCATTGCCTCTCTGCATTGTCCTCTCTGCCATTCCTCTCTTGCTTGCCTCTCTGCATTGCCTCTCTGCATTGCCTTCTCTGCATTCCTCCCCTGCATTGCCTCTCTGCATTCCCTCTGCATTGCCTCTCGCATTTCCTCTGGCCTCTCCTGCCTCTGCTTGCCTCTCTGCATTGCCTCTCTGCATTCCTCTCTGCTTCCCTCTGCATTTCTCTCTGCATTGCCTCATCTTCTTCCTGTCTCTGCTTGCCTCTGCATTTCTCTCTGCTTGCCTCTCTCTTGCCTCTTGCATTGCCCTTTTTTCTCTCACTGCTTCCTTGCATTGTCTCTGCTGCTCTCTGATTGCTTCCTGCATTGCCTCTCTTGCATTGCTCTTGCTTGCCTCTTCATTGCTCTCTGCATTGCCTCTCTGCTTGCCTCTCTGCTTTGCCTCTCTGTTGCTCTTGCATTGCCTCTTGCTTGCCTCTCTCTTGCCTCTGCATTGCTCTGCATTGCCTCTGCATTGCCTCTCTGCATTGCCTCTCTGCATTTCTCTCTCATTGCTCTCTGCTGCTCTCTGCATTGTCTCTCTGCATTGCCTCTCTGCAGCTCTCTGCATTTCTCTGCTCTCTTGCTTGCATTTCCTCTGCATTGCCTCTCTGCATTGTCTCTCTGCATTTCTCTCTGCATTGTCTCTCTGCATTGCCTCTCTGCATTTCTCTGCATGTCTCTCTCATTGCCTCTCTCATGCTCTCTGTCTGCATTTCTCTGCATTCCTCTCATTGCCTCTCGCATTGTCTCTCTGCATTGCCTCTCTGCATTGCCCTCTGTCATTGCCTCTCTGCATTGCCTCTCTGCATTCCTCTCTGCATTGCCTCTCTAAACCTCTTCTGCATTGCCTCTCTGCTTTGCCTCT
>CM031600.1:84010052-84020052 GCA_018398815.1 Conus ventricosus
TAAGATTTTCCAAGATATGTTGTAGTCTGTGTTTTTATCTTTAAGTTTCCAAATGTATTTACTCAGTTCTGTTTGGTTTTTATATTTTTCTTTATTGAATGATTGTTTATGGCTTGCATATCTAGTTTTGAATTGGTTTTCAGTGATACCTACATATGTTTCTTCTGCGTTCTCTGATGTCACAGTGGCTTGGTACACAATGTTGTTGTAAAGGCATTTGTTGCTTTGCAAGATTTCCTTTCGTCGCCCTCATTTTTCTCTGTGCTGCTTTTCATTTTATTTGCTGAATCAATGGCATTTTTAAGATTCGGCATACATGTACAGAGATGACGGCCTTGCCGCTCTGAATGACAACCCTAGGAATATTGAAAATAAGAAAAAAGAATTGTGTAAAATTTTCCACAACCAAAACTTAAAAATTACCATAGAGCAAACAAAAAGATAGTGAACTATTTAGACATAACGTTAGACCTCAACCAACATACATATAAACCATACAAGAAACCAAATGATACGCCTGTTTATGTAAACATCAAAAGCAACACCCACCCTCCATACTGAAAACAATACTCAGAAGCATAAATAAAAGACTATCCAATTTGTCATGTAACGAAACAGTATTCAACAAGGCTACAGCTGAATACCAAGAGGCGTTACATAAAAGTGGCTACAATTATGAACTACGATACGATCCAGACAATGATACAAAAAGATGCAGAAAGAACAGAAAAAGGAAAACCATATGGTACAATCCCCTATATGATGCAAGAGTCAAAACAAACGTAGAGAAAGAATTCTTTAAAATCTTGACATCATTTTTCGCAAACGACCACAAATTATTTAAGATATTCAACAAAAACTACATCAAATTATCATATTCATGTATGCCGAATCTTAAAAATGCCATTGATTCAGCAAATATAATGAAAAGCAGCACAGAGAAAAATGAGGGCGACGAAAGGAAATCTTGCAACTGTACCAAAAAGAACAGTGTCCCCTAAGCAACAAATGCCTTTACAACAACATTGTGAGCGTGTGTGTCTATATATGTGTACAAAGAACTGACACACGAAGAGAAAAGAAAAAGCAATTTAAATATTCATCATTCGACCTAGGGGAATAATCTCTTTGAAAACATTTAATATTTTTTGTGGCTATTTATGTGCAAAATAACCCCCGTCCCACGACAGTGGCAAACAACCAACAAAATCCTACTGAAACAAAACAAAACAAAAAAACCCAGTCTGTCCATTTATTTCCCAAGAGTTATTTCTATTTGTTTCATTGCTATACTTTTCATTAAAAAAAAATTCGTTTTTCAATGTTAAGCTTTTGTACTCTTTTTCATTTTGGCGGTAGTTTGGCAAAGGGAGGGACCGGAGACTTGGAGGAGAGGGGAGAGGGAGGGGAAAAGAATGCTGGGATGGGGGGAGGGGGGAGGTGAGAGTTCCCACATACTCCCAGCCTTATAGCTGGGTTGCATCATGATCGCCATAATTCCTTTGGCATCACGCTCCATAGAGAAAAAAAAATTAACCTTTTGGCAACAGTGAGGTAGTAACACTTATCACAGCCAGGCTCACGATTGACTCGGCATTGCTTCATCAGCTGAAGTGGTGCCATTGCTGAAGCTGCTTCATTACAGGGAGTTGAAAACATGTATGACAAAAGATTAAACCTCTGGCCATGCTGGTTTATTTCACCCACACAAACGAGCGAGAGAATCTCTTCCAAAAGAGAATGACTGCAAAAATCTAACGACTGTGACAAGTGCTGCAATTCCAGAATGTGCCCGGACAGGTTAAGCGTATGACCTCCCTGTGACCTTCACTGTGACCTGCGCTGTGGTCTAGTGGTAGGCCAGCCATATAGAGGTGGATGCCTACACCAAAAGCAATGTGGTGATAACGGCGCGATGACGGGGATTACATCAGTGACAGTGAAGATGGCCACACCATCAGCAATAGCTGCTTTTGCTGTGCTAAATGGTGAGTGACAGCAGATATCGGAAACGTTTCCATACTTCACCCGCCAGCTTTACCTGTGTGATGATTATCACTCGTCTGTGGTCGCCTCCACTCTAAATGATGTCATCATTTTTCATTCTGCCGTTACAGCACCGCTCGGCGCACAGCTCACGGGTCACACAAGGTGTGGCTGCAACTGTCTGTCTGGAGGCCAGCAGTTCTAGAACACCAGCATTTGTCATCGCCAGTTGAGTTTATGGTCACTCGCTTAACAAAAGAGTAGAGTTTAAATGTTCTGTACTCAGGGGTCTATGAAGGGTGTGTAAGTCTTCTATGTAACAGTCTTCATAACATTGTTCAGTGTTCTGTACTCAGGGGTCTATGAAGAGTTTGTAAGTCTTCTATGTGTCAGTCTTCATAGCAGTGTTCAATGTTCTGTATTTCGGGGTCTATGAAGTGTTTGTAAGTCCTCTATGTAACAGTCTTCATAACATTGTTCAATGTTCTGTATTCCGGGGTCTGTGAAGAGTGTGTACGTCTTCTATGTAACAGTCTTCATAGTATTGTTCACAAGCCAAAAAGTCACGTAACCTTGAACGACGTGCCAAGACATGAAGGTCACAACATTTCAATCAACATGAGCGCTGAAAATAAACAACTACATCCAATTTTCAAGTCTTCAACCTAAAAGTTGATACAAATCAGCATGAAAATCGGAAGTCATCTACACTCTCCTTTCCCCCACCCCCTTCTTCCTTCACTTCTCTCTCTCTCTCCCCCCCCCCCCCTTTCGACAGGAGCACTGATGTGGTGATGGAACTCCCCAAGCGACGAAAGACATGGGTGGTTACATGCCGTCCTATTAATATTGTAAACCATGCATAGGGAAAGAGGTAGGGTGAAGGGGAGGGGGGGGGGGGGGGGCGAGGGGCTGGAGCGGGAGGGGAAAAAGGGGGAAGTGGAGAGAATTGTGGGAGGAGGGAATAGCTGGAGGCATCCCTTTGCCACCCTCCCTTCTCCAAGTCTCTGCCTTGGCAAGGAAAAGAATGGACGGTCAAATGTTGACCACAATCAATACGGGTGAAGGATGCGTGCAGGAATGGACGATCAAATGTTGACCACAATCAATGAGGGTGAAGGATGCGTGCACGGAATGGGGGGGGGGGGGGGGGTAGGAAAGGGAAGCAGGGGGTGAAGGAAGAGGGAGACACGGGAGAAGGTAACGGGAGGGTGGGGGTAGGAGCTGCACTGGTGCACTCTTGCCCCCTCCCCCCCCCCCCATTCCCACCTTCCCCTCCCCTCCCCCTCCCCGTTCCACTTTCCTCACAGAGTTTTGTATTCAAGCGAAATTTTGCAGTAAGCGACCTGTCTTGCCTCTGTGGCATGGCATGATAAGCCAGGCAGTAAGATGCCTTTCTTCCTGGAACGAAGCACTTGATAGCAGCTCGAAACAGGCGGGATGTGTGGGGGGTGGGAGGGGGGGGGGGGGCGGGTGTTGTGGACAGTTTTTGTTAGGGTGAGTGTGGGAAGAGTGAGGAAGCGGTTGTTGTTATGGCAGGGAGTGGGAGGAGTATGGTGTGGATGGACAAGTCCATAATTTCCTTCAAGACAGCTGTCTTTTACCGAATTCCAATGAGATTGTATACGTCATTTTGGGGTTTTATACAGTGCTGTGGAAACTTAATGGTTAGATTTTAGGATTAAATTTTCTCCGGAACCTCGTAAGACTTTGCATGACTGGGTTTGGGCTTTCTACAAATTGAAGTAGTTTGTTTGGGGGCCTAATGTTGTTCATTGGAAAGCGAGAGAGAGAGAGAGAGAGAGAGAGAGAGAGAGAGAGAGAGAGAGAGAGAGAGAGAGAAGAGAGGACAGAGAGAGAGAGAGACAGAGAGAGAGAGAGAGAGAGAGAGAAAAGAGAGAGAGAGAGAGAGAGAGAGAGAGTGAAATATGATACTTTCGTATAAGAACAACACTGCAACAAATTGAATCCACCATGCCTGCCCGATGTTTCTATACATTGGATACATCAGACTGTTTTCAACAAATCGACTGGCCATAGCTTTTGAGACCCAATGTGTTTCATTTGGGCAAATCAGGACTTTGGACAAACTGGGCAGGAACAAGGTGCCATCTGTGAAAACATGCATGCTTGCATTACTTTAAATCCCATTCCACACAACACGCATTAGTCTGCCATCGTAGGTTAAATGGGCCGATAAAAAAGCCCACACATAAACAAAACAATAACAAAAGCAAAACACGACAACCAATCATACAAACAACAACAGCTAAAAAATGTGCTAAATGATGACATGTATATACATCCCTTAAGACAGAAGGTGGCTGCATTAATGGCGGAATTTAAAACGGCTGAACATGCACACAAAAAATCTCCAAGGGTGAGCCTTGGAGTTGTAGTTTAGGAATGAAGAAGAAGAAGAAGAAGAAGAAGAAGAAGAAGGAGAAGGAGGAGGAGGAGGAGGAGGAGGAGAAGAAGAAGAAGAAGAAGAAGACTAAGAAGGAGAAGAAGAGGGAGAAAAGACACAGAAAGAAGAAAATCAAAAGAACATCAACGCAAGAGCAAGAAAAGCAATAGTAGTCAGGCAATGACAGCACTGGTTTGTAGAGGAACAGGGTCGAGATGACGTGATTTATTTGTGTGTGTGTGCGTTTTTGCCATTAATTTTTTCAGAAACTTGACATCTCGCCACCCGCAGGCGACATCACATGCGACAGACCAGTGTCTCACTTTCTTAATCTCCTAACCAGTGTGATTGCAGTCCGTTATCTGTCTGACACATTCTCCAGCCTAAGCGGAGGTTGCCAACAACACAGAGCCTCGTCTTCACATCGAGAACCCACCTGATTTGTCGCCATGTTGTTTTCCTTTTGGATTTCCGGTTTCCACTGTTCCACACCAGGGGGGACATTGATCCACAAACAGTTCCATGCTCCCCCTTTAGAACAGTTTACAATCTAAGAACATCTCGAGATATTAGCTGACAATACATGCTTCCCCCCTCCAAAAAAAAAAAAAAAGAAAAAAAAAAAAGAAAAAAAAAAGAAACAAACCTATAATGCTTAGAAAACCAGAGGATACAGAAATTATCAGAAGCAGGCTTAAAACTAGACAATCGACTGATCCAGAAAAAAAAAACGGACTTTGGGGCAAAAGATTATCAATGAAACGACCTGAAGCCAGTGAAGATGAGGAAGAGAGAGAGGAGCGAAAAACAGAAAAGCAGGATCCAAACGGAGTGACTGAGGGCGGAAAACGAAGCAACATTTAGAAAGAGAGGGAGCTAGTTACCGCCAAGGACACAGACAAACAGAGTACAGGGCAAAACAAATGGAAGTGAGCCATATTCTGTTGCCGAATTGTTGACCTTCACCACATCTAACACAGCGGTGAGGTGGCCCATGTCAAAAATAATCTGTAATAAGATCACACAAGAAGCTGGCATCGCCATGTTGTTTTTGCTGTCAGACAGCAAAGTGTACCACAGCCAAAAAAGTAGAATGCAGAGAGAGAGAGAGAGAGAGAGAGAGAGAGAGAGAGAGAGAGAGAGAGAGAGAGAGAGAGAGAGAGAGAGAGAGAGAGAGAGAGTTCAGGCAGACAGGCAAGCAGAGAGACAGGTTGGTAAATAAAGAATGAGCGTTTGAGATATTCAAAAACTTGAGAGAGAGAGAGAGAGAGAGAGAGAGAGAGAGAGAGAGAGAGAGAGAGAGAGAGACAACGGGGAAGAGAGACAACGAGAGAGAGAGAGAGACAGACAGACAGACAGACAGACAGACAGACAGACAGATGAACAGATGGCCAGAAAGACAGAAAAAGTAAGAGACAGAGAGAGAGAAGGCAAGAGAGAGAGAGAGAGAGAGAGGGAGAGAGAGAGAGAGAGAGAGAGAGAGAGAGAGAGAGAGAGAGAGAGAGAGACAGACAGACAGACAGACAGACAGACAGACAGACAGACAGACAGAGAGGTCAGGGAAATAATGTGTGATTTATGATACGATTAAGTCTTTTTTTGTCAGGGTTGAAAGCAAGTTTTATCTCCCCCTTTCTTCATCTCCGGTCTTTCGTACTTACTTTGACCATTACGCAGAAATGGAAGTGAGCCATATTCTGTTGCCGAATGGTTGACCTTCACCACATTTAACACGGCGGCGAGGTCGCCCACGTCAAAACTCATCAGTGATAAGATCACCAAAGACTGGCTGGTGTTGCCCCAGTGTTTTCGCTGTCACAGTGCAAAGTGTACGGCAGCCAACGGAAAGCACTTGCTGCCAAGAGCTGTAAGGATGGTACGTACACACAGCAGGCGATGAAAACATGATGTTTGATACTATCTACAGTCAGAGAGGATGGCTAAGGGGCAGGACGGGGGGTGGGGGGGGGGGGGGTCGGATGTGGCGGAGAGGATGGTACGGGCAGGGGAAAGGTGGTAGGGGAGGGGCGGGGTGTGCTAACCCCCTCCCTGTTCTTCTCCCTTTTCACCTCCCTCCACCTCCCCCCCCCCCTTTCCTCCACTCCCTGCCTCCTTCCCATCACCCCACCCCAACCTCAGCCTCTTCCTTTCTGCTCTCTCCTCATGGAGTCTCGGGGCCAGGTAAAGTGTCGCATCAGGAGACCTGTATTGCATCACTAGCAGGATAAGTGGGGCATTACAAGGCCTGTCTTAACGAAATGAAGCACTTGGTAGCGGGCAGAAGTGGGAGGGGGCAGTGGTGGAACAGGCGACTGGACGATGGTTGAACTTTTCTTAGGATGGCTTGGAGGAATAGTGGAGGAGATTGACATGGAAACAGAGCCCAGAGAGAGAGAGAGAGAGAGAGAGAGAGAGAGGGGAACAACTCTCGTGTGTCCTTTGTGACTGCTGTCTTTTTACCAAATTCCCCTGAAATCGTAAATGACGTCTGGGATATCATGGGGTTCAGTGGGCAATGAATACGTTGAGTTCTATTTCAGGATTTTTGTCATCTATTTCGTAAAAATTTGCTTGTTTCATTTTTGGTTGTCTCTTACATGAAAAGATGTCTCTGAGAGAGAGAGAGAGAGAGAGAGAGAGAGAGAGAGAGAGAGAGAGAGAGAGAGAGAGTGAGTCACCTCCCCATCTAGCCTCACTTCATTCAGCTCCTCCCCCATAGGAACAGGCTGACTGCTGTCTCTGTCAAGATTTATCGCATTTCGCCAAGGCTGAGCCAACACAGACGGTATGGGGGTCATGACCAAGAATGACATTATTGGCTCAAGTCTTTCTCTTGCCGCTGAATCATTACCAGGACAGTGCCATTGGCCTTGACCACAATGGAGGTATCAGGAAGAAATGGGTGTGCAGCAAGAAGTCGGTTACTTTGCACTGACCCCTCCAAGCTCAAGCTCAAGCTCTCTCACTCTCTCTGTCTGTTTGTCTCTCGATCTGTCTCTGTCTGTCTGTCTGTCTGTCTGTTTCTCTCTCACTCTCTCTGTCTGTCTGTCTCTGTCTGTCTGTCTGTGTCTGTCTGTGTCTGTCTTTGTCCGTTTCTCTTCTCCTCTGTCTCTGTCTCTGTCTCTGTCTCTCTCTCTCTTGTCTCTCTCTCTCTCTCTCCTCTCTCTCTCTCTCCTCTCTCTCTCTCTCCTCTCTCTCTCTCTCTCTCTCTCTCTCTCTCTCTCTCTCTCTCTCTTCCCCTATCGTCTTTAATTCCCGCCTGTCATCGTCTGTGTGATGGTATGTTGTGATATGAGCTTTTCAGCTTTTCACACAGACACACGCACACACACACACACACCACACACACACACACACACACACACACACACACGCACACGCACATGCACACACATACACATACACACACACACGCACGCACATATGTGTGTGTGTGTGGGGGGGGGGGGGGGGGGCGTGCGCGCACGCGCGCGTGTGTGTTTGGAAGGAAAAACGATAGACGTTCAGGAAAGAAAAACCATGCACACGTATCTGATCTAGGGGATCACAGTCTATGAAAGCATTTCATATTTTGTCTATCGCTGTATTCGTTCATTTACGTACAAAGCAACCTTCGCCCCACTCCAAAAACAAACAACAAAGAAAAAACAAGTCCTACCAAACCAAATCTTATTGATATATTTTCCCAATTTTATTTTATTCATTTTTTTTTTGTCATTCAGCTTTTGTGTTATGTTCCATTTCGCTGGAAGAGTGGCGAGGCGAGGGACGGGGGTCAGATGGAAGAGGGGTGAAGGAGGATGCATGGAGTTGGGGGCACGAGGCCACACAGACTCCCAGCCTTAGGGCTGGTTTGCATCAGGACTGCCGGAAATCTTTTGGCATCACGCTTCTTCCCATGAAAGATTAACACTCTGGGCACCACAGAGGCAATGACGTTCACAGCCAGGCGCAGCGTTGACGTTGACGTCTCTCCACCGACTGAAGTGGTGCCACTGTTGAACATTTGATCACTGCTTTATTGTGGGAAGAAGAGAAAACCCATGATAAGGTTTTAACCTATTTTAGCATACAACCATGCTGCTTTGTTTCACACGCAAAGGAGCGAGAAAATGGCTATAGGAAGAATGGAGGTTACACGCATTTGGAAAGAGAATGAGTGCAAACATCTAATAAAGGTGATCATGGCTGCAATTCCAGGACAGGCGATGCTCGAAGAGGTTGACGGTTTTGACCACTCTTCGAGCTGCGCAGCGGTCAGCACTGTGAATTAATGATTGGCGAGCTTTGAGCTGTAAGAGGTCGATGCCTACACCAAAACTAACGTGGTAATGGCTATAAGATGACGAAGGTTACATCAGTTACTGTGGAGATGGTTTCACTACGAGCATTAGCTGCTTTGGTAGTAGCAGCAGTGAGCGACTACGAATATCGGAAACATTACCATCACTCACTATAGGCACTACCTTTGCAGATATCACCCACAGTGTAGCGACCTCTACAGTAATTGATAGACTTACTTTCACTGTGCAGCCACAAGGAAGTGTGCAGGATAGATCACAGTGCGTCTGGCGGCTTATACAAAGAGCCTTTGCAGCCTTGCTCTTTGGACATCAGCTGTGTGAGAATGCCAGCTTTTGTCAGCGCCAGCTGAGTTGACAGTCACTTCTTATCATATTCCACGACCTTGAGGCAACACACTTTGCTTAATCCATAGTGATTGGAGTCTTCCATTTTTAATATTTAGTTTCATCATTCAACCTATTTTGCCCCATTTTCTCCTTTCTCTCTTCCCCCCCCCCCCCCCCCCCCCCCCCCCCCCCCCCCCCCCTTGCTGACAATACGGTCTCTTTCCGTCAAGGTCAATCTGTTGTCAGGGTAAGAATGGGACTTTTTCTGCCCCGACCGGCTCCTACCCAGAGTTGAGTTTGCTGCGGAGTCAGTTGGGAAGACTGGGACCACACAGTCGAGTTTCATCCACTTAATGGATGCGTTTCTGAGAGTGTTGCTCAAATTTCCTGACCAACACTGCAGGTGCCTGTATCTCTCGGGCCTGGTTGACGCCGGGATATATTATGAAAGGAAGCGTAGAGTACAGCCCTGTCATGTAGTCTCAGACCGAAATGGAAATCCGTAGCATCATCTTAATCATCCTAATTCTCATCGATCAGCATAAAAAAGTCTCAAGTTCTGTGGCCCTTCGTGCCCTGCTCTCATGGTGACCTCAATCTCGATGTCCTCTCCGCGTCTGTGGCATTGGTTTGGTTCCATCGGGGTCACCGGTATCAGCGAGTCCATGGGAGCTGTCGTTGGACGGACGTGGTGGCGCCCTCCGGAGGAGAGCTCACTCACGCCGGCTCCGCGACTAAGCAATTATTGTCGTCCGTAGGAGGCTTAGTAGGTGGTGTCCTGCGTATGTTTGATCAGAACAGGCGCCACTGAACACCACCGAAGTGACTCGGCAGCAGTGCAGTGTCTCCTCTGGTGGGTTGCCTCTTGACGACTTGACACTGACTGCTCCCTGTGGATTGCCGGTGCCGGGGCTGCGGCGGAGCCGACCGGGCTGTGGCTGCAGACGGGGTGTCGGAATGAGCGGTGTGGGTGCAC
>CM031600.1:84025052-84035052 GCA_018398815.1 Conus ventricosus
TCTCATACGAACGCTGATACATGTCCACAATTTTGCACACCAGGGTCGCCTTTGCAATAATGGTGCCAAGCAGTTTTTTTTCGTGCTCAATCGCCTTGCTCCCTAAGAGAAGGTCAGACCCGTGATCGCTGGAATCTCATACTTACCTCTTCATGCAGTAAAGACCGCAATATTGTCAACGAGATCTTCCTGCCACCGCGGGTTTGGTTTAAGATAGACATGTAGAACACCTCCCTGGAGTTGCCTGCAAACGAGACAGCACGCGCCAACAGCAGTTATGGCCCTTCCTGCTCATGGTTCTTTATCTGCCTATGGGTGAATCGCTTGGACTACAGCTGTTTCTAGAATGCTAGCGTTTGTTTGTTTACGCGCCTGTTGATATGACCGTCCGTCTTCTTGATCCCCGAGGTGGGAACAGTTCGAATCGCAGGTCCTTAAGGCAACAGAGTTGGAGTACACTGAGTGTGTGGAGGTTTTCCATTGAAACGTTGGCTTCATCGCCACCTACCAGCCTCACCCTCTTCCCTACACCTTTTTGGCTCCCCCACCCCAACCTCTTACCCTCTCACCTCCACGTTCTTTCCATCAGGGTCTGGACAGGTGGGGTGGTGGATATCTGCTTGCTTTATTGACATAATTACAGCATTATCTATCTATCCTGCATCACTATCCCATTTTGGCACCTTGGACCCAAAACCAGACGCAGTAAGCGTGGGAAGTAGGAATCCTATAAATTCAAGACTGCCCTGTTCTTCTCCCTTTCACTCCTTCTCTCTATCCCGGGCCTCTCCTATTCCCCCTGGCTCTTATGCCCCCTCCCATTCCATACCCCTCCACCCCAATCCCCACCTGCCTCCGCCCCCCCCCTCCCCCGCCCAAAAAAGAAAAAAAAGAAAAAGAAATAAAAATAAAAAGAAACAGAAGAAAGAAAAATCAACGAGAGCACTGAATTACCAAAACAGGCTCCGAGCGACAAGAAGAGTGGATGGTTAATACCGACCAAATATCCGAAAGGCATGGGAGTATGTACACATTTGTGTGCTCATATGTGTTGGGGGAGGGGGGTGGGGGTGGGGGTAGGGAGTCAGGAGGGGCGAAATGGAGAAGAATGGGGGTTAGAGGGGAGTAAGAAGGGCAGCATAGGTGGCCTCCCTTGCCATTCTTCCCCTCCTCGCCATTTCTCGAACCACGGAAGAACTGGAGAGGTTTGAAGGGGGTGGGGGAGGAATGGGTGGTGGGGAAAAGGGGGAGATAAAAGAGGGTAGGGAAGCATGAGGTGGTAGGAGATGGGTAAAGACGAACGGGAAGAAGGGGCCGGAGCCGGGGGTGGGGTGGGAGTGGGGGTGGGGGTGGGAGGGAGTGCAGATGGAGGAGAGGTGGGGGCCTTGGGGATAGCACTAGTAGCACCCCCCCCCCTCACCCACCCGCTTCCCCTTCTGCACTTTATCCACGAGTCTAGGGGGGGGGGGGGGGGGGGGGCATGCCAAAGTGTGGCATTAGGAGAACTGTATTGCCTCGCGCGCATGATGAGGATTCGGGCACTAAGAGACCATTCTTGCCGAAATGAAAAGCTTGATAGCAGATGGAAGCGGGGGTAATTTTGTCGGGGGTGGGGGAGGGGGGGGGGAGGAAGGAGGGAGGAGAGGGGGCAGAGAATAAAAAAGGGGGTGGGGCAACTCCTGGCTTCCTTCGTGACAGCTGTCTTTCTACCCAATTTCCACTGAAATCGCGAACGTCTTTCGGGGGGTTTTACATAGCGCTGTGAGCAAAGAATACTTGGATTTGGGGATTTTCCACCCTTCGTTCGCGTAAAAATGTACATGATTAGTTTTTTGTTTTGTCTTTTAAAAAGAAATCCTTTTGGGGGGGCGATCTCACGATGTTCAGAGTATGGAGGAGAGAGGAGAGAGAGAGAGAGGAGAGAGAGGAGAGAGAGAGAGAGAGAAGGAAGTGGAGGGAGAGAGAGAGAGAGAGAGTAGAATGAAAAAAATGTAGCAAAACGAAATCCTTCCTTCGGAACAAAATAAACGACTATTGCATTACACATATTTGCACCCGCCTCTCTCTCTCTCTCTCTCTCTCTCTCTCTCTCTCTCTCTCTCTCTCTCTCTCTCTCTCTCTCTCTCAGACACACACACACACACACACACACACACACACACACACACACACCACACACACACACACACACACACACACACACACACACAAGCGCGTGTACGAGTGTGCACACGCACATGATACAAAAAAAAAAAGTGTTTTAAGCACACGTATGCCAGCACTCGGTATTTCCTTCGCGCGCGCGCGCATACACACACACGCGCGCGCACGCACTCACGCACGCACGCACGCACACACGCACACATACACACACGCACGCACGCACGCACGCACGCACACACACACACACACATGCGCGTGCGCGCACTCAAGCACATGTGAAAAAAAATGCTACCATAATCTCTCGCCCTAACTTTCGAATTGCAGATAAAAAAAAAGTCCGCGCACATTTGTAGGTGCTGGAACACTGAGGCTATCAGAAGAGGGGATGAGCACCCTGATGCTGGTGGAGATTGGATACCCCAGCTGGCCAGATTGAGAACAGGTCTTCATATCTACGGTTGCGCAACTGAGTAACTAGAGAGAGAGAGAGAGAGAGAGGAGAGAGAGAGGAGACGAGAGAGAGAGAGAGAGAGAGAGAGAGGGAGAGAGAGGAGAGACGAGAGAGAGAGAGAGAGAGAGACAGACAGACAGACAGACAGACAGAGACGGAGACGGAGACGGCCAGCCGGCAGAAATATAAAAGAGAGACACAAAGATGAAAGAGAGAGTGTGTGTCAGAGAGAGAGAGAGAGAGGAGAGAGAGAGAGAGAGAGAGAGAGAGAGAAGAGAGAGAGACAGAGAGAGAGAGAGAGGGGGACAGCAGCCAGCCAGAAAATAAAGAGACATACAAAGATGGAGAGAGAGGGAGAGAGAGAGAGAGAGGTACGGCCAGTCAGCCAGAAAAATAAAGAGAGATACAAAGAGAGAAAGGGAGAGAGTCTCTCTCTCTCTCTCTCTCTCTCTCTCTCTCTCTCTCTCTCTCTCTCTTTTTCACACGCGCGCGCACGCGCACAAAGACTAAGACAGACATACAGAGAGTGAGAAGAGGAGAGAGAGAGAGAGAGAGAGAGAGAGAGGGGGAATGAACAAAGAAGAGAAAGAGAGCTGGAAAAGCAGTTTGAAGGATAGAAAGAGAAGAAGAGAGTGGATGGAACGGGGTTGTGGGATACAGATTTGTGAAAAGCATAGTTGGGGATGGGGAAGGAAGGAGGGGGGGGGTGAGTGGGGGTGAGGGTGGGGGGGGGGGGGGGTGGAAGGCGGACAGTGTATATTCAGCCATAAGACGACAGCCTATCGCCAATGTTCTATGTCTCTCTGTGTGGGTGTCAGCGGGTTTTGATAATAAATTGTATCCTATCTTCTCCAATTGTGAAACTGATATTCCTGTTTTCTGCCAGTCTGTCGTTCGACGTTTGAAAACAAACTTTGTTCAGCCTCTCTTCTTTTTTCTTTCTTTTTTTTTTCTTTGTTTTCCCGCCGATTCAGGCGCATAACAAAGTGTATCTGTATAATGATGCGTTTCCGTTCCAGCAATGTTTTCAATTCTCAAAAAACTGATGTCTCAAAAATGTGATCAGGTAGAAATATTTGCTTAGTCTTGTTATAGAGGATACTTTCAACGATGTTTTGATAAAAAAAAATATCAGTTGCGAAACTGCATCCGAACCAAACACGATCATTCAGTGTAGTTTCATTAAAACAAAAGAGCAGATGAAAGTATTTATGGTTGACACTATATAAATATGTCGTCGAATCTAATCAAATCAAATCAACTTTATTGTCTCAGAAGAAAAATTATGATATTGTCATACACATGTCCATCACAAACAAATAATGACGTTGGTAAAAAAAAAATGCTTTTTCAGATAATAGGCGTCAATAGGCAACAGACGTGAGAGCTGTGTATACCTTCGTGTGTTAAAACAAATCGGTATAACCACATACACACATGGTTGCTCCCTCTCTCTCCCTTTTCCCTGCCCCCTATGCCTTCATTCGTCCTGCACACACACACACACACACACACACGCACACGCACACGCACACGCACACGCACGCACACACACACACACACACACACACACACACACACACACACACACACCACACAACACACACACACATAGATATATATATATATATATATATATATATTATATATATATATATATTATATATATAGAGAGAGAGAGAGAGAGAGAGAGAGAGAGAGAGAGAGAGAGAGAGAGAGAGAGAGATGTAAGTAGGACTATAACCTTCATCATCGCCCATCAATCCTTCCGAAGAATAGGCCTTTAAGAACAATGTACCACAACTTACACTTCGGGGCCCTCCACCTGTTCAGCTGTGCCCAGGTGTGTCCCTTCTGTTCTGGCGTCTGCTTTAAGGTCCCAACACCAGGTGTCTCTTTGTTCGTCTTTACCAGGTGTCTCTTTGTTCGTCTTTACCAGGTGTCTGTTCGTTCGTCTTTACCAGGTGTCTGTTCGTTCGTCTTTACCAGGTGTCTCTTTGTTCGTCTTTACCAGGTGTCTCTTTGTTCGTCTTTACTAGGGTGTCTTTACTTTGTTCGTCTTTACCAGGTGTCTCTTTGTTCGTCTTTACCAGGTGTCTCTTTGTTCGTCTTTACCAGGTGTCTCTTCGTTCGTCTTTACCAGGTGTCTCTTCGTTCGTCTTTACCAGGTGTCTCTTTGTTCGTCTTTACCAGGTGTCTCTTTGTTCGTCTTTACCAGGTGTCTCTTCGTTCGTCTTTACCAGGTGTCTCTTCGTCTTTACCAGGTGTCTCTTTGTTCGTCTTTACCAGGTGTCTCTTTGTTCGTCTTTACCAGGTGTCTCTTTGTTCGTCTTTACCAGGTGTCTCTTCGTCTTTACCAGGTGTCTCTTTGTTCGTCTTTACCAGGTGTCTCTTCGTCTTTACCAGGTGTCTCTTTGTTCGTCTTTACCAGGTGTCTCTTCGTCTTTACCAGGTGTCTCTTTGTTCGTCTTTACCAGGTGTCTCTTCGTCTTTACCAGGTGTCTCTTTGTTCGTCTTTACCAGGTGTCTCTTTGTTCGTCTTTACCAGGTGTCTCTTCGTCTTTACCAGGTGTCTCTTTGTTCGTCTTTACCAGGTGTCTCTTTGTTCGTCTTTACCAGGTGTCTCTTCGTTCGTCTTTACCAGGTGTCTCTTCGTCTTTACCAGGTGTCTCTTCGTCTTTACCAGGTGTCTCTTTGTTCGTCTTTACCAGGTGTCTCTTCGTCTTTACCAGGTGTCTCTTTGTTCGTCTTTACCAGGTGTCTCTTCGTTCGTCTTTACCAGGTGTCTCTTTGTTCGTCTTTACCAGGTGTCTCTTCGTTCGTCTTTACCAGGTGTCTCTTCGTCTTTACCAGGTGTCTCTTCGTTCGTCGTTACCAGGTGTCTCTTCGTTCGTCGTTACCAGGTGTCTCTTCGTTCGTCTCTACTCTGCTTCTGCTTACCACAGGGGCTCCCCTTCAAAGGTTGCCTGGTGATCTTTGACGTGGGGTTCCTAAGAATGTGTCCAGTTCATCTCCATTTTCTTCTGATCTCATCCTTGGCTGGTAGTTGGTGTGTTCTTTGCAACGGATCTGCGTTGCTGATGTTGTCTGATATGTGGAAACTGGATGTATTTTCTGAGGCAGCCCTTGATGAACGAAAGCTCATGATTTATGGCGATTGAGATAGCGAAACCGTATGTAGATAAAATACCTTACTTATTTCGAATGTAACAGATCTTAACCAAAACAACAAACGCTATATGAATACGTGATACATTTGCTGTTCTGACTGTACACAATAAAACAAATTGAAAAAAACAAATCAAGGAAAAATTCGAAATGGATGCAAAATCTGCTTTAAATGAGCTAAGAGGCATCTGTGTCATGTTCATTGACGAACAGTTAAATAATACTTAACAAAAAGCTTGCCAGTTCAATTGAATTCAGGCCTCTTTACATTATGACGCCAAGGACTTTGCAGAAAAGGAAAGTGTGGTATGCATGCCCCTGTCCTCTGAGCCATTCACAGTTGAAAGCAATTGAACATGGATAGAACTTCCCCCTCACGCTCTACCCTCCCCCCTCCCCCCCCCCCCCCCCCCCCCCCCCCCCACCCCCCCCCCCCCCCCCCCCCCCCCCCCCCCCCCCTCTTCCTGCACTCAAACCCAAAACCTTCTTCAGAAGTTCCTTGCACTTCCTTCTCTTTGAGCCCAGAATTTATTGGTCTTGGAATGCATTAGACTGTTGTCACCTAAACCAATGCACAAGCCTTGTTGTCACCTAAACCAGTCCACAAGCCTCCGTTCACCGGCTCCATACACCCTTTGACCTTCATCCAAGTCCATTAGGCTTATCGTAATATGTGATCGTTTACACAGGGCCGGTGGCCGGTCGCCTGTCTTCGTGTTGTCTCCATGGAGGTTTCAGCTGTCTGTGTTGGAGAATGTCTTGACACATTTTGTTTTCTTCTTTTCTTTCAAATTCAGGTCATGCCAGCAATGCTGCTTGGCAAATTGGTATTGAGACTGCAGACAAATATTGGGTACAAGTTGTGTGTGCGCGCGCGCGTGTGTGTGTGTGTGTGTGAGTGTGTGTTTCATGGATGTTTGCCAACAGGGTCTGATTCTTAATGTACTCTGCACCGTGTTTGACTGGCATGTATAAATGAGAGTCTTTATAATCGTACAGTTTCAGTTGTTCGTGTGTGTGTGCGTGTGTGTGTGTGTGTGTGTGTGTGTGTGTGTGTGTGTGTGCGTGCGTGCGTGCGTGCGTGCGTGCGTGCGTGCGTGCGTGCGTGCGTGCGTGCGTGCGTGCGTGCGTGTGTGTGTGTGTGTGTGTGTGTGTGTGTGTGTGTGTGTGTGTGTGTGTGTGTGTGTGTGTGTGCGCGTTTGTGCATGCATGCGTTCTAGTTTATGTGTTCGTGCATGTGTGTGGGTCCGTGGTAAACTTTAGCGGCGGCATGTTCTCGGGTAGTGACAACGTTATCATTGCCACACTTGGTAGAATGACAGGTATGGTCCAGATCGTTCCAGCCAGTTCATGGCTGAAGATATCACCAAATCAAAACGGCCATAAATCTGCAATTTAATGCTTCCATCACTAGTATAATATTACGAAACTGTTCTCCTCTTAGAAATTTTGATCGCCGACAATTGCTGCCGTACACATTGATAAAAGACAGGTTAAACGCTATCAAACCCAGTATCACAACAAGTATTGTTTTGTTCTGTGAAGAGTGCACCATTTACTTCAGTTTCTAGTAGACATAGGTGCAGATATAAATAAACATATTTACTAAACGTATGACCAGCATAGGCTAGATATTGAAATATCTTGCCCAGTATAGCTAACCAAGACAAGATGAGTGTATGAGCTATGATGGATCAAGCAAGTGGAGCTATATCAAATTAGCTGTTGAACTGGCTTTACTTATTTCAACATTAACGTATCTGCACACACACACGCACACACACACGCACGCATCACGCACGCACGCACGCACGCACGCACGCACGCACGCACGCACGCACGCACGTACACACACACACACACACACACACACACACACACACACACACACACACGCACCTGCGCCGTATAGGAATACATCTTAAATGTTACTTATTTGCCAAAGCAACAAACGTATCACAGCAAAAATCCAAAACGGATGCATGAACTCAGATAAGACGTCACGCACGTTATGTTTCAATGAGACGTCAGTATGTGTTCATCACAAGTTGTTGGTGACTGACGTTTTTAATACGTCGTCATATACGTCCGATTTTCATCAATAATACTAATATAAAGTGAGGATGGCGATGGCTGCAGATGGAGGCAAAAATGAACGATGGAGGGAAAGTTTGAAGCAGAGGAAGGAGGGAAAAAGGTGTGAAGAATAGAGGATAATGTTGAGTGGGGTGTGCTTCCATGCGCCTCGGGTGGGTAGAGTGAAGAAACGGGAGGAGAGGGGAAGGGAGGAGGGTATGAAGATTGGATTCATAGGGGTGGGTGGGGGGTGGGGTGGAGGGACTGAAGTAGAAATACAGACCTGGCTACAATGGCTCGGCATTGGTCATTTCGCACTAAGCATGACATTTGTGTAACAGCCAGTGTCAAGGTCAGGGCAAAGCTGCTGTCTTCACCAGTAATAGGAAGAACAAGATGCAAAGCATATAAACGTACTCCCAGTTTATCTTGAATACGCGTGAGATATTCCATAAAGAGGAAAACCCGTTCTGTTTTGGGCCGTTATAACCGTTAATAGCGGCTATAACGGTAAAATAAAACATTGGCCATCATTTGTGACCCATAATGAATATACCTACAAATTTTCAGAAAGTTCGGCCAAGTACTTTCTGAGATTTTCCATAAAGAAGAAAAACGTTATAGGCCGAGTAACGGCTATAACGGTAAAATGAAACATCGGGCATCTTTCGTGACCCATATTGAACATACCTACAAATTTTCAGAAAGATGGGACAAGTACTTTCTGAGATATTCCATAAAGAGGAGAAACCGTTATGGGCCGTTACAGCCGTTAGTAACGGCTATAACGGTAAACTAAAACATCGGGCATCATCCCTGACCCATAATGAACATATCTACACATTTTCAGAAAGATCGGCCCGGTAATTTTGTCTGGAGTGAGTGGAACACATTTTGACCACGGACAGACAGACAGACAGACAGACTGACACACAGACAGCATATTTTTCGTTCCCATTGTATAATACTCCCTGTTCTGTAAGAACTGGGAGTACAAAAAAGGACATGAGGGGAGGGAAGGTGGGGAGGAGGGAGGCTGAGAGGGGGGACAGCAGCGGAGGGGACGAGGGTGGGTATGTGTAAGGGGGAGGGAAGAGGAGTGCGGATGACTGGGAAGCGGAGTGAACAGTTTTTTCGACGAGCGGAAGTACCCCATCATCAAACCGAGTGAGTGTTCTCTGTCTGCACTTACAGCTGAACATCGTTTTGCCGTTGGCGTGATTGTTGTTGGTCAGCTGTATACTCTTACAGTTACCAGATGAATCTGGCCAGAGACGTGAACATGTCAGTGAGCATTTGTTTTTGAATGTAACTTTAAAGTGTCTTTCGCTTTCATCATCTCCAAAGAGATTCTTATCCAAGAATAAGGCGTTCTTTGCAACACAGAAGCATAACAGGCGGCTAGCTTTTAATGAGATGGATTGGAACAGGAAGGAGGGGAACGGAGGGAGGAAGGTGAGTTGGGGGGAGGGGAGGGGGTGGGGGGGGGGGGCTAGTGCTTCATCATCAGCGCTTTGAATGTGCGTCAGTTTGTGATGCTTTCCTACGTCATTAAAGCATTAAAGAACTAAAAGTGCTACACTGAAGCTACGTTATTTAGACATTAAAGAACTGAAAGTGCTACACTGAAGCTACGTTATTTAGACATTAAAGAACTGAAAGTGCTACACTGAAGCTACGTTATTAAGGCATTAAAGAACTAAAAGTGCTACACTGAAGCTACGTTATTTAGACATTAAAGAACTGAAAGTGCTACACTGAAGCTACGTTATTAAGGCCTTAAAGAACTAAAGTGCTACACTGAAGCTACGTTATTTAGGCATTAAAGAACTAAAAGTGCTCACTGAAGCTACGTTATTTAGACATTAAAGAACTAAAAGTGCTACACTGATGCTACGTTATTAAGGCATTAAAGAACTAAAAGTGCTACACTGAAGCTACGTTATTTAGACATTAAAGAACTGAAAGTGCTACACTGAAGCTACGTTATTTAGACATTAAAGAACTGAAAGTGCTACACTGAAGCTACGTTATTAAGGCATTAAAGAACTAAAAGTGCTACACTGAAGCTACGTTATTTAGACATTAAAGAACTGAAAGTGCTACACTGAAGCTACGTTATTAAGACTAAAAGTGCTACAC
>CM031600.1:84049863-84052363 GCA_018398815.1 Conus ventricosus
ATATATATATATATATATAAATTTAAAATATATACACGCACGCACGCACGTACACGCATACACACACACGCACGCACGCACGCACGCACGCATTCACGCACGCACGCACGCACACACACACACACACACACACACACACACACACACACACACACACACACTCACACACACACACACACACACACACACACACACACACGGAGAGAAAGAGACCCAAGAATCAAATATTTATAATGAAAGCCGAATACCTCATATTATAACTCGAAATGATATAAACAATGACAAGAGAGACAGAGAGAGAGAGAGAGAGAGAGAGAGAGAGAGAGAGAGAGGAGAGAGAGAGAGAGAGAGGACAGAGAGAGAGAGAGAGAGAGAGAGAGAGACAGAGACAGAGACAGAGACAGAGAGACAGACAGGCAGGCAGGCAGGCAGGCAGGCAGGCAGGCAGACAGACAGACAGGCAGGCAGGCAGGCAGACAGACAGGCAGACAGGCAGACAGACAGGCAGACAGGCAGCCAGACATACAGACAGAGAGAGTTTGCTCGAGCCACTGCCAAGAAACAGACGAAACGGCTGCACACATGCTTAAAGTACACTTTGCTCCGATGTTCTGGGGCGATCGTATTGTCCTGAGATGCACGAGATGCCTCCAGCCATTCACCTCCTCCTTTTTTTTTTACTCCCCCCTCCTCCTCCCCCCTTCTCCTTTTCTCTTCCCCTCCCTCCTTCTTTTTCTTCTACTTCCCTCCACTCCCTTTTCCCTCTCCCTTTTTGTGGCGTCCAACATTGGTATATAACTAACCAATGGCGTCCAACATTGGTATATAACTAACCAATGGCGTCCAACATTAGTATATAACTAACCAATGGCGTCCAACATTGGTATATAACTAACCAATGGCGTCCAACATTGGTATATAACTAACCAATGGCGTCCAACATTGGTATATAACTAACCAATGGCGTCCAACATTGGTATATAACTAACCAATGGCGTCCAACATTGGTATATAACTAACCAATGGCGTCCAACATTGGTATATAACTAACCAATGGCGTCCAACATTGGTATATAACTAACTACCCACGCTTTTCGTCCAACATTGGTATATAACTAACCAATGGCGTCCAACATTGGTATATAACTAACTACCCACGCTTTTCGTCCAACATTGGTATATAACTAACTACCCACGCTTTTCGTCCAACATTGGTATATAACTAACCACCCACGCTTTTCGTCCAACATTGGTATATAACTAACTACCCACGCTTTCGTCCAACATTGGTATATAACTAACTACCCACGCTTTTCGTCCAACATTGGTATATAACTAACTACCCACGCTTTTCGTCCAACATTGGTATATAACTAACTACCCACGCTTTTCGTCCAACATTGGTATATAACTAACTACCCACGCTTTTCGTCCAACATTGGTATATAACTAACTACCCACGCTTTTCGTCCAACATTGGTATATAACTAACTACCCACGCTTTTCGTCCAACATTGGTATATAACTAACTACCCACGCTTTTCGTCCAACATTGGTATATAACTAACTACCCACGCTTTTCGTCCAACATTGGTATATAACTAACTACCCACGCTTTTCGTCCAACATTGGTATATAACTAACTACCCACGCTTTTCGTCCAACATTGGTATATAACTAACTACCCACGCTTTTCGTCCAACATTGTATATAACTAACTACCCACGCTTTTCGTCCAACATTGGTATATAACTAACTACCCACGCTTTTCGTCCAACATTGGTATATAACTAAGTACCCACGCTTTTCGTCCAACATTGGTATATAACTAACTACCTACGCTTTTCGTCCAACATTGGTATATAACTAACTACCCACGCTTTTCGTCGTTTGGGAGTCTTATCAGTACATTAATGTACCTGTCAATTTTTTCTTTTTTTTCATAGGCGTCGAATGAGGAAGGAGGGAAGTGAAAGAAGGAAGGGGTAGACGGAAGAGTTTAGATGATTCCTGATTTTCTTGCTGATTGATATCATCTTTCAGGCTGAAGACGAGTTAATGTGATATTGGTGTATGAGTAACAACGCTGCAAAAAAAATATAATGGAAACACACGAGTATCCCCCTCAACCCACTTCTATCCCTTCATAACAGATTGATCTTGATGGAATGAAGAAGTGACGTGGAAAGGAGAAAGTTGAGAACGGTAGGGGGTGGGGTGGGGTGATGAAACTAAATTTTGAATGGAAGACCCTAAGCACTCAAGTTTAATCAAAGTTTGTAGCCTCAACACCGTGGATAACCGACGTACAAAATCGTTCATAGTTACGTGGATTTTTGCCCTGCGAACAATGTGACGAAGACAGTTAAGAATAAGACCTACAAACTCGTCATAGACTCGGAAATACGAAAAACAATTCAGCTGTATTTTTTGTAAAGCGAGTTGACTGTAAGCTCAACTGGCACTAACAAATGCTGCCATTCTAGGTCAGCTGGTATCC
>CM031600.1:84059863-84062363 GCA_018398815.1 Conus ventricosus
GTATCTGAATCTTTCTGATATTGCGAATCAGGTTCGTTTTAAATTTATTTTTCAAAGTTGGTGGTGCTTGATTGGACATTATCTTAAACATGAAAATTGCTTTGTTATAAGCGAGTTTCCATTTTAGAGGCAAAATGTCTAAACGTTTATAATCAGAGGGAGTTACAGTTGTAGATTTGAGAAGAACGAGTTTCACAGCCCGTCTATGAAGACTGAAGAGTGGTTTTAATACGTTATAACTGGCCGAATCCCACAATGTAGAAGAGTAATTCAAATGAGATTCAATGTACGAAGTAAAAAACAGCTTACGACAATGCTGGTCTAAGAAATATCTTAGTTTTGAAAGCTGGTGAATCTTTTGAGACAGACGTTTGCAAAGCATTGTGACATGAGAAGACCATGACAATTATTGTCTACAATGACACCAAGGACTTTATGATGATCAACTTCTTCAACTATTTCATTATTTATACTAAGAGATAGGGAATCATAAGAAATATTTTGACGCTTTTGTCTGGTGGTTATTATCAAGTACTTCGTTTTCTGAGGATGGAGACACATGTGATTGAGTTCAGACCATATGATTAATTTGTTTATACTTTCTTGTAAACTTGCATATACATTTTCAATTCTTTTATGACTACAGTGTATTGTGGTGTCATCAGCGAACATTTCACAGAGACTATCAATGAATAGAGGTAAATCGTTTATATATATGGAAAATAAGATAGGTCCGAGTACTGACCCTTGAGGCACACCATGACTAATGGATAATGTAGGAGATACAGAATCATTTACTGAGACCATTTGCTTTCTACCGGAAAGATATGAAGATAGGAGTTCTAACGAATTCTCTGATAAGTTGTATACCTTAAGCTTTTTAAGAAGAAGATTGCGGTCAATAACGTCAAAGGCTTTCATAAAATCTACCATGAGAACACCCTGTAATTTTGTCGTTATTTATATTAGTGAGCCATTGATCAACTAGATTTGTCAGTGCTGTTTGGCACGAGTGATTAGCCCTAAAACCGGATTGGTCTTGATGAAATAAATTGAAAAAATTGAAGTGATCGAGAATATGTTTATTCAGATGGTTTTCCAATGGTTTAGACAGCACAGACAGAATAGAAATGGGCCTGTAGTTAGACGGATCGGTGTGATCACCTGTTTTGTAGATCGGCATTACTCTAGCAATTTTAAAAGCCTTGGGGAACTGATTTTTAGAAATGCAGAGATTATATATATACGTAAGTGTTTCAGCAATTACAGGGGCTGACAGTTTGAGAATCTTTCCGTCAATGCCATCAAGGCCAGTAGTACTACTTTGCTTTAAGTGAATAAGAGCATTATATACTTCGTGTACACATAACAACGGAATATCTAGAAATGTTGTGATATTTTTGGACTGACAAAAATTCAGAAGAACATCTAAATCGTTTTGTGAGGATCTGTTTGTTTTTATGGTGAAATTGGCAATATTGCAGAAGTGTGTGTTCAACATTTCAGCTGATATATCTTTCGGTGTTGTAGCACGAGCGTTAGAATGTTTATTGCTAAGCTGATTGATAGCCTTCCAAACTGATCGGTTGTCTGTTTTAGAGTAAATAAGATCTTTAAAATATTTCTTTTTCGCTGAGCGTTTTAAATAGTTAACAAGATTTCTTTGTTTCATAAATTCAATACGATTACCTGATGCTAGAAGTGAGTCTCTTAAATCCATGGATTTTTCTATATCACTTGTAATCCAAGGCTTTTTAGGGGTACTTTTGACACGAATTGTTTTTAATGGAGCGTGCTTATTGTAAACATTGAGAAAAGTGTGATACCAAACTTCTAAGGCTTCATCGGGATTAGTGAACTGATACACAGAGGAAAGTGAGGAATTCATCAGATCTGTAAGGAACAAGTCTTTATTAAGGTCTGAAAAGTTTCTGTACGTGATATACTTGTGATGATTTAGGGGGATTTTAACGCCTCGTTTAGACCAAGTAAAACAGACAGGGGAGTGATCGCTGCATCCAAAAACTGGTGAACATATTTCTATTATGGTACGTACAGAAGATGTGTAAACATGGTCAATGAGAGTTTGGGAAGTAGCAGTGATTCGTGTTGGCTTATCGATTAACTGTGTCAGATTAAAAGAAGTGTAGGTTTGAATCCAGGATTTGTTTGCTTTCAAGAGAGAGAGAGAGAGAGAGAGAGACAGAGACAGAGACAGAGACAGAGACAGAGAGACAGACAGGCAGGCAGGCAGGCAGGCAGGCAGGCAGGCAGACAGACAGACAGGCAGACAGGCAGGCAGACAGACAGGCAGACAGGCAGACAGGCAGACAGACAGGCAGACATACAGACAGAGAGAGTTTGCTCGAGCCACTGCCAAGAAACAGACGAAACGGCTGCACACATGCTTAAAGTACACTTTGCTCCGATGTTCTGGGGCGATCGTATTGTCCTGAGACTTCTTGTTGACTCGGCGGAAACGGAAAGACTTGAGGCAATG
>CM031600.1:84067363-84084863 GCA_018398815.1 Conus ventricosus
TCCTCTCTCTCTCTCTCTCTCTCTCTCCTCTCTCTCTCTCTCTCTCTCTCTCTCTCTCCTCTCTCTCTCTCTCTCTCTCTCTCTCTCTCTCTCCATCGTCTCAATATCCTAATTCTTCTTGTTCTTCTTGCTCTTGTTAATGTAGCTGTTGCTGTCGTTGTTGCTGCTGTTGTTGTTGTTGTTGTCGTTGTTGTTCTTCATCTTCTGTCTTAGCTATTGCTGTCGTTGTTGTTGCTGCTGTTGTTGTTGTTGTTGTCGTTGTTGTTCTTCTTCTGCTGTTTTTTTCTTCTGAATCATCATTATTTTTTGTTCCTTATTCTTTGAGTAGAAATCTGAGGCTAACCCTTGGAAAAATAAAGATGAATGTAGCCACATTCTCTTAAAGGGATGATGCCTAAAACGATATCACTAAGCACGTTTGTCTTGTTGTTTTTAATGTTTCTTTGTTTGTATGCTTGCTTGCTTGTTAACCCATACTACCGGTATACAATCGTACACTCTAACACGAAAGGTGATGGGATTGAACATGCAACCAAATAGTCATGCGGGTGTGCATGGATGCTGTTTCTTCCCACCACTGTTGAAAATCCCGTTTTATCAAAAGACACATCCTGGGTAACCGTTGCCGCCCGATTTGTCCAAAATGCTCGCTGTTTACATAGTTTTGACAAAGCGAGCTGGCAGAATAAATCGATTTCATCTTCTTTTCTTCTTGTTTTAATTTCTGGACAAACTCTAAACTATCGGAGGTTTCAACAGCCCTGTCTCTGGCGACTTATCCTTCTTGAAAGGAAGGGGCAGACATGAAAGCTAACATACTGGTTCCTGTCTGTCTGCCTTCAACCTTCCTTCTATTGCTGTGTCTACTTTCATAGACCAGACTATCCCCAACTCCATCTCTTCATACTTCTTTGTATTTTGCTGTCTCCGCCTCCCTCTCGTTCTGTATATGTGCCTCTGCATGTTTCAGTCTCTCCCTGTCTCTGTCCACCTCTGGCTCTGCCTGACTCTCCCCCCCTCTCTCTCTCTCTCTCTCTCTCTCTCTCTCTCTCTCTCCTCTCTCTCTCTCTCTCTCGCTCTCTCTCTCTCCCCCTGTCTGTCTCTCTTTCTGTCAAAGTCTAATTTCTACGTTGTTTCTCTAGTTCCTCCAACTCCCACCCCATCCTCTCTCTCTCTCTCTCTCTCTCTCTCTCTCTCTCTCCTCTCTCTCTCTCTCTCTCTCTCTCTCTCTCTGTGTGTGTGTGTAAAAGTCTAATTTCTACGTTATTTCTCTGCTTCCTCCCATTCCCATCTCCCCCCCCCTCTCTCTCTCTCTCTCTCTCCTCTCTCTCTCTCTCTCTCTCTCTCTCTCTCTCTCTCTCTATCTCTCTCTTCTCTTTGTTTCTCTCTCTCTCTCTCCTTTGTCTTTTTTCCTTTCTTAACCTCATTCTACCTTTCAGTCTTCTTCCCACACTCCCCTCACTTCTCTCAGCTTAGCCTGCTTCAGGTGCTTCATGAATAATCTTTCCGCCTACTGTCACCCTTTCCTTTTTAACAGGTCTATTGTTTAGTCAAGCCTCTTCCTGTGTCCTGTGGATCCCCCCTGCGTTTCTGTTTGTTGAGGGAAAAGTATGTGTTGGCAGCTAATGCTTCCAGATATTCATGGTCTGCAAACTGTTCAATTGAGAAGCCTGAAACAGCCGGTGGATCGCATTCAGGTGGGGTTTTGATATGAAGACGAACTGTTAGCACGCATTTGTTTTTCACTGCTACTTTTTTGTTTGATATGTCATCGAAATCCGTCCCACTGAAAAGATAAATCTTAAAAGACAGATGCAAGTGAAAGAGGAAGGGGCGTGAAAAAGCAGTCCAACCCGGTGACTGCTCTGTGAGCTTCGTTGTTCCTCCAAAGCGGAAATACGCAGGACCAGCATGCGACAACTGTTTCGCTCTGTGAAGAGCTCGTCAGGCTTGGTATGAGATCCTGCTTCCCTGCTGACGAGAAGCACTTCCAGTCACCAAAGATAAACAGTGCAAAATCGTGCAGATCGTCGTTAGTACCCCATTCCGACCGATCGAAGTGTAGGGAGCCATATGATGCAGGCACATGACACAGTGACCTTTTTCCCATTGGATGCTTGTAGGTCAGTCGTGAAATACTCCCAATGAGAAACGCTCTTGCGAAGGATGTGTGTTTATGCATTAAAGATGGGAATTTTGAAAAGAAAGCCAGAAGACTTCTCTGCATGCACCAGAATGCTTGACCCTAACACAGACCAAACGGTAATTCTAACTCAGACTCTAGCCTGATCTTACCCTGACTCTGACCCGAATGCTAACGTATCCCTTCCTGTGGGAAACCCCAGTTACAGGGGAGGAGAAACTTCGTCGATAAACTGCGCTTGTAGTGTGTGTTGGCAGAGTGTTTGTGTTCTCCTTTCTCCGTCGATAAAGCAAACTCTCCACTCGCTGCTAAGACTCTCGTTGGCCCCCTGTATATAGCTAAAGCGTCACTGGCGGTTCATTGTGACTCTAATATATAACGGGGACTAGGAGCCACGTGTGACTTATTCAGATCAGACACATAAACACGGATGCGGTGAGCTATTCTAAGCAGAGAGATCTCCAATCATCCTGATATACAGGGAGATCAGAGATCGCAGAAAAATGTCGATACTTTCATTCATGGCACACGCGTTTTTGGTTTTGTTTTATTCTTTTAATCCTTGTTTTGTAGCTCATCGACGGTTCTTTCACCAGGCTCTCCTTATGACAATTACGGCACATACACGTTCCGTTTGGGTTTTAGGTCTTTCTTCACACCGAGAAAGAAGAGTCCAGACCCGATTAAGTGACGAACAACAAAGACTAGTTACAGAATGTGCTTGTATAGATCACGGAATAAACAGGTAGGGTAAGTCTTGCTCCCATAAGAAAACCCAGCATAGAGTAACCTTTATTCAAGACTGGCACAGCCTTTTAAACTTGCATAAATTCAGACGAATACAAAGACAAACAATCTAATAGTGGGGGGGGAAACAAGCGCAGGCCAACAACCCCTCCGTCATCACAGTAATGACTTGGCAAAGATTTGAACTTAAGACGGGGGGTGGGGGGGGGGGGGGGGGGAGTTGAGATGAAGAAAATCGGAACATAAAATTAAGAAAGTATGTTATAAATATGTTATAAATATGCCCCCCCCCCTCTCCCCCCCCCCCCCCCCCCCGCCTGCCCGCCTTGAGTTCAAATCTTTGCCAAGTCATTACTGTGGTGACGAAGGGGTTGTTGGCCTGCACTTGTTTACTGTTCCCTGCCTCATCTTATTTTCAACTGAATTATGCAGATAAAATCAGGCCGTGCTGGGAACTACATATACTCCACTCGGTTCATTGCCCAAAGTTCAACAAATGAGCAAGCCATACAAAAGATACATAGTAGAAAACTTCGATGCAATGAAGATATGTCTAAACAAAGGCAGATTAGTCAAAAGCAGTCCAGATTTTTCGGTAGCCAATCCATGGGTTCAGCTCTCACTACTTAGTTTCCAGATGAAAAAAAAGAGAAGACAAAAGTGAACCTAGCATGGTGTGGGTTGTGACAGAAGAACAAACCAACAAACAAAGAAATTGATCGGGAAAAAAGCTAAGCTAGATGAAGGACCATATATGCTGGTAGATAGTGGAAAGTCAGGCAGTGTCAAAGACAGCGACAGAGAACAGGAATTGACTAAGGTCTAGAGGACGGGGATGCAATTCATTAGGCAAGACCCAAGTACATCTATGAATGATTGGCTGATTGAAAAAAAAAAAAGATTTCTAACAAAGGCAGGTGAATCGTTAACACAGGCACGAAAATGGTAGGCAGGCAGCCGTAAAGAAAGACAAATGATATAAAGCAAAGTAAAAGAGAGTGACAGACAAAAGTAAATTACCAGCTTCAAATGTCCAGAAGGATACCATAATCATATACTGAAAGAACTGTCGGCATGCCTATGGAAGACAACACACACACACACACACACACACACACACACACACACACACACACACACACACACACACACGTACATACACACACACACACACACACACACACACACACACACACACACACACACACACACACACACACACAGGGAAAAATAAAACAAAACACGTTAAGTCACACAAATACATTTAAACCCCCATGTAGCCAACTTACCCTACCGAATGGACGGCGAATACCAACTGTGGACTCATTGTGGCGTTTACAATCTCACTGGTCGCCAGAGCACAATGCTGAAGCAGCATCTTAGAAATTGCACTAAGAGAGAAAAAAAAAGTAAAAGACTCGAGAACAAAGAAGGTAGGAACACATTAGGAGAGATTAGTGGGAGGGTAAAAGAGGAAAGATTCGAGGTCTGGAGAGAGAGAGAGAGAGAGAGAGAGAGAGAGAGAGAGAGAGAGAGGAGAGAGAGAGAGAGATTTTTCATGGCTGCAACACTGAATTTAACCAAAGGGTAAATATAGAAATTTGGCAATTAATGAATATACTCTTCTTTATTTGAAACGATTCTTATAATTTCTTTAAAGCAGATAATTGTGTGCTACTAAAGTCCGTAACTTCAAGCCATGAACGAATATAATTATTTTTACAGCAAAACGAACGGCACAGCAAATATGCTGGGCACTTGAAATGCACTTGTCATACACAATCATAGCCTGTTTCAACCAAACTATACTGACTTCCATAAAAAACGCGAAAATTTGAAAGGCTATTTTTCGGGTGAAAAGGGGTGAATATACAATATTGAACCATTGTGGCAAGTTGTTTGGGTCCAAGACTCACGTGCAGTGAAACAATTGTGTGAGCAACACATCATTCCCGGCATTGGAAGGTCAACAAAAATGGCAAACTGGTTGCTGCATGTGAGGCACGTGCACACCATGCAGAGCAAAGTTAACCAGCGACAAGTACGCAGGCATGCAGCCTTTATAAAGCCGCGCTACAAGGTTCAGGAAACGACTTGCCGTCTGAGCGCTACATAGATGCCAAGACTACGAGCAGAGGAACGCAATCGTGCCCTAGGCCATCTGGAGGCTCGTGTGGATGCCAGGCAGGTCGCCAAAATCTTTAACGTCTACATCTCAACCATCTATCGTCTGCAGCACCGCATGCGAGTCACTGGTACCACTGATGATCGTCCCCGGCCAGGCCGTCCTTGGGTCACCACACAAAGAGAGGATCGCCATCTTGTTCGAACCCATCTGCGGGACAGGCGGCAAACAGCCGCTAACACTGCTCGACAGGTGCCTGGGAATCTCCAGCAACGAATCAGCCTCAACACTATGCGGCGGCATCTTCAGGAAAACGGGCTGGCATGTAGGCGTCCTCACAGAGGTCCGGTACTGACACCAAGATACCGGCAGGACAGGCTGCAGTGGGCACAAGCCCGAATCAACTGGCGCAGGCAGCAGTGGGGACGCATACTGTTCTCAGATGAGAGCCGTTTTTGTATTGACATGGCTGACGGTCGTGTCAGAATATGGCGTCGACCTGGGGAACGCTATGCTGACTCCTGTGTGGTAGAGCGGAACCCCTGGGGAGGCCCGAACGTTATGATATGGGGTGCAATTGGCATTAACCACGCCATAGGACCAGTCATCTTTCAGAACATTGGTCCTGGTCGCGGACAGGGTGTCAATGCACAGCGCTACATCAACCAGGTGCTCAGATCCCATGTCGATCCTTTTTTGCGCAACACCCAAACTGGACATTCCAACAGGACAATGCAAGACCACACACCGCCAGGGCCACCCAGCAATTTCTTCAGCATAACAACGTCAATGTGCTGCCCTGGCCAGCCCTCAGTCCCGATTTAAACCCAATAGAACATTTTTGGGATGAACTTGGCAGACGGTTGGACCTCCTGCGTCCACGACCAGCAACAGTGGCTCAACTTCACCAGGCCATCGTCCATGTGTGGGCTGGTGTGCCAAGGGGACGCATCAACCACCTGGTCCACTCAATGAGCCGCAGGTGTCAAGCAGTTGTCAACGCAAATGGTGGCCACAAACGGTATTAGGACTGCAAGCTGGTTTGTCACGTGACCTTGGATTTTCCACACAAAAGACATATTGCTGATGACATTTTCGCACATTACCGGTATAATGAATCAAATCACATTGAATTCTCGCTTCTACTCTGTACAATTGTGACCAATAAAATTCACCCCCAACCTTCAGCTTGTTTTATTTTCGCGTTTTTTATGGAAGTCAGTATATTCCCATATACAGTTAACCACTTAAAAATTAAACAATCATTTCTATGCAACTCATACATCATGCATAGACATGATACACACTACTAACCCCCATTACATACGACATGCCGCCATGGTGCACTGGTTTGTGTCGTGGTCTGTGAGCTGTTAGGTCCAAGGTTCAATTTCCATTCAAACCTTATATTTGTGGGATTTTTTCCCTGGGTGGATCATACCCAGAGCTGTGTGTTCCATTGGGAAAGCGGGAACCGTACAACAAAGATTCATCATGTACGCATCTCTGAAAGTGTTCATCACATTTCCTGACCAACATTGCGGGCGTCTGTATGTCTTGAGCCTGGCTGATACTCGGATATATATATATATATATATATATATATATATATATATATATATATATAAACAAAAAACTAATAAATTCCAAGGATAAGTACTGAGCACCATTCCAGCAACTTACAGAGCAGCTTGGTCTTGCAATGACTGCAAGAAATATTGAATTATAAACAAAGCTTGTTCTTTTGTCTTAGATTGAAGAAATAGGGGGAGATAAGCATTCATATCTGCAGTGGTAGTTAATACTGCCTAACTAACAGTATGTGCTCAAGTGGGTGGATGGGGAAAAAATAAATAAATGCTTCTCAAAATGAGCCTTCAGCAAGCTTATAATCGCCAATAGGGAGGAAACTCACTAACACATAACTCCTGGTCATATACCGATACTTCGAAACTTGGTTGTTTCTCCTCAGTGACCGCGGAAAGTGGTAATTTGACTCCTCTGCCTTTTAGGTTTTAAGAAGAATGCTATCCCAGAAAAGGCTGGTGTGCAATACCGTAGTATGTTTGTTGAGTTTTCAAAAAAGCAACCAAAGGTGCCACCTAAGAAGCAAAAGAAAATCATGAAAGAACACAAGCTACATTTTCTTGTGAAAAGTAGAAAATATAAAAAGATAACCTCTTAAGACACAAGTGCTGAGGGCCAGTTCTTGGAATGAATCCGCAAGGGACTAAATTACAAAAAACTATATATATATATATATATATATATATATATATATATATATATATATATATATATATATATATATATATATATATACTCAGAGGCATAAAAAACGCGAAAACAAACTGTATAGAAATTTTGATGTAATTTGGCTACCGATTCCTTTGAACTGGTAATAGAAAGTGAGAAAAAGCAATCGAACACCGCAAAAGTGTCCTTTCAAAGTTCATTCTGGTAGAAAATAAGGTCACATGAACTTGACCTTGACCCTGTGTTAACAGCAGAATGTCAGTATCTGGTGTGACCACCTCGAGCATTGATCACAGCTGTGCACCTGCGGTACATCGAGCGCACCAGAGTGTTGGTCTGCCTCTGGGGGACTTGCCACCACACCTGGCCCACAGCAACAGCAAGCTGAGCTGCTGTCTGGGGTCTGGGGTTGAGCTGGTTGAACTGCCTCTGAAGGGCATCCCAGAAATGCTCTATTGGGTTAAGGTCGGGAGAACGGGCTGGGTGAGGCAGCAGATTGATGTTGTTCTGCCTCAGGAAGTTCTGCGTAGCACGGGCAGTGTGCGGCCTTGCGTTGTCCTGCTGAAACAGGTTCTGTGGATGCCGCTGGAAATGCGGCAGGATGTGGGGCCTCAGAACTTGGTCGATGTAATGAACAGCAGTGACCCCGTTACCACGTCCTGGACCCACATTCTGGAAGATGACTGGCCCAATACGGCGATTTATGCCGATAGCCCCCCAGATCATGATGCTTTCACCACCCCATGGGTCCCTTTCGGTGATGTTGGCATCCGTGAAGCGTTCCCCCGCTCTTCTCCAGATCCGGATGCGGCCATCGCCTGGGTCGACGCAGAACCGGCTTTCATCACTGAAGAGGACTCGGCCCCAGTCCCGATGGCGCCAATGCACGTGGATCTGTGCCCACTGCAGACGGTTCTGGCGATGCTGGAGTGTCAGGATAGGTCGCCGGGCTGGACGCCTGCATTGGAGACCAACTGTGTTCAGTCGGCGATGCACGGTCCTGTTGCTGATTGGCCTGCCATGGTTGCCGACGGTGTTCCTGGCTGTGTTGGCAGCGGTTTGGTAAGGCTCCCGTCGATGCTGACGAAGAAGATGGCGGTCTTGGGCTGCTGTGGTGACCCTCGGTCTGCCGCTCCTCGGTCTGTCATCAGTGGTGTTTCTTGCTTGAAAGCGGTCCAGAAGGCGATAGACGGTGGAAATGTGGACTCCGAATGCGATAGCGACCTGCCTCATTGGAACCCCGGCCTGCAGTTGCCCCATTGCTATGCAACGATCTTGACGAGAAAGTCTCGGCATTATGTTGGCGCCTCTGGAAGGGATGATTTGAACTTTTTGGGGTTTGGAAATTTATAGCCCCACAATGGGGGCCACATTGAGTTGCAATTCACATTGATGCACGTGGCGTAGGTAGTCCACATGGCAAATGCACTCCTCGTGCCAAAAACGCTGACCCGGCAACATTCACCCACTGTTACGAGGTTACAACCGGCCAAGACACCACGTACTGCTAATGTTGCACGTGCCAACGACATTGCTTACGTCCTGTTCAGAATGTGAACAATCGTGCACTGTCTCTATTTTTTCGCGTTTTTTATGCCTCTGAGTATATATATATATATATATATTATTTCTTTTTTTTTTTTTTTTTGGTTGCTGTCCCAACCTCTGCACCACCTCAGAGGCAGTGCACCCACGCCGCTCATTCCGACACCCCGTCCACAGCCGCAGCCCCGGCCCCGCCGCAGCCCCGGCCCCGGCAATCCACAGGGAGCAGTCAATATCAAGTCGTCAAGAGGCAACCCACCGGAGGAGACACTGCACTGCTGCCGAGTCACTTCGGTGATGTTCAGTGGCGCCTGTTCTGATCTAACATACGCAGGACACCACCTACTAAGCCCCCTACTGACGACAATATTTGCTTAGTCGCGGAGCCGGCGCGAGTGAGCTCTCCCTCCGTAAGGCGATGCCGGGATATACTGTGAAAGAAAGCACACAGCGCCAGCCAAAGCATGTAGTTTCAGACCAGACGGCATTTTCATATCATCATAGTCGTCAACCTCATCCTCATCGATCATGATAGCAAAGTCTCAAGTGCTTCATGTCTCGCTCTCACGATGATCTCAGTGTTGATTTCCTTGCCCCGTGTCAACATCGTGGGTATCGGCAAATTCATGGGAACTGCCGTCGGATGAGCATGGTGGTGGTCATCTGGAGCTAGGTCTGCAGATAAAGAGGCATTGTTTTCAGTAGTTGAGCTTAGCTGGTGGCAATTTGGATCGGATTAGACGTCACCGAACGCCATTTCAGTGACTCAGCAAACAGTGCAGTGTCTCCTTTTGAAGGTCTTCCTCACCGCTCCCTGTGGAATACGATAATGGAGCTGCGATGCCACAACGGTGCCAGAATGAACGGCACAAACAAAAAAAAGAAACCCAAACAAACAAAAAGCTGTTCTCTATAAAGACAGTAAACTGCTTAGCTGCGGAGCCAGATTGAAGCGTTTGCCTGGCTGGTTACGGTTATGGTTATGACAGGTGAGGATAGGGTTGCCCCAGCCAGGGGAGGGAAATCGAGCAGACAGGCGTCCCCGTTAATAGG
Organism: Conus ventricosus; assembly: GCA_018398815.1. Lineage (NCBI taxonomy): Eukaryota > Metazoa > Mollusca > Gastropoda > Neogastropoda > Conidae > Conus > Conus ventricosus. Next base: position 84,077,233 of record CM031600.1, read on the forward strand.
GCCGCCTGATCGAAGCTCAGACAGACTGGCAGCAGCTTAAGTGGAAAGTAACGTCCCTACACTGTCGGCTGGCTGATAATGTCTGTGGCTGAAGCGTCGTAATCATCGTCGACATGTGACAGATGTGCGGATAATGAGCCAGAATGGACCAGTGACTGGCATTGACAAAACGAAACTTCTGGACGGAATTGGCGTTGGGAACGTCTGGTCAGGGAAAAGTGGGGCAAAGGCCGGTAACAGGGAATGATTTAATTGTTTGCCGTCGAGAGTGGTTATGCTGTAATTATCTGTTTGTCGTCTTATCGTAAAGAGGGATTTACGCTGTAATTATCTGTCTGTCGTGTGTGTGTGTGTGTGTGTGTGTGTGTGTGTGTGTGTGTGTGTGTGTGTGTCTGCTTGGCTGCTGGATAAACACAAACACACACACGCCTACACGCATGTATATACAATGCTAGCACGCACACACACACACACACACACACACACACACACACACACACACACACACACACACACACACTCGCGCACACACACACACTCGCGCGCGCGCACGCACACACACACACACACACACACACACACACACACACACACACACACACACACACACACACACACACACACAAGCTTGCGCACATTCGCGCGCATGCATGCACGCACGCACGCATGCACACACACGTACACACTAACATGCACACATCGTTGACTTTTTAAGGAATCTTCAATGCTGCTTTGCCATTGGAAAGAAATAGAATGACGGAAAATGGGGGGGGGGGGGGGGGAGGAAGGGAGCAGGGAGAGAGGGTATGCAGAAAAAGAAGAGAGGCAGACGCGAAGGAGAGAGAGAGAGAGAGAGAGAGAGAGAGAGAGAGAGAGAGAGAGAGAGAGAGAGAGTGAGGGCAGGGTGGTTTAGGACTCTGAGGTGGGGGGAGGGAGGGGGGTTAAAAGCGGTGACGGAAGGATGGGATGGGATGAAGAGCAGATGTAGACCGACGAAAAGAATAACATGAAATATAGGTTTACAACGAATTTGAGGGGACAGGGATAATGGGTTGATGAATGTAGAAGGCACAATATAATGCAGACTGATGAAAAGTAAGAGTGGGTTCAGATATACTAAGCTTAAAAGCGACAGACGAAGTGACAGATACACGGAAAGAAAGACACAGACAGACACGACAGACACGACAGACAGACAGACAGACAGACAGACAGACAGACAGACAGACAGACAGACAGGCTGGCAGGCAGGCAGGCAGGCAGGCAGGCAGGCAGGCAGGCAGGCAGACAGACAGACAGACAGTCCGACCAGGGGGAGGGGGGGTGGAGAGACGAATGAACCAGAAAGATTTTCCAACTTATGGCGCCATCGAGCGTTCCAAAGACAGTGATGTTAATAAACAGACAGGCAGAGAGATTGGTAGATAGAAAGACAGACAGGTCGATAGATACACAGACAGATACAGACATACGCAATCCATCCATCCGTTCGTCCATCCATCCATCCATGCATGCATACATACATGCATACATACAGAGAGAGAGAGAGAGAGAGAGAGAGAGAGAGAGGAGAGAGAGAAGGGGAGAGAGAGAGAGAGAGAGAGAGAGGGGGAGAGAGAGGGAGAAAGATGGATAAACAGATGGATAGACAGATGAATAGATGGACAGAGAGATAGAGAGACTTACGTGCATGCATACACGCATACATAAATACATGCAGACAGACATACAGACAGACAGGCATGCATACACGCATACATCCATCCATCCGTCCATACATACATATATGCATACATACGTACATACATGGACTTGCCGACTTGAGAAGAACTCACTATGAATATGGATGGACATAGAAAGGAAATGGAGACTGAAGCGATATGAGCACGACATGCAGGGCCACGGAATCTATGATATCTTGCACAACACCGAGAGAACCCCTCCACTTGGAATACTGAGAGTCAACGATTCCGACCTCTCTTCCTACCAGTCAGAACGATTCCGACCTCTCTTCCTACCAGTCAGAACGATTCCGACCTCTCTCCCTACCAGTCAGAACGATTCCGACCTCTCTTCCTACCAGTCAGAACGATTCCGACCTCTCTTCCTACCAGTCAGAACGATTCCGACCTCTCTCCCTACCAGTCAGAACGATTCCGACCTCTCTTCCTACCAGTCAGAACGATTCCGACCTCTCTCCCTACCAGTCAGAACGATTCCGACCTCTCTTCCTACCAGTCAGAACGATTCCGACCTCTCTCCCTACCAGTCAGAACGATTCCGACCTCTCTTCCTACCAGTCAGAACGATTCCGACCTCTCTTCCTACCAGTCAGAACGATTCCGACCTCTCTTCCTACCAGTCAGAACGATTCCGACCTCTCTTCCTACCAGTCAGAACGTTTTCCGACCACTCTTCCTACCAATCAGACCGATTCTGACCTCTCTTCCTACCAATTAGAACAATTCCAACCTCTCTTTCTACCAATCTGAGAACGCTATTATTTGGGGGACAAAAATACGGCCGAACATAACTTTACAAAAATGTTTCTTGTTGACCTCCAGCTCTTCAAAAGGCAACTTTTACCTTGTCTGTGATGATGGTGAAGTGGGGTTTAGATAGAGAGGAGCTGGATTAGAAACCAGATTGCTTTAACCTGGTCATTGATCGTCGTCTTTGTTTCTTCTACCTGTAAATCTTAATATACATGTATATGCTGGGCTACGTGATACGTCGATTTTTTTAGTAAACTTCTTTGTGATTGGTAGGGAGATCAGTTGGCATTTACCTGTCGCATCGTTTGGTGGGGAGATCAGTTAGTGTTTTCCTGTGGCATCTCCACATGCGCCAGGCAGACCTACAATGAGCCTAGCATCACAGGCTAGGGCGTGAGCCTCGCTGCGGTGAGTCAATTCTGTCCAAGAACTTCAGCATCGACGATAAAGTAAGCATCAGAATTGCAAAAGCGAGTGTAACATTTGGTAGACTGTACAACCAATGCTTGGAATAGAAGAGGCATCAGTCTAAAGACCAGGCTGAAGGTGTGCAGAGCAGGTGCTCTCCCCTCACTCCTCTATGCCTGTGAAATGCAGCCAGTGCACCAACAGCATGCCAGGAAGTTGAATCACTTCCACATAACCAGGCTCAAAGATTGTCCCCTATATTTTATACTGTTTGCACAATGTTTTTAGTTTTTCAGCAACTTTTTTCCTCTCCACACTTTCGTTTTGTTCTATTTTATACTACCTTTCGCTGTCTGCTTTGGGGTACTGTTGGATTCTTTTTTGAACCCTTGGTGGCGAGAACACCATAGAATTACGGACTGTGGTGTGTCTCTATTTGACGCCAAGAGCACAGACACAATCAGCTGTGTCTCCCTGATGAGTCCGATCCAGCGGACGAAAGGCCTAGGAGCAGGCAATACATATAGACCTGCCTTCGAGAGGGGTAACGATGGTTCCCTCATGCAGCTAGTGAAGGGCTTTCATATTTTATACATTTTCCCATTTTCTTCATCTTCAATTTTTTTTTAAATTTCAAATCTTTGCCAAGTCATTACTATAATGATGGAAGAATTATTAACCTGCACTTATTTCCCCCCACTACTTAATCGTTCAGCCTCAGAAGATTGTTTAACATCAAACGGCAGGAAAATCGCAGACACAGAGGAGCCCAGCAAAGCAGACCTGCTGAGCATCCACACGCTTCTGGTGGTGTCTCAGCTACGATGGGCAGATCATGTAGCTTGCATTCCAGACAACTGGCTACCAAAGAGACTCTTCTACGGTGAGCTGCAACAAGGAAAGCGCTCCCGTGCAGGTCAGGAAAAAACGCTTCAAAGACACTCTCAAAACATCCTTGAAAGCGTTTAACATCAACTCTGCTGACACATGGGAACAAACTGCTGTGGAAGGAGCTAGATAGCACTATTCTGTCCACATGGGAACAAACTGCTGTGGAAGGAGCTAGATAGCACTATTCTGTCCACATGGGAACAAACTGCTGTGGAAGGAGCTAGATAGCACTATTCTGTCCACATGGGAACAAACTGCTGTGGAAGGAGCTAGATAGCACTATTCTGTCCACATGGGAACAAACTGCTGTGGAAGGAGCTAGATAGCACTATTCTGTCCACATGGGAACAAACTGCTGTGGAAGGAGCTAGATAGCACTATTCTGTCCACATGGGAACAAACTGCTGTGGAAGGAGCTAGATAGCACTATTCTGTCCACATGGGAACAAACTGCTGTGGAAGGAGCTAGATAGCACTGTTCTGTCCACATGGAACAAACTGCTGTGGAAGGAGCTAGATAGCACTATTCTGTCCACATGGGAACAAACTGCTGTGGAAGGAGCTAGATAGCACTATTCTGTCCACATGGGAACAAACTGCTGTGGAAGGAGCTAGATAGCACTATTCTGTCCACATGGGAACAAACTGCTGTGGAAGGAGCTAGATAGCACTATTCTGTCCACATGGGAACAAACTGCTGTGGAAGGAGCTAGATAGCACTATTCTGTCCACATGGAACAAACTGCTGTGGAAGGAGCTAGATAGCACTATTCTGTCCACATGGGAACAAACTGCTGTGGAAGGAGCTAGATAGCGCTGTTCTGTCCACATGGGAACAAACTGCTGTGGAAGGAGCTAGATAGCACTATTCTGTCCACATGGGAACAAACTGCTGTGGAAGGAGCTAGATAGCACTATTCTGTCCACATGGGAACAAACTGCTGTGGAAGGAGCTAGATAGCACTATTCTGTCCACATGGGAACAAACTGCTGTGGAAGGAGCTAGATAGCACTGTTCTGTCCACAGAGGCGCCAGTTTACCTGAAGTAAGGACAGCTGCAGCGCAACAAAAGAGACAGGCAAGGAAAGCCCGCGCCAGTAAGCAAGAGCAGTCTCCCACATTGCCTGTCTAATTTGTCACCGCACATTCCGTGCACGCATCGGCTTGATAAGCCACCTGCGTATCCACAAATCATCTCTCACACACACCCTTCCCCCCCCCCCCCCCTCCCCTCAAACCCAAGATGACTGAAGAGGTTCTCGTCGACTTGACGGACGAGCACCGCCTGTCGCGTCTGATAAAAACAACGAGTTCTCTTGTAACTTTCAAACTTCTCCAAAGGACAGAGAACACGAATGAAAAGAAAGAAGGATGAAAGGACGCATCAAGTGGTGACACAGTCATCTTAGTCACCTATCCAGAGAGATCAAGGATCAGTGGCTATGCAAATAAAGGTCAAACGGCCCCGGTTGTATGCATATGCAAAGAAATTCCACTGTTTCAAGTCTGGCTGAGATGTCGGAATCTATTAAATACAAGCACACAGTCACGCATAATTAAAAGAACTATGTCGTGATTTGACTGCGCCGAAGAATAAGACACTGTCTAGTAATTAATCTGAAACTGGATTGACTAGTTGAGAGAAAGGCAGACAGGTGGTCAGACAGCCTCGTAAGACGGCAACTGGCTGGACAGCTAGGCAGGTTGCTCAGAGACAACGAATGCATGTACAAAAGCCTGTACGTTTAAACAGACAGACAGACAGATAGACAGACAGGCAGACAGACAGATGAATAGATAGACAGACAGACAGACAGACAGATAGACAGATAGAGAGATGGATAGACAGACAGACGGACGGAGAGAGAGATAGAGAAAGAAAGAGAGAGACGCTTCAGACGCTTCAGAATCATTTTTATTGACAATGACAAAATACAGTAAGAAAGAGAGAGAGAGAAAGAGAGAGAGAGAGAGAGACAGACAGACAGAGAGAGACAGAGAGAGAGGTAGATGGATAGATTGAGAGACAGAGTGACAGACAGGCAGACAGATGCACACAGAGAGAAATAGAGGGGAAAGTTCCTTCAATACCGTGTCAATGGCGGGCCAGAGGACGTGGTCGTCTCATGGGTTCCAGGCCACAAGCGCCAGAGTCATGACTATAAGACAACGAACTCCCCATCTCCATTGCGAGCCGAAGTCATGAATATAGACTGTGAATTTTCACGGTCCTTTCTCAACAGTCATCGATCACACCAGATATAAAGCAGACTCTCTCTCTCTCTCTCTCTCTCTCTCTCTCTCTCTCTCTCTGAGAACTTTCGAAGTAGCACTATTCGTTCCTCCACAACGACAAACATGTCTTCAGCTGATAGTATCCCATCTCCAGTTTCTTTCTCTTTTTCCCCCTCTTTTTTGTTGTTATAGAAAAACGAGCTCATCTCGCAGGATGAATTTCTTTTTTTTTTTACCAGAAGTACGTGATACAAAAAAAAGCTTAATCAAAAACACTGTGTGACGTTCTATCAAACTGCAATTTCTATGAACGGTGTTAAAGACAAATATTTGACAATTCTGTAAGATTTCATATTTACTAGACAGACAGAGACAGAGACAAAGACGGAGACACAGAGAGGAGAGAGAGAGAGAGAGAGAGAAGAGAGAGAGAGAGAAGAGAGAGAGAGAGAGAGAGAGAGAGAGAGAGAGAGAGAGAGAGAGAGAGAGAGAAAGAGAGATGTATACAGTGGACAAATACACAAACACATACACAGACAGACAGATGGATTGGGATATAAGAGGCATCGTTCATAATACATATTTTCCCGTATATTTGGTGAGAGAGAGAGAGAGGAGAGAGAGAGAGAGAGAGAGAGAGAGAGAGAGAGAGAGAGAAATGAAATGAAATGAAATCTTATTCCATAAGGCCAGGGACCTCTTTGGAAGAGGGGAACAAAAACAAATATATATAAACATCATTACATACACATGCATAAATACACATTCAAGTTATAGCGATCTGCCGCGCTTTAAATGCTTCATAAATATAAAGTGCTAATTTTCTGACTGTATTACTGTTCGTTGAGGCCAAGTTTTCTCTTATGTTATTGTAGAATGGACAACATAAAAAAAGAAGTGCATTTCGTTTTCGACTGCAACTTTACATAGTTTACAAATTACGTCTTGTGGCCTATGGGGGTTTCTATACCTATAGTAGTGAACTGACAAGTCAGAAATGCCAAATCTGAACTTTGTTATGATATACTTTAAATGCCTGTCAAGATCCATGCATCGATATATAGGCAGAGAGCCAAGAGAGAGAGAGAGGGAGAGATGTTTTGATGATTGTGGAAGGAAGAGAAGACATTAATATCACTACAAGCAATGGGGAAAAAACCCTAAAGCATCTTGACCTAAATTAAGCATTGTACAGTGTACAAGACGACTGTTGCAGACATCAAGTAACATAAAACGCAAAATTATCACAAAATGTTGGAAAACATGTCAGCCATTTGTCAGAAAAATAATTGTAACTTGCATTTAGATGAGCAGAAAATTATAGAAAATAATAGTATAGGTACAGAAATGATCTGAAATAGAAGAAAATGGTAAAGAATATTAGGAAATTACAGAAATGGTAGGGAGAAAATAGAGGTTATGGAAGACAGTAGAAAAGGGTAAAGAAATATTAGGAAGTCACAGAACAGAACAGGAAAAAGTTGAAAAAAGCAGAAAATCATAGAAAACAGAAACACGCTGAAAATCCAAGGAATAGATACGAAATAACAGAATCAGAAAAAAGTAGGAAACAAGAAGGGCACAAGGAAGAACCCAGACAT
>CM031600.1:84089863-84091123 GCA_018398815.1 Conus ventricosus
AGAGACGGGAGAGACAGAGAAGAGAGACGAGAGAGACGAGAGAGAGAGAGAGAGAGAGAGACGAGAGAGAGAGGAGAGAGAGAGAAAGAGAGAAAGAGAAGAGGAGAGAGAGAGAGAGGAGAGAGAGGAGAGAGAGAGAGAGAGAGAGAGAGAGAGACAGAGAGAGAAAGAAGAGAGAGAGAGAGAGGGAGAAGAGAGAAACAGAGAGAGTGAGAAAGGAGAGAAAGAGAGAGAGAGAGAGGAGAGAGAGAGGAGAGAGAAAGAGGAGACAGAGAGAAGAGAGAGAGAGAAGAGGAGAGAGAAGAGAGAGAGAGGAGAGAGAGAGAGAGACAGAGGAGAGAGAGAAAGAGAGAGAGGGAGAGAGATGAGGGGACAGAAGAGAGAGACAGGAGAGAGAAGAAGAGAGAGAGGAGAGAAAGAGGACAGAGAGAGAGAGACACACAGAGAGAGAGAGAGAGAGAGAGAGAGAGAGAGAGAGAGACAGAGAGAGAGAGAGAGAGAGAGAGAGAGGAGAGAGGGAGAGGAGAGAGAAAGAGGACAGGAGAGAGAGACACAGAGAGAGAGAGAGAGAGAGAGAGAGAGAGAGAGAGAGAGAGAGAGAGAGAGAGAGAGAGAGAGAGAACTGACATGTGGCTGAACACATGCAGACGGCTGGTCTGGCGTTTTACAAAGGGGAAATGAGAAAGAAATGGGGGCGGGGGGGGGGGGGGGGGGGTGAGAGGCGGGGAAGGGGGTGGGGAGGGAAGCAGAAAAGCCAGACGATCAAGCCATATACGGTCTTTCAGTTCGTTTGACATCACAAAAAGATGTGTGATCATGTCATCCTGTTGACCCTGACCTTTAACGCACGTTCAAGGTCACTTGAAATCAAACACATTAGACATGTCGGTTGCTATTATCATCAGTGTTGTCGTTAATGTTGTTTCTTCTTCGTCGTCGTCTTCTCCTTGTCATGTTATCAGTTTACCATTATTGCCATTGCAATGATAGTGATGACGACGACGATGACGACGACGATGGTGATTTATTATTATCCGATGATCTTTATCTACTACTACCACTACTACTACTGCTACTGCTGCTGCTGCTGCTACTACTACTACTACTACTACTACTACTACCACCATCACTGCTACTACTACAACTAGTTGTAGTAGCAGCAGCAGTAGCGGTAGTAGAGTAGCAACAGCAGCAGCCGCAGTTGCAGCAGCAGCAGCAGCAAAAATGATGTCTAGTATCGTTATATAATCAGTCGCAGTA
>CM031600.1:84097356-84104856 GCA_018398815.1 Conus ventricosus
CACATCTGGACTGTCCTATCGTTGTTGTAGCGTGGGCAATGCAAAGGGAGCAATTAATATCAAGTCGTTACAAGGCTACCTTCCAGGGAAGACACTGCACATCTTCCGAGTCCTTTCACTGGTATTCAGTGATGTCTGTCATGATCCAACATGTGTAACCATCTGTACAGTTGCTCACATCTGTCATGATCCAACATGTGTAACCATCTGTACAGTTGCTCACATCTGTCATGATCCAACATGTGTAACCATCTGTACAGTTGCTCACATCTGTCATGATCCAACATGTGTAACCATCTGTACAGTTGCTCACATCTGTCATGATCCAACATGTGTAACCATCTGTACAGTTGCTCACATCTGTCATGATCCAACATGTGTAACCATCTGTACAGTTGCTCACATCTGTCATGATCCAACATGTGTAACCATCTGTACAGTTGCTCACATCTGTCATGATCCAACATATGTAACCATCTGTACAGTTGCTCACATATGAACAGACAGCACAGTCTGAAAATGAGTGGCTCTGAGAATTTATTCAGACTGTTGATGATTACGGAAACGAAGTCTGGGTACTCTTGCACGCGTTGCTAATAACAATACACAATGTCTTTTTATGCAAATGAGCCAGCACTAACGGCAAGCGTATGGACATTTTATCGCTTCTCTTCTTGGAGCATAATGTAACTCTATCAAAATATTCTTGCCCTTGAGAGTTCTTGAACTTTGAAAATGAGTTAAAAATCGTTCAATTGACAGGTCATGAAATTAAAATGAGAATTCAGCCAATGAAGCTGTGAATGCATGCATTTGGATGTTCATATTTCTAGTAGTAAGGCAATCGACAAAATGCCAAGCAGAGGGTCATGCGACGGGATAAATATGCGACCGATTCAGATCAAACACGTTAAACATGATTCCCATGCAAAAGAACCCAATGCAAATGTGGACTATTTTCTCTGGGGATGTTAACACAGTTCTTTCAGGTCTGTTCAATTTGTCATTGAACTTGAAGTTGCCTGGTCTTTTGTTCACACCACACTGTCGCTGGGTTAGGCAGGGTTTTGACAACTTCGCTGAACATCGTGTTGACTTTGGTTTTGGACTGCTGAGCTGTGGGACTTCTGGGTCACTTTGGTCAGCGGCCGACACCATGTTCATGGACACGCAGAGGACATAGATACTGGGATCACCAGGAGACCAAGGCATGAAGGGCTTCAGAATTTGAGACTTTTTATGGTGATATGAAGTGATAATGAAGAGGAAGAAGAAGATTATGCTGTGGAGCTTCATTCTGGGTTGAGACCTTGACAGGGTTGTACGTTATGTTTTCAGTCATAACATACCCCGGCGTCAACCAGACCCGAGAGATACAGACACCTGCAGTATTATCAGAAATTTGAGCAAAGCTCTCAGAGACACATTCAGAAAGTGGAAGAAACTAGACTGTGTTCGTTAGTTTCCACCTATAGCATACTCACCTAGGATGTGTGCGTTAGTTTCCACCTACAGCATACTCAGCTAGGCTGTGTGCGTTAGTTTCCACCTTTAGCATACTCAGCTAGGCTGTGTGCGTTAGTTTCCACCTATAGCATACTCACCTAGGCTGTGTGCGTTAGTTTCCACCTACAGCATACTCAGCTAGGCTGTGTGCGTTAGTTTCCACCTACAGCATACTCAGCTAGGCTGTGTGCGTTAGTTTCCACCTTTAACATACTCAGCTAGGTTGTGTGCGTTAGTTTCCACCTACAGCATACTCAGCTAGGCTGTGTGCGTTCGTTTTCACCTCTAGCATACTCAGCTAGGCTGTGTGCGTTACTTTCACCAATAGCATACTCAGCTACGCTGTGTGCGTTACTTTCACCAATAGCATACTCAGCTAGGCTGTGTGCGTTACTTTCACCAATAGCATACTCAGCTAGGCTGTGTGCGTTACTTTCACCAATAGCATACTCAGATAGGCTGTGTGCGTTACTTTCACCTATAGCATACTCAGCTAGGCTGTGTGCGTTACTTTCACCTATCGCATACTCAGCTAGGCTGTGTGCGTTACTTTCACCTATAGCATACTCAGCTAGGCTGTGTGCGTTAGTTTTCACCTCTAGCATACTCAGCTAGGCTGTGTGCGTTAGTTTCCACCTATAGCATACTCAGCTATGCTGTGTGCGTTACGTTTCCACCTATAGCATACTCAGCTAGTCTGTGTGCGTTAGTTTTCACCTCTAGCATACTCAGCTAGGCTGTGTGCGTTAGTTTCCACCTACAGCATACTCAGCTAGGCTGTGTGCCTTAGTTTCCACCTATAGCATACTCAGCTAGGCTGTGTGCGTTACTTTCACCTATGGCATACTCAGCTAGGCTGTGTGCGTTAGTTTCCACCTACAGCATACTCAGCTACGCTGTGTGCGTTAGTTTCCACCTATAGCATACTCAGCTACGCTGTGTGCGTTAGTTTCCACCTATAGCATACTCAGCTAGGCTGTATGCGTTAGTTTCCACCTACAGCATACTCAGCTATGAATAGGAGGTGGCCAGAACAATTCCCACAAATAAATGCCTCTGATGAGACTCCAACCCACGACCTTCCGACCTGCACGTCTCTGGTCTTACCCACGACACCATTGCTCGTGACGAATCCTACAGCTTGTGTTTGTCAGCTATGAACTTCACATCCAAACCATTTCTTCCTTGTTCTTTTTCTCTGAGAATGAACGTCCAGGCGTGTCCAGTTGCTGACGTGTTTTAGCAGTTAAGATGTTTGCAGAGTTCGCCTAAAGATATTGAGTTCATCTTGTATGAACACATTCATACACAAAGTGTACAATGTTACCGACAGAAGAAACACATTTTGCGTGTGCAAGAAATACATATATTTCATGGGTGCCAAAGTTATTTCGTATATGCTAGAGAACACCAAAGTAGTGTATTCGGCGGGAAAGAAAACTTTATTGTTCAAAATGTAATTTCATTTCTATCAACGTGCTTTCACGTCTATCTTCACGAGAATAATATTTCACTGTATAATGCATACAGAAACCAACACAGCGTCAACTGATCGGAATAGCACAGTTTCTCATTTGATTCGGTCCATAAAACTCCAGAACCATCCCTCAACAGATAAGACACAACTGTGCGACCAGACTGAGTCATGAATAAAAGCGTCGGCGATTTTCCACAGCCTCTGAGCACGCGGTGCCTATAAAGCTGACTCTCCGCCTCTCTTCATTATGCATCTGATCAGAATTATTCATGATTATTCCCATCCAAAACTAAAATCTATCGATGGCATTTTCATCTTGGCAGATGATCTCAGCGGCAGTGGTTTTAAGTCCTTAAACAAAGATCTTATAAGTTCGTACAAATTTCACTTCTGATTAAAACACGTGTGGAAAAACCTCATACTTTTATGCGCATGTACAATAAAGTACTATACTGCCTGATTGTCCGACTTAATTCTTACTGAGAATCTGGCAAGATGGCGGACCGAAACGAAGGTCAGAGGTCGAGGTTAGGGTCAAGGAATAAACGATAACAAAGTTGTTTGAATAGATGCAATTCGTATTTCTTTGACTGCTTTTCCACTGAAAAACGTATGACTCTTTTCTGCCAATGTTAAGAAGGTTCTGCCCTGATGACTGGGCTCAGTAAATCAGTTTCATGCCAGAAGGTTAGCAAGATGGTGAAAATATACAGCATGACGAAATGTAAACAATGGAAAGAACGAGGGTATAAGAGAATGTTCACGTAGACTGTGCTGGCATGGTACACCTCAGAGCAATCAAACATTTACGCTGATTCACTCTTATGCAGCAATATGCCCCAAGGACAACCGATGGCTTGTTTGTTCGTTTGTTTGTTTGTTCCGGAACAGATTCCTGGGTAAGGGGGAGAGTTTCAAGGAGGAAAAGCTTGATGGCACATCCGCTGACAGATGGTTCAAACGACTTCGCTCTCATTGAGAATACAAGGTCTGAGGCCCAATCTGACTAAGGTATGGAACCCTATAAGTCTTGTGACAGCCGGAGCCGTCTGAGTGGTAAAGAACAGATGTTGCGCTTTCTCCTGTGCAGGTCTTGTAATGTCTGGAGGTATCTGTGTGCTCCAAGACAGGCCTTGTGATTTCTCCTGTATAACGCTTGTGAGGGCCGGAGCTTGTTGCTCAAAGAGCTGGGGCGATCTACCAGCTGAAAAAGATGCGTTCTGGTTCTGCCGAAAAACGTTGTCTGGTAATTGGAACAATCTTGGAGCTGAGACAGAGAGAGTGGTATTGCATGCCTCCTCTCTCTCTCTCTCTCTCTCTCTCTCTCTCTCTCTTCTCTCTCTCTCTCTCTCTCTCTCTCTCCTTCTCTCTCTCTCTCCTCTCTCTCTCTCTCTCTCCTCTCCCCCCCTCTCTCTCTTTCTCTCTTCTTCGAACTGAAAGAGAGGTATTGCACGTGCTATCTCCCCTTCTCCCTCCCTCCCTCTCCTCTCTCTCTCTCTCTCTCTCTCTCTCTCTCTCTCTCTCTCTCTCTCTCTCTCTCTCTCTCTCTCTCTCTCTCTGTCTCTCTCTCTCAAAACTGTGGTGTTCCTTGTTGAGCGACCATCGTTTTCAATGTACATCTATGTTGATCCCAAAGTTTCAGTTCAGAGACAGGCGAGGGAAGAAGGGACAAAGAATCTGACATAAAAGAAAGTGCTGCTGCTGTTGTCGTTGTCGTTGTTCTTGTTGTTGTTGATGATGATGATGATGATGATGATGATGATGATGATGACGATGACGATGACGATGACGATGATGATGATGGTAATGATGATGATGATGATGATGGTGACGATGATGATGATGGTCATGATGATGATGATGATGATGATGATGATGATGATGATGATGATGATGATGATGATGATGATGGTGGTGGTGGTGGTGGTGGTGGCGGCGGCGGCGGAGGTATTTCAGTGTTATTATATCCTAGTTGTCCAGACTATACACACTACTCAAGCCTGTCATCACACACATATGAAAAAGGCTCAGCTAAACACAGAAACAAGCCCCACCCCCCCACCCACCCCCCAAAAAAAAGAAAAAAAGAAGAAAACATTCATCTACGAAAGTGCTCGTCAATGAAGAATGGTAAGTGTATTGGAAGATGAAATGTTCCCAGTGCCTCAGGATCCTGCGCGTTCTGGTCTATTCCATCATCCTGTGTGCCTGCCACACATGGACTCACATAGCACATCGACAAAGAAGAATTCAGACCCTGGAAAAGCGGTATTTAACCACAAAATACTAAACATGAAATACACTGAGCACATGAAAAGATCAGCCTGTCTGCCTGGTCTATCTGTCTGTCTGGTCTATCTGTCTGTCTGTCTGTCTGTCTGTCAGTCTGTCTACCTATCTATCAACCTGCCAACCTATCTCTCCATGTATTCTCCTGCCCCTCCATTCATCTCTTCTTCTTCTTCTTTCTTAGAGTGTCCACCTTCATCGAGTTGAAGATTCTGACACTTTCGTGTGTATGACCGTTTTTTTATCCCGCCATTAAGGCAGCCATACTCCAACTTCGGAGACGATGCATGCTATGTGTAACGTGTCATCCATACCAACGGCCAAACTGGCCTTCTCTTCCGAAAGGTGATGGGATTTGTACGAGTGTGCAAGATGTTGTGCGTGCGTTCACACACGGAACCTCGGTTTATAGTCTCATTCGAAGGACTGTATGGGGAATGGAGTCAGAATCAATGTTAACTCCGAGGGAAAAATCCCCCTGTACCGAAATTCGAACCCGTATCCTCAGGATCACGAGTCCGGCGCTCTACCCACTGAGCCATTCAGGCCCCCAGATACCTAACTCCATCCGTCTACCTATCTAAAGGTACCAGTTAGTTTCAAAGTGAGGTGCGTGCAGGTGGAAATTGAATCAAATTTTAAGAATAATTCTTAGTGAGTCCGCCAAAGACAAGGACAAACAAGTTACAAGACAGAAAACAGTCTTGTAACGTTTTGTCCTTTTTTATTTTTGCGGACTAAGAATTATTTTTAAATGTACGAGCTTTCGTGTACGCTTTTCGTTGCATCTCTGCCAACAAAATGCTGCTCTACCTACTTGCCTTCTTGTCTATCCGTTCAACTATCTATCTAACCTTCAAACTTTGAATCTAGTTCCAGATTACTTTCCAGTCAATGCGTTCTTCGACGCAATCAGATCACAAGACAGCACAGTTAATCAAAAGACGCATGACATAGTTGTCTTTAATCCTTTCAACAAACCAACAGGACCGGAAGAACAGAACTTTTCCTGGCGCATGCGCACACGAGCAAAATCGATGACCTTTCTTTGACCCTTGACTTTTCGGGGGGGTCACCGTGATTATTACGGCACGCTGGTTTTTCTATGTGATTGCGGTCCTTCTTGAGGCAGGGGGGTGAGGTTGGCAGCGGGGGTGGGGGTGTTTTTGTGATAGGGGGGGGGGGGGGGGGGGGGGGGGGGGGGGGGGGTAGCCGGTCCATGACAGGTCAATCCTGACAGCTCTCCCCACCAATCACAAAGAAGTTGACAGATTTCAGCCAATCACGTAATTTGATATAATCCTTTTGTTTAAGATTTGAGAAAAAAGAAGAAAACAGACGCAAAGAGAGGCAACTTAAACAGTCTAATTTCTAATTTCACTTCGTTCCATTGAACGTACTCCTTGACAATACGATCAAAATAATTATTACAGTCCTCAAGGATCACAAGAGAACATCTGTTTGCAATTGTGTTCAGCCTTTTTTTTCCCCCCATGCACTGAAAACAGTAACGGCTTCTTATTGGCAGGAAGGGTTGTTGGAATTGTTGACTGGCAGTATTCCAAATGGGGGGTGGGGGAGGGGCTATAGGGGGAGGGGTGGTGGTGGTGGGGGGGGGTCTCTCTCGGTCGCGTGATCAAGATGTCACAGATTCTGTGCCCCTGCATGCCCTGCTCTCGTGATGACCTCAGTTTCGATTTCCTTTCCACGTCCTGGGCTAGGTTCGTGTCAAGTCCGCAAGTTCGGGAGGACCGTCAGTCGATTGGTGGACAGGGGGGGTGGGGGGATGGGGGGGCTGGAGTGGCGCCCCCTGGAGAGAGAGAGCGAGGAGAGAGAGAGAGAAAGAGAGAGAGAGAGGATGAACACGCATCACCGGACGTCCACCCGCGTGACAGCAGGAATACAGTCGTCTCTTCTGGCGGACTGCCTCATGAAGTTCTTAATATACTGTGAGCTGACGGCCGCTGAGCCAGCCCCCCCCCCTCCCCACCCCCCCCCCCCCACCCCTCCCCCCCCCCACCCCCACTGGACAAGTACGGGTGTGGCTGCGTTTGAGGAGGCCCGAACAATGGGGAATGGTGCTTACCGAGGAAAAGGGAAATAAATCGGAAACAAAGACAGGGAAAAAGAGAGAGAGAGGGAGGGTGAGAGAGAGAGAGAGTATGTATGCGTGCGTGTGTGCGTGCGCGTGCGTGTGCGTGTGCGTGTGTGTCCGTGTCCGTGTGTGT
>CM031600.1:84109856-84122890 GCA_018398815.1 Conus ventricosus
ATAACTTCAACTTTTTTTGGGTTTTTTTTGTTGTTGTTTTTTTTTCCCACGGCGCTGAGTATGTGATTTGTTGATCCCATTCAAAGGGCTGAGGGCTTGAAGAATTAAAATTTTTTTTTGCCCTTCTCTCTCCTCTCCTTTTCTCTCTCTCTCTCTTCTCTCTCTCCTCTTTCTTCTTCGTTCACCTTTGAAAGTCTTTTTTCGATGCAGCCGATTCGCCCACGAGGGCATGTACTTGACACCATTTTGCTCTACGGGAAACCCCAGAAAATGCATTGTGTGAGAAAACCCTTTTCCCCCCCCCCCCCCCCCCCCCCCAAGTGAAAGGGGGACTCTTTTCTCCCACCCCAAACTTTAATAAATTTGGAACGAGTGCATGAAAGCCAAATGAAAAACAAATCGAATGCATATTTTTCAAACGCATGTCGAAAACAAGAGTTTTTTGTATGACTTTTTTAAAGTTGTTTTATTGAAAATGGGGAAGGCAAAGGTGGGCAAAGGGGGGGGGGGGTTTGGAAAACAACAGACAACAGACAGACAGACAGACAGACGCAATAGATAATAAAGAAAATAGATGATAGATAATAGATAAAGAAGATGAAACAGATAGATAATAGATAGCAACAGATAGTTAGATAGTGAAAGATAGACAGATAATAGATAGTAGATAGAAAGACAGATAATCGATGGGAGAAGGGAGACGGGGAAAGGGGAGAAGGGACAGGACAAAAGATGGGGGGGGGGGGGGGGGGGGGGGGGAACAGAGAGACCGGGGACTGCATGCTTGTTTGTGTGTATGCGTGCGGGTGCGTGCGCGCGGCGTGCGTGCTGCGTGCGTGTGTGTGTGGGGGGTTTTGGGGCGTGCGTATTCGTGCGGTGGGTGTCTTTAAGTGCTGTTGGTGTTCCTTTTTTTCTTTCTCTCTCTCTTTCTCTCTCTCGGGGGAAGTGAATATGTTCTTGGTGCAGTGTACCCATTTCTTCTGTTTAAATCAGAAACGTAGAAAATCGGATTTTGGTGCGGGCCCCAGTTTGGAGAGTTTTGGTGAAGTGTCATGCCTTTCACAGCAAGGGAATTTCCGAGTGTGTGTGGTTTTTGTCCCGGGTTTTTTACATCAATTTCTGATAAAAAAGGGCCCAAAACAACCGGCTATGCGCGTCCCCATTTTTAAAACTTGGACGGAAAGGGGAGGGTGTCCCCTTTGGACTACTCCCCTCTTACTGTTCGGGGGCATTTTGCTTTTACGTTGTGGTGCATTGAAAGAACCCAGGACCCAACAAACCCCCATTTTAAGAGAAAACCCCGGCAGTCAGGTTGCCCGGCAGGCAACGCAGTGTCGCCGGGAGAGGGAGCGGTCCCCCTTTCGCAACCTGCCAGCCCCGGTCTTATTGATGATGTGTGACGACTATGAAACCATTGGCGACCAGATGAACCCCATTTTGGATGATTTTTGAAGAAAACTTCGTAGTTCGCCGATCACTTGCTCTGCAAAGCAAACTAAAAAGGAGAAAGAAGGGGTGAACGATTTAAGAACAGGAATCAGGAAAAAAAAGCCCAACAAGACCTGGGGAGCGATGGCCGACGTGACAAGAAATCGTGATCGGAGGGGCGCCCAAAAACGCTACATTCCCCTTTTTTCTACGGATTTTCTCGACAAAAAATAAACCCAATGCCCCCTGCGGGGGAATGCTCCAAGCCTGATCCCCGAAAACTTGGCTTGAAGAGCGTGGAGTTTGCCCGGGTGCATCGGCTTAACGGGATAAATTCTCCAATTGAGGGGTGCACTTTACAAAAAAAGGGAACATCCTGAAAGCAAAACGAAACCCGGGGTCAAAGTTTTCGTCGGCGAAGATTTTTCCCGGGGTGTGAGAGACTTTGTAGAAGACTGACCCCCAAAAAGGAAAGTCGGCGGGAAGGGGGAAAAGAGTGCAATGATATATGATCACCTATTAATCGACGGCAAAATTTATTGGGGACAGCGCGGGAAGTTTGGGGGAAAATAAAATGGAGTTGGCGGTCCCTGTGGAAGTTTGCGGAGATTTTCAGCCGGGAGTCGACAGCTACCCCTTTCACCCCGGGCGAAACCCGGAGGGCCGAAGCCCCAGTGTTTTTGTGGGTGAAGCGTGACTGTGACTCTTCGTGTTGTGATTTGCCGTGTGCTGAACGGACCCGTGGAAGGGGGGCTACCCCAGTGGCAGAAAAATCGAAAAGTTTCCGGGGATCGATTAAAAAATGACGTTTTTAGCTCTGATTATGACAATAAAAAAAAAACGCGCGATCCTTTCTACATGGAAGTTAATGGTTTGTTTTAAAAATTAAAGAAAAAGATTTTGTTTTCTATGTTTCCTTTTTATTTCGTTTTTTAGTGGAAACATTTTTTGAAAATTTTATTCATGTATTTTCGGGTTTTTTCAACATTTTGTTTTACCTGCTGTAAATTCACGAAACGGGGACGACGGGAGGTATAATGTTAATTGAAATGATTTTTGCGTATGTCGAAAAAACCCTAGAAAGACTCTGCGGGCATTTTTTCAAAAAGCGTTTTGGGGTAGAAAAAGTGTTTTATATCTTTTTATGTTCCCCCCGGGGGTCCCCATATTTTTTATTTTGTAGTGAAAAGGGTTTTTAACTCATTGGAGGTTTTCATAAGGGATTGTTCTGACTTCCTTAGTGTAGTGTTGTTTGGGGAGATAGAAAGCGGACTTCTAAAGTTTCAATGTTTGTCAAAGATTAATGGTGGCAAATTTTTGAGTTGCAATGGCGAACCCTTAAAAAGTTGGTAGATGTTCTCGGGGAAAGAATTGAATAATTATGGAAAATTTTTGCTAAAATGTGTAGCTGTAGATTTTTGTGCTAAGGTTTTGTGTAAGGGCGACTTAAAGGGTTCTACAATACGTACCGATAGGGTTGCGGTTATTGATTATTTTTTAATGTCATGTGAATTTTTGCGGTTTTGGGATTCGTGTGACAAAAAGGTGGGGCACGTACTGAGTCAGTTAGCCTTGAACTCCCTCGATGTGTAGATGAAAACCAAAACCAAAAAATTTAATTACCTCTAAATCTTGGAAATTTTTGTTTGGAATGATTTATAGCAGTGTTTTCGTAATAAGTCCGAATGACTTTCAGGAAAAAAAAGGACTGCGTTATGTGAGGATCTTGATTTAAAAGAAGCCTGCGTTTCTTTAACATGGTATAAGGAAGCTGCTGTTGTTAAAATTCAAGTAAGGGATAAAGGAAGTAAAGAGTCCAAAATTGGTTTGAACAGAGTTGGTTATTGTAAAAAAATGTTCATAAATTTTTGAATAAATTTTTGCGTTACAGAGATGGAGACCGTCCCGGTATTGAAGGCAAGACGGAATAAAGAATTTACAGAAGGAAAGGGAAGCAAATTTAAAGCCTAATTGCAGAAATCTGTTTCTGTAATAGTCAGAACGTTTTGGGGGGAAAAGTGAAAAGGATCTTTTAAAAAAAATCGCCCTTTAAAAGCATAAGTTTTGACACTTGGTTTAACTTTTAAAAAACCCGCTGACAAAAATACAACATTATGATATTACAAAGTGAATATAAGAAGAACAGTGAATATGATTTAAAACGCCCCAAATTTTAAAAAAGAAGTTTTGTTTGCGATTTGGAAAATTAAACAAAGCAAAGGTGCAAAGGGCCAGATGGTATAATTTGGGGAATTTTTAAAAAAATGGCTGTAAATCTGATTATTTTGAATTTTTTTGGAAAACCCCAACCTATATTTGCAAGGGAATTTCCCGAGAATTGGCAAAAAAAATTTTCCCCTTTTACGAAAAGGGAAAAGTAAAAAATCCAAAATTTCCCGGGGTTTCCTTTTTGGGTGTTACGTAAATTACGCACGATCTTAATGGAGGGTTTCAGGGAATGGGTAGAAGAAAAAATTCAGGGGGGGTTCAAGTGGATTCAAAAAGTTTTAAATTACTAAGACCAATGTTTACTTAGCTTTATTCAGAAACAGTTTTCTTCAAACGTAAACTCTATGTTGCCTTTATTGTTTTTAAAAAGCTTTTTGATTTATTAGCAGAATATTTTGTGGCCCGTTTTGTTGAAAAAAAGGTTGTCCATGGAAAATTATATAAAAGTGTTGTAAGTATGTATAATTGTGAAAATCTGAGTGGAATGGCGGGAAATTTTCAAATTTTATTAGTGCAAGCGTGTTAAAAAAGGGGACGGTGTAGTCAAATTCATTTTTTTTATTCATTTAAAGAAATTAACAATTTAAAATTATAGATAATGGGGCAGGAGCCCCGGGTTTTGGGGCACTTTTTAGAATTGTTTATACTTCTTCTGGAGATGAATTGTTTTTTTTTTGAAAAAAGTTTGGGGTTACAAACCAATTGAATATTTTGGCTGCGCCTTCTCTACATACAGGAATATCAGAAAAGTAATATAATTTTTTTAGGAAAAGGGGGCTATTAGGGGCAAGAGAAATTGGATTATAAAGGAAAAACCTTTTCCAGTCGTGAATGTCTACAAATATTTAGGATTTATTTTTTAACCAATTTAATTTTAATTTGCCTGTAAAAACCGCAAGCAAAGCAAAACATCGCTTTGTGAAATGAGGAAAAATCAAGTCTGGAAATCGTATTTGAAAAATTTGAAAAATATTTACTCCCCAAACCAACCCCTTGTCCAAAATGGTGCGAAATTTTGGGGGTTTGGTAAAGCGCAGTGAAATTTTGGAAGTACTTTGTTTGCTTTTAAAAAAAAAATTTTTGGGGGTTTCCCCAAAAAATTAAAGATTGATTATGGGGAAACTAATAGGTATCCAATATTCGAATTTTTACTTTGATTATTTTTTATGGTTGAATTGATAAAAAAGAAAGATTCTAGGGTTTCCCAAAAAAAAGCTTTTAACATGTTGTGTAATCTGGTGTAGGGGGAAAACCAAATGGGCAACCCAAAGGGTTTAGAATTAGTTAAATGATTAGGCTTTGGATATGTCTGGTTAAATCGGGGTGAGGAGATAAACCCACTTTTATCCGAAGGGGCGTACAAGCTGGTTGATAGCAGATGGAAGAATGGGAAATTTTCCAAAAAATGTTACTGATTTTATTGATAGCAGATAATTCTTCGATATTCCCCTTATTTTTTCAAGAAAATGGCAACATCTGAAATTTATAATGACAAATTTTGCGGGGAAACGGGTATCTTTTCATCATTTTCGTTTTAGGCAACTTAAACTCTGATCTTATTTCCATTTTCAAAAATGCATGTGAAGATAAGTTATTTTGTTTACAAAGTATGCCTTATAGTCTTAGAGAAGTTATTCCCCCTAAAAATTTCAGACAGCCCTTGTATTTAGACTCATCTTACTTATGGCCCGTATAAAAAGGATGTTGTTAAAAAAATTTTCCCCTTTTACCTAACAAGCCTTAAATTTTGAAGACATTGTTTTTGAGCATGGATGTTTTCGTTTTGTCAATATGCTTTTTCAATACATTTTTGTCAAGGTAAAACCCCCCCATCATAAGGGGGGAGGCCCATAATGTAAATTTTCGTATCCCTATCCTTCTCTCCCTCCCCTTCCTCTCCCCTCTTCTCTCTCTCTTCTTCTCTCTCTCCTCATTTCCCCCCTCACTCTCTCACCCTTCCTCTTCTCACTTCTCTCTCTCTCCCGTCTCTCTTCTCTCTCTCTTTTCCTCTCTCCTCTCTCTCTCTCCTCTCCCTCCCCCTCCCCTCTCTCTCTTCTCTCTCTTCTTCTCTCCCCTTTCCCTCCCTCTCTCTCTTTCTTCCCCATCCCTGCCGAGTCTCTTGAATCGCCTTCTTCTTCTTCTTTTTTGCCTCTTTTAATTCTTTTTTCCTTTTCACTCACTTTTTCGACAGTATCCCGGAAACCATCGCCTCTGAGAAATTTGTTTGTCAATGTCATTTTCTACGACACTGGGCCCATTCAACAACAAGCCCGGGGAGGCCACCCTTTGGGGGCGTTTAAAAAAATCGTACACTGTGTTTTTCATTCCGACCTTTCCTTTCTCATGTTTTGCTTTTTTCCCTTTTTTTTTTTATTTTTTTTTCTTTCTTTTTTTTTTTTCTTTTCTTTTTTCAGTTTTTTTTTTTTTTTGAGGGGCACAATCTTCACCCCCATCCAGAACCAAAGGGGGTGGGATGATGATGTTTTTTTCGCAAGAACTGTGCGAATTAACAAAAACAATAAAATGTTTAAGACAAGACGCCCCTGGGTTTTTTTCTTCAACCTGACGGGGCATCCTCTTCCTCCCCTCAAACGCCTTTATCTTTCACCTCTCCCCCCACCCCCGCCCCTCTCGCACAACCCACCCCCCCCCCCCCCCCCCCCCCCCCCTCCCCTTTTCTTTTTTTTTTCTATGCCCGAAGAGAGAAAAGGGGAGGAGAAGAGAAAAGAGAAGGACAGCAACAAAAGACAGAACAGAGAGAAAAGAAGGGGGGCAGAGACAAAAGATTTAGAGGACCGAAGAGAATGGGAGTACGAGACATGTGTTGGGGTGTGTGGTGTGTGTGTTGGGGGGTGTTGTTGTGTGTTTTTGTGTGGTGTGGGTCTGGTGTTGTATGTGTGTGTTGTTGGGGGGGGGGGGGGGCCCCCCCGTGTGTGTGGCCTATGTCTGTCTGTGTGTCTCGTGTAGCAATAAGTGTTGTACCATTGCTTGTGTTGTAGGGCATTGCCCGGAAGACTCTTCTTTGTTTCTCTTTTTGGTTTGTATTGTCTTAAACTTCATCCCGGGTTTTCTATGTCTTTTGAAGACTTCTTAAATGACAATTTTGATCTGAATTTGCCCGGGTTTTTGCATTTTTCGGCGATTTTTGCTTTGCTTTTGACCATTTGTTGTTATTTTTGTTTAGATTTTTTTTTTGTTTTTTTGGTTGGGATCCAAATCGGGGAGTCCGCAAATCCACCATCCCAAAATTTGGGGGGGGGGGGGGGGGGGGGGGGGGGGGGGGGAGAAAGGTCACTTAACAT
This sequence comes from Conus ventricosus, assembly GCA_018398815.1. Classification (NCBI taxonomy): domain Eukaryota; kingdom Metazoa; phylum Mollusca; class Gastropoda; order Neogastropoda; family Conidae; genus Conus; species Conus ventricosus. The sequence goes on from CM031600.1 coordinate 84,116,816, forward strand.
GTTCGGGGAAGTAACTGTGTATTGCCGCTCCCCAGTAATAGAACTCAATGTGTGTCACACTCTCCTTTGAAGGAAATCAGTTTATACTTGGTTGACTTTACCGTGCATGCTCGATTCGTTAAATAAACATTTTTATTAAGTACGGCCGAAATCTTCAAGTTCACAATGCTTTGGAAATAAGTTGAATTACGGACAAAATAGATCGCTCAAATTGATTCCACAGTGTGTTCAAAACAGTTCTAGGTCCAGTAGGCGTCGCTATTTATCTCTGTCGAGCGAGAGCACCAGCGAGCAGAGTTTTCCAGGTCGTGTTCTCTCCCTTGATCAAAAGATCGTTCAAACCTCGGCTTTTAGTTCATTGTAACGTTGCTAACTACACTATGGATCAGTGACTTCGGTTTAAAGTTTAAAAAAAAAATATGGGGCGTCATTTGTTCGCAGCCCGGATACGCGACCCAATGGTGATGTCGACTGAATTTTCTGCAGGAGAATAGTTCAAAGGACCCAGCGCCAACCTCTCTGTCTTCTCGCCAATCACTTCACAAATCCCTTCAATGAATTCTTTGACCCACGTCAGGAAGGCCTTTAACTCCCTGCAGTTCTTTTCTTGAGTTTTCATCACCGCTGATCAAAGGCTCCTTTCGTAAATTATGTCATCTAAATGCATATTTTTTTCCACTATTAATGGAATAGGTTACTGGGAAAAAAATTAAAATGAAAAGAAATAAGAAATACCCTCATTTACCGAGAAAAAATGTCGTTTCAGAAATTTTTATATTTTTAAATAGTTTTTGCTGAAAAAAAGGGAAACAAAACAAAACAAAACAAAATAAGCTGTCAGCAGTCACGTCGTCACAGTCCACTCGATGTGATGCCCCCGAATGACCCTAAGCACACGTTCAAAAAACAAAAACAAAAAAAACCTCATTAACCGAGGGGAAAAAAACTTGTTTAAGAAATGTTTCTATTTTTTAATAGTTTTTGCTTTGGAAAAAAAAAGCAAAACAAAACAAGACAAAACTGTTGAGAGTGACGTCATCACAGTCCACTCGGTGTGACGCGGCCTGAATGACTCTGACCACAAGTTCACTGGATGGAGTTGTGTGTCCGGTGGGCTTCTTGCAAGGGTGCGTTGCAATGTTCTGAGTGCTGTCAAACTGGCCTGGGTTCGGGTGAATAATGAATGTGTGTGTGTGTGTGTGTGTGTGTGTGTGTGTGTGTGTGTGTGTGTGTGTGTGTGTGTGTGTGTGTTTTCTAGACCCAAAAAAAGTCATTTTGATACATTTCTTATGTCCAGTATTGTCCCTATGTACGTCAGAGTTTTGTGTGCTTGCACTCGTTTCGAATTTTTCCCAGGCCGTTTGTTTCTCACGCCTTCTTTGTTTCACTCATTGGTTTCGTGTGTGTGTGTGTGTGTGTGTGTGTGTGTGTGTTGTGTGTGTGTGTGTGTGTGTTTGTGTTTGCTTTTGTCTTTTTTTGCGAGTGTAAAATGTGAATAAAAGAAGCGGAACCCCCACCCACCTCCCTGGAGTCATTCTAGGGTGAGCGTGAAATGTCTCCAAAGGGTAGTTGCCCCCCCCCCCCCCCCCCCCCCCCCCCCCCCCCCTTCACAGACTCTATCCCTGGTCCTGAAACGACTCCATCCCCAAGAAATACACATTTCCTGAAATTAGTTCAAAACACACTTTAGTGTGTTACTGGAGGCGGAGGGGAAAGGGAGGTGGGGCATGGGAGGCGGGATAGAGGGAGGGGGGGGGGGGGATAAGGAGGACGCGGGAGGTGGGGGTGGAGAAGAGGAACGGAGCACAGTTACTTCAGGGCGATCTCAAACGCTACCCAGCCCTTGTCCAAAAAGCACTCCTTTGCGAGTCAATCTGGGCTGTTGTCTTTTCCCACTCCACCAGCCTTTCATGGGAAACAGCAGATTAACTCCACATGAACACGAGTGAAGCAGGTCTTCAGGGTTAGCCCAGAACATTATCGACTGGAGAGAGAGAGAGAGAGAGAGAGAGAGAGAGAGAGGAGAGAGAGAGAGAGAGAGAGAGACAGAGATGGGGTAGGGAGGGGGGGGGGGCAGAGGCATGTGATGTCGGGGGAGTAGTTCTGGCCCCAGATTAACTCCCTTGGAGCCGTTCCATCTCTTCTTTCAGACATGGAATGGAGGCATACTCGGTCTGTCCAAAGATGACTCACTCACAGCTAGTTTGTTATTATGTGAGCTTGGATATCCTAAATTCCACAAAGATGCTGTTATTGCTTGACATGTGGATGGGTGGGGTTGCTGTTGTTGTTGAGACCGGAGTTGTTGTGGGTGGGCCCAGAATGACGTCATCAATGTTTTCAGCATCACGTGCACTATTCGGGGAAGGGTCTGTTTGGATCATGCCCTTAAAACACTCCGTCAACATTTTGCCATTCATTTGATTTCTTTCAGGAATGTTTTTAAATAGAGGGATGAGTGGAGGGAGGCGTGTGTGTGCATGCATGCATGCATGCGTGTGTGTGTGTGTGTGTGTGTGTGTGTGTGTGTGTGTGTGTGTGTGTGTGTGTGTGTGTGTGTGTGTGTGTGTGTGTGTGTTGTGTGTGTGTGTGTGTGTGTGTGTGTGTGTGTGTGTGTGTGTGTGTGTGGTGAGTGAGTGAGTGTGTGTGTGTGTGTGTGTGTGTGTGTGTGTGTGTGTGTGTGTGTGTGTGTGTGTGTGTGTGTGATGGGAATGTCTTCTTGGTTCAGTCCTAGGCCAATCCCATCAATATTTGCAGCCTAAGGTTGTTTATCATTCAAAAATGCATGTTATGTTGGAAAGAGGGGAAGGGAAGGGGGAGAAGAGAAATCGGGCTTCATGAGAGAGGAGGGGGCGTTCGGTTTAGTCCCAGAACAAGCTCCATAAAAATATCTTTGGCATGAAATTTGTTTGTTTGGGTTTTCTTTTTTTAAAGATATGTGTTATTTGAGGCGGGGTGGTCGAAAAGATGAAGGCGAGAGAGGGGATACGAGCGTCTTTTGGGATTTGCTCTGCCAAAAAGCCCTTTTTTTTTCTTTCACTCAGTTTGTTGAATTTTCATAAATACACGCTCCTTTAAGACAATGATGAGGGCTAAGATTCGCATTGGAAGCGACGGGATTTGAAAAGGGAAGTGGAGGGAGGATCTTTTGCTGTGGTCATCCCGAGAACAACTCGACAATTAGTTTAGCCTTCAGTTATCTCTTTTCCAGAAATACATGGTATTTACAGATAAGGTAAGGACTCTAGGGACAGGAGTCGAAGAAAGGGAGTAGGGGGAGTGGGGTATTTTGGGTCAGCTCAAGAATGATTCCATTGATCTTTTTATGATCAAGTTTACCATTCCACAAAGATGTGCTGTTGCGAAACAGGGGTTGACGAGCGAAGGAATGGGGGTTTCAGAGGGAATTTTATTGGGTCAGCGCCAGAGCGATTCCATTTCTCTGTTTGGACTCCAACGTCTGTTGGTCAACGAGGGCGAGGGTTGGGAAGGTGGGGGCAGGGAGGGAAGGGGAGAGCGGAAGGAGCTGGGCTTCATGGGCAGTTGTTACCGGTCATCTGCAGAACGACTCATCAATGTGCTAAACCTCTGCATCAATGTGCTAAACCTCTGCATCAATGTGCTAAACCTCTGCATCAATGTGCTAAACCTCTGCATCAATGTGCTAAACCTCTGCATCAATGTGCTAAACCTCTGCATCAGTGTGCTAAACCTCTGCTTTTTTTGCAGAAATGGCTGTTTATGTCAGAAGCAGAATTGAGAGAGTTGGAGCGACTGGAACTTAAGGGAGAGTCTGCTTAGGCCAGTCCCAGAACGAACTTTTAACAACAACGGAGCATCAGATTGACTGTATCCAGGAAGTACTTGCTTCATCAACATACGTGTGGTGTGGGGTGGATCAAAACAATCAGACTTGGGACTTGGTGGAGGAAAAGTGATGGGGGGGGGGGGGGTCTTTTGGGGGTATACCCAAATGTGACTCCGCCAACAATATTAGCAAGAAATTCATTGTTTTCCAGACATTCGCACGATGTTAATGCTGGTAATGAGGCGGGGAAGGGGCGACGGCACCTGGAGAGGAAGACGGTGTGGATGGTACACGTACGGAGCCGGGTAAAGTGTGGGAGGAGGGGGAATCTTTGGAGGTCAATCCCAGAACGATTCTATCAATAATTTTTCCCATCCTATAATGATTCCCACCCTCCTCCCTCGATGTCTCATTCCATCACACCCATCCTCACATAACACATTCATTATGCCCATCACTCCCGGTGGAGCATAGGCCATCGACGACCCTTCGCCATCGCACTCTGTTCTGGGCTGATCTGGCCATTCCAGTCCAGCTGGTCCCTTGTTGTTTCAGCTCTGCCTCAGTGTCTCGTCTCCAGCTGTTGCGAGGCCGGTGTCGTATATAATACTGTCGCCGTGGAATTGTATCGCAGCGATAGCATTTCACGTGAAATATTGTTGCAGCGACAATAATTGCTGGAAAAAAATGTCGCGCGATAACTTTTCACGAAAAATGTCCCATAGAATATTGTAGCTGTCCATAAAATGCAGTATTTCCCGGGAAATACTGTCGCTGCGGCACGATTTTATGAGCGACAGTATTATATACGACACCGGCCTCTCTTTCTCTTTCCCTGCGGGTTCCAGGTCAGGGCTTGGCGTGTGGTGCTGGACGCTGTCTTCCTGAGGGTGTGTCCGATCCAGCCCCACTTTCTTCGCAGTATCTGCTTGGCCACTGGTTCCTGTCCCGCACGCTCCCACAGATCCTCAGATAACACGCCTTTCTCTAAAACACAGAACTAAACTCAATGATGACGTCATTCAGGACCCTGCCAGAAAGACCTGCCCCCCAACTAAACTCAATGATGACGTCATTCAGGACCCTGCCAGAAAGACCTGCCCTCGACGCCCCATCCACGCCATGACCATCCATTCCCAAAATTATTGGAGAGAAAAAAAAATATCAGGAAATTACAGAACTGGTGACAATACTCTTTGGGGAGGGGGGGGGGGTTGAACCCGAAAGATTCCCCGATGCCACGCTCCATCTGCCGTTCATTTCCGACATGAAACAGCACATTTTGCGTCTGGAAAAATAGTCAACCTGAAGCTGACAATGCCCCGAGGCGGTCATTGTAAGATGTGTACACAACTCAGGCACGGGTGCCGTCGTCGATCGTTCGATCACTCAGTCGGTTGTTCGTTCGTTCCGTCAGTCACTTGGTCGGTTGGTTGACTGGTCCAGGCAAAGGGGCCGGGAGACACAGGAAAGGGGTGAAAGAAAAAAAGAAGACGAAGACGGGGAAAGCGAGACGAGTGTAAAGGGGGATGGTGGGAAGACGGGGAAAGCGAGACGAGTGTTAAAGGGGGATGGTGGGAAGACGTGCAGGAGAAGAGGGAGGAGGGGATGGGGGGGAGGTGAGGGGGAGACAGGATCTAGAAAGACGATGGGTCGGAGAAGGGACAGAGGAACAGAATCAAGGAAGGGAGGGGAATGGGGGGGGGGGCAGGGGATGGAGGAAGGAACGAGCAGAGAACGGGGGGGGGGGGGGGGGGCAGGGGATGGAGGAAGGAACGAGCAGAGAACGGGGGAGGGGGGGGGGGCAGGGGATGGAGGAAGGAACGAGCAGAGAACGGGAGGGGGGGGGGGATGGAGGAAGGAACGAGCAGAGAACGGGGGGGGGGGGGGGGGGGGGGGATGAGGAAGGAACGAGCAGAGGACGGGAGGGGGGGGGGGGGGGTCAGACAAAGAGGAAATGTACTTTAATTGTACTTTTGTTTCTATATACAGGGGGAAAGGCACGCAGATAGATTGTCAGACAGAGAGAGGAAATGTACTTATTTATTCTATTGTTTCTATATACAGGAGGGACAGGCACGCAGACAGAATGTCAGACAGAGAGAGGAAATGTACTTATTTATTCTATTGTTTCTATATACAGGAGGGACAGGCACGCAGATAGAATGTCAGACAGAGAGGAATGTACTTATTTATTCTATTTTTTTAAAAAATTTCGGGGGGGAAGGACGAGATAATTATTCCGAAAAAAGGGGAAAAAAAAGAAA
>CM031600.1:84122990-84127990 GCA_018398815.1 Conus ventricosus
CTGTCTTCTCGCCAATCACTCCAAAAATCCTTTAATGAATCTTTGACCACGTCAGAAGGTTTTTAAACCCCTGCAGTTCTTTTCTTGAGTTTTCATCACCGCTGATCAAAGGCTCCTTTCGTAATTTATGTCAATCTAAATGCATATTTTTTCCACTATTAATGGAATTGGTTACGGGGAAAAAAAAATTAAAAATGAAAGAAATAAGAAATACCCCATTTACCGAGAAAAAATGTCGTTTCAGAAATTTTTATATTTTTAAATAGTTTTTGCTGAAATAAAAGGGAAAAAAAAACAAAACAAAACAAAATAAGCTGTCAGCAGTCCACGTCGTCACAGTCCACTCGATGTGATGCCCCCGAATGACCCTAACACACGTTCAAAAAACAAAAACAAAAAAAACCTCATTAACCGGGGGGAAAAAAAACTTGTTTAAGAAATGTTTCTATTTTTTAATAGTTTTTTGCTTTGGAAAAAAAAAGCAAACAAAAACAAGACAAACTGTTTGAGAGTGACGTCATCACAGTCCACCGGTGTGACGGGGCCCTGAATGACTCTGACCACAAGTTCACTGGATGGAGTTGTTGTGTCCGGTTGGGCTTTTGAAAGGGGGTGCGTTGCAATGTTCTGAGTGCTGTCAAACTGGCCTGGGTTCGGGTGAATAATGAATGTGGTGTGTGTGTGTGGGGTGTGTGTGTGTGTGTGTGTGTGTGTGTGTGTGTGTGTGTGTTGTGTGTTTCTAGACCCAAAAAAGTCTTTTTGGGATACATTTCTTTTGTCAGTATTGTCCCTATGTACGTCAGAGTTTTGTGTGCTTGCACTCGTTTCGAATTTTTCCCCAGGCCGTTTGTTTCTCACGCCTTCTTTGTTTCATCATTGGTTTCGTGTGTGTGTGTGTGTGTGTGTGTGTGTGTGTGTGTGGTTGTGTGTGTGTGTGTGTGTTTGTGTTTGCTTTTGTCTTTTTTTGCGAGTGTAAAATGTGAATAAAAGAAGCGGAACCCCCACCCACCTCCCCTGGGTCATTCTAGGGTGAGCGTGAAATGTCTCCAAAGGGTGTTTGCCCCCCCCCCTCCCCCCCCCCCCCCCCCCCCCCCCCCCCCTTCACAGACTCTACCCCTGGTCCTGAAACGACTCCATCCCCAAGAAATACCACATTTCCTGAAATTAGTTCAAAACACACTTTAGTGTGTTACTGGAGGCGGAGGGGGAAAGGGAGGTGGGGCATGGGAGGCGGGATAGAGGGGGGGGGGGGGGGGGGATAAGGAGGACGCGGGAGGTGGGGGGTGGAGAAAAGGAACGGGGCACAGTTACTTCAGGGCGATTTTCAAACGCTACCAGCCTTGTCCAAAAGCACTCCTTTGCGAGTCAATTGGGCCCGTTGTCTTTTCCCACTCCACCAGCCTTTCATGGGAAACAGCAGATTAACTCCACATGAACACGAGTGAAGCAGGTCTTCAGGGTTAGCCCAGAACATTATCGACTGGAGAGAGAGAGAGAGGAGGAGAGAGAGAAGAGAGAGATGAGAGAGAGAGAGAGAGAGAGAGGGCAGAGATGGGGGTAGGGAGGGGGGGGGGGGCAGAGGCATGTGATGTCGGGGGAGTAGTTCTGGCCCCCGATTAACTCCCTTGGAGCCGTTTCCCTCTCTTCTTTCAGACATGGAATGGAGGCATCTCGGTCTGTCCAAAGATGACTCACTCACAGCTAGTTTGTTATTATGTGAGCTTGGATTCCTAAATTCCCCAAAGATGCTGTTATTTCTTGACATGTGGATGGGTGGGGGTTTTGTTGTTGTTGAGACCGGAGTTGTTGGGGTGGGCCCAGAATGACGTCATCAATGTTTTCAGCATCACGTGCACTATTCGGGGAAAGGGGCTGTTTGGATCATGCCCTTAAAACACTCCGTCAACATTTTGCCATTCATTTGATTTCTTTCAGGAATGTTTTTAAAATAGAGGGAAAGAGTGGAGGGAGGCGTGTGTGTGCTGCATGCATGCATGCGTGTGTTTTGTGTGTGTGTGTGTGTGTGTGTGTGTGTGTGTGTGTGTGTGTGTGTGTGTGTGTGTGTGTGTGTGTGGTGTGTGTGTGTGTGTGTGGTGTGTGTGTGTGTTGTGTGTGTGTGTGTGTGTGTGTGTGAGTGAGTGAGTGTGTGTGTGTGTGTGTGTGTGTGTGTGTGTGTGTGTGTGTGTGTGTGTGTGTGTGTGTTTGATGGAATGTCTTCTTGGTTCGTCCTAGGCCAATCCCATCAATATTGCAGCCTAAGGGTTTTTTATCATTCAAAAATGCATGTTATGTTGGAAAAGAGGGGAAGGGAAGGGGGAGAAAGAGAAATCGGGCTTAATGAGAGAGGGGGGGCGTTCGGGTTTTTGTCCCAGAACAGCTCCATAAAAATATCTTTGGCATGAAATTTGTTTGTTTGGGTTTTCTTTTTTTAAAGATATGTGTTATTTGAGGCGGGGTGGTCGAAAAGATGAAGGCGAGAGAGGGGATACGAGCGTCTTTTTGGATTTGCTCTGCCAAAAAGCCCTTTTTTTTTCTTTCCTCAGTTTGTTGAAATTTTCCAAATTTTACGCTCCTTTTTGAAATTGAGGGGGTTGATTCGCATTGGAAGCGGGCGGGAATTTGGAAAAAAGGGGAAATGGGGGAGGTTTTTTTGCTGTGGTCATCCCGGGAAAAAACTCGCAAAATTTGTTTAGCCTTCAGTTTCTCTTTTCAAATTACATGGTTTTTTCAATTAAGGTAAGGGGCTTTGGGACAGGAGTGAAGAAAGGGATTAAAGGGGGGTGGGGGGATTTTTGGGCAGCTCAAGAAGATTTCCTTTTATTTTTTTTATGTTTTAAGTTTTCCATTCCCCAAAGATGTGCTGTTGCGAAAAAAGGGGTTTTCGAGCGAAGGAATGGGGGTTTCCCGGGGGGGAATTTTATTGGGGCGCCCAAGGGGATTCCTTTTTGTTTTGGGTCCAACGTTGTTGGGTTTAAAAGAGGGGGGGGGGGTTTTTGGGGAAGGTGGGGGCAGGGGAGGGAAGGGGAGAGCGGAAGGGCTGGGCTTTATGGGGAGTTTTTACCCGGGCTCTGCAGAACGACTCATCAAGTGCTAAACCTCTGCTCAAGGGGCCCAAACCTCTCATCAATGTGGGTAAACCCTGCATAATGTGCTAAAAACCCCTGATCAATTTTGCTAAAAACCCTGCTTTAATTGGGGTAAACCTCCTGCATTCCCGTGTTGCAAAAACCCCGGGTTTTTTTTGGGGGAAATGGCTGTTTAAGTCAAAAAGCAGATTTTAGAGAGTTGGAGCGAAATGGGAATTAAGGGGGGAGTCTGCTTTGGGCCCGTCCCAGAACGAACTTTTAACAAACACGGGCATCAGTTGACTGTATCCAGGAAAATACTTGGGTTCATTTAAAAAAACGTGTGGTGTGGGGTGGGGGCAAAAAAAAACAAAACTTTGGGAATTTGGGGGGAGGAAAAAAAGATGGGGGGGGGGGGCTTTTGGGGGTATACCCCCAAAAAGGGGTCCGCCAAAAAATTTTTAGCAAAAAAATTCTTTGGGTTTTTCCCGATTCGCCCCGAAGGGAATTTTGGTAAAGAGGCGGGGAAGGGGCGAGGCACTGGAGGGAAGAGGGTGTGGTGGTACCGTACGGGAAAAGGGGGAAAAGTGTGGGAGGAGGGGGAATCTTTGGGGGTCAATCCCAGAACGATTCTATCAATAATTTTTCCCATCCTATAATGATTCCCACCCTCCTCCCTCGATGTCTCATTCCATCACACCCATCCTCACATAACACATTCATTATGCCCATCACTCCCGGTGGAGCATAGGCCATCGACGACCCTTCGCCATCGCACTCGTTCTGGGCTGATCTGGCCATTCCAGTCCAGCTGGTCCCTTGTTGTTTCAGCTCTGCCTCAGTGTCTCGTCTCCAGCTGTTGCGAGGCCGGTGTCGTTATAATACTGTCGCCGTGGAATTGTATCGCAGCGATAGCATTTCACGTGAAATATTGTTGCAGCGACAATAATTGCTGGAAAAAAATGTCGCGCGATAACTTTTCACGAAAAATGTCCATAGAATATTGTAGCTGTCCATAAAATGCAGTATTTCCCGGGAAATACTGTCGCTGCGGCACGATTTTATGAGCGACAGTATTATATACGACACCGGCCTCTCTTTCTCTTTCCCTGCGGGTTCCAGGTCAGGGCTTGGCGTGTGGTGCTGGACGCTGTCTTCCTGAGGGTGTGTCCGATCCAGCCCCACTTTCTTCGCAGTATCTGCTTGGCCACTGGTTCCTGTCCCGCACGCTCCCACAGATCCTCGATAACACGCCTTTCTCTAAAACCACGAACTAAACTCAATGATGACGTCATTCAGGACCCTGCCAGAAAGACCTGCCCCCAACTAAACTCAATGATGACGTCATTCAGGACCTGCCAGAAAGACCTGCCCTCGACGCCCATCACGCCATGACCATCATTCCCAAAATTATTGGAGAGAAAAAAAAATATCAGGAAATTACAGAACTGGTGACAATACTCTTTGGGGAGGGGGGGGGGGGGTTGAACCCGAAAGATTCCCCGATGCCACGCTCCATCTGCCGTTCATTTCCGACATGAAACAGCACATTTTGCGTCTGGAAAAATAGTCAACCTGAAGCTGACAATGCCCCGAGGCGGTCATTGTAAGATGTGTACACAACTCAGGCACGGGTGCCGTCGTCGATCGTTCGATCACTCAGTCGGTTGTTCGTTCGTTCCGTCAGTCACTTGGTCGGTTGGTTGACTGGTCCAGGCAAAGGGGCCGGGAGACACAGGAAGGGGTGAAAGAAAAAAAGAAGACGAAGACGGGGGAAAGCGAGACGAGTGTAAAGGGGGATGGTGGGAGACGGGGAAAGCGAGACGAGTGTAAAGGGGGATGGTGGGAAGACGTGCAGGAGAAGAGGGAGAGGGGATGGGGGGGAGGTGAGGGGGAGACAGGATCTAGAAAGACGATGGGTCGGAGAAGGGACAG
>CM031600.1:84137990-84142990 GCA_018398815.1 Conus ventricosus
TGGGCAAAAGGCCTGCTATTTTAAGCTTCAGAGGACCATGTGTGCACAGGTACACCCAGGGCCAAACTGTACAGCTTTACTGTCAATTCTTTGAAGTTTCTTTAAATGCGATCGCGAAGCAGAAAAGAATACTTCCTGTCCGTAAGTCAATCTTGATCGTACAAGACTGGTTGCTAATGCCACAAAACTTTGGGATCCTGTCCCCATGGAGAATGACTGACAATTTTTAGAAAATTCAAACTTTTATACTGCTTTAGTAACAATTGAGTCATATATGTAATTTCCAGTTTAGTTTTGGTGTAAGTAGGACACCTAAAAATTTTACTTCAAGTTTAAAAAAAAAATTCCCGTCTCCCAAAAAGAATATAGGCAGGTTACGTGGGTTATATCCATTGTTAAAGAGAACCAAATGTGTCTTTTCAACAGAGAATTGAAAGCCATTCAATGCATATAACTATTTAATTTATCCAGCTCGTGCTGAAAGGGCTTCTGAATATAATTTATGTGACGTAAATTTGTTCTTTTCTTTAAAGTACATTAATCCATATTGCAATGTCATCAGCATATTGAGCTACCTTGGTATATTGATGAAAAACATGTATATAAGTCATATAGCATTACGTTGAATAACAATGGGGAGATTATAGAACCTTGTGGAATTCCCTTATTTATAGATCTTGAGGATGATAATAGTCACACCAACTTCGGTCATTATGTGTCTCACTCTTAAAAAGGGTTTCACATAATTGTAGACGTGACCAGAAAGACCAATTTGTTTTAATTTATATAATAATCGGCTGTGCCACACTCTATCCGTAAGCTTTAGTAAGATCAAAGAAGGAAGCAAGGACACATTCACGTTTAGAAAACTGTTTCTTATTTGAGTAGTTAGTCGTGTCAGGTGATCAATTGTACTTCGTCCTTTTCTAAAATCCAGATTGATGTGAAGAAAATACATTCATTTTATCACAGTAATAGGCCATTCTGAAATTTACTATTTTTTCCATGACTTTTCCAGTATGAGACGTGACTGAAATGGGTCTGTAGCTGACGCTCAGACCGAGGCTTGCCCTGCTTTAGAATAGGAGTCACAATAGACGTCTTCCATATATCGGGAATTTGCCCACATTCCCAACATTTGTTAAATAATTTATGTAAAATGACTATCCAGTTCTCTGGTAAATGGTTTAACATAGTGTAAGAAATCCCATCCAAACCAACCAAAACCTTTTTATTTCCCAACAGACGGATAGCATTCCTGACTTCCTGTAAAGTATTGATACATTTATAGTACTATTGTTGTTTGGTACAGGATCACTATAGTTATCAGTATTTTTTTCTTTCAATGTGTGTGTGTGTGTGTGTGTGTGTGTGTGTGTGTGTGTGTGGGTGTGTGTGTGTGTGTGTGTGTGTGTGTGTATGTGTGTTCGAGTGTGGGTGTGTGTGCGTGCGTGCGTGCGTGCGTGTGTTTGTGTGTGTGTGTGTGTGTGTGTGTGTGTGTGTGTGTGTGTGTGTGTGTGTGTGTGTGTGTGTGTGTGTGTGTGTGTGTGTGGTGTGTGTGTGTGTGTGTGTGTGTGTGTGAGTGTTTCATAAACGTTATCACTTACCTCATACAGGCATGCAGCAGGCGTTTCTGACCATATAGTAACACATTGTCCCAGACCAAGCTACATGGAGATCAGCAGATTAAAGAAACAAAAGCGTGTTTGCACCATAGTCGGTATGTCAATCTTGGCGATCCTTGCCGTGTTCTCAATTGCCTAGTCTTTCCTTTGCGATCCACAATCGGTGCGATCCACAATCGGTGCGATCCACAATCGGTGAGATTATCAAATCTCGGCGATCTTCAATTCTACGTGGGAAAGAAAAAAACGACCCACTTCGCATGTCAGTAAAACCGCTTAGGTTTGTGCGAAGAGATGTACTGAAGTGACGCTTCAACTTACAGAAATCAGTTTGTGTCACATTCTCCTTTGATAAAAAGCAGTTTGTGCGTGGTTGACCTTGATGCGCATACTCGATTCCTTAAGTAAACATGTTCACTGAATGTGCCGAAATCCTATTGTTCACAGTGTTTTGGAAATAAGTTTAATTTCGGACAAAGATATGCCTAAAATCGCTTTCACGGTGTATTAAAACCAGTTCCAAGTTCTGTCACCAGAGTGGTTGTGTTTTCTTCCTTGATAAGAGATCGTTCAAACTTCGGCTTCTAGTTCATCCTCACTTTGCTAACTGGACTGTAGATTGCCGGCTTTGGTTAAGAGAAAAACTATAAGTCGCCATCAAGTTCGCAATCATGAACCAAAGGTGCGTTCCATTAAGAACGGCCTTAAGATCGATTTTTCTTCACGAGAACATTTTCATGGACCCGGCAGAAACGTCTCAGTCTTCTTACCAGTCTCTCATTTCAGAAAGGCCTTCAGTGAAGCTCACCGACCTACATCTGGAAAGCAAGCCTTCAAGTCAGCACACGTCCATCCTGTGTGATGCCGCCGAACAACCCTGCCCACAAGTTAACTGGATGGAGTTGGGTGTCTGGTGAAAATGGTGCCGTCTTTAATAAGATTCTTATTGAAAGGTGTTGTCTAATGTTCTGAGTGCTGGTATACCAATTGTTGGAGGCATGGGCTTAGAAAGGTAATGAAAATGTTTCTCTTACAATACCTTCCGTTTCTCTATGCAAAAGTCATTTAAATACATTTTCAATGACCATTCTTGTCCTTATGTGGTCATGGTTTTAGCTGCTTGTGTGTGTGTGTGTGTGTGTGTGTGTGTGTGTGTGTGTGTGTGTGTGTGTGTGTGTGTGTGTGTGTGTGTGTGTGTGTGTGCGCGTGCGTGCGTGCGTGCGTGCGTGCGTGCGTGCGTGCGTGCGTGCGTGTGTGTGTGTTTTCCAGTCCGTTTATTCTTCATTTTTGCTTTCGTTCAAGCATGTGTCATTTTTTATGTACAAGAAAAGATACACAGCAGAACCAACTCCAGGGTGTCAGTCTGTAGGAGGTCTCAGATGACTCCAGAGGACACTTAACCGCTATCCCTCGTCCTGAAATGACAGCACCCCCTGAAAATCAAAATGTTATGAAATGAACTAAATAACACATTCATATAATTATGTTACCAGATGGGTGGGGTTGGGGTTTAGACAGGAATTATTGGGGGGGGGGGGGAGAGAGAGAGAGAGAATGACGTCATCAATGTTTTAGTATCATGTTCACCATTCAGGGAAACGTCTGTTTGGATCACGGCTATAACCCCTCCTTTACATTTTAGTATTAATGTGAATACGTTTTTGAAAAATATTTTGTGTGAGTGTGTGTGTGTGTGTGTGTGTGTGTGTGTGTGTGTGTGTGTGTGTGTGTGTGTGTGTGTGTGTGTGTGTGTGTGTGTGTACGTGCGTATGTGTGTGTATGCGCGCGCGCGCGTGTGTATGTGTGTGTGGGGGGGAGGTGCGTTTGAGTGTGAGAAGAATCATCTTGGGTCAGTCCAAAACCCACTCCATCAATATTTCCAAGCCTAAGGTTGTTTGTCATTCAGAAATACATGTTGTTTTGGAAAGGAGGTGAAGGGTGGAGAGGAGAGGTCAGGCTTGAGAACGGGGGAGGGGGGGGAGGAGGATCAGTTTAGTTCTCGAGGAACCCCATGAATAGTTTTGGCATCAAACTGGCTATTTTTCAGATATACAGGTTATTTATGGTGGGGTGGTCGGAGAGATGGGGGCTTCAGATGGGATGATGGAGTCTCTTGGGGTCTGCTCCACCCTAAAACTTCATTTTTCTTTCACTCAGCTTGTTCATGTTCCCCACATGTGTGCTCTTTTAAGACAAGGGTGAGGGTTGAGATTGGCACTGGAAGCGACGGGATTTAGGAAGGGGCCGAGGGCAGAGGGTCTTTTGGGGTCAGCCCAAAGAACAACTCAGCTGTTAGTTCAGCCTTAAGTTGTCTCTTCTCCAGAACCACGTGCTGTCTGAGATGAAGCAGGGACTCTAGGGAGAGTGCTTGGAGAGAGGTGGAGAGGCATTTTTGTTCACCCCGAAAATTACCCCATCAATCTTTTTATGATCGATTTCAACTTTTTTTTTCTCACAAATACACGCTGTTTTAAAAACAAGGCCTGGGCGACTGAGAAGAATGGGGCTTAATGGGAATTCTTATGGGACAATGCCAGAGCGATTCCGTTTGTCTGTTTGGACTCCAATGTTTATTTGCCGGGCATACTTGCTGTTTCAGGTAACGGGAGGCGGAAGAGGGAGGGGCTGGGAGAAAGAGAGAGAGAGAGAGAAAGAGAGAGAGAGAAAGAGAGAGAGTGAGAGAGAGAGAGAGAGAAAGAGAGAGAGAGAGAGAGACAGAGAGAGAGGGGGGGGAGGGGGCGAAGGAATGGTTTTCATAAGCAATCTTTATCGGTCAGCTGCAGAACAACCCATCAACATGTCAAGCTCTGCTTCTTTGAACAAACGGTTGTTGTTGTTGTTTTTTTATCAGAAGCAGAACTGGCAGACGTGGATTCATTGGAACTTGAAAGAGGGTCTGTTCAGGCCAGTCTCAGAACGATCTTAGCAACAATGGAGCATTGAATTCACTACTTCCAGGAAGCACGTGCTATATGAAAACAAGCAATGAGTGGAGTCAGTGAGAGCAATGAGACTCGGTATTTGGGTGGACTCCACCAATAATTTCTCAACACTGGTAATAAGGTGGAGAAAAGAGGGACGGGACTTGGGGTGGTGGGGGTGAGTGTGCTAAATGTGTGGGGAGGAGTGGACTGGGATGGGAGGTCGACTCATTCATCGTCAGTCCCAGCACCAACCCATCAGTGTTTCGGACCACTTCATGGAGATCCCACTCTTCTCCCTCCACGCCCCATCCCATCACACATATTTCCCAAACACGTTTTTTTCTGTCAAACAAAACACTTACCTCAATGATGACGTCATTCAGGGCCTTTCCAGACAGGAGTTGCTCCCTCTGAAGCCCTGTCTAGCCCTTGACCATCCTCTCCCCAATTA
>CM031600.1:84152990-84156185 GCA_018398815.1 Conus ventricosus
CTCTCTTTTTCACGAAGACACAATTCACATCACAGCAGCCCCCACGCCCCTTTCTTCCTCTTTATCCCCTCCACCCCCCTCACATTCATGCCCCTGAGCTCCACCTCCTCCTCCCCCTCACCTTTCCATAAGAAGCGTGCGCGCGCGCGCACACACACACACACCACACACACACCACACACACACACACACACACGCTCTTTCTGTCTGTCACTCACTGTCTCACACACACACACACACACAACACACACACACACACACACACACACACACACACACACACACACATGTGCGCACGCGCGCGCGGGCGCGCGCGCGTGAGCGTGCACACTCATCCACACACTCAGACACGCAGAACCCACACGCACACACACACACACACACACACACAACACACAACACACACACACCACACACACACACACAAGACACACCAACACACACACACACACACTAACGTTTCTAACGGCTATGTCGGCTCATAATTGCTTTTCTTCTTTATGGAATATATCAGAAAGTACTTGGCCGAACTTTCTGAAAATTTGTAGATATGTGCATTATGGCCGACGGATGCTGACCGACGTTTTAGTTTACCGTTGTAGCCGTTACTGACGGCTGCAAGGGCTCATAATAGTTTTTCTTTTTTATGGAATGTCTCAGAAAGTACTTGGCCGATCTTTCTGAAAATTTATAGGTATGTTCATTATGGGTCACGGATCATGGCCAACGCTTAATTTACCGTGATGGCCGTTACTAACGGCTATAACGACCCATAACGGTTTTTGTTTTTTATAGAATATCTCAGAACGTATGTGGCCGATCTTTCTGAAAATTTGTAGGCATGTTTATTATGGGTCACAGAGATGCCCGATGTTTAAGTTTACCGTTATAGCCGTTACTAACGGCCCATAATGGTTTTCTTCTTGATGGAAAATCTCAGAAAGTTCTTGGCCGATCTTTCTGAAAATTTGTAAGTATGTTCATTATAGGTCACAGATGATGGCCGATGTTTACCAGAACAGCCATTACTAACGGTTACACCAGCCCAAGACGGATTTTACTCTTTATGGAATATATCACGCGTATACAGGATAAACTGGGAGTACGTTTACATGCTTTGCATCTTTTTCTTTCTTTCTTTCTTTCTTGCTTGCTTTCTTTCTTTTTGCCTTCCTTCCTTTCTTTCTTTCTATCTCTCTTTCTTCCTTTCTTTCTTTTCTCTTTCTTTTTTTTCTTTCTTTTTCCATCTTTCTTTCCTTTTTCTTTCTTTCTTTCCTTTTTCTTTCTTTCTTTCTTTTTGCCTCCCTTCCTTTCTTTCTTTCTGTCTCTCTTTCTTTTTTCATCACTCAGCGAGGATTCCGTGGTTCACCACCATTGGTGAGGTATCTGCGTATGCAATCCCACCCCACCGTGAAGGTCGCTACATTCAGTCTTCAGAGCGTGTCTTTTTTTTTTCAACGCAGAGTTTAATCATGCTGGCATACTTTTGTTGTTGTTGCTGTTCTTGTTCCTGGCCATGTGGCCGCACTTATGGTGGCGGCAGCTGAGTTTGAGACTGAAACGAGAATGGGATCTGAGATGTGCGTAACAAACAAGGCGAGAGAGAATGGGATCTGAGATGAGCGTAACAAACAAGGCGAGAGAGAATGGGATCTGAGATGTGCGTAACAAACAAGGCGAGAGAGAATGGGATCTGAGATGTGCGTAACAAACAAGGCGAGAGAGAATGGGATCTGAGATGAGCGTAACAAACAAGGCGAGAGGATGGGATCTGAAATGTGATGTGCGTAACAAACAAGGCGAGAAAATGGGATCTGAGATGTGATGTGCGTAACAAACAAGGCGAGAGAATGGGATCTGAGATGAGCGTAACAAACAAGGCGAGAGAATGGGATCTGAGATGTGATGTGCGTAACAAACAAGGCGAGAGAATGGGATCTGAGATGAGCGTAATAAACAAGGCGAGAGAATGGGATCTGAGATGTGATGTGCGTAACAAACAAGGCGAGAGAATGGGATCTGAGATGTGATGTGCGTAACAAACAAGGCGAGAGAATGGGATCTGAGATGAGCGTAATAAACAAGGCGAGAGAATGGGATTTGAGATGTGCATAACAAACAAGGCGAGAGAAAGGGATCTGAGATGAGCGTAACAAACAAGGCGAGAGAATGGGATCTGAAATGTGATGTGCGTAACAAACAAGGCGAGAGAATGGATCTGAGATGAGCGTAATAAACAAGGCGAGACAGAATGGGATCTGAGATGTGCGTGACAAGGCGAGAAATGGGATCTGAGTAAGCAAACGAGGCGAGAGAATAGGATCTGAGATGAGCGCAACAAGGCGAGAGAATGGGATCTGAGATGTGCGTAACAAACAAGGCGAGAGAGTCGGATCTGAGATAAGTGTAACAAACAAGGCGAGAGAGTCGGATCTGAGATGAGCGTAACAAACAAGGCGAGAGAATGGGATCTGAGATGAGCGTAACAAACAAGGCGAGAGAATCGAATCTGAGATAAGTGTAACAAACAAGGCGAGAGAATGGATCTGAGATGTGCAAAACAAACAAGGCGAGAGAATGGATCTGAGATAAGCGTAACAAACAAGGCGAGAGAATGGGATCTGAGATAAGCGTAACAAACAAGGCGAGAGAATCGAATCTGAGATAAGCGTAACAAACAAGGCGAGAGAATCGAATCTGAGATAAGTGTAACAAACAAGGCGAGAGAATGGGATCTGAGATGTGCATAACAAACAAGGCGAGAGAATGGGATCTGAGATAAGCGTAACAAACAAGGCGAGAGAATGGGATCTGAGATGAGCGTAACAAACAAGGCGAGAGAATGGGATCTGAGATGAGCGTAACAAACAAGGCGAGAGAATGGGATCTGAGATGAGCGTAACAAACAAGGCGAGAGAGAATGGGATCTGAGATGAGCGTAACAAACAAGGCGAGAGAGAATGGGATCTGAGATGAGCGTAACAAACAAGGCGAGAGAGAATGGGATCTGAGATGAGCGTAACAAACAAGGCGAGAGAGAATGGGATCTGAGATGAGCGTAACAAACAAGGCGAGAGAATGGGATTTGAGATGTGCATAACAAACAAGGCGAGAGAAAGGGATCTGAGATGAGCGTAACAAACAAGGCGAGAGAATGGGATCTGAAATGTGATGTGCGTAACAAACAAGGCGAGA
>CM031600.1:84156285-84158785 GCA_018398815.1 Conus ventricosus
GAATGGGATCTGAGATGAGCGTAATAAACAAGGCGAGACAGAATGGGATCTGAGATGTGCGTGACAAGGCGAGAGAATGGGATCTGAGTAAGCATAACGAGGCGAGAGAATAGGATCTGAGATGAGCGCAACAAGGCGAGAGAATGGGATCTGAGATGTGCGTAACAAACAAGGCGAGAGAGTCGGATCTGAGATAAGTGTAACAAACAAGGCGAGAGAGTCGGATCTGAGATGAGCGTAACAAACAAGGCGAGAGAATGGGATCTGAGATGAGCGTAACAAACAAGGCGAGAGAATCGAATCTGAGATAAGTGTAACAAACAAGGCGAGAGAATGGGATCTGAGATGTGCATAACAAACAAGGCGAGAGAATGGGATCTGAGATAAGCGTAACAAACAAGGCGAGAGAATGGGATCTGAGATAAGCGTAACAAACAAGGCGAGAGAATCGAATCTGAGATAAGCGTAACAAACAAGGCGAGAGAATCGAATCTGAGATAAGTGTAACAAACAAGGCGAGAGAATGGGATCTGAGATGTGCATAAGAAACAAGGCGAGAGAATGGGATCTGAGATAAGCGTAACAAACAAGGCGAGAGAATGGGATCTGAGATGAGCGTAACAAACAAGGCGAGAGAATGGGATCTGAGATGAGCGTAACAAACAAGGCGAGAGAATGGGATCTGAGATGAGCGTAACAAACAAGGCGAGAGAGAATGGGATCTGAGATGAGCGTAACAAACAAGGCGAGAGAGAATGGGATCTGAGATGAGCGTAACAAACAAGGCGAGAGAGAATGGGATCTGAGATGAGCGTAACAAACAAGGCGAGAGAGATGGATACTAGAGATGGCTAACAAACAAGGCGAGAGAGAATGGGATCTGAGATGAGCGTAACAAACAAGGCGAGAGAGAATGGGATCTGAGATGAGCGTAACAAACAAGGCGAGAGAGAATGGGATCTGAGATGAGCGTAACAAACAAGGCGAGCGCGAAGGAGCTGCTGAGCAGTGTTACTTTAAAGAGGTGGGGGTGGGGTGGTGTGTGGTGGGGGGGGGGGGGGGGGCGGGGTTGACGGGGCCTTACCATGCAAAATTGTCAACATCTATCAGTGTGTGTTGGTGAGGCTATCAAGAAAAATAAGTCATCCGATTTTTTTCGGGGGGAGGGGACAAGGGGGGGGGGGGGGGGCAACTTAGTTTTAGTGCTCCCAGAGTTCACTGTGGTTTCAGCTTTCCATATCAAGCTTGTACTAAGCAGCACGTTTTCTTCGGCATGCAAAGGGCCGCAGCTTTCCCGACAGCAAGGAGTCGATAGGGGTGAAAACTTTCCCGGCTTCCGTGCTTGTGTCTGTTTACAGGCATGACCAGATGCAGAGGAGGGGGAGAGAGAGAGAGAGAGAGAGAGAGAGAGGAGAGAGAGAGAGAGAGAGAGAGAGAGAGAGAGAGAGCGAGAGAGAGTGGACACCTGGACATCCCGGAGACAGACCGCAGAAGGCCTGCAGGGACAACATGAAGAACTGGGCCGGAGGCTTACACACCTCTGTCCTGGGGCACAGGACTGAGGTCAGAGGGCTGTGGAGAGTCCTGACAGCTGAAGCTTCTGACAGTGAAAGACGATTGTGTTGACGACAATGATGTTGTTGATGATGACGACCATGACGAGGAGGAAGAGGAGGAGGACGACGACGACGACAACGACGCAACGACGGCGACGATAACGACAACGACAACGATGATGATGATGATGATGATGATGATGATGATGATGATGATGATGATGATGATGATGATGATGCTGCTGCTGCTGCTGCTGCTGCTGTTGTTGCTGCTGCTGCTGCTGATGATGATGATAATGACAGTGATCAGGATGATACTTTGTTGTTGTTGTTTTTTATCCTCAGGAAGTCTCTTGCTTAGCCCGCCGTGTGCTACATCGAGGGTACCCTTCGCACACAAAAGTTTCGCCATGTCAAGAATTTGATGCTTGCTGTGTATCGATCATGTTTAGTTTCGCCATGTCAAGAATTTGATGCTTGCTGTGTATCGATCATGTTTAGTTTCGCCATGTCAAGAATTTGATGCTTGCTGTGTATCGATCATGTTTAGTTTCGCCATGTCAAGAATTTGATGCTTGCTGTGTATCGATCATGTTTAGTTTCGCCATGTCAAGAATTTGATGCTTGCTGTGTATCGATCATGTTTAGTTTCGCCATGTCAAGAATTTGATACTTGCTGTGTATCGATCATGTTTAGTTTCGCCATGTCAAGAATTTGATGCTTGCTGTGTATCGATCATGTTTAGTTTCGCCATGTCAAGAATTTGATACTTGCTGTGTATCGATCATGTTTAAATAGTTCGCATTTTTTAATTTGTGTGCTAGCATTTATATACTGTTGTCATACCACACCAAAAAAATCAGAGGAAACCCTATTTTACATGGAACGTCGTGGAACAACCTTCGTGGCGAAATAATCGCGCAACATGGTGTTTGTTTTGAGA
>CM031600.1:84166285-84168785 GCA_018398815.1 Conus ventricosus
TCTCCCTTTTGCCTTCCGCGCCTGTTGTGACAGGCTGGCATGCTCTGTGCAGAATGAAATGTTGTTGTTTTCTGTGACGTGGTGTGGTGCGGCGTGCTTTGCTGTGGTGTGGTTGGGGAGTGGAAAGATGTGGTGTGGCGGGGAGTGGAAAGATGTGTGTGGCGGGGAGTGGAAAGATGTGGTGTGGCGGGAGTGGAAAGATGTGGTGTGGTGGGGAGTGGAAAGATGTGGTGTGGTGGGGTGGAAAGATGTGATGTGGTGGGGAGTGAAAAATTGTGGTGTGGTAGGGAGTGAAAAGATGTGTTGTGGTGGGGAGTGGAAAGATGTGGTGTAGTGGGGAATGGAAAGATGTGGTGTGTGGGGAGTGAAAAGATGTGGTGTGGTGGGGAGTGGGAAAATGTGATGTGGTGGGGAGTGGAGAGATGTGATGTGGTGGGGAGTGGGAAAATATGATGTGGTGGGAAGTGAAAAGATGTGATATGGTGGTGAGTGGGAAAAACGTGGTGTGGTGAGGAGTGGAAAGATGTGTGTGTGGGAGTGGAAAGATGTGTTGTGGTGGGGAGTGGAAAGATGTGATGTGGTGGGGAGTGGAAAGGTGTGATGTAGCTGGGAGTGGGAAAATGTGATGTGGTGGGATGTGGAAAGATGTGATGTGGTGGGGAGTGGAAAATTGGGGTGTGGCAGGGAGTGGAAAGATGTGTTGTGTAGGAAGTGAAAAGATGTGGTGTGGTGGGAGTGGAAAGGGGTGTGGTGGGGAGTGGAAAGATGTAGTGTGGTGAGGAGTGGGGACATGTGATGTGGTGGGGAGTGGATAGATGTGATGTGGTGGGGAGTGGAAAAATGTGATGTGGTGCGGAGTGGAAAGATGTGATATGGTGTGAGTGGAAAAAGTGGTGTGGTGGGGAGTGGAAAGATGTGTGGTGGGAGTGGAAAGATGTGATGTGGTGGGGAGCGGAAAGATGTAGTGTGGTGAAGAGTGGGAAAATGTGATGTGGTGCGGAGTGGAGAGATGTGATGTGGTGGGAGTGGGAAAATGTGATTGGTGGGGAGTGGAAAGATGTGATGTGGTGGCGAGTGGAAAGGTGTGATGTGGTGGGGAGTGGGAAAATATGGTGCGGCGGGAGTGGAAAGATGTGATGTGGCGGGGAGTGGAAAGATGTGGTGTGGTGGGGAGTGAAAGATGTGGTGTGGTGGGGAGTGAAAAATTGTGGTGTGGTAGGGGGTGGGAAAAATGTGTTGTGGTGGGAGTGGGAAAGATGTGGTTGTAGTGGGGAATGCAAAGATGTGGTGTGGTGGGGAGTGGAAGGTGTGGGTGTGGTGGGGAGTGGAAAGTTATAGTGTGGTGAAGAGTGGGAAAAATGTGATGTGGTGGGGAGTGGAGAGATGTGATGTGGTGGGGAGTGGAAAAATGTGATGTAGTGTGGAGTGGAAAGATGGATATGGTGGTGAGGGAAAAGTGGTGTGGGTGGGAGTGGAAAGATGTTGGTGGGGAGTGTAAAGATGTGTTGTGGTGTGGGAGTGGAAAGATGTGATGTGGTGGGGAGTGGAAAGGTGTGTGTGGTGGGAGTGGAAAGATGTAGTTGGTGGAGTGGAAATGTGATGTGGTGGGATGGAGAGATGTGATGTGTGGAGTGGAAAATGTGATGTGGTGGGGAGTGGAAAGATGTGGTATGGTGGTGAGTGGGAAAAATGGTGTGGTGGGGATGGAAAGATGTGCTGTGGGGGAGTGGAAAGATGTGATGTGGTGGGGTGGAAAAATGAGATGTGGAGGGAATGGAAAGGTGTGATGTGGTGGGGAGTGGGAAAATATGTGTGGCTGGGAGTGGAAAGATGTGGTGTGGTGGGGAGTGGAAAGATGTGTTTGGTGGGAGTGGAAAAATGTGGTGTGGTGGGTAGTGGAAAGATGTGATGTGGTGGGGAGTGGAGAGATGTGATGTGGTGGTGGAGACTGGAAAATGTGGTGTAGCAGGGAGTTGAAAGATGTGGTGTGGTGGGAGTGGAAAGATGTGGTATGGCGGGGAGCGGAAGATGTGGTATGGCGGGGAGTGGAAAGATGTGGTGTGGCATGGAGTGGAAAGATGTGGTGTGACGGGGAGTGGAACGATGTGGTGTGGCGGGGAGTGGAAAGATGTGGTGTGGCAGGGAGTGGAAAGATATGTGTCATCGGGAGTGGAAAGATATGGTGTGCGGGGAGTGGAAAGATGTGGTGTGGTGGGGAGTGGAAACAGATGATGTGGTGGAGATGGGAAAATGTGATGTGGTGGGGAGTGGAAAGATGTAATGTGGTGGGGAGTGAAAGATGCGGTGTGGTGGGGAGTGGAAAGATGTGGTGTGGTGGGGAGTGGAAAGATGTGGTGGGGTGGGGATTGGAAAGATGTGGTGGGGTGGGGAGTGGAAAGATGTGGTGTGGTGGGGAGTGGAAAGATTGGTGTGGTGGGAGTGGAAAGATGTGGTGTGGTAGGAAGTGGAAAGATGTGGTGTGGTGGGGAGTGGAAAGATG
>CM031600.1:84176285-84178785 GCA_018398815.1 Conus ventricosus
AAAGACCGAACCAGAGAGAGAAAGAGAGAGAGAACTCTGAACTCTCAACTCTGAAATTTTTCGATAGAAAGGTCACCGACCTGTATACAATGGGTACATGTTTGCTGAGAATAAAATGAAAATGGGTACGGGTCATGAGCAAAAGACAGTCATTTCTTTCCAGAAATTATACAAGCAAACAATTACAATGGGAAATAATTCAAGGAAACAAACCAAAATAAACAAAAAATATTTTCACTTGCGTTTGAAACCAATCACAACACATATTCAGAAGAAGAAAAAAGAAGAACAACAAGAAGAACAAGAACAAGAAGAACAAGAACAAGAAGAACAAGAACAAGAATAACAAGAACAAGAAGAACAAGAACAAGAAGAATAGAGAGAGAGTAGAAGAAGAAAAAGAATTGGAGAGACAAGCAGAAGAAGAAGAAGAAGAAAGAAGAAGAAGAAGAATAGGGAGAGAGAAGAAAAAGTATTTTTTAAAAATTGGAGAGACAAGAAGAAGAAGACGAAGAAGAAGAGAAGAAGAAGAAGAAGAAAAGAAGAAGAAGAAGAAGAAGAAGAAGAAGAAGAAAAAGAAGAAGAAGACGAAGAAGAAGAAGAAGACGAAGAAGAAGAAGAAGAAGAAGAAGAAGAAGACGAAGACGAAGAAGAAGAAGAAGAAGAAGAAGAACATGATCATGATGAAGAACCAGAACAAGAACACGAATAAGAAAAGAAGAAGAATGAGGAGGAGGAGGAGGAGGAGGAGGAGGAGGAAGAAAAGGAGGAGGAAAAAGGAAGAGGAGAAGTTGGAGGAGAAGTCTCCAAAATTCTCTAGACCTTCTTGCCCTGCTCTCATGGTACCATGATTATTTCCGATGTCCTGTTCAAGGTGAATTTCTGTTGAGATCGTCGGTATGGGCATGTTCATGGGCACTGTGTCTGGATGGTGGCCACGGTGGCGCCCTCTCGCAGGGGACACTCACACACGCTGGTTCGTTCCATGACTAAACGATTTCTTGTGGTCAGCCGGGAGGTAATGAGGTGGTGTATTGCATCTAGACTGGATCAGAACTGAACATAAACGAAGGGATTCGGCAGCAGTGCACTGTCTCCTTTGCTGGGCTCTGTGTGTGTGTGTGTGTGTGTGTGTGTGTGTGTGTGTGTGTTTGTGTGGGGTGGTGTGTGTGTTGTGGTGTGTGTGTGTGTGTGGAACGCGGCCAAAAGAAGGGAGAGAAATGGAGGCCAAGCAGAAGAGAAATGGAAACACAGAGAGAAAGACAGACAAGACAGACAGACAGACAGACAGACAGACAGGCAGGCAGACAGGCAGACAGGCAGACAAAGAGTAACAGACAAAGAGATCAAAACCACGATGTGGGTCATAAACAAACACTGCACAGCCAACGACCACAGAAACCAGAGCAAAGAACAACACCAGCACTGAGAAGCACAAACTCGCCCAGGACCTCTCCCCCCCCCCCCCCCCCCCCCCCCCCTTCCCCCCCCCCCCCCCCCCCCCCGACTCACTCCTTTTCGCCCAACTCTCCCTCTCTCTTCCCTCTGTCTCCCCTCCTCTCCCCTCACCCCCCCCCCCCCCCCCCCCCCCTTCTCTCCTCATCCATCTCCAATTTGTCCGTGATTATCTGATGGCCTGTGCACCCCATCTTGCCACTCCATTGGCTACCTGTGCACCCCATCTTGCCACTCCATTGGCTACCCTCTGCGCTTCGTTATCTAAAACAAAATCCCTCCGAGCGAACTGGCCGCACGTGCATCGCGATCTTTAAAATAATAAAATTAAAATAAAATAAAAAAAACCTCGGTGATTACCACAGATCCGACAATTTCCGTCCGCAAATATAGACCTCAACAAAAGTTATGGATTAGTGACAAAACCAGATTTGCTTTTTTTTTGTTTTGAATTCCATGAAAATAAGTTTTGTGAAGTATTGTTGTTGTTATCAAACCCTTAAAATTTGCGTGTGGGTAGAGGCCGAAGTGATGACGGCCCTGGGAGATACACATTGATCATGTGACGGAATCAGTTCTAGAAAATGGGTGATTGTGCCAAATGTCACTCTCTGGTATCTGTCGGGTTGAACTTACCAGACGCATTGCCCAGTGAAACCTGTGTTTGGCTGGGGAGGCATCATCGCTTGGCTGTACATTTGTAACTTGTCTCTTGCTTCTGAAAATCTGTCGCTTAATAGAAAGGCTACATATTACACTTTCACCTGAGGAAAAAACTACAAGAGAAAGGCAACTGGGTCTTTCAGCGTTTGATTGTCAATAAAAATGGAAAAGAGAGAGAGAGCCCACACATGCAACAGACAGACAGATAGATGAATACATGCACTAAGAAAAAAGATGTGCACATGAGAGAGACAGACAGGCAAACAGACAGAGACAGACAAATACAGAGAGAGAGAAGAGAGAGAGGAGAGAGAGAGAGAGAGAGAGAGAGAGAGAGAGGAGAGAGAGAGAGAGAGAGAGAGAGAGAGAAAGAGAGAAAGCA
>CM031600.1:84183785-84201285 GCA_018398815.1 Conus ventricosus
AACCAGGGACTGAACATGCACACATTTTGGACTTTGACTTGTACACGGGAGTGAGATGAAAATGTTCAGTATTTTAGGCCGGGTCCACGTTAAAATTGAAAATGACAAATCGCTGTGTTCCGAGGACAACAGAATCTTTCCATAATGGATCTAGTTGCAAAATGAGACGACTGCAGGCGGAAATCTAAACAAATCTTAAACAAATGTTAGCGAACCGCCAAGAGAAACGTGGACAAACGAGTTACAAGATAAAACACGACGCGTTTCCACCTTTAGGTCTTCTTCAGGCAAGACACAAACAAACAGGACAACGAAAATGAACGAATTTGGTACTTTGCATAGATCTCTTCACTCTTCAGCAGCGCAAGGTAGGCAGGCGTTGATTCAACGCCTATTTGTTTGTGTCTTGCCTGAAGAAGACCTAAGAGGTCGAAACGCGTCGTGTTTTGTCTTGTGACTCGTTTGTCCACGTTTCTCTTGGCGGTTCGCTAACATTTATTTAAGATTTCTTTCCATAATGTTTTTTTTTCAGAATGACAACCTAAACTCACTTTCATCAGTCTCCGACTCATGCCGTCCAGAAAAATAAGGTCAGCTGGAATCTGACCCCTCTTTGGCACGTGGGAGTTTCACATGGTGTTGGCACACATGACGGAGAGAGGAAGGTGAGGGCCGGGGTAGGGGGAGGAGGCGGTAGCAAAGACAAAATAAATAAACAAAACAGCAAGCGACTGTGCAGAAGTTGCAGAAAGGAAGGTGGAGGTCATTCGGTTGATGACGTTTCCCTCGCTCTCTCTCTCTCTCTCCTCTCTCTCCTCTCTCTCTCTCTCTCTCTCTCTCTCTCTCTCTCCCCTCTCTCTCTCTCTCGCCCTCTCTCTCTCTCTCTTGTTTTTAACTGTTTTTGTTTCCTTTTTCCCTCCGTGAGAGAGGACAAAGATGAGAAAGTCATTTAATTTGATGTTATCCCTTTGTAAACATATGCCTCCCTCCTCTCTCTCTCTCTCTCTCTCGTTTTCACTTTTGTTTTTCCCATTTTACCTTCGTGAGAGAGGACAAGGACAAGAAAGTCATTTAATTTGAAGTTATCCCTTTGTAAACAGATGTGCCTCTCTCTCTCTGTCTCTCTCTCTCTCTCGCTCTCTTCTCTCTCTCTCTCTCTCTCTCTCTCCTCTCTCTCTCTCTCTCTCTCTCTCTCGTTTTTTACCTTCGTGAGTGAGGACAAGGATAAGAAAGTCATTTAATTTGATGTTATCCCTTTGTAAACAGATGTGCCTCTCTCTCTCTCTCTCTCCTCTCTTCTCTCCTCTCTCTCTCTCTCTCTCTCCTCTCTCTCTCTCTCCTTCCTCTCTCTCTCTCTCTCTCTCTCTCTCTCTCCTCACAGAAGAAGAGAGAGAGGGAAGGGGGTAGGTGAGAGGGTGAGAGAGACAGAGACAGAGACAGAGACAGAGAGGCTGGATTGGAAAGAAAGAGTAAGATTATGAGAGATCAAACCCACGACGGGTCATAAACAAACACGGCACAGCCGACGACCACAGAAACAGAGCGAAGAAAAATACCAGCACAGGAAGCACAAACACGAGCAAAAAACATTCTCCTCTTTCCCCCGCCCCCTTTCCCTGTCCTCCCTCCTCCCCCATCACCCCCCCCCCCCCCCCCCCCCCCCTCTCCCTTCAACACCACTTTGTCGTGATTAACTAATGGCCTGCTCTCCCCTTTTGCCACTCTATTGGCTGTCCGCCCGCTTACGCATCGAAAACAAAATCCGTCCAAGCGAACCGGCTGCGACTTGCATCGCGATTAAAACCGGTTGTGACACAGACTCGCCCGTTTTCGTTCGTGTATAGATTTCAATCCCCAAAAAAAGCTAGGTTCATGAAGAAAATCATGTGTATTTTCTTAATCCCATGAAAATCATTTCATAACTACATAATTTTCATGGGTGGAGTTAAAGTTCAAGAAGAAAATCATGTGTATTTTCTTAATCCCATGAAACTCATTTCATAACTACATAATTTCATGGGTAGAGGCGCAAGTGATGATGACAGCTCTTTATATTACATTTCAACATGTGACGAATACCAGCTAGGGAAATTTTACAGTCGTGCCAATTTTCATTCTTCAGCAACTATCAGTCAGTTATTTGTGCATGCCTGGCAGGCAAAATTGTTTAGTTATAAACTGTAATCTTGCCTTTGAAATACATTGCTTGATAACATAAGGCTGTATTTTCAACACGCCCTCTGGACAAAAACTACACGAAGTAAGGTGAGTGGTCCTGAACTTTTATTTAAGTCTGTGTATTGCAGCTGTTCCCAGCGGCTTTTGGGGAATGGCTGGAGACAGCAGAAGGGAGGGTTGTTAATTTTGGTCTTTTATTTCAGTTCTTAGGAGAAAGGTTAGCATGCTTGCTGCTCAGATCAAAGGTATTGAATCAGAAAGTTTCTTGCAGTGACGGAGATTTAACGTGTTTTGTCGATTAAGCTTAAACCTGTGGGGGAAGGGGTGCGGGGGGGGGGGGTGCAGGGATTCTATACCTTCTGGTAGACTGTTTTCTTGCCTCCTCTATGTCACCCTTTTGTCCACCCCACCTCTCTCTCTCTCTGTCTTTCTCTCTCTCTCTGTCTCTCCTCTCTCTCTTCTCTCTCTCTCTCCTCTCTCTCTCTCTCTCTCTCTCTCTCTCTCCCCCCCTCTCTCTCCCCCCCCTTTATCTGAGAGTTACAAAACTACTTTCTTGTACCCTTGGCGACAGTTCATAGATGTTCCAGGCTGAAACTTGAGTGGCCGGGGCATCTCCTCAGCCTCTCTCCATTCAGTCATATGCAACAAGTTAGGGGTGTTCAACAAAACCAGCCCAGCCCTGAAACGTTTTATTCACCCATTGCCTGAGTGAAGAAGAAGTCAAGGATAGACAGCTTCAGCGCTGTCTACCTCGGTGCCGTACTTTAGCCACCTACACATCTGCCGCCGGCAGTTTGGCCGTCAAGTGGGGCATATTTCACAGGACAAAAAAAAACACTTTTAAACCGGTGCATCTCTCTCTCTCTCTCTCTCTCTCTCTCTCTCCTCTCTCTCTCTCTCTCTCTCTTTCTCTCTCTCTCTCTTTCTCTTTCTCTCTCTCTCCCTCCCTCTCTCTCCCTCCCTCCTCTCTCTCCCTCCCTCTCTCTCTCTTTCTCTCTCTCACTCTCTCTCTCTCACTCTCTCTCTCTTTCTCTCTCTCTCTCACTCTCTCTCTCTCTCATTCTCTCTTTTTCTCTCTCTCACTCTCTCTCTCTCTCTCTCTCTCTTTCTCTCTCTCTCCCTCTTTCTCACTCTCTTTCTCTCTCCCTCTCTCTCTTTCTCTCACTCTCTCTCTCTCTCTCTTTCTCTCACTCTCTTTCTCTCTTTCTCTCTCTCACTCACTCACTCACTCACCTCTCTCTCCTCTCTCTCTCTCTCTCTCTCTCTCTCTCTCCTCTCTCTCTCTCTCTCTCTCTTCTCTCTCTGTGTGTGTGTGTAGATGTCACTGTTCATCTTATCTGCCCTGAAGACTGACGATTCTGTGTGACACTGACTGACAGGTAGTTAGTGCCAGGGGGCGGTGAACCCATAGGAACATCTTTCTCGAAAGCTTACGTTCATTTCTCTCTCTCTCTCTAATCACTGCGCGCACCGACACTGGCGGGCCTCACATCTACACTGCCTGTACAATTCACATGACGGCAACGTCTCCACTGGTCGTGGGCACAACTATCTCTCAATGCAATGGAGAGGCCATTGCAAAACGAACCTCACAGCGTGAATGCTTTGTCAGTACATCTGCTCTGACAGAGAACCCGCCAGATGTCCACACCTTCCACGTCCTGACACAAAATAGGTTGTTTGCAGTGCAAAGCTCCTCATCAAAGACACACACCCCGCCCGGCAAAAATACTGGTGGCGAAAGTTCCGAAAAGTAGCAGCGGTAGTATACGCGGCCGAAGTACAGGTGGCTACAGCATCAAGGATTGGACTGCTTATATCACCTCTGACCTGTCGTGCATGACCGATACTGAAGGCCAATGCAAAGGTGTGGGAGAAACATATAGAAACGGATGATTTATTTGTGTAAACTTTGGGCCAAAGAAAATTAGCCTATTCAAACTCCACGAAAAACAAAAGAAGTCACTTGTGTTGGCATGAACGAACGAATACAAGGTCTTCATTTACAGCATGGTTTCGTAGTTATCGCGTCTTGCAGCATTCCCGACTGACAAACACACACACACACACACACACACACACACACACACACACACACACACACACACTGTCAAATGCAGATGAAAACATCGCCTCCATTGCAGCAGAGACGAAATAAAGAAAGAGGAAAAAACACGACCGTTAACCACACAGCCGATGACAAGCCAGGGACAATGCCACACAGAAACACCGTTAACCACACAGCCGATGACAAGCCAGGGACAATGGCACACAGAAACACCGTTAACCACACAGCCGATGACAAGCCAGGGACAATGGCACACAGAAACACCGTTAACCACACAGCCGATGACAAGCCAGGGACAATGCCACACAGAAACACCGTTAACCACACAGCCGGTGACAAGCTAGGGACAATGCCACACAGAAACACCGTTAACCACACAGCCGGTGACAAGCCAGGGACAATGCCACACAGACACACCGTTAACCACACAGCCGGTGACAAGCCAGGACAATGCCACACAGAAACACCGTTAACCACACAGCCGTGACAAGCCAGGGACAATGCCACACAGAAACACCGTTAACCACACAGCCGGTGACAAGCCAGGGACAATGCTACACAGAAACAAAGTTAACCACACAGCCGGTGACAAGCCAGGGACAATGCCACACAGAAACAACCGTTAACCACACAGCCGGTGACGAGCCAGGAACAATGCCACACAGAAACACCGTTAACCACACAGCCGGTGACAAGCCAGGGACAATGCCACACAGAAACACCGTTAACCACACAGCCGGTGACAAGCCAGGACAATGCCACACAGACACACCGTTAACCACACAGCCGGTGACAAGCCAGGACAATGCCACACAGAAACACCGTTAACCACACAGCCGGTGACAAGCCAGGGACAATGCCACACAGAAACACCGTTAACCACACAGCCGGTGACAAGCCAGGGACAATGCCACACAGAAACACCGTTAACCACACAGCCGGTGACAAGCCAGGGACAATGCCACACAGAAACATCGTTAACCACACAGCCGGTGACAAGCCAGGGACAATGCCACACAGAAACACCGTTAACCACACAGCCGGTGACAAGCCAGGGACAATGCCACACACAGAAACACCGTTAACCACACAGCCGGTGACAAGCCAGGGACAATGCCACACACAGAAACACCGTTAACCACACAGCCGGTGACAAGCCAGGGACAATGCCACACACAGAAACACCGTTAACCACACAGCCGGTGACAAGCCAGGGACAATGCCACACACAGAAACACCGTTAACCACATAGCCGGTGAGGAGCCAGGGACAATGCCACACACAGAAACACCGTTAACCACACAGCCGGTGAGGAGCCAGGGACAATGCCACACACAGAAACACCGTTAACCACACAGCCGATGACAAGCCAGGGACAATGCCACACAGAAACACCGTTAACCACACAGCCGGTGACAAGCCAGGGACAATGCCACACAGAAACAACCGTTAACCACACAGCCGGTGACAAGCCAGGGACAATGCCACACAGAAAACAAACCGTAACCACACAGCCGCTGACAAGCCAGGGACAATGCCACACAGAAACACCGTTAACCACACAGCCGGTGACAAGCCAGGGACAATGCCACACAGAAACACCGTTAACCACACAGCCGGTGACAAGCCAGGACAATGCCACACAGAAACACCGTTAACCACACAGCCGGGGACAAGCCAGGGACAATGCCACACAGAAACACCGTTAACCCACACAGCCGGTGACAAGCCAGGACAATGCCACACAGAAACACCGTTAACCACACAGCCGGTGACAAGCCAGGACAATGCCACACAGAAACACCGTTAACCACACAGCCGGTGACAAGCCAGGGACAATGCCACACAGAAACACCGTTAACCACACAGCCGCTGACAAGCCAGGGACAATGCCACACAGAAACACCGTTAACCACACAGCCGCTGACAAGCCAGGGACAATGCCACACAGAAACACCGTTAACCACACAGCCGGTGACAAGCCAGGGACAATGCCACACAGAAACACCGTTAACCACACAGCCGGTGACAAGCCAGGGACAATGCCACACAGAAACACCGTTAACCACACAGCCGGTGACAAGCCAGGGACAATGCCACACAGAAACACCGTTAACCACACAGCCGGTGACAAGCCAGGGACAATGCCACACAGAAACACCGTTAACCACACAGCCGGTGACAAGCCAGGGACAATGCCACACAGAAACACCGTTAACCACACAGCCGCTGACAAGCCAGGACAATGCCACACAGAAACACCATTAACCACACAGCCGCTGACAAGCCAGGGACAATGCCACACAGAAACACCGTTAACCACACAGCCGGTGACAAGCCAGGGACAATGCCACACAGAAACACCGTTAACCACACAGCCGTGACAAGCCAGGACAATGCCACACAGAAACACCGTTAACCACACAGCCGCTGACAAGCCAGGGACAATGCCACACAGAAACACCGTTAACCACACAGCCGGTGACAAGCCAGGGACAATGCCACACAGAAACACCATTAACCACACAGCCGGTGACAAGCCAGGGACAATGCCACACAGAAACACCGTTAACCACACAGCGGGTGACAAGCCAGGGACAATGCCACACAGAAACACCGTTAACCACACAGCCGCTGACAAGCCAGGGACAATGCCACACAGAAACACCGTTAACCACACAGCCGGTGACAAGCCAGGGACAATGCCACACAGAAACACCGTTAACCACACAGCCGGTGACAAGCCAGGGACAATGCCACACAGAAACACCGTTAACCACACAGCCGGTGACAAGCCAGGGACAATGCCACACAGAAACACCGTTAACCACACAGCCGGTGACAAGCCAGGACAATGCCACACAGAAACACCGTTAACCACACAGCCGGTGACAAGCCAGGGACAATGCCACACAGAAACACCGTTAACCACACAGCCGGTGACAAGCCAGGGACAATGCCACACAGAAACACCGTTAACCACACAGCCGGTGACAAGCCAGGGACAATGCCACACAGAAACACCGTTAACCACACAGCCGGTGACAAGCCAGGGACAATGCCACACAGAAACACCGTTAACCACACAGCCGGTGACAAGCCAGGGACAATGCCACACAGAAACACCGTTAACCACACAGCCGGTGACAAGCCAGGGACAATGCCACACAGAAACACCGTTAACCACACAGCCGGTGACAAGCCAGGGACAATGCCACACAGAAACACCGTTAACCACACAGCCGGTGACAAGCCAGGGACAATGCCACACAGAAACAACCGTTAACCACACAGCCGGTGACAAGCCAGGGACAATGCCACACAGAAACACCGTTAACCACACAGCCGTGACAAGCCAGGGACAATGCCACACAGAAACACCGTTAACCACACAGCCGGTGACAAGCCAGGGACAATGCCACACAGAAACACCGTTAACCACACAGCCGGTGACAAGCCAGGGACAATGCCACACAGAAACACCGTTAACCACACAGCCGGTGACAAGCCAGGGACAATGCCACACAGAAACACCGTTAACCACACAGCCAGTGACAAGCCAGGACAATGCCACACAGAAACACCGTTAACCACACAGCCGTGACAAGCCAGGGACAATGCCACACAGAAACACCGTTAACCACACAGCCGGTGACAAGCCAGGGACAATGCCACACAGAAACACCGTTAACCACACAGCCGGTGACAAGCCAGGGACAATGCCACACAGAAACACCGTTAACCACACAGCCGGTGACAAGCCAGGGACAATGCCACACAGAAACACCGTTAACCACACAGCCGCTGACAAGCCAGGGACAATGCCACACAGAAACACCGTTAACCACACAGCCGGTGACAAGCCAGGGACAATGCCACACAGAAACAACCGTTAACCACACAGCCGGTGACAAGCCAGGGACAATGCCACACAGAAACACCGTTAACCACACAGCCGGTGACAAGCCAGGACAATGCCACACAGAAACACCGTTAACCACACAGCCGATGACAAGCCAGGACAATGCCACACAGAAACAAACAAGCAACAAACAAACGAGGAAAATAAAGGATTCCAGACCTGCCTTTTTGTATGTACATACTCCCTGGCACCATGTAATTAATCTGCATACCTTTGTTTTATATACACACATTCTCTCTCTCTCCTCTCTCTCTCTCCTCTCTTCTCCTCTCTCTCCTCTCTCTCTCTCTCTCTGTTTGTCTGTCTGTCTGTCTGTCTGTCTCTCTCTCTCTCTCTCTCTCTCTAAGTGTGCGCGCGCGCACAAACACACACACACACACACACACACACACACACACACACACACACACACACACACACCGTCGAGGAAATGTGGGTGGTTATTAAGCACAGTGATTTTAATTACACACGTGAGTTAATGAAGCTGCGTTTGAAAAACAATCTAAAGGGAGTAGGGAAGGGCGACACTCTAAAGGGAGTAGGGAAGGGCGACAATCTAAAGGGAGTAGGGAAGGGCGACAATCTAAAGGGAGTTGGGAAGGGCGACAATCTAAAGGGAGTAGGGATGGCGACAATCTAAAGGGAGTAGGGAAGGGCGACAATCTAAAGGGAGTAGGGAAGGGCGACAATCTAAAGGGAGTTGGGAAGGGCGACAATCTAAAGGGAGTAGGGAAGGGCGACAATCTAAAGGGAGCTGGGAAGGGCGACAATCTAAAGGGAGCAGGGAAGGGCGACAATCTAAAGGGAGCAGGGAAGGGCGACAATCTAAAGGGAGCAGGGAAGGGCGACAATCTAAAGGGAGCAGGGAAGGGCGACAATCTAAAGGGAGCAGGGAAGGGCGACAATCTAAAGGGAGCAGGGAAGGGCGACAATCTAAAGGGAGCAGGGAAGGGCGACAATCTAAAGGGAGCAGGAAGGGCGACAATCTAAAGGGAGTAGGGAAGGGCGACAATCTAAAGGGAGCAGGGAAGGGCGACAATCTAAAGGGAGCAGGGAAGGGCGACAATCTAAAGGGAGCAGGGAAGGGCGACAATCTAAAGGGAGCAGGGAAGGGCGACAATCTAAAGGGAGCAGGGAAGGGCGACAATCTAAAGGGAGCAGGGAAGGGCGACAATCTAAAGGGAGCAGGGAAGGGCGACAATCTAAAGGGAGCAGGGAAGGGCGACAATCTAAAGGGAGTAGGGAAGGGCGACAATCTAAAGGGAGCAGGGAAGGGCGACAATCTAAAGGGAGCAGGGAAGGGCGACAATCTAAAGGGAGCAGGGAAGGGCGACAATCTAAAGGGAGTAGGGAAGGGCGACAATCTAAAGGGAGCAGGGAAGGGCGACAATCTAAAGGGAGTAGGGAAGGGCGACAATCTAAAGGGAGCAGGGAAGGGCGACAATCTAAAGGGAGCAGGGAAGGGCGACAATCTAAAGGGAGTAGGGAAGGGCGACAATCTAAAGGGAGCAGGGAAGGGCGACAATCTAAAGGGAGCAGGGAAGGCGACAATCTAAAGGGAGCAGGGAAGGGCGACAATCTAAAGGGAGCAGGGAAGGGCGACAATCTAAAGGGAGCAGGGAAGGGCGACAATCTAAAGGGAGCAGGGAAGGGCGACAATCTAAAGGGAGCAGGGAAGGGCGACAATCTAAAGGGAGTAGGGAAGGGCGACAATCTAAAGGGAGCAGGGAAGGGCAATTCAAAGCGGGTGGGAAGGGAAGTGGGTGGAAGGGGAGAGAGCGGGAAGAAGAGTGGGGGAGGGGTGGTCGGGGACTGGTCTAAAAGATTCAATATTGGTTTTAAACTTTGAACAACGCCCCGAGTGCGCAGGGTGGGGCCACATTCTAAAATGGATAACTGGAGAGAGAGAGAGAGAGAGGAGAGAGAGAGAGAGAGAGAGAGAGAGAGAGAGAGAGAGAGCGAGAGAGAGAGAGAGAGAGGGGCGCGGGGGGGAGATACAGACAGAGAGACAGACAGACAGACAGCGACAGAGAGAAGAAGAAGAAGAAGAAGAAGAAGAAGAAGAAGAAGAGGAAGAAGAA
Organism: Conus ventricosus; assembly: GCA_018398815.1. NCBI lineage: Eukaryota > Metazoa > Mollusca > Gastropoda > Neogastropoda > Conidae > Conus > Conus ventricosus. The sequence goes on from CM031600.1 coordinate 84,194,035, forward strand.
GAAGAAGAAGAAGAAGAAGAAGAAGAAGAAAAAGAAGAAGACGAAGAAGAGGATGAAGAAGAAGAAAAAGGAGGAGGAGGACAAGGACAAGGAGAAAGAGAAGAACAAGAAGAAGGAGAACAAGAACAAGAATAAGAACAAGAAGAAATAGTTGTAGTAATAGTAGTAGTGGTGGTAGCAGCAGCAGCAACAACAGCAACAGCAGTAGCAGTAGTAGTAGTGGCCGCATCAGTAGTAGCAGTAGTAGTAGTAGAAGGATACATTGATAAAGTAAGTGTACAGTACAGCCCAGTTATGTAAACACAGACGGACGTGGCGGCGCATCCGCAGACTCACTCATGCTGCTTCCACAGCTAAGCAATTGGTGTCGTCAGTACGGGGCATAGCAAGTGGTGACCTGTGGGAGCTGGAGCAGATCAGAACACAACAGTCTTTCGGCAGCAGCGCAATGTCTTTTTTGTTTGTTTGTTTGTTCTTTTGCTTCCGAGCGTGCGCACGCAGTTGCGTGTGTGTGTGTGTGTGTGTGTGTGTGTGTGTGCGTGCGTGCGTGCGTGCGTGCGTGCGTGCGTGCGTGCGTGCGTGCGTGCGTGCGTGCGTGCGTGCGTGCGTGTGCGCGCGCGCGCGCCGCGCATGAGAGAATGTTCGTGTCTGCCTGTCTGTTCGCGTGCTAGTAAACAGATCTCTCTCTCTCTCTCTCCTCTCTCTCTCTCTCCTCTCTCTCTCTCTCTCTCTCTCTCTCTCTCTCTCTCTCTCTCTCTCTCTCTCAGACATGGTGAGAAAGTAACAAAAAGAAATGATGATGTGGGGAGGAGGAGGGAACGATGGAGGAGGGAGAGACAGACAGACAGACAGACAGACAGACAATGGCAGAAAAAGAAAGGGGAGAGAGAGAAGGGACAGGCAGACAGGCAGGCGATAGGAAAGAAAACAGAATGGGGCGGGGTAGGGGGGGAGGGGCATATAGTGGAAGAAAGGAGAAGAGAAACCAAAAGAGAGGCTCAAACAGAGAAACAAAGAGAGGCTCAAACAGAGAAACAAAGAGAGGCTCAAACAGAGAAACAAAGAGAGGCTCAAACAGAGAAACAAAGAGACAAGAGACAGAATGGGAGAGACCGGAACAGGATAGAGGAACAGGGAGAGCGAAAAGGAGGCACACAGGAAGTGAGAAACGGAGACAGTGAAAAAAGAAACAAATGGGAAAAGGGGGGGAAAGAGAAATGGGAGGGAAGGGGGCGGAAGCAGGCAAGACAGAGAGTAAGAGACAGAGAGACCACGATGGGTCATAAACAAACACTGCATAGACAAGCTCCACAGATTCAGAGCGAAGAAAAACGCCACCCACAGGAACCACAAACATGTCCAGAAAACAAAACAAAAAAAACATCCTCCTCACCCCCCCTTCCCTTCTTTGTCCTCTATCCCCCGTCTCCTCTCCTTTCATTATCTCCTCCCCACTCCCCCCCCCCCCCCCCCCCCCCCCCCCACCAACAGCACTTGGTCAGTGATTACCTAATGGCCTACCCTCCCTTTTGCCACTCCGTTGGCTGTTCTCCACGCTTCCGCATCGGAAACAAAATCCGTCCGAGCGAGCAGGCTTGGACTTGCATCGCGATTAAAACCCGTTGCGACAGAGATTCAATGGTTTCCGTTCGTGAATATAGACTTCAATTTTTTTTTTTTAATAGGAAAGAAAATTTAAGAGTTGAATACGAAAATCGATTTTTATTTTTTTTTTGTTTGTTTTTTGGGTTGTTGTTGTTTTTTTTTTTTTTGTAATCCCATTTCCTTCATTTTAAAGTGTTTTCACTTGTATTATGCCTGTATCATTGGTGAGTGAGTAGAAGCCGAAGTGATGACGACATCCCTGTGAGTTGCACGTTCAACATGTGACGAAAACCAGTTTTTGGAAATTTGCAAGCTCTCACTCTTTGACATCTATCAATCGGAAACGCGTGCATGCTGGGGTAGTAGGCAAAACTGTTGGGCAACAAATTGTGCATGATCTTTTGCCTTTAGATGTATTACCAGATAACAAAAGGCCAGATTTCTTAACAGACCCCCTTGAAGAAAACTACACGATGTAAAGCAAGTAGATCTTTAACTTTTATTGATGTCTATATGTTGCACCCTGTTCTCTAGCGGTTTTCAGAGACAGGGGTGAGGGTGAAGCAATACACAGACGCGAAGGCTTCGTTTGAAATATCTAATAACAAAACTAAAACATTCTCGGATTAACTTCTCTTACACAGTCGTTGAACAACGTGGTCATAGCAACGCTTCCGGTTTCCAACTTCATCTGACTAAAGACCCAAATCGCATGCGACGTTATGTCATTAGATAAGTGCTACAGGGACACCCCCCCCCCCCCCAGAACGGTGCAGTGCGATGAATGCAAACATACCAAAGTAAAACAAATAGTATAACCAATAGACTCACTAACAACCATCCAATATCATGTGGAAAGTATAAACTTGGTTGAATCTTTGAAGTATCTGTTCTATGTTGTAATGTTCAGACTCGGCTGAGTCGGTGAAATGTTTGATATTTCTTTGGCTTCTGCACCAGTCTCCCAGTGCGAGTTGTAACGGTGGTGTCGACGCATTTGACAAAGGATACTGTGCAGGTGCTGGAGGGTGCTACAAAATCAGAGGGTAGGGTCGCTGAATTTTGGTATTTTTACTTCAGTTCATAGAAGAAACGCTAGCATGCTTGTTGACCAGATCAAAAGCATTGATCTGAAGCTGCATCAAAAAGTTTCCTGCAGCGACGGAGATTAACACGTTTTGTCGGTTAAGTTTAATACCCGTGGGGGGGGGGGGGATTTTGTACCTCTCTCTCTCTCTCTCTCTCTCTCCCTCTCTCTCTCTCTCTCTCTCTCTCTCTTTCTCTCTCCCCTCCCTTTATCTGAGAGGAACAACATTACATTGTTGTATCCTTGACAACTGATCATAGTGGTTCCGTGGTGAAGATTGAGCAGCCAGGCTGTTTCCTCATCCTCTGTCCCCTCAGTCATAGGCAACACGTTAGAGGTGTTCGGCCAAATCAGTCCAGTTTCTGATACCCGTGTTATTCATCCGGTGGCAGAACAAAGAAGTCGAGGATGAACAATGTCGATGTCCTCTGCTTCGCCGCTTAAAATTCTGCCGCCGACATTTTCGCTGCCAAGTGGAGCAGATTTCACAAGCCTCTCTCTCTCTCTCTCTCTCTCTCTCTCTCTCTCTCTCTCTCTCTCTCTCTCTCTCTCCTCTCTCGCTCTTTCCTCTCTATCTTTCTCTCACTCACTCTCTCTCTCACAGATTTCTCTCTCTCTCTCTCTCTCTCTCTCTCTCTCTCTCTCTCTCTCTCTCTCTCTCTCTCTATCTTTCTCTCACTCACTTTCTCTCTCTTCCAGATTCCCCTCTCTCTCTCTCTCTCTCTCTCTCTCTCTCTCTCTCTCTCTCTCTCTCTCTCTCTCTCTCCCTCTCTCTTTTTCTTTGTCTCTCTCTCACTTATTTTCTCTATCCCTCCCTCTCTCTCATTAAAATTTTTCTCTACCTGTCTGCCTGTCCTGCTCTGCCCCCCCCCCCTCTCTCTCTCTCTCTCTCTCTCTCTCTCTCTCTCTCTCTCTCTCTCTCTCTCACTTTCTCCCTCTCTCTGCATGCTGGTATTTATCTGTTTGTTGGTCTTGAAGACTGGAAATTATGTACTACCTGACAAAATTGGTTAGTGCCAAGCTAGAAGAAGTCTCTCTCTAAAGCTTACCACCCGCCATTCCTCTCTCTACTTCCTAGATGTATCTGCACTGGCTACCTTCGAATTCACACTTCCGGTAGAACACATATTTATTCATGTATAAAGCATGGTCATTTAAAATCAGGGTTATGTCCCCCGATGCTTGTGGACACACACGTTTCTCAATATTCTGGAGAAAAACCTTGGCGAACAGAATCTTAGCGTGCATGTCTTGTCAATGCGCATGTTCTCAAAGACAATCCTACCCCATCTTTACAAATTCCTCGTCCACACACACAACAAGACACGTTGTTTGCTGTGTGGAGTTCCCCCATCAAAGATATGCCCCCCGGCGCGGCAATAAAATGCCGCCAGTTGAAAGTACAGAAAACGGCCGTGACAGTAACGGGCGACGAAAGAGTAAAAGGTCGCCGCAACATGGAGAAATGGACTGGTAACAAAATCCTCTGACCTGTCGCGCATGACTGATGCAGAAGGCTGTTTAGATCACTGACGGCGCATAGCGGAGGTTAGGGGGCGGAAAGAGGGGGGAGAAAGTGGATACGGTTCAATATTTATGCACACTGGCTCATCAGAGAGGGGTAAGCCTGTGTGAGCACGATGAAAAGCAAAAGACATTACATGTGTCTGCATGAACGAACGAACACGAGGTCCGAATTAACAGTAAAGAGGTTACAGTGATTCTTACAGAGATGACCGGGCAGACAAATACACACAGAAGCGTGTGCAGGGGCACACGTGCGCTCGCAAACGCGCGCGCGCGCACACACAGACACACGCACACATACACATACAGACGTGCGCACGCACGCACGCACACACGCACGTATACAGCAACAGATATCAACAAAACACAGTGACAGAGAGAGAGAGAGGGGGGGGGAGAGAGAGAGAGAGAGAGAGAGGAGAGAGAGAGGAGAGAGAGAGAGGAGAGAGAGAGGAGAGAGAGAGAGAGAGAGAGACGCAGCAGACACAGAGTGACAGAAACACAGAGGAGAGAGAGAGAGAGAGGAGAGAGAGAGAGAGAGAGAGAGAGAGAGAGAGAGAGAGAGAAGAGAGAGAGAGAGGGAGAGAGAGAAGAGAGAACACAAAACAATAAACTGATGCTGTTCTCTCCAGTCTCCCAGTTCCTCCCAGCAAGTCTTACAAATGTCAACACGCAAGGACATTATTGTACTCATCCCTTGGGACAGATCCGTCGCCCAAGTCACACACACACACACACACACACACACACACACACACACACACACACACACATACACACACACACACACACACACATACATACACACACACACACACACCACACACACACACACACACACACACACACACACATACACACACACACACACACACACACACACACACACACACATACACACACACACACGCGCGCGCGCGCGCGCGCGCGCATACACACACACACACACATACGTGCGCGTGCGCACAGATACACACACACGCACACAAATACGTGTCCTTACACACACACACACACACACACACACACACACACACACATAATATATATATTATATATATATATATATATATATATATATAATATAATATATATATATACGCACACACTAAACATTATTAAAAGACATAAAGCAACAAGAATCATTGAGATTAAGAACATAAAAGCAAGAAGTAAATAGCAATATCCTATATCAACAAAAGAGAGCGACAGACGGACAGAGAGACAGAGACAGAAAGACAAAGAGACAGACAGGCAGATAGAGACAGAGAGATAGTGAGAGAGACAGACGAGAGATAGACAGACGGAGCGACAGACAGACAGACAGAGAGATAGACAGACAGACGGAGCGACAGACAGAGAGATAGACAGACAGACGGAGAGACAGACAGACAAAGAGATAGACAGACAGACAGAGAGACAGAGACAGACAGACAGTAAAACAGACAGGCAGACAGAGACAGAGAGATAGACAGACAGACGAGAGATAGACAGACAGACAGACAGAGACAGACAGACAGACGGACAGAGAGATAGACAGACAGAAAGAGAGAGAGACAGACGGACAGAGAGACAGACAGGCAGACAGAGAGATAGACAGACAGAGAGACAGACAGATAGACAAAGAGATAGACAGACAGACAGACAGACAGAGAGATAGACAGACGGACAAAAGGACTCACGGGAGGAGAGGAATTAATAGAGAGAAAAAAAAGTGTGCCCGCGTAAAACAGTGACAGACAAACAGACAGACAGACAAGCAGGCAGATAGACAGACAGGCAGATGGAGAGGCAGGCAGGCAGACTGACAGGCAGACTGACAGCAGACAGACAGACAGACAGACAGAGATAGACAGACAGACAGACAGCGGAGAGACAGACAGACAGACAGATAGACAGACGGACAAAAGTAGTCACGGGAGGAGAGGCCGCGTGAGACGGTGACAGACAGACAGACGAGTAGACAGACAGACAGGCAGATGGGGAGGCAGGCAGGCAGACTGACAGGCAGACTGACAGGAAAGAGTGACACGTAGAGAGGGGATGAAAAATGGGTGTGTTCGGGAGAGAAACAGATAGAGAGACAGATGCACAGAGAAAGAATGCGAAAGAAAATGAAGACAGACAGACAGAGAAACAAAAAAGCGAGTTGTTCTAAATCTCAATACCACATCGACGTACTGGGAAAGGAGAGAATCAAAGAAATGAATCGTCAATCTTAAGGAATCATCTCAGTTACGGCAAAAATATCAAACCCCGTGTGTGCGTGTGCGTGTGCGTGTGTGTGTGTGTGTCTGTGTGTCTGTCTGTCTGTCTGTCTGTCTGTCTGTCTGTCTGTCTCTCTCTCTCTCTCCTCTCTCTCTCTCTCTCTCTCTCTCTCTCTCTCTCCTCTCTCTCTCTCTTATGTCAGTGTGTGTGTGTGTGTGTGTGTGTGTGTGTGTGTGTGTGTGTGTGTGTGTGTGTGTGTGTGTGTTGTGTGTGTGTCTCTCTGTCTGTCTGTGACTGTGTCTGTGTGCATGTGCTTCTCTTTTCTGTCCATCTCCCTTTCTCTCTACCTCCTCCCCCTCTTTTATCGTCCCTTCCTCCACTCTCTCTCTCTCTCTCTCTCTCTCTCTCTCTCTCTCTCTCTCTCTCTCTCTCTCTCTCTCTCTCTCTCTCTTTCACTCTTGTCCCTTCTGTGCCAAACCTGACAAAGCATCATCTTCTACAGAACGAGCTTAAGACACCAGTCCCCCCCCCCCCCCAACCCCATCCCACACAGACACACACACACACACACACACACACCCTACCTTTTGTTTACAGCACAGGATAAGTCTTCCCTGCAAACCTGCAAAGAGCAAGCCAGCCATACCACGACATCACGGCTAATTTACATGGTAATGTCCAAGAAAAGAAGCAGAGATAGAAAACCCAATTAATACTTATTTGTTCAGATTAACGCACTACTGGGCAGGCAGAGCGGAAGGGACTGGAAAGGAGCCAGAGGGTGACTGAAGGCGAGGTGGTCCAATCCTTAAGGATTGTTATTC
>CM031600.1:84206285-84221285 GCA_018398815.1 Conus ventricosus
AAATTTGAAGGTGAAGAAAATGGGGGGAATATATTATAAATGTGAGAAGCCCTTCACTAGCTGCCTGAGGGAACCATCGTAATCCCTCTCAAAGGCACATTTATTTGTATTGCCTGCTCCTAGGCCTTTCGTCCGCTGGATCGGACTCATCAGGGAGACACGGCTGATTGTGTCTGTGTTCTTGGTGTCAAATAGAGACACACCACAGTCCATAATTCTGTGGTGTTCTCACCACCAAGGGTTCGAAACAAAATCCAACAGCAGCCTCAAAGCAGCCAGTGAAGGGTAATAAAATGGAAACAAACAAAAGTGTGGAGAGGAAAAAAAGTCGTTGAAAAACTAAAAGCATTATTCAAACAGTATAAAATGTAGGGGACAATCTTTGAGCCTATGCTTGAGGATCCATTCAAGGATGCAAGGGAGATAAAAGATATGGAAACAGTCTGAGTGGTCAGCTCTGCTGTTCAATAACACAAGCATTGTGAGTGGCTAAGAATTGCACAGAACAACCTTTACCTGGATCTCCTAAGAGATGCAATCTCCCACTGATTGACCAAACAATATAATGCTGAACAATTAGGTAGTGGGGGAAAAAAGTGCAGGCTAACATACAAGTTAGTATGCTAACATAATAATGCTGAACAATTAGGTAGTGGGGGGAAAACAAGTGTATGGGGTGTCAGGGAGAGGTAGTACCTTTAGCAGGGGGGCTTGCCATGTCCTTTTCTAGGGCAGCTCGTCTGCCACTGGTCCTCACCTGTCACTCAGCTCACACCTGTGGCTCCTAGAAGCTGTCGCATGCAACAGCGGCCACTCCCGGGCAACGGCTTTGGCAGGCCGGCTAAACCAGGTGTGGGTAGCCGTCGGGTCTGAAACCCTCGGTGAGTTAGGCTCAGGCTGTGTCAGCCTACTGCATGTGAAGACTGACTCCCGGCGGAACGAGCGAAAGAGATCATCGGTGATCCAACGGTTGTGAAGGCGGTGGCAGCAAGTGTTGTGGAGCGCTACGAGCATGGACGTGACACCCTGAGAAGTCCTGGTCATCCACTGCAGCCTGGCAGTCTCCCGTCGTAACGGTTTTCTCGTGCCACTGGATCAAGGCTCCCCAGGCCAAGAGAGTGGGATTACCCCCGTGCAACGATTTTCCCACTATAAAACTTCACGCACAGTCCGTTATGCAACTCATCACCGATCTGTCAACGCAAACTAAGTTCTGATGGGCGTGGCGAAGTAGACAGCGTGGACGAGTGAACTGTGTTGTCCTGTAGTGCGTTTTTATGATGCTGTGTGCTGTAGTGAACTGTGTTGTTAGTGCGCGCGTTATGATGCTGTTGTGCCGTAGTGAACTGTGTTGTAGTGCGTGTATGATGCTGTGTGCCGTAGTTGAACTGTGTTGTAGTGCGCCTTATGTTGCTGTGTGCTGTAGTGACTGTGTTGTAGTGCAGTTATGATGCTGTGTGCCGTATGTTGGAACTGTGTTGTGGTGTTGTAGTGCGTTATGATGCCATGTGTGCACGTAGTGAACTCTGGTGTCTTCTAGTGGTTATGATGCTGCTGTGCTTGTACGTTGTTTTCTGTCGTGGATTCGGCGCTGCCTAATGCTTCTCTCTCTCTCTCTCTCTCTTCTCTCTCTCTCTCTCTCTCTCTCTCTCTCTCTCTCTTCTCTCTCTCTTAACACACACACACACACAAAACCACACACACACACACAACACACACACGGGGAGGCACGCGTGCAGGTTTATTAAAGGCCCATTGATTTTAATTACACAAGTGAGTTAATAAAGCCGCTGAAGGAATTCTGAAGGCAGAGGGGAGTGAGGGTAGGAGCAGAAGGAGAATGGTAAGAGGTGTGGGGTGGGGGCGGAAAGTGTGGAAGAGAGGGGGGAAGGGAGGGGAGGAGGAGGGGAGGAGAGAAGGGAAAGGGGGCGGCAGGGGACCGGTGTAAAAGATTCAATAATAGTTTTAAACTTTGAGCAACGCCAGGAGCGGGAGCGAGGCAGGTCCGCACTCCAAAGAACAAAAAAAAGGCAATTAAAGAACGAAGAAGAGAAAAAGAAGAAGAAGAAGGAGAAGAAGAGGAGAAGAAGAAGAAGGAGATAGAGGAGGAAGGGGGGAGGAGAAGAAGAAGTAAGAGGAGCAGCAACAACAACCAACAATCAACCAATAGAAATTAAGCTGAAGAAGAAGAACACCAACAACAACAACAACTAGATTAAGCTGAGAAAGAAGATGTAGAAGAAGAAGATGAACAAACAACAACAACTAGATTAAATTGAAGAAGAAGAAGAAGAAGAAGGAGAAGAAGAAGAAGAGCAGCAACATCAACAACAACAACAACATAGTGTATGCTGAAGAAGCCAAGAAGAAGAAAGAAGAAATAAGAAGAAGAAGAAGTACAACAACAACAACAACTACTTAGATTAAGCTGAAGAATGAAGAAGGAGAAGAAGAGGAGGAAGAAGAGAAAGAAGGAGAAGAGCGGATGATGGGCGCGGGAGGGAGAAGGAAGAAGAAGGATGAGCAGCAACAACAACAACAACAACCAATAGATTAAGCTGAAGAAGAAGAAGAAGAAGAACAACAACAACAACAACTAGTTAAGATGATAGAGAGAAGAAGTAGAAGAAGAAACAACAACAACAACAACTTGATTAAGCTGGAAGAAGAAGACAGAAGAAGGAGAAGAGATGAAGAGCAGCACAACAACAACAAACAACAATGATTAAGGACAGAAAAGAGGAAAAAGAAAGAAGAAGAAGAAAAAGAACAACAACAACACAACCAACTTGATAAAGCTGAAGAAGAAGAAGGTGAAGAAAAAGGAGAAGAAGAAGAAGAAGGAGAGGAGGAGAAAGAGGAGGAAGGGGGGGGGCGGGGGCGGGGGGGGAGAAGAAGGAAGAAGAAGATGCAGCAACACAACAACATCAACAACCAACTAGATTAGCTGAAGAAGAAGAAGTAGAAAAGAACAATCATACATCAACAACTAGATTCAAGCTGAAAGAAGGAACGAAGAAGAAGAAGAAGGCGCGGAGGAAACAGAGAAAGTGGAGCGAGGGGGGTCGGCAAGGAGAGGAGAGGAAAGGAAGGAAAGAAAGACAGTGTGCAATGCGCGTGCCTGTATGTGTGCGTGCGCGTGTGCAAACGTGGGCAAAACCACTCTTGTGCGTGCGCACAATGTGTGAGTACGGTGCTGTGTGTGGTGTTGTGGGAGTGTGTGTACGTACGTACGTTACGTACGTTTGATTGGTATTTATCGTATGTACTTTATAAGTTTGAGTGGATGAGTGTATGTATGCGTTTTTTGCGCATTTTTGTTCGTGTGTTGTTTCTCTGTATGTGTGTGTTTACATGATGGGATTATGTGTGTGTTACAGCGTTTTAGGTATGTGTATGTATATATATTTACTTATATATATATATATATATATTATATATATATACTATATTTAATGCTGAACAATTAGGTAGTGGGGGAAAACAATTATGGGGGGAGGCTAACAATTCTTACAGACATTATAGTATCTTGACTTGGCAAGATGTGATCTTTTAAAAATAAAAAATTTGAAGGGTGAAGAAATGGGTGGGAATATACTTATAAATGGGAAGCCCTTCACTAGCTGCCTGAGGGAAAAACCATCGTAATCCCTATCAAAGGCACCATTGATTTGTATTGCCGCTCCTAGGCCTTTCGGCGCTGGAATCGGACTCATTCTGGGGAGACACGGATGATTGTGTCTGTCGTATTTCCTGGTGTCAATAGTTCACACACACAGTCCATTATTCTGTGGGTTCTCCACCACAAGGGGTTTCGAATCATAAATCAAACAGCTGCCTCAAAGCAGCAGTGAAGGGTAAATAAAATGGAACAAAACAAAAGTGTGGAGAGGAAGAAAGTCGTTGAAAAACTAAAAAAAGCATTATTCAAACAGTATAACAATGTAGGGGAAAAATCTTTGAGCCTTATGATTGGAGGTTCCATTCAGGATGCAAGGGAGATTTTAGGCTTCAAAAGATATGGGATCAGTCTGAGTGTCAGCTCTGCTGTTCAATAACACAAGCATTGTGAGTGGCTAAGAATTGCACAGAAACACCTTTATCTGGCTTCTCCTATCGAGATTGCAATCTCCCACTGTTTGACCAACAATATTATGCTGAACATAGGTAGTGGGGGAAAAATGTGCAGGCTAACATACAAGTTAGTATGCTAACATAATAATGCTGAACAATTTAGGTACGTGGGGGAAAACAAGTGTAGGGGTGTCAGGGAGAGGGAGCAGTAGTAGTACCTTTAGAAGGGTCGGCTTGCCATGCCTTTTCTAGGCAGCTCGTCTGCCACTGGTCCTCTCCTCGCTCATCAGCTAACACCCTGTGGCTCATAGAAGCTGTAGCTGGAAACAGCAGGCCACTCCCCGGGCAACGGCTTTCGGCAGGCCGGCTAAGAACCAGGTGTGGGTAGCCGGTGGGTCTGAAACCCTCGGTGTAAGTTAGGCTCAGGCTGTGTCAGGCCTACTGCATGTGAAGACTGGACCTCAGGCGGGAACGAGCGAAAGAGATCATCGGTGTATCCAACGGTTGTGAAGGCGGTGGAAAACGAGTGTTGTGGAGCGCTACGAGCATCGGGGACCGTGACACCATGAGCAGTCATGGTCATAAACTGCAGCATGGCATTCTCCGTCGCGTAACGGTTCTCCGTGCACTGGATCAAGGCTCCCAGGCCAAGAGAGTGGGATTACCCCCGTGCAAAACGATTTTCCCACTATAAAAAACCTTCAGCACGGTCGCTTATGCAACTCATCACGACTTGTCAAACGCACCACACCTCATGTCATGCGGCGATGGGCCACGTGGCGAACAGCAACAGGGTGGAGGATGACCACTGGAAGTTGTAGTCACAATCTGCACGTAGGCCGGTTCAATGGGGCGGGGATGGTAGTTCTGTCTTCCTGAAATCCAGGGCAACAGGGAGAGCCGGCCAGCAACCGTTGAGGCGAATGGGCAGCCTCTTTAGGACAGCACTGCCCCCACCCCCACTCCCCTCACACCTACCCCCCCGTATGGGGGTGGGGAGGGGGCTAGAAAAGGTTGCCCACGTACAACTGCTTGCCCTTTACTGGTCTGGGGGTCAGCTTTCAGAGGTTGGACATACCTCATCCATTTTGCGGTCCGAAAAAATGCAAAAGGAAAAAATGGCAAAGTAAAATCCTTTTAGGAGCCTGGAAAGTTCGAACATAATGGACAGAGCCAGTACGTTCGAGAACGAGACGGGGAGAAGAAACAGCGATTTGTCGCGAATGAACTCCAGCGATACGAATAGGAAATTGCTGCACTCAGCGAAAACCGACTTGCTGAATGAAGGCTCCCTAAGAAGAAGAGGGAGGTGGACCTAAACTTTATTTTGAAGGGAAAAAGCCCCCAAGCCGAAGGACAGGATCCATGGCGTTGGATTCGCCATCAGGACAGCCCTGCCACTCAAAAGCATACTGTTGCTCCCGATTGGCATCAATGAACGCCTCTGAAATTGCGTATACCCACCTCAGCAAGTCAAGGGACACCTCCAAGCATCAGTGTGTATGCACCACGATCACGAGCCCCAGACGACACAATGAGCTGTTCTACGAAACAATTGACCAGGCCATCAGGTAACTCCTCAAAAATTGAAAAACTCGATCATCCTTGGGGACTTCAACGCCAGTGTAGGAAGAGACCTAGCAGCTGGAAGGCGTTCTCGGCAGACCGGAGTAGCAGGCTACGACCAACGGCCTTTTGCTCCCTCCTAAGCAAGTGTGCGGATAACACAGCCTCTGCAATCTCCAACCCTTGTTCAGGTTGGCGGACCAAGTTCATGTCCACCTGGCTGCAACCCCAGGTCGAAACACTGGCACATGGATTGTTTCAACATCGTACGCCAACGCGACATCAAGGTCGTCACGGGGTGACCCGCGTTCATGAGGGAAAGGGTGCTGAAAGGCTGGACTGACCACAGGCTGGGTCTGGGCTGTAATGACCCAGCACATACCACCCGCCACACAGAAACCGACCCAAAGACTGTCAGGGCCTCCTACAATGTCGCCACTAGACTGAAAGACCCGACTGCCTCTCCCAGTTCCAACAAACTACTTGAAGGAATAAGCTCCAAGACGGGTCTGGGACCCCTGAAGGATGGAAAAAGAAAAATTGGTCCTCTTTTAAGGACTTGGTCGCTGAGACTGCAAAAGAGCGTCCTCGGAGCAAAATCAGAAAGACCATGAAGACTGGTTTGACGGAGAAGATGAGAAGATCAAAAAGAAGCCCTCCATGCGAAGACAAGTCTTAATCGAGTGGCCAGAATGACCATCGTCCGTTCTCCAAACGCGAGAGAATCAAGACTCTCCAGGCCAACAGTGCCAGACCGACCTACGTCTGATGCGGGACCAGTGGTGGCAGGACAAAGAGACTGACGTCCAAGGCTACGCGGTACTCTCACAAACGCCAGGAAATTCTTTGGCTCGTGAAGACCAGTCTTCGGACCCTTCAGCTTCAGGGCTGCTCCTGCTACTGTCCTCGGACGGCGAAACCTGATCAAGGACCAAGAATGGACTAAGCAAGCGGCTGGCAAGATACACTTCAGATACCTGCCTCAAAAAGGCCCTAGTCAGTCGTATCGGATGCCTTGAACCGATCATTCAGCAAGCCGATACATGACACATTGCTGTTACCCCCCATCCATTGCAGAGATCCTGCAAAGCAATCCTACAGACGAGCTCCGTAGCGCATCAGGAAAGGACGGATATACCTGATGAGATCTACAAGGCGGACAGGCCCAACGCCTAAAAGACTTTCACGATGTCCCTGCGGGTAATCTGGGAGGTTTAGTAGAAGAAGGGAAGATGCCAGATGACATTCCATTGTAACGCCCTGATGTATCCCTCTACAAGAAAACAGGGAAGCAAGCCGATGTGGGAACTACAGACGCCAAGCATCTCCGCCTACCTCTCCATTGCTGGTAAAAAATCTTTGCCAGAGCCATGCCTCAACAGAATCATTCATTGTCATTTCACAGCAGAAACCTCCCCGAGGTGCCAGTGCGGATTACAGAACCGGCAGAAGCACTGTCGACAGGTTTTTTGCTGTTCTGACAGCTTTCAGGAGTGAAAGGGCACTTATCGAACAAACATGCACATATTAATCTGTTTCATTGACATGACCCATGGCTTTGAAACGGTCAACAGGGGCTAGCTCTTTGGACAGTCCGCGAGCGCATTGGGATGCCCGCAAAAGTTTGTGAAAATGGATCAAGCTCTTCCATGATGGCATGACGGCCAGGTCCTCTCCAGTGGAAACTTGGACGGTAAAGCCTTCGCAGATCACGCAATGGCGTGAAGCAGGGCTGTAGTCTTTATTAGCTCGTCATCTTAAAAGTCTTCCTTCCCTGCATCGTCCCCGCCTGTCCACGACATGGAGAGAAGGGAGTTCTACTTCCGATTTCGACTGGACGGACTCCCTCTTTGACCTTCGTCGCCTCACTGCCAAGACAAAGAGCATCAAAGGTCCCCTTCAAGAAGATACTCTTTGACGATGATGCGCAATGGTGGCCCATGCAGTATCCGATCTGACAAACGATGCTTGACGCCTTCTCGTTGCTTCAAAGCTCTTCGGCCTGACAATCTGCCTCGGCAAGACTGAGGTGCTTCCACCCAACCCGCACCAACACCAAAACCCCTCGGCACCACCATCGTCCATTGACGACTAACCAGCTGCGGACGTTGAAACATTTCAGATATCTAGGATAGCGTCCCATCTCCTGTGATGGCTCCCTGGGACAGGGAATGTTGATGCCCGATCAGCAATAGCAGCCAGGCGCTGGGAAGACTCTCCGCAAACAGACGTGCTTAGTCAATACAACATTCGGCTAACTACAATACGAGAGTTTACAACGCAGTGGGTCTTGCCACTCTCTCCTATATGGGTGCGAATCTTGGACACAGTCCGCAGACACGTAAAGAAAGTGGAGAACTTCCACATTGCGAGCTCGTCCGTTCCATACTCGGAATCCATTGGCAGGACCGTGTTTCCACCTCGAGGTCCAGTGGACCGTGTCACACTTACAAGTATCGAAGTCAATGCTATCATAGGCCAGCTTCGCATGGCGTGGGGCATGTCATCCGTATGGAAGGCACCGTTATGCCAAGGCGTCTTGCTGTATGGAGAGCTTCTGCACGGCAAGAGAATCATGGACGCCCAAAGAAACGGTCCATGGACTCGGTCAAAACAAACCTCCAGTGGTGGCGAACTCAAACCAAAAGAAATAGAGGAGTGCGCACCACGTGACCGACCTCTGTGGCGGGCCAACAATTCACAAAGCCGTACACAACTTGAATAAGTACTAGACGCCAAAAGCTGGACTGCCGCATGGATCAACGCCCCACAGAGCAGCAGCCAAGCAGGCAGTGATAACGACAAACGGATCTTCGTGCCCCACTTGTTCCAGACTCTACGCATACAGATTGGGGCTGCAGAGCCACCTCCCCCCGTACATCTCGATGAGCTGCAGAAACGCTAACGGTCATCTTCGGATCAGAAGGAACTACCATCACAATATGCGGTGTGTGTGTGTGTGTGTGTGTGTGTGTGTGTGTGTGTGTGTGTGTGTGTGTGTGTGTCAGTGCGCGCGCGCACTTGCATTCATGTGTGCTGTGTTGTGTGTGCGTGAGTTGTGGTTCGCGCGCGCGCGCGGCCGCGTGTGTGAGTGAGAACAGTGTGTGTATGTGTGTGCATGTGTGTATATATGTGTGTGTGTGTGCGCGCGCGAGCGTGGGTTAGTGTGTGAGTGAGTGTGCGTGCGTGCGTGTGGTTGGTGTGTGAGTGTCGTGAGTGAAGTGAATGACTCAGTGTTGTGAGTGACGCCTGCAAGGTGCGTTTTGTATGTGGTCTGCAATTATGAGGTTGTATTATGGTGGAAAACTTTGGCGTGTGTGTATGGAATAACTCTATAGCGTTGTACCCAGGCTAAAAAATATAAGGGGGGGACATTCGGTCGCAAAAGAGCAGCTGCAATCCAGGTTGAGGAAAAACGGGGCTCAACCTCGGCAGGACTCCATTCCATGCAGCGTCTAGTGGACGACTTTGAGCCTCAGGGATTGGTCTGCATTCCCAAATGAGGTAACCGTATCAGCAGATGGATATGCCTGACTATTCATCCGTCGACACGACGGTTTTACGATCAATAATCATCATCCATCATCTTCATCAGTGATGTTGTGTCGTGTGTGTGTGTGTGTGTGTGTGTTGGAGTGTGTGTGTGTGACCTGTGGTGTGTGTGTGTGTTCGTTCGTTCGTTTCGGTCTCAATTTAACGTATTATTACATAAAGAGAATTTTAGACAGAGTTTGGGTAATAGCTGTGTGTGTGTGTGTGTGTGTGTGTGTGTGTGTGTGTGTGTGTGTGTGTGTGTGTGTGTGTGTGAGAGCGCGCGCGCGTGTGTGTGTGTGTGAGTGTGTGCTGTGTGTGTGTGTGTCTGTGTGTGTGTGTGTGTCGTGTCATACTGTGGCGCGCGCGCGCGTGTGTGTGTGTTGATGGACCGATAAGAGATTTGTACGAAGCAGTTACTTTATATAGTTGATTCATACTAATATATTTACAATTACATTAGCCAAAGCAAGTATTTAAATCATTAATGAGTAATATGGATATTCAGGTATAACAAAATGTTCAAGACGCTCTATCTGTGGAACACTTGCGTGTGTGTGTGTGTGTGTGTGTGTTATGTCTGTGTGTGTGTGTTGTGTGTGTGTGTGAGTGTGTGTTGTGTGTGTGTGTGTGTTGTGTGGCTTGGAAGGAGGTGGAGGAGGAGGACGACGACGACGATAACGAGAAATGTACGCAGAAATCCAGAAGGCAAAGCACAAGGAAACAGAAAAAAGGGACCATGTCCAACCAACCATTTAACAACATAACATTAATAAGCTATCAATGTTTTTCTGGCGGGGTTCCTTTGACGAATAGGGAAGTAAGACGCATTGAGGCTTGTTTGCTTTATCAAATGTTTATCATCTTGGGGATGTAATACTAGATAAAATGTTGCTGTTGCTGTTTTTCGAATCAGTCTATTCGTGACTCACAATTATAGAGGTATAATATTAACATGAGGTCTAAAAAAAAAAAAATCATGTGACGAATTATGTATACGGGACTGCCACAAGGTTAACGATGATGACGCGCAGTCTCAAACCTTCCACTCACATCGATGAATAGTAAACAAGGTCCAGTTACCTGAACAAAATATGCTTTACCTCACGATTTCAGAGAGAGAGAGGGAGCGAGAGAGAGAAGAGAGAGAACGATGCGAAGAGAGTGAGTGGGGACCGAGAGAGAAGAAGGGAGGAGAGAGAGAGGACGAGAGACGAGAGAGAGAACAGACTGACAGACATACAGACAGACAGACAGAGACAGACAGACAGCAGACAGACAGACAGACACAGAGGACAGACAATGGTACAGACAGAGAGAGAGAAATGTTGAGACAGGGAGACATGATAGAGAGAGTGTGTGTAGAAATGATAAAAACGAACTTAAGTGGCCACAGGTGGAATGACACACGATTTTGATGAGATTTATATGGATACTGAAGCGAAAGAGAAAATCCCGTTCGAATACCGCATCACTTGCGCAGAACGTGGTGAGCCGCCAACACAGCACTGAAACAGTCGTTTTGCATACTGGAACAGCAGATTACTTCTTGATGATAGTCCCCCTTTCCAGTACACCGCAAACAAGGCGCAAAGCAATGCTTTATTTAACTTACACAATAAGAAAGAAAAAAAAGCATGTGATTTCGACAGCTACGGGCAACTTCAGACTGTCAGACATCCTAAAAAAAGTAACAAAAAAATACTTTTCAAATGGCTGTGAGGCGCCGCGAATGTTGACATATTGGCCGAAAGTACGTTTGTCTGTTTCGTATGGTGTGTTCCATTGAGAGTCACATCGTACTTTGTTTTGTCGATTTTTTTTGTATTTACCTCGTTTGCAGCACCACTGCAGTCTGACCTTGACCTTGCAATCTGCAGTGACCTCTCCACCTTGATCAGATTCTGACTCTAATGTTATGTATTAAGCAAAGGCCAACCTAGCAGGAGCTGAAGGCCAATTCATTTCAAAGCACGCTTTCCACGTCTTCAGCTGTCTTTCACCTACTTTTTCTCTATCCCTCGCTCCTCCTGTCTCCCCCCCCCCACCCCACCCCTACCACCACATCCCACACGATCTTCTCTCAACCCAGCGCCCCCCTCCCCTCCTCACTCTCTCTCTCTCTCTCTCTTCTCTCTCGCTTTCTCTCTCTCTCTCGCTCTCTCTCTCTCTCTCTCTCTCTCTCTCTCTCTCTCTCTCTCTCCTCTCTCTCTCGCTTTCTCTCTCCTCTCTCTTTTCACTCTCTCTCTCTCTCTCTCGATTTTCTTCTCTCTCTCTCTCTCTCTCTCCGCTTTCTCTTCTCTCTCTCTCTCTCTTCTCTCTCTCTCTCTCGCTTTCTCTCTCTCTCTTCTCTCTCTCTCTCTTCTCTCTCTCGCTTTCTCTCCTTCTCTATTCTCTCTCTCTCTCTCTCCTCTCGCTTTCTCTCTATCTCTCTCTCTCTCTCTCTTATATCTCACTCTCTCTCTCCTCTCTCTCTTCACACACTCACACGCGCGTCGCGCGGACACATAGACTTCATAGATTTTAATCCTGTGACCACCTTTTGGGGCCATGGAGGATTTAAAACAAATCAAAGAAATAGAAAGAAAAATGAAAACAAATTAAACATCAAATATTCCCCTATAATTCAAATACTCTTGAATGTAATGTTACACAACTTTAATAGGTTTAAAAAAAAACTTCGCTAAGTTTAGCAACACTTTCTAACCACCACAAAGCAAATGACAATAGTTAAATACAGACTTTGTACATGTAAATTTCTAGGTATAAACTGATTTCTAATGTCCTATATTTGTTACATTTTATTACAAAATGAAAATCATTACCAAGATCATTCTGGTCACAGTCCCGACAGAATCGTTCATCGTGAGGTATTTCAAATCGTCTGCCAATTTCAATCATCACACACACACAACACACAACACACACACGCACACGCACACGCACACGCACACACAAACACACGCGCGCGCGGGGGGTCGAAAGATAGATAGATGGATGGAGGGCTGGATGTAAAAAAAAAAAAAAAGCAGTCATGCTTACTCCACTACCCTCTGAAAAAAAAATTTCGTTCGTTCCTTCGTTCTGTCTCTGTCTGTCTGTCGCTCTCTCTCTCTCTCCTTCTCTCCCCCTCTCCTCTCTTCTCTCTCTCTTCTCTCTCTCTCTCTCTCTCTCTTCACACACACACACACACACACACACCACACACACACACACACACACACACACACCCCACCCCACCACGCACACACACGCACACACACACACACACACACACACACAAAACACACACCCCACTCCACTCCTCAATCTCTCCTTCCTTCATTCCCAGCTTCCCCCCCCCCTCCTTCCACCCCCTGCCTCGAGTTCCTTCCTCCTCCACCCCTCTCCTCACCAATCCTCCCCCTTTTCACCTGTCTGCATTCCCATTTGCCCTCCTCGCTTGCTTTGTGTGCTTCGCTGAAGGCTGGCGTGTTGACGCTGACGAATTCCAAAAGTGCATGCGTCATGTACAGACTTTGATGTGGTCCGTGACGTATTATCTTAGCGGCACACAAGTGACGTTTTTTTCGCTTGATGCATGTGTTTCAGACAAGATAGCCCTGCTATCCTATCATCTTTGGGAACGACAAGCGCACAATTGATGCAGCAAGGCTGTTTTTTCTTCGCCGCTTTCATGTGTGTGTTTCCTTGCTTCGTTCGCCATGCAGGACAAAGCATCTAGTCCTGCTACAAGATATATCATCAACATGTGGCCAAACTTGTTCTGCAATCGATCTACGTTTCTACACACACACACGCACACACACACACCACACACACACACACACACACACACACACACACACACACACACGCACGCACGCACGCACGCACGCACAGCACACACACACACACCACACACACACACACACACACACACACACACACACACACACCACAACGTCGATAGTTAGATGGATGGATGGATGAATAGATAGATACAAGTTTTATGGATAGTTTATAGACAAAGAAAGATATGAATATGGGGGGGTGGGTGGGGGGGGGGCGTGCGCGCACGTGCGCGCAGATGCACACACACACACACACACCACCCACACACACACACACACACACAACACACAACACACATCACCACTCACTCACTCACAAAACGAAAATACAAACCGTGGGGGAGAGAGAGAGAGAGAGAGAGAGAGGAGAGAGAGAGAGAGGGAGAGAAGAGAGAGAGAGAGGAGAATTGGAAACAGGCAACAGACAGAGAAAACAAACAAAACCAGCTGGAAAAAAAACAAAGAAAATTAAAAAACACCTTTTCCGCGCCATGAACTTGCTTAACTTGAAACACTCACCATTTCCCATGTTGGTTTTGTTGAAGGTTTTAGGGTTTTTTTTTTTTTGTTTTGTTTTTGTTTTAATCTTCGTGCTATCCATCAATCGGCACACAATGGCCTGGGTCTGGGAAGGGCGGAATGGAATTTCACTGCATGCAAGGCTTTGTTGTCAATGCTGCCATACAAGGGACCCGGTTTTTAAGTTCATCGGGGGACAGGTGCTTTGACTCTGAAGAGAAAAAAAACCCCACATCTGATGGACACTAGCTTGTTTGTACCCAGGGGGGGTTTTGGTTTCAGATAACAAATGCTTCATTCACATGCCTCCCCCCCCCCCCCACCCCAAAACTCCCCTTTCACCTCCTTCCCCCCCCCCCCTTGCCAGTGCATTCCAAACCTAACAAGTGATGAACGAAATTCGATCACATTACAAAGCACCCATCATCTCCTTTGGGGGAGGGGACCGTTTTCCCCAGATGAGGCAGTAAACCCAAAAAGTCCCGCAGAAAATACAGTTGGGGAACAGGGAAAGAACCCAAACAACTCCCCTGATCCCCCGTAACTCTAGGGCCCAAGTTTCCCTTTGATGGGTATTTAATATATCAGACAACCACAGAAAGGCATAATAGGTTGGGCTGTGCTTTGGCCACTCGTCAAACCAAAAGGATCCGAATTTCACACAACAAATCTGTCGTGATGTAAGTCACCATACAATGCAAGACGTAAAATCCAATTCCGCATGAGTCCGACATGACCATATTTTTTTCTTCTTTTTTTTAGTATTTCTTTTCCTTCCAACACGCCAAACTGCTTTTTTAAATTTGACTGACGAGGCGAATGACAGTCGTTAAAAAAAATACCATCCCACAATCAGACCAACAGTGTCAAAGGCCATCTGCTGCAAAAGAATCCTCTTTTAGAAAATTGTCAAACAGAAAATTTGGGGCTACGGGTGTTGATAAACACTTTGCTTACAATTGAAATGCTCCAAGGTAAGTTCTGAAAGGGACCCCTGTTTTCCCAAACAGCGGGGAGGGGGCCCCGTTTTGGTAAAGAAGAATCCCCTATACACTCATGAAACGGTCCAAGCCAGTCGTCAAAAAACACACCCACAAAACCCTCAGACAGTACCAGAGCTAAGGGATGTAAAAGAGGAACGTGTTCATTCAAACAGTAAAGCACTTTGGGCTGTTAAACCAAAAACACGCTTTCCCAGTCAGAAAACAGTCCTGCACTACATCTGTTAAAAAGACACCCTCTTTAAATTGCCCCCCACGTCTGTTTAAAAAGCACCATCTTTAATAATGCCACAGCTAAGCCCCAGAAAAAAACACCACTTTAAATCAAAACCACAGCTACATTGTTTGAAAAAGACCCACTTCAATAAATTTCCACAGCTACATCTGTTTTGAAAAAGACACCTCTTCAAGCAATGCCAAAAAGCTACAGTCGTCAGAAAAAAAACAAATCTTCAGTTCAATGCCACAGAAAAGTC
>CM031600.1:84231285-84241285 GCA_018398815.1 Conus ventricosus
GTGTGTGTGTGTGTGTGTGTGTGTGTGTGTGTGTGTGTGTGTGTGTGTGTGTGTGTGTGTGTGTGTGTGTGTGTGTGTGTGTGTAATTGTCACGGACAAAAAAATGAAACAACCCAACTTGGGAAGTCGCCGGCCACTTCGACTGGACATAAGTCCAAACGCAGACATCTTGGCGCCACGTAGACCGGGCCCATGGTTCGGATCCGGCCAATTAAGCTTAGTGGAGAGGCCTCACAGAGACGGTACGATCCACCCAGACTGACTAAGCCGTTTTGACCGACGCCTCGATGTCTAGCGAGACGAGTCGCAGCGCCTGGCCCAGACTCATCTAGCCACTTTGTGGAACCAGCGTCATTGTTAGTCAGACGTCGTGGCGCCCACCTTGACTCAGCTAGCCACTTTAGGTTGACCAGTGTCCACGACTTAAGCCACACGGCACCAGTTAAGTAGGAAAGGGGGGAAGGTAGTGCGTGGTGGGGGTGAAATCTAGCTAATCAATTAAATGACCAGTTGACCACCACAGAGAGTAAGGCGTGTCGGCGTGACTGTCATGATTTGAATATCCAATGGAATTAGAGGGAGATAACTTCGGGTGTCAGGCGGTAAAAATACTGACCAATGGTACTCGCCCTTTTTGGACAGATGGGAACGAATAAAGAGGATGTGAGAGTGAGAGAACGAGGGGGAGAACGAACAGAGAAACAGAGAGAGGGAGAGGTTCTAGGTCTGCTTGAGAGAAAAGCAGAGAGATAGGGGAGGAGAGAAGAGAACCAAGTTGAGAGATTAGCATGAGATAGTCTGCAGAGGAAGGACTGAGGAGAGATGTGGAGAGAGAGAGTGTTGCTAATTAATGAAGAAGAAAAGAAAGAAAAGAAAAAAAGAAAAGAAAAGCAACCATGTCCATTTGATAAGAGCAGACTAGAAGAGAGAGAGAGAGAGAGTGCAATGCGTTAATGCAGGAAGAAAGAAAGGAGAACAGATCGATGTTGATAGTCACTGTTCTATCCTAACCGGGGGTTCGACCTCATACCTGGCAGCGTCACTTCGCCAAGCAGAACCACAGACCAACGCCAACAGTCTCACCTGACCAGGCGCCATCAGACCAAAACCAGTGCCAGCAGTTGTGTCGTGTTGTGAAAGTGACAGTGAAAAGAAAAAGAAAAGAAAAGAAAAGACAGTGATTCGTGAATAGTTAAGATCACCTGGCCAGGTAAAGTAGAAATCTATTTATACCCGGTTAGTTAATGATGTTTTAGATAAATGATTTTGTGAAGTTCAGGAAAGAGAGAATGTTTTATTTTGTTTGATTCCATATGCATTGATGTTTCGTTCTATGAACATGTGTAGTAAAGTTATAGACTTTACTAGTGGTTTGATGTGACGAATGCATGATATATGAATGAGATTGTAAGCAAGCTGTGAGTGTGTTTGGGCTGTGCGCTAGTCCTTCCCCACTGATATCACCCGAGGTTGACAATTTATTGGCGAGCCTGCCAGGATATTCTGGCCCATTTATTATAATTGTTCAACTTCTCAGAGAGGAAGCTGGGTGGGATTCAAGTATTGTAATCCTAAGACAAGGGGTTTGTCTTACTGTATGTTCCCAAGATAGTTAAATACTAGGCTTGGCATTGCTTCCAAGATAGTAATACTAGGCTTGGCATTTCAGCCCCAGAGTACTTATTTCGCACAGATTGCCTATAATTCGCTCTCATGGTTGGGTCAGGCGCTGGGCGTCTTATAAAAACTAACTACGTTGTCCCAAGCTAATATTATCATTCATAGGATTGTGCTATTACGTCACGCGTGTCGGTAACCACCAGTTTGGCTGTCGTAGTTATAAAATCTTGTTCAAAAAAAAAAAAAAGAAAGAGATACAATGGCGGAAGAAAAGAACACCCCTATTGAACAACTTGTGAGCGTCGCTCGTGATCTGGGTTACTCAGGAGATGAGTTGCGAGCATTCGTTGAAAACCAGCAAAAGATGGAAAGAGATGAACGTGCGGAAAGACGCCGTATCGCAGTAGAGGCGCAGGAAACAGAAAGATTAAGGATTCAGGCTAATGATAATCAGGCTAGGAAACGCAGGAAACAGAAAGGATTAAAGCTAGGGAAACGCAGGAAACAGAAAGACTAAAGGTTCAATTAGAGTTGGAGAAAGTGAGAATACAAAGGGAGACCACCGAGGATGGTAGCTCACTTTCCAGTGACTCTGTGCGCAGCTATGCTCCCCGACCCAAGTTGCCAAAATTCTCTGAAGGAACCGATTCGATTGATGCATACATCAGTCGTTTCGAAACGTTTGCGACCAGTCAGGGTTGGCCTTCAGAAGAGTGGGCAGTCATTTTGTCAGCGTTACTGACGGGTAAGGCATTACAGATTTTCACTGCGTTACCAGCAGAACAACAGTCTGATTTTGGTGCTGTGAAGGAGTCTTTAATGAAGGGATTTGACCTCACAGAGGAAGGATTCAGAAAGAAATTTCGTTCAGCAAAATTGCAAGCAGGGGAAACGTACACTCAGTTTGGTGCACGTCTAGATCACTATTTTGAGAAATGGTTAGAGTTGAGTGGTACGAAGAAGGAGTTCGCTGAGTTGAAAGAGCTAGTTATGAAGAAACAGATTTTGTCAGGTTGCGGCCCTGAGTTAACCATACATTTGAAAGAGAGACAGCCAGAGACAGCTGGAGAGTTGTTGAAGTTCGCAGAGGTGTATAGAGAGGCACGTCTGGGCACTAAGGTGCAGGAGAAACAGGTGCTAGGCACAGGTGAGAAGAGTGCAAGGAGACCAGGGGAGTTTTCTGCAAAGTCTGCAAACCCAGTGGTGGGGCAGAAGGAAGGGCAAAGGGACATTAGGTGTTTCATTTGTCACAAGAAGGGACATGTGGCGAGGGATTGTCGCATGAGGTTCCAGAAGGCAGCAGCCTTGCAAGAGGTGGATAAGGGTCGTCAAGGGAAACGACCTGCAGTGAAACCAAAGGGGATTCAATCTGAAGAGGGTGGAGTGCAGCCTATGGCTAGCACTGGACAGCAGTCAGTGTCAGGATAGAGGGCACTAGGCTGAGTGGTTCGTTACCGGTGGAAGAAGGGTGGATTGGCCAGCAGAGGGTGAAAGTGTTACGAGACACTGGTTGTTCATGCGGTGTAGTACGAACAACGCTGGTCGAGAAAGGGGATTTGACAGGGCAAATCCAGACCTGTACTCTAATCGATGGCACTGTGAGGGAGTTTCCAGTTGCTAAGATAGAAGTACGTACCCCTTACTTCTCAGGCGAGTTGTCTGCGTTGGTGATGGAGAAACCCCTTCACGATTTGATCATTGGAAATATTCCAGGGGCAAGGGATCCAGGGGATCCTGAGTTGTTGACTGCTACAGGGCAGCAGTTCAAACACGGAGCAAGAAGGAGGAAAAGGTTGTTAAACCGTTAGTTGTTCCAGGAAGGAAGTCGGGCATAGACGTGTCGCCTGATGAGTTTAGGGCTGCACAGGAACAAGACCCTTCGCTCGTGAAGTCTTGGGAGTTGGCAAGAGGTGGAGAGAAACAGGAGGTTAGAGGAGGTGAGACAGAATTTCTTGTGAAAGGCGGGCTGTTGTACCGAGTGTTCACCAAGGGGAAGACAGGTAAGGTGACCACTCAGTTAGAGGTACCAGCAGGTTATCGTGACACTGTCATGTCAGTGGGTCACGAGTCGCTCATGGCGGGTCATCTCGGCACCAGCAAAACAGCTGACCGAATCTTTGATGATTTTCATTGCCAGGAGCAATGGCAGACATAAAGCGGTTCTGCATGTCATGTGATGTGTGTCAAAGGTCAGCCACAAGAGGGGTGAAGAGGAAGGCACCTCTTAAACATCCCCCTTTAATTGACACACCGTTCAGGAGAGTGGCTGTTGATCTGATTGGCCCAATCGCGCCCTGTTCCAAAGGTGGGCACAGGTATGTGTTGACACTGGTGGACTACGCGACCAGATACCCAGAAGCGGTTGCATTGAAAGGCGTAGATACGCAACAGGTCGCTGAAGGGCTGGTAGACATCTTTTCTCGCGTGGGTGTGCCAGCACAAATTCTCAGTGACAGGGGTCACAGTTCACCTCAGGCGTGATGAGGGAGGTCAACAGGCTGCTAGGGATCACACAGCTGCTCACTACCCCATACCATCCACAATGCAATGGCTTGGTGGAAAGATTCAACGGTGTGCTGAAGGCATCTTAAAGAAGCTCTGTGAGGAAAGGCCAGCAGATTGGGACCGCTACATTCCAGCGGCACTGTTTGCCTACAGAGAAGCCCCTCAGGAAAGCACAGGCTTTTCGCCATTTGAGCTGCTGTATGGGCGGACAGTTCGGGGACCGGTGTGCATTCTCAAAGAGCTGTGGTCCGGAGAACAGGAGTCAGAAGAGGTCAAAACCACCTATCAGTATGTGGTGGACCTACGCAATAGGCTCGAGGAGACATGTAAGGTCGCAAGGGAGAGTTTGCAGGAGGCTAGGGTCGTCCAGAAGAAGCAGTATGACAGGAAGTGAGGAAGCAATTCCTCAAGGTGGGAGATCAAGTCCTGTTACTGCTTCCCACGGATCACAACAAGCTGCTGATGCATTGGAAGGGACCATTCACCATCATTGAAAAGGTAGATCAGGACTACCGAATCGATGTGAATGGGAAACCAAAACTTTTCCATGCAAATCTACTCCGCAAATATATTCAGCGGGAGACTCAGCACATAGGCGCAGCAGCAATCATTGACGGAGGTGAAGGAGACCCAGCAGAAGAAGGGGAGATTTTGTTGCCTGAGTTTTCCAGGAGAAGAGTCATACAGGGATGTGTCACTGTATGAAGGGCTAGGCAGTAGGAGACAGGGGGAAGTTAGGGGCTCCTAGAACAGTATAGGGCGTTCCTGACTGATAAACCAGGCAGGACAACTCTAGAGACATGTACGGTGGAGTTGACATCACAGAAACCCGTACATGTGAAAGCCTACCCGATCCCATATGCCACCAAGCAAGTGATCGAGGAGGAGGTAGAAAAGATGTTGGACCTTGGGGTGATTGAACCGTCCAAATCATCATATAGTGCACCCGTCGTCTTAGTGAGGAAAAAGTCAGGTGAGCATCGATTCTGTGTCGACTATAGACGTCTGAACAGTGTCACCAAGGTCGATGCAGAGGTCATACCCAACATGGAAGACCTGTTCGCTCAAATCGCCACAAGCAAGAGCCAGTATTTCACCAGGATCGATCTGAGTAAGGGTTACTGGCAAATAGCCTTGAGTGAGGACTCAAAGGAAGTCACAGCATTCTCCACTCCTATGGGGCTATACCAGTGGCGAGTACTCCCTTTTGGGATGGTCAACGCACCTGCAGTCTTCTCTCGAATGATGAGGAAGCTATTGACGGGATTGGAAGGTGTTGTGAATTTCATGGATGACATTCTGATAGCATCCGAGACATGGGAGGAGCATATGAGGCAGCTAGGAGCAGTTTTGGAGAGGTTGAGACAAGCCAATCTCACAGCCAGACCAACAAAGTGCCAGGTTGGTTTTCCAAGCCTGGAGTTCCTAGGTTTTGTTGTCGGAGGCGACACAAAGCAGCCGAAAGAGGAAAGGTGGAGAAGATGATGAATTCAGAGAGACCAAAGACCAAAACAGAAGTCAGGAGTCTGCTAGGTTTTATTGGGTTCTATAGGGAGTTTGTCCCAAATTTTGCTGCAATCACGAGTCCTCTCAGTGATTTGGTCAAGGCAGGGAAACCGGCAGTGGTCGAGTGGTCAGACGCTGCAGAGCAAGCACTGCAGACGGTGTTGGAAAGACTAGGTTCCCGTCCCATCTTGAAGCTACCAGATATGTCCAAACCATTTTTGTTGCGGACAGATGCATCAGGTGGTGGATAGGTGCAGTATTGTTACAGGAGCATGAAGGGGTCGAGTTTCCTGTGAGATATGCTAGCAGGAAGTTGACAAAGTGTGAAGAAGGGTACGCAACGGTGGAGAAGGAGTGTTTAGCTGTCGTGTGGGCCGTGCAGAAGTTCCACAAATACTTGTATGGGAAAGAGTTCGTGATAGAGACAGATCACCAACCACTCAAATTCCTGCAGGAGGCGCAGTTGAAAAACAGCAGAGTTCTGCGTTGGGCAATGGCACTGCAGCCCTACAGGTATCGAGTGCAGTACATCCCAGGTCGACAGAATGTCGGAGCTGACTATTTAAGTCGTGTAGTCTAGCAAGCTGCAACTCAGAGAAAGTCAGTCATATCCGGGGTGCTTTGTTGATAATATGTGTTGATTACAGTTATGTTGATTGGATATGGGTTCATTCCCAGTTGGCTATGGTTCATCTTCTCTGTGTGAGACTGTTTATATTTTCTTTGTGAGATTTGTTCATGTAAATGTAGTTATGCTTGGAGCATACAGCCGCTTGTGTAGTAATGCATTATTTGCAATGAGTGAGGATGGAGATTCCTCAGTGAAGTGTCATGGATCGTGATCATATTATATTGTGCTTTTCATAAGAATTGTGAAGAGAAGATGTGGCAAATCCGCAGGTAGGGGAATGGCATAAGTGCGCACAGAGGTCGTTATAAAATGAGTTGAAATAACGCAAGAGCGCACGTCAATGATAACTCATTGGAGTGGTATTCACTAATGGTATATTTTATAATTTATAAACCGTTGGTTGTAAAGTATTTTCCAAACTTTGCGCGTGTAGCTGTGTGTCAGCAAATTCGGTTGTTGTCTTTTTTGTACCGTTGTTTTGAGACAATGCGGTGCATAGTCTTTTGCAAGGGGGAAATTGTCACGGACAAAAAAATGAAACAACCCAACTTGGGAAGTCGCCGGCCACTTCGACTGGACATAAGTCCAAACGCAGACATCTTGGCGCCACGTAGACCGGGCCCATGGTTCGGATCCGGCCAATTAAGCTTAGTGGAGAGGCCTCACAGAGACGGTACGATCCACCCAGACTGACTAAGCCGTTTTGACCGACGCCTCGATGTCTAGCGAGACGAGTCGCAGCGCCTGGCCCAGACTCATCTAGCCACTTTGTGGAACCAGCGTCATTGTTAGTCAGACGTCGTGGCGCCCACCTTGACTCAGCTAGCCACTTTAGGTTGACCAGTGTCCACGACTTAAGCCACACGGCACCAGTTAAGTAGGAAAGGGGGGAAGGTAGTGCGTGGTGGGGTGAAATCTAGCTAATCAATTAAATGACCAGTTGACCACCACAGAGAGTAAGGCGTGTCGGCGTGACTGTCATGATTTGAATATCCAATGGAATTAGAGGGAGATAACTTCGGGTGTCAGGGCGGTAAAAATACTGACCAATGGTACTCGCCCTTTTTGGACAGATGGGAACGAATAAAGAGGATGTGAGAGTGAGAGAACGAGGGGGAGAACGAACAGAGAAACAGAGAGAGGGAGAGGTTCTAGGTCTGCTTGAGAGAAAAGCAGAGAGATGAGGGGAGGAGAGAAAAGAACCAAGTTGAGAGATTAGCATGAGATAGTCTGCAGAGGAAGGACTGAGGAGAGATGTGGAGAGAGAGAGTGTTGCTAATTAATGAAGAAGAAAAGAAAGAAAAGAAAAAAAGAAAAGAAAAGCAACCATGTCCATTTGATAAGAGCAGACTAGAAGAGAGAGAGAGAGAGAGTGCAATGCGTTAATGCAGGAAGAAAGAAAGGAGAACAGATCGATGTTGATAGTCACTGTTCTATCCTAACCGGGGGTTCGACCTCATACCTGGCAGCGTCACTTCGCCAAGCAGAACCACAGACCAACGCCAACAGTCTCACCTGACCAGGCGCCATCAGACCAAAACCAGTGCCAGCAGTTGTGTCGTGTTGTGAAAGTGACAGTGAAAAGAAAAAGAAAAGAAAAGAAAAGACAGTGATTCGTGAATAGTTAAGATCACCTGGCCAGGTAAAGTAGAAATCTATTTATACCCGGGTTAGTTAATGATGTTTTAGATAAATGATTTTGTGAAGTTCAGGAAAGAGAGAATGTTTTATTTTGTTTGATTCCATATGCATTGATGTTTCGTTCTATGAACATGTGTAGTAAAGTTATAGACTTTACTAGTGGTTTGATGTGACGAATGCATGATATATGAATGAGATTGTAAGCAAGCTGTGAGTGTGTTTGGGCTGTGCGCTAGTCCTTCCTCCACTGATATCACCCGAGGTTGACAGTGTGTGTGTGTGTGTGTGTGTGATTGTGTGTGATTGTGTGTGTGTGTGTGCTATTATTGTAACATGAAAGTTTTATTTCATGCTTTGATGTGGTTTCATTTCCTGGATTCACCGTTCTTCATAAAATCATCTTAATTTCTAAGCTATATTTGGCAACATTATCAACATTTTGCCTAAGTTGGCTCTTTGATCAGCTCTACATACATTTCGTATACATACATATATACAGATAGATAGATAATAGATGGATAGATATAATTAGATAGATAGATAGACAGACATATAGATATATAGACAGATATGAATACATACCTATATATATATACGAACAGACAGAAATATGCATGTATCTTTAGGTGTGTGTGTGTGTGTGTGTGTGTGTGTGTGTGTGTGTGTGTGTGTGTGTGTGTGTGTGTGTGTGTGTGTGCATGAGAGAGAGAGAGAGAGAGAGAGAGAGAGAGAGAGAGAGAGAGAGAGAGAGAGAGAGAGAGAGAGAATATACACGCAAAATCAAGCATGAAGAAAACAGAAGACAAATGATAAATTACCACTTTCACAGCCATTTAACTTGCTTAATTCAAAGCATGTCACTGATGCATATAGGCCTGTTGTTGTCGTTAGTATTTTTGCTGTTGTTGTATAGTGGTGTGTGTGTGTGTGTGTGTGTGTGTGTGTGGTGCGTGCGTGCGTGCGTGCGTGCGTGCGTGCGTGCGTGCGTGCGTGCGTGCGTGCGTGCGTGCGCGCGTGCGTGCGTGCGTGTTCGTTCTTTAATTTAACGTCTATCCACCTAACAGTGATCTTAGACAGTATGTAAGTGTTATGGTGTGTGCATGCGAAATGTTGGTGTTGATTTTGGGCGTACGTAGGTATGTATAATGCAATTAGGCCTAGATTTTAAAAGAAAACAAGAAAGAAAACACCACATAACTGAATCCAAACTTTGAAAGAAACACTAAATAAGCAACTAACACCAAGATGGGGAAAATAACATAGACGTTAAAGTAAATGTCCAACTGGGCTCTCAATCAGTCCTTGAACAACTTCAAACACGTGTGTGTGTGTGTGTGTGTGTGTGTGTGTGCGTGCGTGCGTGCGTGCGTGCGTGCGTGCGTGCGTGCGTGCGTGCGTGCGTGCGTGCGTGCGTGGTCGTGCGTGCGTGTGTGTGTACGTGTACGTGTACGTGCGTGCGTGCGTGCGTGTTTGCGTACTGCGTACGTGCGTGCGTGTGTGTGATATCCGTTCTTTGGTAAATGGTGGCCTGGTCTTTTAGGAAGGATGAATTGGATTTTCACGTGCCTACAGGGCTTTGTTGACAATGTACGCATTCCCACATAGCCCCAGCTTTAAAGTCTCGTCCGGCGGATTAGGCGTTGGCTCCAAAGAGAACAAGAATCCCCTCAAACCTGGATGTCTCAGGTGCAGAATTGAACACAAGGCTCTTTGTATCCAGTCAACAATGCTTCAAATACAAGCAGTCCTCGCCCCCCCCCCCCCCCCAACACCCACCCGCCCCTTGCCAGTGCATTCCAAATCTGAAGAACGCATTTTGCTTCACATGTACAAATAAGACCTTGGTCACCCCCACCTGGAATGTCTGTCTTCCGGATGAGGTGACAAACCGAAGTCCCACTAGCTTGATGACCTGACACTGGCTGCTCCCTGTCGATTGCCAGTGCTGGGGCTGCAGCCGGACTGACCGGGCTGTGGCTGTGGACGGGCGTGTCGGAATGAGCGGCGTGGTTGCACTGCCACTGAGGAGGCGGAGAAGATGGGACAGAAAAAAAAAAGAAAAAAAAAGATGCGAAGCATATAAGCATACTCCCAGTT
>CM031600.1:84246285-84253785 GCA_018398815.1 Conus ventricosus
TGGTTCGGAGGATGCTACGAAACATATTCTGAAATATTCCTACGGAATTTAAGTAGCTGTAAAGTTTCAATATACTGGCATCAAAATTTGACGAAAAGAAAGCATATTGCTGAGGATATGGAACCCTGTGTGTATGTGTGTATCTGTTTGGAGAAGGTGGAAGATGGAGGGATGGAAAAGGGTGGAGGAGAGGGACACAGCATGGCCGAGATTTGAGGAGAGAAGAATTGAGAGAGTAACTGACGGGAAAAATCTACTTTATGGAAAGAGGCGGCAGGAAGTATTGAGTTTTATCACCGATACTGTCTCAGGGTCTCTCCGTCAGATCCGCGGACGTTTCCACACCAGGAACAGGATTTGCAGGAACAAAGGACGGGGCAAAATCCTAGTTTACTGTCCTGAACTCCAGAGGATCACCATCTTGACGGGAATTTTTACGAGTAGCATCTAGTCGCTGCCCGGTGTTTAAACAAATAAAACACTCTCTGATTACCTGCGTTGGTGGCGGATGAGAACACCGGTCGTTTCGTGAGCCAATCAGAAGGCGTTAGTATTTCTGGTGCATGGACTATAAAAAAAAAATTAAAAAAACAGCTGTGTCGATAGGGTACATATTAACAAAAGATTTCGTTTCATACCGCTAGAGTTTCCGGACACCAAACGAAAGCTGGTTATGACGCCAAATCGCGAAGCAGAAATGCCAGCACTGAGCATACACAACAATCAAGAAAACATCCCAAATAAAAGGATGCTGTGATTGTGTTTAGCTCATACTTGACATACGTACAGAGCAATAACAACTGGAGAAATGACAAACGTAAATCAACATTTATTCAAGACTGCCACAGCCTTTTTAATCTTAAATACAGTCAAACAAACACAGAAACGTACAGTGACAAATACAAGTAACCTCGGTTTAACTGATAAGAAAGGAAACCTTACATAAGGGTAAGTCTTGCTCCCATGGTAAAATAACTGCATGCCCGTAACACAAAACGAATGCTGCTTACGACCCCAAATCGCTTAGCAGAAATGTCAACACGGAGCGAACAGAGCGAACAGAGCAAACAGAGCAAACAAGGAAACGTTCCCAATGAAGGATGACCCAAGCTTGCCCATGTACCCGTAGCTGGTACATACACACAGCAACAACAATTGTAGAAATGAACAACAGTTCAGTTCAGTGGTTTATTTAACGTCTTTTCATCGCCAGATGATATTATACACTTGTTTTTGAAAAAAATCAACTTATCTAGTACTTGCAAAGCCACATCTGATATGTGCATAAATACATAAGTGAAATACCCTAGTGGTACACAAAGTTGTGATCTTTACAAAAATTTTGCAACCTGTGACTGCGAAATAACCATGGTAATTTCAGCAACACATGAACCATATAAGACACTATTGACATTATCAAAGTGAATCATCTCAATACCTTTCTCCTGATAGAGCGAGGTCAGCACTGAGCATTCAAACAAAAGATGACGCACAAAACTGTTTTCTCTGCAGACACAAGTAATGCCATGAGGATATTTAGTGTTCCAAGTATTCAGGCTTAATTTATGAATTAATCTAACAATGTACCTTGGGCACAATGGTAAAGTAGCCATGTTTTGACTAAAATTCTGCTTATGTATATACTTTTCCATAATTTGGATTAATTCACAAGAGGACAAATCTAAGCGATTTTTTTTATAAATTTTCAGAGTTTCTATTTGCTCCTTCTTTTGCAAGACTGTCTGCTATTTCATTCCACTTTATACCACAGTGAGATGGGACCCAACAAAAATCAATTCTTATACCTAGAGTTATGAAACATTGCACTAAATGTTTTATTTCAAAAAGCAAATCTTTGAACAAATGCAAGTTGATATTTCTTGAAGACTGGAACAGCTTTTTTTAAAATCTTGAACACAGTCAGACACAGGACGAACAGCAACAAGTACAGACAACCTCGACTACTTACTGTTTACTGTTCCCTGCGTCATTTCAGATGTTCTTTCATACCAGTCAAACGGAGCTTATCTCTAAGTAGTGTTGTATCAAAATGCCTTAAAGACAGCTGTGCTTATAACGTACAGTCACTATGGTAGCTTTCAAAGCGTGAGCTAGTCAACGGTGTCTGGACTAGGGTCGTTCTTCCAGTGTAGAGTGATTCTGGAAGTGTTACGCCGGCCCTGCCACTAGACCGTGTCATTGAGCAAACCAGAGACGATCTCTGACAAGCGCTGGATCCAGCCGAACCGCTTCACAGAGCGCGTCGGCACAAATCACTCTGGTGAAAAGATCAGCCAGGAACAGCAGCAAAACCCTCGTAGTTCCACTCCAGCGGCCAGAACGGAACAGATCAATCGAGACACTCGTTGTTTTGTGAGGACGATAAAAGACTCAACGATCAGAGCCCTGATCAACTGCAGGGAAAAACATCATCAGCTCTATCTGACCATTAACATGCACCACTACATACCACGGCACAGTCCAACCCCAACCCACCCCTAACCCCCACCCCCTAAACCCCTGCATCTGTCTTCCCCCGTTGTGTCGATAGTCATTATTACTCGCTGCTATAAAGTATTCATCCCAATACAGATCCAGAATGCCTCCCATCGGCTTTCCCTACACAGACGCTCCAAAGAATCGGTCTCACTGCGTGGAAGCTGAGGCCCAAGACGTGCTTTTCTGCTTTCTTTGGAGCTCAGTCTAATCAGTGCTGCGTTTGTCTGCATCATTTTCTCCACTCTTTCTTATTTGTATAACGTTTTCCTCCTGTCTTTTACTGCTGTGGTCTATCTTTTGCTTCCTTGCCCTGTTCTTTGGTACTTTTCCTCTTTCTCCCTACCTTTATTACCTTTTTCCTACAATTTGCTCCTCGTGTCTATTTTTCTCTTACCTTGTCTCACTGCTTTCTACTTCTCCTACCTTTAGTTGCTTGTACCTCCGTGTCCTTATTCTGTCGCACCTTTTCCTACATATTCCTAACTTTTGTTGTTCATTATTACATTTTTGTTGATTTCTCTCGTCCTTTCCCCACCCACTTTTATCTGTTACAGCAGTTTCATATATTATTTTCCTACTTTTTCTCACTTTTTGCTTCCTTTTTCTTCCTTTTCCAAGTCTGACTCGTTTCCCAATTTTCCTTCCTGCTTGTTCCTTCTTGCCCCTGCTTTTTCGTAGTTTTTACTAACTTTCCCCACCACCATTTTTCTTATTCATTTTCTATTCTTTCCTACTTTTGCATAGGTGTCAATCTATACGGTTTTCCCGGGAAACCTACATTTCGGGTCTGTACGGCCGTACACAAGTTTCAATACGGGTAAAACCGATTTAGAAACTTTGGTGATCACAGTAAGTAATGATGTACTCATGACTTCAATGGACTAATGATGTTGGTGGGAGTGGAAAGTGCATAGAACAAATTGGTTTGTGACTTTGATGGACTCATGATGTTGGTAAAGTGGAAAGTGCAGAGAACAAATTGGTTTGTGACTTTCATGGACTCATGATGTTGGTAAAGTGGAAGAGTGTGTAAACAATGGGTTTATAAACAGTTTTAATTCTGCATCATTGTCAGTGTTTTACTCTAGGGTGTGTGATTTGATCTACAAACCGTCTCAAGTGATGCATTCTGCTGGAATGGAAGAGGAGGTTCTGTTGGAGGGTGTTATTGTTATTCATAAACTGACTTAAACTGCCATTTGTTTCAAGAAGTTCTGCCTGATACTGAGTATTGTATTCACAGCAATTTTCGTTTATGTTTTTGCGTTTTCCGTAATGTATAAGGTTTTTGGCCTCGGAATAAGGGAAAAAGTACTTTTCAATATGGGAAGTTGTGAAATGAGGAAAATTGGGTTGACACCTATGCTTTTGCTTTAGTTGCCTGTCCTTTTCCTCAGTGTTCTTTTACTTGTTACCGCTTTCTGTCACTTTCTTACTTATTCTAAGTAATTCCTGATTTTTCTTAGTTTTTCCTGCTTTGCTATTGTTCCTGCTTTCTTCAGTGTTCCCTGACTTTCTTACCTTTTTCTCCTTCTTTTTCTTTTGTTTACTTTCTTCCTATTTTCTTCTACTCTTCAGTTGTCTTCTCAATCATCTCTTTGTTTATTTATTCCTTTTTTTTTTCCCTCACATGTTATCCCTCCACTTTGTCAGTTTCATCCCCACCTGTCCTCACATCAGCCCCACCCCCACCCTCTCCCTGTCCCTCCTCCCCTCCGTACCTTTTGACACATCGGTTGTTTTATCAACCGTATCTCTCATGGGAAGACACACCTTACATTCATAGCATCACTATCTATTCGTTCTGAACCTGTCAACCTCTATGTCCACTACGGGCTCTATGTGAATCCTGCTTGTAATCTCACGTCTCACGGTGTAGTATTACGTACTGGGCAGTCTCCAACAGCCATATAATGATGATGATGATGATGATGATGATGATGATGATGATGATGATGACGAGGAGGAGGAGGAGGAGGAGGAAGAGGAGGAGGAGGAGGAGGAGGAAGAGGAGGAGGAGGAGGCGGAGGAGGAGGAGGAAAGCATTTGGCCGTAGATCATCTAAACATGTTCTCGCTGAAAATGGTTTTGTTTTCGTTCTTGTTGTTGTTGTTGTTTCGTTTCTTTGGTTGCTTGTTTACGCTTTGTTTCTATGCTTTTTTGTGTGTGTCTTTTATGCAGAAACATTTGACGTCAGGATGATGTGAGATGGTAACAGAGTAACGTCGTCTGCTCTGTCGATCGCATCCTGGAGGATTGTTTTCTCTCTGGAACTCTCGTTACTTGGCACTACAGTAACCGCGGGAACACTTAACAGATTTGTTTACATGATTGTTGTTGGCTGTCTGTTTATTTGTTTGTTGTTGGCTGTCTGTTTATTTGTTTGTTGTTGGCTGTCTGTTTATTTGTTTGTTGTTGGCTGTCTGTTTATTTGTTTGTTGTTGGCTGTCTGTTCATTTGTTTGCTGTTGTCTTTCTGTTCATTTGTTTGCTGTTGTCTTTCTGTTTATTTTTTTGCTGTTGTCTTTCTGTTTATGGGTTTGTTCGCTTTTTTCTGATTTTTGATGTGTTTTCTATTTGCTTGTTTATTGCTTGGTTTTCTGTTTGCTTGTTTATTGCTTGGTTTTCTGTGTCGTGTTGTGCTGTGCTGTGCTGTGCTGTGCTGTGCTGTGCTGTGCATGTGCTCTGCTGTGCTGTGCTGTGCTGTGCTGTGCTATGCTGTGAGGAGAGCGGGATTTGTTCTGGGGTGCGAGCAGGAGTTGGGATGGGGCTGGGGTTGGAGTTAATGGACTTGGCAAACATTGCGAATAATACTGCTTCAAAACAACTTGAAACTTAAATGTGGTTTAGTGCATGGCATTGCTGGGCGCGAACGACAAACTGAGAGGCCGTGGGTTCGAGCTCCAACAGAGCCATTTATTTGTGGACGTTTTTTCAGCCCCACTGGCTTCTACCCAGAGTTGAGTACACTACGGGCTCAAGCGGAAAGACTAAAATCCTCACAGTTGAGTTTCATCCGCTCAATGGCTGCTTAAACTTTCAAACCAACAGTGAAGATGTCTTATCCATGGGCCCTGGTCGAAACTGGGAAATATTATGAAAGGAACCGTAGAGTAACAGCGCGATCATGTAGTCTCGGACCAACTCGTCAGGCACTGCAGCGTGTCCTCTGGTGGGTTGCCTCAAGGCGGCCCGATAGTAACTGCTTCCTGCGAAGAAAACTTGGTGTGGCAGTGTAAGGCAGAGATTCTTAAACTTTCAAACCAACACTGAAGATGTTTTTATTCTACCTCTGCGTGGAAGTATTGCCAGGGTCAAAACGCAGAAATGAAATCGAAAAATATACTGGAAATTAATCGGAATAACTTCCTTTGTTGTGCATCTTCCGAAGTCGTTGGATGCTTGAAATAAGATTATCAACCGGCTTTTTATCGCCTCCTAGACCACGAATGCTGGACATTGATATCTTGGCATTCGTTTCTAATGTGCAAGAGGTAGAATAACCATCTCTAAACTGCTTGAAAATGCAAGTGATTCTAAGAAAATAAAACAGAACCCCAGAACGTGACATTAATACTCAAACTGGATTAAGAGGTAAAACGGCTCTTTCGAATTTGCGACAGTATATGACGTTATGAATATGTTTGGGGCGTCTCGGTAAAATATAAAATTAGGAACACTGCGCTCATTTACATATAAATGGAGAATTGAATTTCTTTTCTAGATATGCATTACAACATCAACGATGGAAACACTCCATCAGTTAAAGCACGTATGGGAGCACTTTAGAGAGCGCAGTTTAGGTTAAAAATGTCAGAGAAAAAAGTGATTTAAGACATATTAGAATATGAAAACATAGCAAATCATCAATACAGCCCCCAACCACCAACCGACTGGCTCGCTTACCACCACAACAGCCCTGCACATGCCCCCTTTTTTTTCCCAGCACAACTTGTTTACCAGTGTTCGCCCACTCCCATCTGGACTACATCTTTAAACAGAAACTGCCCCCCTCCCCCCCCTCCTCCCCCCCCCTCCGGCTCCCCCTTCCCTGCTGATCAAAGTGATTTCCCTTGGAAATTTGTACTTAGGACGGAAAATGTTACTTTTCAGCACCCAAACACAATTTTCATAAAGCCATATGTATCACAGCAGTTGATTTACATCGTCATCATCAACATCACCATCATCATGTCATCATCATCTTCATCACCATCATCACTGAGAGTTCTGATACAGCGCCTATCCTGGGCTTCACGCCAAGCTGTAAGCGCTTTACAATGCACACTTTCCTTGGCACGACAGTCGGTTCCTTGGGCTTAGCTGACTGAACAGCTGGATGCTGGCGCTAAACTCTGTCGTCTCCCCACATCGTTCAGTCTGTCAGTCAATAAGTTTTGTCACTCCTGCTTACATTCTTTCGGTGCAGTCTATGCACATACATGTCATCCAGCCCAGTGGTCAAACCAGCCTTCTCCTCCGAAAATTGATGATGACATTTTACGTTTGTACGACAAAGACTGATGTATTACAACGATCGCCATTCACATCCCTCGTCGGTCCTGATCGATGAAGAGAGAGGCCTGGCAGATAAACCAAGCCGTTCTTCAGACAATGTTCATCACGGATCTGACCTCCTGACCTCCAAAGATGTGCTCCCAGAGCAGGTCATATCTGCGTCCTCTGTAGAATCTTTACACCACCAAATCCAACAACTAGTTCTCTTCCCCCGCCCCTCCATTCCCCTGCCGCCAAAATATGATTTTTTCCTTATTTGATCGAGCGCGGCTCTTTTTTTAACCTGCATGGCCCTAGGCCGTGCTAGGGCTCCATTTACATGGAGCCTCAACGAGCACACAGCCCGCCAGCGGCTCCATATGTAGTGGCTCTTTCTTCTTTAATAAGTTGCTTGTCTTTGGATTTTGTTTTTCCATCTTATTTTCTTATTTATCTGCGTTGTCTGACCTTCCGCCTCCCTCGTCTGTGAAGTACTCTTCAACAT
>CM031600.1:84277040-84284540 GCA_018398815.1 Conus ventricosus
GGGAAAAATTAGGTCTTCAAAAATATCGGATTTACGAGAAAAACAACAAACAAAAACGGTCATGATAGTTCGCTCGACTTTTGTTCCATTCGCTTATCACCAGGGGAAGTGGGAGCTCTCCTGCCTCCCTGATGATCACCCGCAAACCATAGCTGAACTGTCGAGTTTGATTCTGAAAATGCTGAATTTCATATGGTTTTCCACGCTTTTCGCACGTAGGATAAGATAATGTTGCTTATAGCCCAGCCGACCGCAAAGGGCCACATCAGGGCTGTCACCACGTTAAAATCAACTCACCAGTCATTAAAAAAAAACCCAACTTTCACACATCTCGTTAAATGACCTCGTCTACAAACGCACCAGAAACTTTGTTAAAAATCTTTCTGCCGTAAAATCTTAAATCAGATGAAAAATGTTAATCTCTCTCAAAAACTCAAGGATCACGTCAGGCGGGACATCCCTGAACAGGATCTTCATGGACTCCGCTGTAAAATGTCTGTGTCTCACATCGTGCAAGTCCCAACACTCTAAAAGAACATGTTTCATTGTGAGTGGCGCATGACATGGAATGCACCACGGAGCTTCTTCACTCTTTAAAAGGTAAGAATGGGTAAAATACGAATGGCCGGTGTGCAGCCGGCACAGAACCGTTTCCTCTTTACGACCTCCCGACGTAGATGGGAGGAACTCCTTAAGGTTTGGACGGATCTGAAAGAGTTTGTTATTCGTCTGTGTGTTCCAATCCTCCTGCCAGAGGTCTCCCACATAATCGTTAATTTTCGGTTTCACATCTGAGCAGGGGATATAAATGTTGGACAGTTTTTCTCTTGTGGCGTTCTTGGCTAAACGATCAACCATTTCGTTCCCGCCGATGCCAACATGACCAGGAACCCAAGCAAGAGTAATGTTGTAACCGTCCGCCTTCAACTTGCTAAAAAGTTTTTAAAAAATTAAAAGTTCTGGATGCTTAAGGTTGCGGCCAGCTATGGCCTCCAAAGCTGACAGCGAGTCCGACAGAACCAGAAAATCCCTCTTCGAAGAATGTGAAATTATCTTCAAAGCCAGTACCAGAGCAGTAAGTTCAGCAGAATAGACAGAAGCATCGGAATGGATATGTTCCAACAGTATCTGAGAAGGAGCCCCAGGGCAGTAGGCTGCACAGGCCACTCCATCTTCAGACTTGGAACCGTCAGTGAAAACTTTTTGATAGGATGGGAATTTCGAACAGAGCTCAGCATACAACGCCTTGTACGCCAGAGAGCTGGTAGACTCTTTACGAAAAGCTGCAAGATCGAAACGAATCTCTGGTGTGAAAAAGGTCCACGGAGGTTGATCCGGAAACTTGGAAAAATCCGACACAACTCCTAGGTCTAGACCTGCATTCCGCACGTGAGGCTGCATACGAAGACCAAACGGCGGAATACAGTTAGGGTTGGTTTCGAATTTGTTTTGAAACTGAGGGTCAAAGACACAGTCATAGGCAGGATTCTGTGGTTCTGAGAACAGTCGGATATAATAATTTAAAGACAGTTTCAGCCTGCGGTTGGACAGTGAAGGTTCACCCGCCTCTGCATACAGGCTGTACACAGGGGTTGTGCGGAACGCTCCAAGACAGAGACGAAGCCCTTGATGGTGGATAGGGTCCAAGAGTTTGAGGTAAGACGATCTTGCGGAGCCGTACACAGCACAGCCGTAGTCCAGTTTGGAACGGACCAGGGCTCTGTAGAGGTGCAGCAAAGTTTTCTTATCAGCGCCCCAGTCGGTGTGCGCTACGACCCGCAGAATATTCAGTGCTTTCTGGCAAGAAGTTTTGAGGTTTTTGATGTGGCTGAGAAAGTTGAGTTTTTGGTCAAAAATAACTCCCAGGAATTTGGCTTCTTTTACAACTGGAATGGTGGACTTGTCCAGACGAATTTCAGGATCAGTA
Source organism: Conus ventricosus (assembly GCA_018398815.1). Lineage (NCBI taxonomy): Eukaryota > Metazoa > Mollusca > Gastropoda > Neogastropoda > Conidae > Conus > Conus ventricosus. Next base: position 84,278,968 of record CM031600.1, read on the forward strand.
AAGAATCGACGAAAATTGTGGAAATGAATTGACTGAGTTTTGGTACGGGAGAACGTAAACCCGCTTTCCTCAGCCCACTGTTGGATTCTGTTGACACAAAGTTGGAGTCGACGCTGTACGCTGGCGTAAGAAGCTCCAACTGCATACAGCGCGAAGTCGTCAACAAACAGAGAGGACTCAGTGCCCTGGCTTACCGATTGGACAATGTCATTTATTTTAAGACTGAAAAGGGCTGGAGAAAGGATGCTCCCCTGAGGAACACCCAACTCCTGCCCATGGATGTCAGAGAGTGTGGTGCCAACACGCACCTGGAACTGTCGATCGGCTAAAAAGTTCTGAATGAACAGAGGCAGGTGACCCCGAAAACCAAGTCTGTGCAGGTCCATGAGGATTCCTGCTTTCCACGTGGTGTCGTACGCCTTTTCGAGGTCGAAAAAGATAGCAACCACATGCTGCTTGTTAACAAAGGCGTTGCGGATGGTGGTTTCCAGACGGATTAGATGGTCAACCGTCGAGTGGTACTTCCGGAAACCGCACTGTTCACTGGCCAAAAGACCATCGGTTTCCAGCTTCCACATCAGACGGGAGTTGACCATCTTTTCCATCAGCTTACAGAGGCAGCTGGTCAGAGCGATTGGGCGATAGTTGGAAGGGTTGGTAAGGTCCTTTCCAGGCTTTGGAATGGGAATGATCAGGGCTTTCCGCCAGGAGGGCGGAAAGGACCCTGTGGTCCAGATATAGTTATAAACTTGGAGAAGGTCTGGAGACAGCTTTCTGGAAAATGTGTTCACAACCTGATAATGAATGTCATCCAGACCAGGGGCAGAATCAGTGCAGGTTTGTAAAGCTAATTTGAGTTCAACGATTGAAAAAGGAAGATTATGTTTCAGAGTTGTCTGATGTGAAATTGTATGAAGATTTCTCTCTAATCTCTTTGTTTCTTAAAAAGACTGCAGATTTATTTGAAGATGAGGAGTTCTGTTGGATGGTGGGGGCCAACAGATTGGCAACAGCTTGTTTGTCAGTGATCAGAGCATCGGCAAGTTTCAAGTGATGAATGGAGGGGTTGGTGTTCTTTGTTCCAAACTTTTTTCTTGGAAGTTTTAGATGTCAGCCTGGAGCAGAAGCTTCTCCAGGACCGACGTTTACTGATTTTAAAAGTGTATCTCGATTTAGCACGGAGTTTCTGATGGGCTCGAGCGTTGGGACCCGAAGGTCGTTGGTATACCCGACGCTGAGCCCGTTTGCGAACTTTGGAAATTTGTTGGCAGTCTGAATCGAACCAGGGTGTTTTTGGCATTTGAAGTTTATCGGAAGACACTGGAATACAGGCTTTAGCACATTTGATTACAGTGTTAGTCAGAGATTCTGCTGGGTCTGGACTCTGAAAAAAATCAGTGTCCTGGAATTCTTTTGAAATAGTGGTTGCAAATAGATCCCAGTTTGCTTTCTTATAATTGAGATGTTGAGAGACAGAGGCAGTTTCAGTTAATATGGGCTGTAAAAGAACAGGGAAATGGTCACTTCCGTGCAGATCGTCATGGACAGACCACTCATAGTCCAGGACCAGCGAGGGGTCACAAACCGACAAATCTAAACACGAAAGTGAACCAGTGGAAGAGTGGAGGTAAGTTGCAGATCCGTCGTTCAGACAACACAAATCCAAATCAAAAAGGACATCCTCAATTAGCAGACCTCTGGATGACGTACTGTCACTACCCCAAAGAGGATTGTGACCGTTAAAGTCACCCAACAGCAAAAAAGGTCGAGGAAGTTCTCCTATCAGACTGACAAGGTCCTGACGACAAACCGGGACAGAAGGTGGGAGATAAAGGAACAGATTGTCACAGTCTTGTGGAGAGTGACTCTCGCAGCTACAGCTTGAAGGGAGGTAGACAGAGCGACAGGACTATACAGCAAAGTTTTGTGTAGGAGAAGGGCAACACCGCCCGACAGTCCCAACGTGGATGGTTGTGCAGGTTTTGAAAGAATATTAAAGCCAGAAAGAGTAAAGGTCTTCTGGCTTTGAATTTGAGTTTCCTGAAGAGCCACGACAGAAGGTTTTATAGATTGACACAGAAGCTGCAGCTCCTCGAAGTTGGAATTTAGACCACGGATATTCCAATGGAATATTGTACTATCCATGGTGCAGAGGGCGAAAAGGAGAGAGTTCAGGTCATCTCCTCATCAACATCTGCTTCCAATGGAGTGAATTTATTACTTAGTTTCACTGGACTGTGTTGGTCTTCAGACCTGCTGGCAGACTTGCCAACAGGTGAAGAAGGTCTGGATTTGGGAGACGGAGGAGGTTTCTTCCTCATCTCCACCATCTCCACACTGGGATGAACTCCCTTGCCCGCACGGCACTGGACATGGGAGTTCGAGGTGCGGGTGCTGGTTTTTTAATCTGCCCAGCAGCAGATGTTGTAGACTGCTGGGCAGTCTGAGGGGTGGCGGATTTTTGCCCAGCAGCAGATGGAGTAGACTGCTGAGCAGTCTGGGGGGTGGCAGATTTTTTGCCCCCACCAGGGGCACCTACTTTGGGTTGGGAGGTGGTGGACTTGCTTCCACCAAAGCTTATCTGTCTTCCTTGCAAAGTTTTGGTGAAAGTAAAATCGTCAGTCTGGCAGCAGACTGAACGAGTCGATACTTTTTTACCGCCGAAGCGTATGAAGATGCTGTTGGCGTCTGACTGCCAACAACCTGCCTGCGGGCTTCAAAAAACGAGATCTTCTTTTCTGTTTTAACCTTTTGGATGGTTGACTCTTGTATCCAGACAGGGCAGTTGCGTGAAGAGGAGGGGTGGTCGCCACCACAGTTTGCACAATGCGCCGGGTCTTTACATGGCCCATCATGGGTTGCCTTGCAACAAACCCCACACACCTCCTGCCCAGAACAACGGTCTCTGACATGACCAAACTTCTGGCATTTGAAGCAACGCATGGGAGATGGAACATACATTTGTATACGGACATTCAAATATCCTACTTTGATGACAGGAGGTAGCACAGGGTTGCAGAATGTCAGAAAGAGGGTGTTGGTGGCCACTCTTTCTGCACCTTTTTTCACTGTCACCCTATGCACCTCTGTCCACACCCTGGGATGCCAGCTCCGCCTTGATTTCTGCCTCTGAGACACCTCGAAGATCTGGCAACGAATGACTCCCTTAGAGGAATTCAGCTGTTTATGTGGGGTCACCCGGATCTCTCGGTCTACCAGCTTTGTAGCTTTCAGCAGCTGCTCTGATTGTTTTTTACTTTACACTGGATGAGAAATGTGCCGTTTCTGAGTCGCTTAATGGACTGTGGGTCTCCTGCAATACCTTGGAAGCCCTTCGGTATTGCAAATGGGCTTAATGCAGAAAGAGGTTTGTCCTGCTCCTTACTTTCCATGATCAACCAAGAGGACCAAAATCCTGACAACTGCCTTGTTTCATTTTCAGAATCAGAGTCTCCATCGGACTCCTGTGACGACCTTTGCGAAAGTAACTGAACTTTCCTTTTTTTTGGGGGGGGGATGATTTTTGATGGAAGTCATATTTATAGGCAAAAATTTCATCTCTCCCTTACCCACCCACCTTGGAGTCCAACTAAGGGGCCAGGGCCAAGAATCACTGTCTTGACCCCTTCCAGGCTTCAGGAGAGACATACAACAGACAAAAACCTACCAACCCTATCCCCCCTGATCATGCTCAACTCCGGGAACAGAGAGCTGAGCACTGCAGGGGTTACCTTGGCCAGCCGGAGAAATGCCTGTTTTGACCCAGTCCCAAGAAGGGGAGCCGATTAGTACACCCGGGCCAAAGTGTACTCCCTGTCTAGGAGAGGTCCGAGCCAAAGTGATGTGTTGAGAGCGCTGGCCCTCTCAATCACCAGGATCTCATTCCCCTCCGACACAGGTCGCACCGCACGGCCAACGCGGCGGATCTTAAGGAGACCACAGAGAGAAAAGGAGTGTGGAAAAGAAGACTTGAAGGGGAGACGAAGATAGAAAAGGACCAAATAAGGAAGGCAGAAAAAAGGAGAAAGGCGGGTTACTCTTAGTCAGGATCCTCACCCTTAGCCTATCTGACATGGGAAGCCCTACCAGGGGCATCAACTCCTTACCACGTTACGCTTAGGCCAGACGGCATCTTCACCTCTCAGGCCTAGAAGCAGTTTGAAAAAAACCAGCCTATAGCCAAGTATTGATGCCCCCGCCAGCAAAGCCTAAGGGATCACTGGACCGCGCAAGCCCTCCGACCACGGCAAGGTCGCAACCCCCGGAGGGCTTTTCGCACGTGGCTGCATCACATGATCGTATGGTCCAATCATAGACTGGGTAGTCTATGTTGACGACTCTTGTTGGTCTTTTAAGTAGAGAAGAGTTGTCAAGCAAGAAGTTGTTCATTGATTCAGAACGTTTTGAAAACGCTGAGGAAAGTGTGGGAAACACAACTTTGATCGTGGCGGATAGGACGAAAGCACTTTTGCGTGACGCGCTGCACAGAAGTTGTAATACGTGCAAAGGGAAATTAGTGCGTCATGGTAAATTTTGGTACGTTTTTGTGAGGCACTAGCCTGAATTCCAGTGCGTCAGATGGGAAATTTATGCGTCAAGAGACGCAGATTGAGCGTGAGAACGATCACAGATCCCTGTCCTTCAACCTTCCCTGAACTGGACAGGAACTCTATTGTCCTGCTGCTCTCTGTGAACTGGACAGGAACTCTATTGTCCTGCTGCTCTCTGTGAACTGGACAGGAACTCTATTGTCCTGCTGCTCTCTGTGAACTGGACAGGAACTCTATTGTCCTGCTGCTCTCTGTGAACTGGACAGGAACTCTATTGTCCTGCTGTTCTCTGTGAACTGGACATGAACTCTGTGTCCTGCTGTTCTCTGTGAACTGGACAGGAAATCTATTGTCCTGCTGTTCTCTGTGAACTAGATAGAAAATCTATTGTCCTGCTGTTCTCTGTGAACTGGACATGAACTCTATGTCCTGCTGCTCTCTGTGAACTGGACAGGAAATCTATTGTCCTGCTGTTCTCTGTGAACTGGACAGGAACTCTATGTCCTGCTGTTCTCTGTGAACTGCACAGGAAATCTATTGTCCTGCTGTTCTCTGTGAACTGGACAGGAACTCTATGTCCTGCTGCTCTCTGTGAACTGGACAGGAACTATGTCCTGCTGCTCTCTGTGAACTGGACAGGAAATCTATTGTCCTGCTGTTCTCTGTGAACTGGACAGGAAATTTATTGTCCTGCTGTTCTCTGTGAACTGGACAGGAAATCTATTGTCCTGCTGCTCTCTGTGAACTGGACAGGAAATCTATCCCCGCTGCCCTGGCAAAATTGATGTAGATTGAAGATAGCCACCTGGTATTTCTTACCAAGCCACAAAAAATTGTCACTTACTGTTATTGTGTGCTATCGTATACCGGTGGAAACGGAGGACACGTATAAACATCGCATGCATCCTATGTGAGAAACTGGAGGAATAAATGAGATAAATGAAAATGAGTGACTGATGTTTGAATGGTACGGGAAAAGACTGAATGAGCGCCAGTAGGCTGCTCTCCGGCCGGCTCTACCTG
>CM031600.1:84297040-84304540 GCA_018398815.1 Conus ventricosus
TTAGATTTAGCACGTCTGTTGTTTGTCCGTCGAGACGACGAAGACCATCTAGTCATCCTGGGATCGGGGGTGAGTGCGTAGATGGCTGGTCAGGCCGACCTGCGCCCGGTAAGATCTATCACAGTACAGACAGGGGATGGTGGCAGCAGTTGGAGATTTGTTGACACTGGTCTTCCTGATCATCCTGCGCTGCTCAGCTGCAGCAGTTCCGTTACGTTCGCGTCTAGGGCCTACATGAAAGCAGCCATGCAAGGCAAGGTAAGGAAATGTTGCTTTATAGCCCAGCCGACCGCAAAGGGCCATGTCAGGGCTGTCACCGCGCTCAAGTCAACAAACTAACAAGTCATCCAAGCAAAAACAAAACAAAACAAAACAAAAAGAAAGAAACAAAAGCTCAGTCACACAACCCTTTAAAATACACCTAAACACGCACGCACACGCTCACACACACACACACACACACACACACACACACACACACACACACACACACACACCGGAAATTTGGTTAAAGAAATCTTTCTTCTGTAAAATCTTTGATCAGATGAAAAGTGTTGATCTCTTTCAGGAAGAAGCAAACATACAAACCAACATAAAAGCAAAAAACAAAAACAAAAACAAAAAAAACCAGCTCCGGCACAGTTCAAAGTATTGTGGTTGTATATGACACATACGTTACGTTCAACACGTCCAAGCAGGATGCAACACCATAGCGGCTGACGATGAAGTAGGTTCAAACACGCCCATACACAACACAGCCAACAATCTGCCCAACACGGGTGTCAGCGCACTCGAAAAGGCAAACACACACACACACGCACGCACGCACGCACGCACGCACGCACGCACGCACGCACGCACGCACGCACGCACGAACGCACGCACGCACGCACGCACGCACGCACGCACGCACGCACACACACACACACACACACACACACACACACACTATACACACGCACGCACACGCACACACACACGCACACACACACGCACACACGCACGCGCGTCCACACACACACACCACACACACACACACACACACACACACACACACACACACACACACACACGGGTACCAGTGTGCGCGCACACATAAAACGCACCTGCACCTGAGCACAGACGTGCTGTCACACACACACTCACTCTCTCTCTCTCTCTCTCTCTCTCTCTCTCTCTCTCTCTCTCTCCTCTCTCTCTCTCTCTCTCTCTCAGACAGACAGAGAGTGACAGACAGACAGAAACACAGACAGACAGAAACACAGACAGACAGACAGACAGTGAGGGCGTGTGGACACAATCACCACTATTGATATATCTGAAAACGGAGAGAGGAAAAGAGATTTTTGTCAAGGTCGTCAACAATGCCTTGGAACTCTAGGGCCGAACTGGAGTGTCGGATTTCGGAGACAGCGCTGTTCCTGAAGAGGTAGGAGTCTGCGAGGAATGAAAGAAAACAAAAAGTTTCCTATGGCTCATTACTCGCTTCAAAAGATTGTAATTACTCTTTTCAGGTTGGTCAGATCTGACCGGCGCACACGGCCACAAAGGACAGAAAGAACGAGTAATGATGTGCATCCACATCACCGATAATTGTATCTTCATGTTAGCAACAATGAACATACAAACAAACAAACAAACAGTCCCTTATTGTAGGCGTTCAAAGCTAGTCTTCCATAATGAAAAAAAAAAGAAAACTGTTATGGGCATTTGAAACTTTTGGAGAATGAAAGGTGTAAACACCTTTTAAAACAGTGATGAGTTACTGTGTTTGCAGTAAAAACAATGAACAAACGCTATAAGGGAAGAAAAACCGCATCTAGACGTATAATATATAAACGGTCATTTTTCTGTCTCGTGCTGACGATTGTTTAAGACTTAGAGACAGAAAAACAAACACAACACCCTCACACACAATCGCATGAGATAGTGAGCTGTAAGCCGTCAAACAAATAATAACAGCCAGTTTTTTGTTGTAGCATGATGTGGTTGTCGTTGTTGTTGTTTCGCTGAAGTTGTTGTTGTTGCTGATGTTGTTATTGTTGTGGTTGTTGTGCTGTTGCTGCTGCGTCAGATGTTTGCAAAAGAAACTCTCGAGGACAGACAGGGTTAGGATCGCGTTTGATCGTCAGTCAGATGCGGGAAAAGCATCATCCAGACCCCAGCCTCAGTACCTGCTATCCGCAAGGATCCATCAAGACCTGGCCGCACGGAGGAACCCACGGGGGGAGACACTGCACTGCTGCGGTTTCCCTTTGGTGGGTTTTAGCGGTGCACTGTTCTGATCAGCCCACGCAGGACGCCACGTACTAAAGCCACCACCCCCCCCCCCCCCCCCACGCTGACGTCAATAATTCCTCCTTCGGTCGCGGACCCAGCGTTAAGCGAGACGTCATCCTCCCCGAGGGCGTTCACCTTGTCCTTTCATCATCGGTCCGGAGAGAACGTAAGGATTGCGATGACTTCAGACGAATCTGCCCTGGCACGGCCGGGCAGAGGAAGGATCAGGAACCAGGCACTACCAGAGCAGGGGCATGAAGAGCCACAGAATCATGTTTTATTATTTTGGATTTTTTTTTTTTTTTTGAGAGACAGCTTCTTGAGGATGAAGAAGATGACGTTCATGAGGACCACTGATATTATCACAGGATGTACTCTACGCCATTCCTCCTATTTTGGATTCTCCGGCATTAGCACTCTTGCCCCCCCGACAAAAGAATCGAACGTGACCACAGACGAATGTTAGCCGAAGAATTGCGGTTCACCTATCATCCTAGCTCATATACCGGAGTCTTGATGACCTGTTGGAGATGCCCACACAAGGACTCGCAACCAGCTTCCTCCACTCCTCCCGGTTCTCAGACACTCTCTGGTAGTTGCTGAGTGTGAGGCTAGTCCATTCACTGAAGATGCCCCCCCCCCTCCCCCCACCCCCCCCCCCCCCCCCCCCCCCCCCCCCCCCCCCCCCCCCCCCCCCCCCCCCCCCCCCCTTCCCATTCTGTGTTTCCTCTCCTTCTGCTTCATCGCACTGTTCCTTATAGAAGGTTCTGGCCAAGTTCTGCTTGATCTTGATACATTGACCATACCATCTCATTTTCCTTCTTTTCGCTGTGGACGCAGGTCTTGCATGGTCCAATCGGCTTTGCCTTACTCTGGTCTGGGTCACTCCAGGTGAGTAATGCAACAATACTACTTTACTACTAACTGCGGGTTCTGACGACGGACGATCGATCAGGATAACACTGCTATGAATTATATTTACTACTTCTACCACTACATCAACTGTTACTACTACTTATACTGCTACTACTACTGCTCTGCTGCAGCTGATGTGATGCTTCTACTACTACACTACTACCTACTACTACTACTAATACTACTACTACTTCGACTAACTACTTACATACTACTATACTACTACTATACCACCACCATCACCCCAACACCACACACAACCACTTTACCCCCACCATTTAACTGGCGATATACAAAGCCGTGTTAGACTGTCTCTCTCTCTCTTCTCTAGTGTACGTCTGTCTCTGTGTCAGTCAGGTGTCCTGTCCGTCTTGTACCTTAATATTCATACAAAATCCATCTGTTCTCCTGATTTGAATGGGCGGACTCGTTAGCAGAAAGGGCGATCGAGGGCACGTCACGGGTCGTCGCGTCAGTGCGTTTTGATCGCGGACAAGGAGCAAACCGGCGAGGCACAGCGAAGCTAAGCGATGTCGAAATTCCAAGGGGTTAGAAATGGGAAGTAGGGGGGGACAAGGGGAGTGGGACGAGGGGGGGACGGGTGGAGGGGAGAATGGAAAGGTGAGGGGGGGTGGTAACGGAGACAAGGAAGCGGCGGGGATGGGGAGGGGTGAATGAAGGGGAGAGGGTATGGGAGGAGTCATCCAAGTCAAGTAAGTCAAGTCAAGTAAGAAGGCTTCAGTATCTCTAAAGAGAAATTAAGAGTGTCCATTAAAACATGTTATGGGATCTATTATTTAAAAAATCACACACACCCACACATCCATCCCATCCATCCAACACCACCCACTCACAAACAAGAATAACACACACACACACACAACACACAACACACACACACACACAACATTTTTAATATATATATATATATATTTATAGTATATATAATATATATATATATATATAATACGGGCTTGGTTAGTTATTGAGCTGCATTGTAGTCTGATTTACCTATGTTCAGGAGCAGTTATGTCCCTTGATATCTTAATGGTGTGTCCTGCGCGTGCCTGTACCCATCGTCAACACAAGCGCAGGCCTCCAAGGGTGGTACAGGACTGCTCTAAAGGCAGGTGAAGACCGTGTTCTCTGGGTCCTCCCAGCATCTACGGGTTGTTCTTTTCTCATCTATATATAATTATATAAATATATATTTATTTATATATATATATATATTTATATATATATTATATATTTATATATTAGTTAAACAAGTTAAAAAGAGGGATCTTAAACTATCTACATATTTGTTTCGAAGTGTTGTTTGAAACCTCAACAAAAATACTACGGTATTGCACATTCACGCTTTTTGGGATAGCATTTCTTTTTTAAAACCGAAAAGGCAGAGGTAGTCAAATTACCACTTTCCGCGGTATGTAAGGAGAAAACAACAGGTTTCGAAAATCATCGGTATATGACCAGGAGTTATGTGTTAGTGGGAGTTTCTCCTATTGGAGATTATAAGCTTGCTTGAAGGCTCATTTGAGAAGCAATTTATTTTATCTTTTCTCATTCACCCACTTGAGCACATACTGTTAGTTAGGAGTATTAACTGCCATGCAGATAGAATGCTTATCTCCCCCCTAATTTTCTTCAATTTCAGACATAAGAGCAAGCTTTGTTGATAATTGATATTTCTGCAGTCATTGCAACACCAAGCTGCTCAGTAAGTTGCTGGAATGGTGCTCGGTACTTCATCCTTGGAAATTTATATATTTAATATATTATATATATATATATATATAGTATTAAATTTATATATATATATATTAATATATATATATATTTATATATACTATATATATTATTCTGAATTAGATAACAAAGCTTAGCTCTTATGTCTTTGATTGAAGAAATAGGGGGAAGATACGCATTCATATCTGCAGTGGTAGATGATTCAGGAAAGGATTGTTTGTAGATTATATATACATATTATATCTATATATATATCTATATATATTTATATCATATATATATATATATATATATATCTATATAATCTACCAAAACGCTTCTGAACAGGATCTCATCGAAAGTTCAGTTTTGATTCAGGAGTTTACTGGAACTGGGAACGAAACTGTTTTTAGTCCTATTTGTTTGAATTTTGGCCGAGAGTAGGGAGGGGGGGGGGGGGGCAGTGGGAGCTACAGCGGCTGTGGAGAGGGGAGGACGGGGGAAAGGGGGGGGGGGGGGAATGGTAAGACAGGGACTGGGGAGAAAGGAAATGAGGGAGGAACAGAGAGGGGTGGGTGTGAGAGGGGGCGATACTGGTGGAGGGAAGGAGGAAAAGTGGAGGGGGGAAGGACATGAGGTGGGCATGCGGGAGGAGAAGGAAGGGGGTGGGGAGAGAGGAGGGGTCGTTGGAGACGGGAGGGGGAGCTGGGGACAGGAAGGCCGGTTAGGGGAAAGGGGAGAAATAGTTGAGGGAGGGTGGAAGGAGGTAGAAAGGAGATGCAGTGAAGGAGGAGGTGGGGAGAGGGCGTGGGCATTGGTGAACAGGGCGAAATGGAGAGGGAGAAAGTAGAACATGGGGTTGTTAGGGAGCGGGTAAGGGAAAATGGGAAAGGGTTAGAGGGGGGAAGGGGGTTAGAGGGTTAGATAGAGATGAGAGGGGGGACCGGGTGTAGGGTCGGGGACAAAGGACAGGGGTGTGGGGGGCAGCCAGTCAAATAAGAAAGTCTAAATCATGATTACTTATTCTTAAACCCCCCCCCCCTCCCCCCCCCCCCCCCCCCCCCCCCCGCCCCCTTTTTTTTCAAGTTAGATCTTTGCCCATGTATTTACTTAATGATCGGAAGAATTGTTAGCCAGCACTTGTTTTCCCGACTACTTAATTGTTCAGTATTATAAATCATGATTTAAGTAAAATTAGGAATAGAGTTTGTTTAGAACTTACAGCCAATGACATTGACAAACAAAGACTGACAAGACACGAATGCGATTTCAAACCATTGGGGTCTTATTCAGGCGAAAAAATAAAATCCACATTTAACATGTGGGCAGTAGAACAAAGACGAAAAAAAGAAGAAAGAAAATGACTTATCCGTTTTCTTCCATGTGGTCGGTGGGCGGAAATGACATGGGGCCAGGGGGTTATGTGAGAGGAAACGGAGGGGGGGGGGGGGTTGCGTCGGGAGGAGGTGTGTCGTGCTGTGATATGATAGGGTTGTGTGTTTGGTTTATTGGGTGGTTTGGTATCTTTGTTATAGGTAGTGGTAGTGGTGGATTGATAGTAATGGTAGGGAAAGAAGTGGGGGGGGGCAGAGAACTGAGGGGAGGAAAAAAAAGAAAAAAAAAAAAAGGAATTTACGGGAAGGAAGCACTCCCCCCAATTAAAGATTAAATAGATGGGAGGGTTTGCTGTAACTACTGTAGAAGTGAGTGAAGGGGATGTGGTGGTGGTGTATGTATGTGTGTGTGTATGTGTGTGTGTTGGTAGGGGATATTGCAACTGATGTGGAAGTGGTGGGTCTGTGTGTTTTGGGTTTATTGTTGGAGTTGATGCCTTGGGGGTTGTAGTGTGCCCAGTTTGGCAATGAGATGGGTTTCTTGAGTTTATGTACAAGTGTCACTCGTGACTGCAGAGTTGCCCATGACTTTGACATGTCGATGTTGTGTTGGGTGTGGTTGAAGTGTAAGAGGCGAGGGTTTGGGTCGGTGGTGGCGGATATCAGCCAGAAGTGTTCAGAGATGCGTGTTTCAAGTGTGCGTGGTCGTTTCCCCTATGTAGAATTTTGCCACACAGCTGGCAGTGGATGGATTATAATGTTGCGGCTCTGACATGAGAATGTGCGTTTGACTGTGGAAGGAGGTCTTTGGTGCCCTGTAAGATGGTGTTCTGGTTTGGTGAGGGTGAGGGAGGAGATTTTGCAGTTGGGGTTTAGAGCAGGGGTGAGTACTGGTGTGGTGTATGCTGTAGTTCTGTTCAAACTGATTAAGTAGTTCAGACCAATCTAACCACTCTCTCTCTCTCTCTCTCTCTCTCTCTCTCTCTCTCTCTCTCTCTCTTCTCTCTTCTCTCTCTCTCTCATCTCTGTGTGTGGGGAAGAGAGAGACGAATACAATTACACGATAGTCACAGCAACAGAAAGGGAGAGCGGTGGAGGGAGAGAGTGACAGCCAATCACACACACACACACACACACACACACACCAACCCACCACACACCACACACACGCACGCACGCACGCACGCACGCACGCACGCACGCGCAACGCGACATACACACACACACAGGCAGTATAGAT
>CM031600.1:84312040-84317040 GCA_018398815.1 Conus ventricosus
TCTAGGGATCTGGCTTAAAGACTGGATCCAGAATTTTTTTCTACTCTTTTTTTTTTCACATTGTAGACAGGAGTAATCATGGGAATTTTCGTAATTTACTCAAGAAATTACGCATGGATCTCAACAACAACAAAATCAAGATATTGTCAGATCTGCGGATGTCAACCAAACTTGTAAGATTCTTTGAACTGTGTCATGGATTCTACCACTTCAGAGGCATCCCCTCCACATCGCACACAGCTAGCTCGTTCCCGGCACCCCTCTCCACAGCCACACCCAGGTTGACCCCCCTGCCTCAGCCCCAGCACCGGCAATCCACAGGGAGCAGCCACTGTCAAGTCGTCATGGGGCAAGGCACCCAACCAAGGAGACACTGCACCGCTGGCTAGTCACTTCCGTGGTGTTCAGTGCTCCAACGTACGGCAGGACAACACCTGTTGTTTGTCCGTCGAGACAACGAAGACCACCTGGTCATCCTGGGATCGGGGGTGAGTGCGTAGATGGCTGGTCAGGCCGATCTGCGCCCGGAAAGATCTATCACAGTACGGACAGGGGATGGTGGCGGCAGTTGGAGATCGGTTGACACCGGTCTTCCTGATCATCCTGCGCTGCTCAGCTGCAGCGATTCTGTTACTTTCACAGGTTTCTGCACCTTTGCGGACACCCCCTACTAAGCCCCCTACTGACGACAATGATTGGCTTAGTAGCTGGAGCCAGCGTGAGTGAGCTCTGCCTCCGGAGCGCGAGCGCCACCACCACGTCCGTCCAACGGTAGTCCCCATGAATGGTCGATACCAGCGACCTCGACATGTACCTACCAAGGACACAGACGTTGGGAAGTAAGCGAAACTAGTTGTCATCATGACGCTCTGAGCATGAAGGGCCAGACATGTTGAGGCTGTTTCTATTCTTGATCGAAAAGGATGAATATGATGAACATGATGCTAGACAGGTCTATTCCGATTTGAGACTGCATGACAGGGCTGTACTCTTCGATTTCTCCCATCCTATATCCACGCGTCTAACAGGCCCGAGAGACGCAGTCACCTGCCGTGTTGGTTAGGTTAATTGAGCAACACTCCCAAAGACGCATCCCTTAATGCGGATGAAACTCGACTGCGTGGTCCAAGTCTTCCTAGCCGAGAGCATAGCAAACTAAACTCTAGGTAGGAGCCGGTCGGGGCAGAAGAAAAAGTCCTATAAATAGATGGCTCGAATGGGAATCGAACCCACGACCTCCTAGCCGGGAATCCCCGAGGCTAGTCACTGCGCCACGGCGGCTGGTACCTTGTAAGATTTGGAGGAGATCCAGATGACAACCAGGAACCAACGAGCAGAACAACATCCATAGGAAGAGGGAGAGGGAGGAGCAGGATGGGGCGAGGTAAGAACGGAGCGGGGGGGGGGGGGGGGGGCAAGGACTGCATAACCTCCCCTCTTCATTAAGGGCCGAACCCACGACCTCCCAGACTAGACTTCGTGACGGTGCCCACTGTGCCACGGAGGCTGACAATTTGTCAAAGTTGGAAGAGATCCAGATTACAACAACCAGGAACCAATGTGCAAAACAACTTTCCTATGGAGCGAGAGATGGGCGAAGGCAGGTAGAGAGGGGGGAGAGGGGGGAAAGGGGGAGGGAAGCAAGGACTGCTTGACCTTGGGTCTTCGTTGAGGGCCGAACTTCCTCGTGTGTCTGCCCCTTAACCTTCCCCCTCCCGGCGCTGCACTGATTGACGCCTCCACATGGGCAGCGGACGAGAAACGGGTGTGGAGGGAAAGAGTGGGAGGGGGGGGGGAAGGGTTAGTGCGGGAAGGGGAGGTGACATTGGATGTTAGGACATCTTCCTCCTAATTCCCTGGCCAAAACGCTGACGTATTCACTATTGACGAGGTTTGGGTCCAAGTGACCGTCTGTAGCCTTTTTTTTTTAATTAGATTTTTCTTTTCTCAATAAAAATGTCAGTCCATCGTTTATAAAACCTAAGAATATTTTATTTTTACAATCACAAGATCTAGTTGCAAAGTGAGACGACTGCACGCGAAAATCTAAACAAACCTCAAATGTTCGTTAGCGAACCGCCCAGTGAAACGTGGACAAACGAGTCACAAGACAAAACACGACGCGTTTCGACCTCTTAGGTCTTCTTCAGGCAATGTTACAAACAAATATGACAACGAAAATTCACTCAGCTTTGATCGCTTCAGAGTTCAGCGCAAGGGAGGCGCTGAATGAGAACGAGGCTGTTGGAAGGGAAAATTATTCCCTCGTTCTCATTCAGCGCCTTCTTCCTTGCGCTGAACTCTGAAGCGATCAAAGCTAAGTGAATTTTCGTTGTCCTTTTTGTTCGTATCTTGCCTGAAGAAGACCTAAGAGGTCGAAACGCGTCGCGTTTTGTCTTGTGACTCGTTTGTCCACGTTTCTCTGGGTGGTTCACTAACAAACATTTAAGATTTTTTACAATTACAAGTGGTGCTGCTGTTTTTCTTCTATTTTCTTCCCCTTGAGGGGAGAGAGGTTGAGACATTTGTCGTTCTTTCACGTTTTTTTGTTGTTGTCTGATCCGTCGAAGTACTGTTTGTCTTCGAGCAACACTTCAACAACAACAACAAAGAAATATGTATGATGCCCCTCATTTACTGGATGCGTTTCAGGGACATGGTTCAGGTCCAACACACTTGTTAGAGGTAGGAGGAGGACCATGGGGACGGAATCGGGGGGGGGGGGGGGGGGGGGGGGGGGGGGGGAGTGGGCTAGGGGCGTTTCTTGTCTGAAGTCTCTCTGCTCTCAAACTCTCCCTACTACTAGAACTTCTTCCTACGCAGTCCCGTCTACAAGACACATGGCTAAAATGGGTTGATCCCCCCCCTCCCCCCCCCCCCCCCTCCCCATCCCCCCTCCTCCCCCCCCCCCCCTCCCCCCCTCCCCACTCCCCCCCCCACCCCACCCCCCGTCGTTAGGTAGCCGTATTGTCTTCGGGGCTGACGTCTAGAACGCGACACTAGTGTGCATGTAGGTTTGGTGTGTGTGTGTGGGTGTGGGTGTGAGGGTGGGTGTGTGTGTGTGTGTGTGTGTGTGTGTGTGTGTGTGTGTGTGCGCGCATGTGTGTGTGGTGTCTGTCTGTGTGTGTGTGTGTGTGTGTGTGTGTGTGTGTGTGTGTGTGTGTGTGTGTGTGTGTGTGTGTGTGTGCGCGCGCGCATGTGTGTGTGTGGTGTGTGTGTGTGTGTGTGTGTGTGTGTGTGTGTGTGTGTGTGTGTGTGTGTGTGTGTGTGTGTATACGTGCATGCATCGCACGGCACGCGATAGCTTCTTCTTGCACAAAGAGTAGTAATAGGATTGAAGGTAGAAACCAGATTTTGCTTGGCTTGTGCTTATCCTAGTTCTGAACACATGCGTTGTCACACACACACACACACACACACACACACACACACACACACACACACACCACACGTACCCACACCCTCCCCTCGCAGTGAAGTGTCTTTTGAAGGGACTGGAAGAGAGCTGAAGGGAGCCGGAATCGCTGAACAAAGATTGAATCTTCTCATCTGAAACATCTGTCTGAAGCAGTAATCGAACCGACGACGACGACGACGACGACGACGACGATGACAATGATAATGATGATAATTATGATGATAATGCCGACGACGATGACGACGACGACGACGACAATGATGATGACGATGATGATGATGACATCGATGACGATGATGATGATGATGATGATGATGATGATGATGATGATGATGATGATGATGACGACGACAATGATGACGACGACGACAACAAGGACAGCGACGACGATGACATCATAAAAGTAACAGAAAAAAAAGACAAAATGAAGGGAAAAGTAAAGACAGAGAAACTGCTGCCTCTCAGAGTTAAACACGCAACAATTTACGTCAACATTGAATGGCTTGACAGATGTTGGTCCTCAGGGGATTACCGTCTCCCATTGTGCAAAGGAAGACGCCCCCCCCCCCCCCCCCCCCCCCCCACCACCCCACCACACCCCACCACCACACCGCCACCCTCCCATCCCATCAAATCCCCCTCCATCATCTCCCCCCAAACAGCTCTTCCCGATTCACATCCTTCTCCCTCCACTCCTTCCTCCCCCCCCCCCCCTCTTCCTTCTTCCTCCCCACCCCTTCTTTCTCCTCCCTCGCCCCCACCCCCACCCCCACCCCTTCACTCCCCCCTCCACTCCTCTGCCCCCTCTTCCCTCCTCTAACAATCCCCCTTTTCAAACACCGTGTTCAATTTGAGTCCATTCAGATCACCACCAGACAATTAGTGTGTCAAACCGTCAGAGGCAGCACTTGGGACCATACGAGGTTCTGTTGACGAGGTTCGCTCAAGAAAACACAACTCCGTTGGTATGACCGATCCGACAGCCTTGCTAAAACAATCCTCCAGGGAACAGTTGAATGGAGGAAGACGGAGTGGAAGACGTTTAAAAACACCAAACCAACCAACCAATGGACTCACAACATTACAAGCCTGAACAGGGGAACAACTTTGCAGACAGCATTCCATGACTGAACAGGGGAAACAACTTGCAGACAGCATTACATGACAGAACAGGGGGAACATCTTGCGGACAGCATTTACATGACTGGACAGGGGGAACAACTGCAGAGACCCAAGCCTTCTCCCACAGCCGACAGAACTGGAGGAACGTGGTGAACTGTTCTTCAATGATGCCCCCCAGTGACAGCCCAGGGAGCTGAGGGAGAGGGAGAGGAGAGAACTGGAGGAACGTGATGAACTGTTCTTCAGTGTGATGCCCCCAGTGACAGCCCAGGGAGCTGAGGGAGAGGGAGAGGAGAGAACTGGAGGAACGTGGTGAACTGTTCTACAATGTGATGCCCCCAGTGACAGCCCAGGCAGCTGAGGGAGAGGGAGAGGAGAGAACTGGAGGAACGTGGTGAACTGTTCTTCAGTGTGACGCCCCCAGTGACAGCCCAGGGAGCTGAGGGAGAGGAGAGAACTG
>CM031600.1:84322040-84342040 GCA_018398815.1 Conus ventricosus
TAGAGAGAGCAGGGAGGGAGGGGGTTGAGGCAGGAGGAAAGATGGGAGAGGGATGTGGGAAGGGCAGAGATTAGAGCAGGAGGAGGGGGTGGAGGGCAGGGAGGAAGAGCAGGGGTAGGGTGGGAGGCAGGGAGGAAATGGCGGGAGGGATTTGGAGGCAAAGGCGGAAAGTTGCGGAGGGGGTGGGAGGGCAGGAAGAAGAGATGGGAGGGAGGGAGGTGGAGGGCAATGGAAGGAAGAGCAGGTGGGAAGGGAACGGGGGGGGTGGGAGGCAGGGAGGAAGAGATGGAGGGAGGGGGAGGGCGGGCCTGGAGGCCGATGAATGAAGGATGGTTGTTGGGGAGGGCAGGATGGAAGAAGATGGGAAGGTAGGGAGGTGGAGGCAGGGAGGACGAGAAGGGAGGGAGGGAGGTGGGGAGGCAGGGATGAATAGAAAGGAGGGAGGGGGGTGAGGTAGGGCATGGAGTGAAGAGCAGAGGAGGAGGGTGGGAGGGCAGGGAGAAGAGCAGGAGGGGAGGGGGTGGGGAGTGCAGGGCGGAAGAATGGGAGGAGGGGTAGGCATGAGATTATAGCAGGGCGAGGGGAGGGGGAGTGGGAACGTGGCCAGCAAAAACACAACAGGGGGGGTGGGGCATGGAGTCAAGAGCGATGGGGCGGGGGAGCGGGGGAGGGGGGGGGGTGGTGATGGCATGGAGGAAGAGCAGGGAGGAGGGCGTAGGGAGGTATGTGCATACGGGAGAAGAATGGAGGGAGGTGGGGTGGGAGGGCAAGGGAGGAAAGACAGGGAGGGGGGGGTGGAGGGGCCATGAAAGAGATGGAAGGTAGGGGGGGAGGGTGGGAGCCAGAGCCAACGACAAACGAACGAAGAAAGAATACAACGACAAAAAAAAACGGAAACAAACAAAAGAAACGAAGAAACAAAATAAATGAAACGACAGAACACCTAAAGAAACAGACCACACAGGACAGCGACAACGTAAACAGAACAGACAGAACGCAACAGAAAAACGAGAAAATGAGAGAGAGGGGGACATGGGACAGGGAGTGTGGGGTGGGTTGGGGTGGAGGGAAAGAGTTGGGGGGGGGGGAGGCGGGGGGGGGGGGTGGGGGAGGGGGGCTAGAATGGAGTACAAACAAGAAAAATCAAAGAGGAAATAGAGAGAAATGGAGAGAAGAGAGAAGAAGAAGAAGAAGAAAACAACAGGTCTAAGAGAGATTAAGACGTGGGAACCGATACCATAATGACAACAAACTCAAACAGCAACGGCGCGACAACACACCACCAACAACAACACTCACACCACACACACACACACACATACAGAACGATTCATTGCCACACACACGCACCCTCGCACGCATAGACCACGCTCGCACGCACTGCACGCACGCACGCCCACAGAACACACAGCAAACCCGATAGCATCACACCACAGCAAACACAGGAACAACCACACACACACACCACACATTGCACACACACACATCGCACATCCACACGCACGTCGCACACAAACTGCACCACGCACGCACAACACACACACACAACCTACCACACACAACACATCTCAAATCCAAACACCACACACACACTCGCACGCACGCGAGTAAACCACTCAAGACACAACACTCACACACACAACACACACAACACACGCGCGCGCACCACACACACGACATACATGCGCAAAACACACCCACAACTACACACACACACACGGAACACAACCAAAGTCCAGCACACACAACACAACACACACAACACACATCCCATGAATCTAAGGTCCTTTTGTTCTCAACATTAACCACAAACCATAAAAAAAATTAGCAAAACCAACAAAAGCCAAACAAACCAAAAACACGCAGACACAAAAAACATTCTTCTCAATTAAGCCAAACCATACGAACTAACAGATTTCGGCGAACATATAACAGAGAAAGCTGATAATAAAACTCAAACTCGTCCTCCTCCGGGTACTTTTGGTGGGCTATTGAAAGAGGAGGCGGCGAGGGGTGCTGGGGGGGTGGGGGGCGGATGGGGTTCGGGGGGGGGGTGGGGGGAGAAGAGGGAGAAGACGGGTGGCGGAAAAGGGAATGGGAGAGAAAGAAGTATTATGCTGTCCAGTTTGGTGAAGGTGGAGTACGATCACAAGATACACAATATGAAAAAATTGGGGGGGTGGCACCGAAGATGGACCTCCTCAAGGACTCACCGTGACCATGGTGTCAACATTTAGCCCATCTGTTGAGAGTTAATTTTTATTGAAGGTGCTAGGTAAGGACTGCAGAGCAGGGAGGAGAAGAGAGAGAGAGAGAAGAAGAAAGAGAGAGAGAGAGAGAGAGAAAGTGAGAGAGAGAGAAAGAGAGAATAGAGAGAGAAAGAAAGGCGAGAGAGGAAGAGCGAGGGTGAGAGAGGCGGAGAGAGAGAGAGAGAGACCAGATTAGAGAGATGGAAGAAAGGGAGATGAGGAGGAGGAGGGTGAGAGAGGAGAGGAGGATGAGGAGAGAGAGGAGTGAGAATGGAGGTAAGGGGGCGAGAGAGAGATAGCTCGAGAGAGATGAGAGATCGACGAGAGCGAGCGACTCGCGGTCGCCAGCGTAAAGCGCGCGCGCAAACTATCGATACCGCCATCCGAAGTCAATTAATACCATAAGCCCAAGTCCTAATGAGCGCGCGCTGCAGCTCGTCGCGCGCGCTGTCGAGCGTCGCGCCGAGCGCGCTCTCTCGGCGCAGTCCGGCGCGCCCCGCCGCAACCCCCCACCGACATCACTAACAGGTCAGACCTGAGAAAAAAGATACCAAACAACATGGCACAGACATGAGCAACAGAGACAGAAAGAAGAGAGAGAGAGGACGCGAGATGAAAGAGATGAGAAGAGAAGAGAAAACGAGAACAGACACACAGGAACAGACGACAGATGGATAGGTAGAAAAATAAAATCGCAGCGCCGACCAGACAGTGATACGAGCAGAAAGAGACGAGGTAAACAGATCGCTAGGTGGAGATGGAAGAACATAATAATAATACACAAACAAACAAACAGAGAGGGACATAGTACAACAGACAGAATTGATAGTCGGTAAGAATGTAAATAGTCAGATAGTAAAATAGTATAGATGGGAATAGAACTAGATTTATCCAAATTCCCCATTTTTTTTTACTTTTTTTGTTTTTTTTTTTTTTATTTTTTTTTTTTTTTTTTGTTATTTTTTCACTCATGGAGACATTTTTCAAGGACTGTAACAAAAAATAAACAGCGCTCTCTAATGAAGATCCAAAATAAGGCACATCACTCACAACACACACATAACACACACCACACATACACACACATACACATGCACGTACCCGACACACGCAACGCACGCAATCATGCACACACGACGGCAGGCACGCCACCGCGCGCGCGCTGCACCACACATACCCCCCCCACACACTCACAACACACACACACACACACACAAGCAAAACTACTACCTAAACACAAAAAAAGGAAAAAGCTCTTTATGGCACGACACTAAAACCTACACTCACAAATAGGAAAAAAGATGGAGAGGATGTGATGAGGAGAAAGAGAGAGGAAGAGGAGAGAGCGAGGAGAGAGAAAGAAAGAGAGAGAGAGAGAGAGAGAGAGCAGGCCAATTTTTCTTTATAGGGGTCGTCCACACACACGCGCCGCACGCGAAAAAAAAGACGCAAGACGCACGCACGCACGCACCACGCATACGCACATTTAGCACACACACACACATCACACACACGCACGCACAACAGTCCACGCACGCAACCGCGCACACACACATCACACACACACACACATCACACACACACACATCACACACAACACATACACACACACACAAGCACAACGAAAGCAAAACGTAAACAATCTTTCAGTGAACTAAAACCGTACCCCACAAACACATTTCAACACGCAGAGTAAAAGGGCGATAACTCATCCTCAGAAGGACTCTAGTGGGGTCTTGGATGGGATGGATTGGTGGGGGGGGGTGGGGGGTTAAAGAGGTGGGGAGGATTGAAGAAAGAGAGGACTCTAATTATGCAACTTGACTAGCAATCTTCAATAAGGAGACCTAAAACAGAATGTGTAAACAATCCTCTGTCGAAGATGTTTAAGGAAGGTGCGGATAGGATGAAGATAAATTGAGTGAGTGAGTGTGTGAGTACGGTGAGATCGATTGATTTGATGACCGAATCGATAAGAGATAAACCCAGTAGACCAGAGACAGACAGACTGGATAACAACAGTGACAGACAGAGAGGTTCAGCATAGACAGATAGAATAGATAGATGATAGACTGATAGAACGCCCGCCCGATAGAGGAGAGATAGGACAGTAGAAATAGAGACGAGACAGTCATAAATGTGAGTCATGTTTACAGACAGACAGACGGACGAGAGATTGAGAGACCCAGGAAAGCGCAACAGAAAGACAGACAGACAGACACAGAGCTGAAAATTCCAAGATTTTTTGCCTCATAGAGGTTTCCTCTGGAACACTGTAACACCCCCCCCCCCTCTCCCCCCCCTCCCGAAAAAAAAAGGCGCGCACGAATTCCTGCGATATACAGCACCACGCGCACGTGCTTGCTCCACACACAATTATCCTTATTGGAATCTTGAAAAACAAGACACTGAATAATGTAGTCAACACATGTGGAAACAAAATCTGTTCGAAAACAGTGTAATGTACCGCATATAGACAATCAAGGGATAGGCTCTGCAATGGACAAATTTCTTTGCAAAAAGTCGGTGGGTTTCCCTTCCTTCTGCGAGAATCACTACTTGTAATGCCTGTGTTGAAGTCCATTGTTGGGTGGTACTTAAAAGTCACCAATCAGACCTCAACACATTCAACTAACGATTGCAGAAAACGGAAGAACTTCGCCAAAATGTGCGACATAGACTAAATTAATAACGAATTATACTACTCTATTCCATAAACTTTTTAACACGCCATGTTGAAAAGAAACACGCGCCATTAAATTTTGGAAGTACTTCCAACACTATTAAAAAACATAACTACGCGCCCTCAGTCAAATCCAATGAGTTGTTAGAAATATATTTCCAGATTAAATTTCTAAAGCAACCCACTTCATAGGTGATAAACACTTTTGTTATACTATGCCGAGTTACGGATCGTCTCTACATAGCCAAACACATAATTATTATTATTAATATAGTATTATGACTACTTAAACAGCGCCTATCACCTCGGTGACAGACCAAGCTCAAACGCTTTATACATCAACACTCGATTTACACAACGGCTGCCTACCTGGGTATGCGACTAAATAGAGGGCTGCCCGCTGCACTTCATTCAGTCGTTTCCCCGTAGTCATCCAGTCAATAGCGTTCAATATCGTTCACATCAATTTCCTTACGTCCTCATTTCTTTTCCATCTCAAGCAGGATTGCATCCTACCTTATCGTGTCATTACCTGACCATATCACTAATGGGTTGAAAGCATATACATAACAGATAGTCTGAAAGAATGCCTGCAATTTTCATCTTCTAATTTTTTTCTCATGGCAAAATCAGGCGGGCTGTGTTGGTTGCTTCGTTTCGTTTCTTATCGTTGAGGTGCATGTGCGTTGTGTTATTATTTTGAATACATGTTTACATGGTGCGTCAGCCTGCTGGTATTTTGTTGATCACATTTCGGGCTCTTAAACTCCTCCAACTCTCGGTAACTGAGTCGGATTAAACCTTAAAGTCTGGTGAAATCTGCTGAAACGCACCCTCCTCCCAAGAGCTTTGAGAAGTTTTATCACCAGGTCCACATCAGTGCAGGAATGGTGCCAAGTGTGTGGCGAATTTATGTACTTCTTTATGTTTTTCATGTGTGTCTGTTTGTCCTGTGTGCGGGTCTTTTCTGATTGTTTGTGTGTGTGTGTGTGTGTGTTGTGTGTGAGTGTGTGTGTGTGTGTACATGTGTGTGTGTGTATGTGTGTGTGTATTTGGTGAGTGTGTGTGTGTGTGTGTGTGTGTGTGTGGTGTGGGTGTGTGTGTGTGTGTACACGTTTGCGCGTGCGTACGTTTGTGTATTTGGTGAGTATGTTGTATTTGCGTGCGTGCGTGTGTGCGTGCTACCAGCCAGCTGGCGTGCGTGCGTGCGTGCGTGGTGTCGTGCGTGCTGTGCTGCGTGCGTGCGGTGCGGTGCGTGCGTGCGGGGCGGTGCGTGCGTGCGTGCGTGCGTGCGTGCGTGTGTGTGTGCGCGCGCGCGGCGTGCATAAACAACGTCCTAGGATAATCAACCCTAACAGACATACATACAGCCCTCTGGAAGGCACTGTTCTGTTCACCTCCTGGCCAGGAGGTTCAGTGTTCCTCCAGCCTCTTGCTTTGTTTTTGTCTGGTCAGCAAGCTCTCTCTCATCTCTCTCTCTCTCTCTCTCCTCTCTCTCTCTTCTCTCTCTCTCTCTTCTCTCTTGCCGCTCTCTCTCGCTTTCCTCTCTCCCGTACCCGCCTCTCGTCGTCACTCTCACCTCTCTCTCTCACTCTCTTCACTCTTCACTCAAACTCCAACACACACACACCACACACACGACACAATACACACAACACACAAACTAAACGCAAAAAACGCACGAAGGCATGCACGACAACAACACAACACACACACACACACACACACAAACAACTTCACACAACACACACACAGACACACACACACAACACAACCATCTTCACAAAACAAATTTCCCACAACCCCAACTTACGCAAACAACAACAACACCAACAAGAACAACAACACATCTTAAACCAACCCGGTTTGGGACAAAAGGTTTGTACGAAAGATGAAAGCGTCACAATTCATACCAATTTTCATTTTGTGTGCGGATCGTAAAAGAACCGACGAATTGAAGGATCTGGCTCATTTACAGAGACCATGGCAAGTTCCCCTGCCTGCATGCCACTTCTAAAAGCGTCAAATGTCTGTTTTTCAAAGGACGGTTTTTTTTGTTTTTTCTTCCTTTTAATTTCTATGCTTATTGTGTTCATTTCATCACCATCCATAATAATGCCCCCTCCCCCCTCTCCCTACCCCCCCCTCCGCCGCCACTCCGCCCCTTTCCTTTGGTGATGTACGGACTAGGCAAAAATCAAATCAGAACGTTGTGTTTCATTTGTTTGTGCATTGTGAGGTTTTTTTTGGTTTGGTTGTCGTTTTTTTGGGTTTTTTTTTTTTGTTTTTTGGTTTTTTTTTTTTTTTTGTTTTTTTGCTTTTTTTTTTTTTGGGCCCCCTGCTTTTGTTTTAACCTTCCCTGTCTCTGTGTGAGTCAAACACCGCCAGCCGTTCATGTCCGTCGTCTGTCACTGTCTTCTGTCTGGTCTGTCTGTCTGGCTGTCTGTCTCGCCTCTCGGTCTCGCATCTCTCTCTCTAATCTCTCTCTCGTCTCTCTCCTCGATCTCCTCCATCAGCTTATTTCTGTCCTTTTTTTGTTGAATTTCGTTGGTATGAAAAAAAAAAAACGTGTGTATATGGGTGTGTGTAATCTTACCGACACTGAAACACAATTGGTCTAATTGCTCAAGAAAACGATTCACGAATTCGTAAATGCAATAATATTGGAAAAGCTTCATGTGCAAAACACACTAAAATGCAAATGGAATACTGAAGGCATAGGGTGCTGAATGCAATAGAATACGAATCCATTGTCGGATAACTGAACGCAATTGACATACTGAGTGGAATGAATTACTGAATGTAAATCAAAATACTGAAAACACTGAAAGCACTAACAACTAAAGGAAAAAGGCACATTGAATGCACCAAAATACTGGAATGCAACTGGATGCTAAAGCAATTGGAATACGAATGGAATTGAAATACGGAATACAGCAGAACAATGGTGCCTTAGAAGACTTAATGGACAAAGAATACTAAATGCATCGGAACATGAATGTAATTTGAAAGAATTGAATACGCAAGAATACAGATGCCACAAGGATATTTAAATGCCAGAGAATATCTGACCAACAAGAATACTGAAATCACAACCAATACTGAAGAACATCGCACGCACGCTGCGCACTAAACACACACACACCCAACACACAACACACAACACACAACACACACCACATCACACACACATACACAACACTCGAACACACACAATCACGCACACACGCACGCCCACATACTAACACATCTCGCGCGCTCGCCGGACATTTGCTACTATGGCCACGCGTCACACACACACACACACACCACAACATGCAAGAGCACACACACACACACACACACACACACACACACACACTCACTTCCCATTACACAATCTGTCTGCAATCAAAATGTGGATCTTTAAAGTGGGAAACGGTAATGGTAGAACACGCAAACACACACACACACCCCACCCAACACACACACACACACACACACCATTTCACATACACAACACACGACACACACACAGCAGACGCACGCAACGGTACACAACATGCACGCACCACAGCACGCAACGACACACAACACCACACACACATACACACAAACACACAAAAACGCGCGCGACGCACGCACACACACACACACACACGCGCAGTCATTCAGCCGCTGCACTCACATCAAACTACAGCACACAACATGCCCACACCCATCACCACACCGCGCGCGCGCACACACACAACACACACACACACAGCACACACAACACACAACACACACACACACAATGGACGCACACACATAACTAACGCACACACACACACACACATCACACGCACGCACGCAAACATCGCACACACGCACATCACCCCACACACAACACAACTACACACACAAGCACACATGGGGACACAAACACGTACTACACTACAACACACACACACACACACACACACAACACACACACACACACCATTACACATCTGTCTGCAATCACGTTAAGAGGGACGAATGCTAAGTTGAAGAAGCACGTACACACAACAGACACAACACTCGCGCGCGCATAAACACACACACAACACACTCACACACACAAACACCTCGTCACACTACACTCACAACGCCAACAAAAGCGTCTCAACGGACGCAACCACGCTGCGCACCGCACGCACGCACGCACGCACAAGCACACACACACCTCACACAGACGCACAACAACCACAGCACACACACACAACACACACACACACACACACCCACACACACTACAAAATATATATACACACATCACACACAACACACACACACACCACCCACACCCAACCATGAGCACACACATGCACCCCCACACACCCACACACACACAAACACACACACACGCACGCTTTCACATTCATGGCAGTGGGGTCTACACAGAGAGCTATCAACGGCTGACCGCCGCCGGAGTACACCCTTCAGAGCGTGCCCTGCACCGCTAGAAATCCACCTCCTTCTTCACACCCCACACGCTTTCTAATCTCCGAACATGCGACAATGTTGAACATGCGACAATGCTGAGCATGCGACAATGTTGAGCATGCGACAATGTTGAGCATGCGACAATGTTGAACATGCGACAATGTTGAGCATGCGACAATGTTGAACACGCGACAATGTTGAACACGCGACAATGTTGAACACGCGACAATGTTGAGCATGCGACAATGTTGAGCATGCGACAATGTTGAACACGCGACAATGTTGAACACGCGACAATGTTGAACATGCGACAATGTTGAGCATGCGACAATGTTGAGCATGCGACAATGTTGAACATCCACTCTCAGGATCAGAGTCGCGAGTATCAGCTTCACGCAAGATATTTTGAGCGTGACTTCACACTATGTTTATTCACTTTGAGCGCGCGCGCGCGCGCGTGTGTGTGTGTGTGTGTGTGTGTGTGTGTGTGTGTGTGTGTGTGTGTGTGTGTGTGTGTGTGTGTGTGTGTGTGTGTTTGCGTGTGCGTGCGCGCGTGTGTGTGTGTGCGTGTGTATGTGTGTGTGTTTGTTTGTGTGTGTGTGCGTGTGCGTGTGTGTGTGTTTGTTTGTGTGTGTGTGCGTGTGTGTGCGTGTGTGTGCGTGTGTGTGTGTGTGTGTGTGTGTGTGTGTGTGTGTGTGTGTGTGTGTGTGTGTGTATGTCTCTGTGTGTATGTCTTGTGTGAGGAAGTGGCATGGCCACACACAAGAGTTTCGAGGGCATCACTTCACACTAAACAGCTTGTAAACATCACCTCACACGAGATATCTTTGTAAACATCACCTCACACGAGATATCTTTGTAAAAATCACCTCATACTAGATGGCTCTGTAAACATCACCTCACTCTAGATATCTTTGTGACCGTTATCTCATACAAGACTGGTTTGTGAACATTACCTCACACACAAGACAGATAGCTTTATTACTATTAGTTCTCACGAAATAGATGGCTTTGTGAATATCACCTCACACGCGAACGATATTTTTCTTAACATCACCTCACATAAGATTTGGATTTTCGTGAATATCACTTCACACGAGATATCATGGTAAATCTCACATGAGATAGACAAGTGTTATGTATATGTCCCCTTACACAAGATAGATATTTCTTTTGTGAATATCACGTCTTACGAGATAGTTTTGTGAATACAATCTCGTCATAAGATAGATATTTTGTGAGCATAACTCACACCACATAGCCTTTCAAAAATCACTTCAGACAAGATAACGTTGTGAGCATCAACTCACACAAGGCAGCTTTGTGAACATCAGTTCACGCAAGAGAGTTTTGTGGTATAACGACTAACGACATAACTTCGGGAAAGTTCATCTCACACAAAATAGCTTTGTCAACGTCACCTAAAGCTGTAGTGAGCATCATCTCATACGAGATACTTTGTAAACATTAACCCATACAAAGTAGCTATGTAAACATCTCAAAACACGAGATAGCTTTGTGCACAACATCTCTAACTGGATAGCTTTGTGAACATCACTTTAAACGAGATGGCTTAGTGGGCATCATCTCACACTGGGTAGCTTCGTGAACATCACTTTAAACGAGATGGCTTAGTGGGCATCATCTCACACTGGGTAGCTTCGTGAACATCACTTTAAACGAGATGGCTTAGTGGGCATCATCTCACACTGGGTAGCTTCGTGAACATCACTTTAAACGAGATGGCTTAGTGGGCATCATCTCACACATATCTATGGGCATCATTTCACAGTGGATATCTTAGTGGGCATCATCTCACAGTGGATAGCTTTGTGAGCATCACCTCACACAAGATCGCTTTGTGAGCATCACCTCACACAAGATCGCTTTGTGAGCATCACCTCACACAAGATCGCTTTGTGAGCATCACCTCAAACAAGATCGCTTTGTGAGCATCACCTCACACAAGATCGCTTTGTGAGCATCACCTCACACAAGATCGCTTTGTGAGCATCACCTCACACAAGATCGCTTTGTGAGCATCACTTCACACGAGATGGCTTTGTGAGCATCACCTCACACAAGATAGCTTTGTGAGCATCACCTCACACAAGATAGCTTTGTAAGCATCTCGTCACACGAGATGGCTTTGTGAGCATCACTTCACACGAGATGGCTTTGTGAGCATCACTTCACACGAGATGGCTTTGTGAGCATCACCTTACACGAGATAGCTCTGTGAACATTCATCTCACATGATAGCTTTGTAAGCATTCATCTCACATGAGATAGCTGTGTGAACATTCATCTCACATGAGATAGCTGTATGAACATTCATCTCACAAGAAAAAAATGAAACACTGCAAGTGAGACTATCCAGTGACAGCCTCATCTTCCACCCCAACCTCCTCCCCATTCTTCCAGCCAGCCACCCCCTCACTCCCCCCCTCCCCCCCCCCCCCCCCCCCCCCCCCCGCACTCACCACCCTATCCCCTCTCTGCCACCACCATCCCTTCAACACTCGAGGCGTCGACACCAAGTCGCTGCCACAGGTGTTCAAATTTCAATTCATTAAATACCTAATATTAGAAAGGAAGGAGGAAGAAAGAAAACAAAAGAACAAAAGAAAGACACAAAGACGACAAGAAATTTAAAAAAAAAAAGAAAAAAAGGGGAGGGAGGGAAAGCAGATTAAACAAAATGAAAAAAAAAAAAAACGAAGAAAAGTCAAAAGACAGAATGAACTAATGACAGACAAAAGAAAGAAAGAAAGAAAGAAAGAAATATAGAAAGAAAAGAGAAAGAGAGAAACCTGAAGAAAAAAAAACATGAAATGAACACAAGAAGAATGCAAAAAAAGATGGGAAAAAGAAAGAAAAGACTGAAAGAAAATAATGAAAGGAAGGGTAGAAAGTAAATAAGAAAGAAAAAAGGAAAGAAAGACAGACAGAAAAAAGAAACAAAGACGGAAACAAAGAAAAAAAAATGACAGCCAGACACACAGGCAGAAAAATGAAAAGGTAAAGAAAGTTAAAAAGAAAAAAGAGAGAGAAAAAAGACAAAGTCAGACACTTGATAGCTAAATAAGTGACAGGAACACTGAGAGTCCTGATCGTGACACAAGTGACAGGAACACTGAGAGTCCTGAACATGACACAAGTGACAGGAACACTGAGAGTCCTGATCGTGACACAAGTGACAGGAACACTGAGAGTCCTGATCGTGACACAAGTGACAGGAACACTGAGAGTCCTGATCGTGACACAAGTGACAGGAACACTGAGAGTCCTGAACATGACACAAGTGACAGGAACACTGAGAGTCCTGATCGTGACACAAGTGACAGGAACACTGAGAGTCCTGAACATGACACAAGTGACAGGAACACTGAGAGTCCTGATCGTGACACAAGTGACAGGAACACTGAGAGTCCTGATCATGACACAAGTGACAGGAACACTGAGAGTCCTGATCATGACACAAGTGACAGGAACACTGAGAGTCCTGATCGTGACACAAGTGACAGGAACACTGAGAGTCCTGATCGTGACACAAGTGACAGGAACACTGAGAGTCCTGATCGTGACACAAGTGACAGGAACACTGAGAGTCCTGAACATGACACAAGTGACAGGAACACTGAGAGTCCTGATCATGACACAAGTGACAGGAACACTGAGAGTCCTGAACATGACACAAGTGACAGGAACACTGAGAGTCCTGAACATGACACAAGTGACAGGAACACTGAGAGTCCTGAACATGACACAGGTGACAGGAACACTGAGAGTCCTGAACATGACACAAGTGACAGGAACACTGAGAGTCCTGAACATGACACAAGTGACAGGAACACTGAGAGTCCTGATCGTGACACAAGTGACAGGAACACTGAGAGTCCTGAACATGACACAAGTGACAGGAACACTGAGAGTCCTGATCGTGACACAAGTGACAGGAACACTGAGAGTCCTGATCGTGACACAAGTGACAGGAACACTGAGAGTCCTGAACATGACACAAGTGACAGGAACACTGAGAGTCCTGATCATGACACATCCATGAAAGTTTTAATCTCAACTTTTGACAAAGCTGGGCAGGGACGAAGAGAGCGGGGAGGTGAAGGGGAGGAGGGGGGGGGGGGGGGGTAGGGGGTCTTTTTCGAATACCTCCCAGAAAACCGGAGTCAGATCTTACGGTATAAATCACTGGCCAAGCTGATGCCTCCCCCCACTTCCCACCCCCATCCCCACCCCCATCCCCACCCCATCCCCAACCTTATCCCATTCCCTACCTCCCACACACTCTGTCGCCCCCCAAAGTGAAAGTCCCCCGCATGGGAAAAGATCAGTCACTATATCATACACAGACCTCCTGGCGTACTGAGATGATGTGAGGTAAGTTGGTTACACTTCTGTTTTATGTACACATCCGCCAGAGGCGACGTGCCAGACAGGAAATAACACTCCTCGGGGAGTACTGGGGGGGGGGGAGAAGTAGGAAACATGTCTAGCACTATACTGATTCCACCAGAACGACAACACCGCTGAGAGAGGCAGCCAAAATAACTACTTTTTTTTTTTTTTTTTTTTTTTTGGTCACGTTGGTTCTTGGTTGGATTTGAACTCACTATGGCTGATTGTAACCTCGAGATTCGAGCAATGAGCTGCCACTCATTTAAGTTCGTTTCCAAGACGCATGGCACTGGAGGTGTGATTCAACAGGAGCCCACCTAGGATAAACGACAGTAAAATCAAAACAGACAACATCCACTGACTGCACGAAGAAAGACATAACAACGGCAGAACTGAAAGAAAAAATAAATAAATGAATAAACCAGATGAAGAAGAGAAGATCTCCTGGCCCAGACAATCTTCTCAATTAGATACGACAACACTTGGCACCACTGCCTTCAGAAAACTGCCGGCGTATTTGCAGTCTAAGCTGGAGTGAAGAAGAGATGGTCCAGTGCTGGAAGGAAGCCAGGTGATGACCTGATCCAAAGAAAAGGAAGAATAAAACTACAATCCTAAGCTGTCGTCCAATTAGTCTAAAAGCCGCGCCTGCTTGATATTGGAACGTATTATGAATTTTTAACGTCTACAGCGGTAACTTGAACCGGAGGATATCAATGTTTCAAAGCAGACTGGCTTGAGAAGATGGAAGGGCACAAAGATCAGATAACGCACTTTACACAGGTCATCGAAAATGATAAAGTAGCGGTCATTTCGTTCATTGACCTACGAAAGGCCTTCCAGGAAGTGTGGAAAGGTAGCCTCCTTATCAAGGTTCTGTCTATCTGCATTCAAGGGAACGTGTAACAATGGATCGAGCCAATCTTGCACAGCCACAGGGGGACAGTGGACGAGTACTGTGACCATAGGCCACTGCTGCACCAGGGTCCCACAAGGAGCAGTACTTCACCCACCCTGTTTACAGCCTTTCTGTAGACGAGCTCGCGCTCTGATCTACTACTGCAATACAGAACGCAGGTCACCTTGAACATATCTTACACAGTGGACCAACAAGTATTGCGTGGCTGTCTGCAAAGAAAAATCAACACCCACACTCTCCTCACGCCACATTATAGCGCACACAGGCACCTTCAGAGACACTCAGCTGCTGTTCGAAGACCGATGGCGGTATTTTGGGAGAATCACTTTTGATATGATGACATGACAGATGTTCAGAGCGCACAGGCAAAGGCTAGAAGGATGTTGAACATCATGAGGAAACTGGGTGGGACGCACTGGGGAACCGAGGAGAAGATTCTCAAAGGGTGTCTGCCATGGAGCGATAGAAGCACATCTCGAATGTGGCTCTAGCGCAGGGATAACGACAGCTCCAGGCACACCCTGGCCCCTGGACAGCGTTCAGAGACAGGACCATCGCATCATCACTGACGTCATAAAAGCTACACCTACACAGACAATGAAAGAGACAACGGGTGTCCCATCTCCGTAAGAAGAAAGCAGAGGTCAAAGCAACGATGCAGCTTACTAAGGCAACACCTTCCAAAGACTTCCTGATGGATAACAGACTCAACGACTGAACATCAGAAAGATTCACAGATCTAGCTGTCTGAGGGCGACCAGAGCGCTTGAAACACCAACCATAGTGCCAGCACAGGTAGAAACTATTGAATTCTGCCAGCGACCCTAACCTCGTAGAGAAACACAATGGGCCCTATCACATTCCGTACTTTACCTCATTTTACGTACCAAGGACGAGTGAGAGCAGATAGAGCAAGAAAGCAAAGATGCTTAATCTTGAAGAAAGTTGTTTTTTCTCTCTCTAAGAAGCAGTCTCTCAATGACGTATACCACTGATGCAGGAGAGAAAGGAGACTGTTGCTGCCACCCCAATAGACAATGGCAGGAGGCCTCCACTGTTGCAGTAACAGAGCTGAGGTGGCAGCCCCGTTCCTCACTGCGAACACCTCACACCACAGCACAGACCCTGACGCCCAGGTCGCCTTCTCCCTCCTGGCGCCATGTCTGTCCCTAAATCACAGACAGCAGCAGAAGTGCCCCTCCTGCACGAGGCGCTGGCAAACAACAGGTGCTTCCGACGCCACTGCACTGGATCTCTTTCCAAAGAGGTGTCACTGGATCTCTTCCCAAAGAGGTGTCACTGGATCTCTGCCCAAAGAGGTGTCACTGGATCTCTGCCCAAAGAGGTGTCACTGGATCTCTTCCCAAAGAGGTGTCACTGGATCTCTGCCCAAAGAGGTGTCACTGGATCTTTTCCCAAAGAGGTGTCCCTGGATCTCTTCCGAAACAGGTGTCACTGGATCTCTTTCCAAAGAGGTGTCACAAGATCTCTTCCCAAAGAGGTGTCACTGGATCTCTTCCCAAAGAGGTGTCACTGGATCTCTTCCCAAAGAGGTGTCACTGGATCTCTTCCCAAAGAGGTGTCACTGGATCTCTTCCCAATCAGCACAATGAGGTGGCAGACTGAGCGGCCAGGATGTGTGCAGGTCATGATTAGGCATAACAAAAGTCCAGTCTCACTCGACAATGGACAGGCAGACAGACTGGCAATGCTCTTGCCTCATCAGACAAAGGACAGACAGACAGACTGGCAATGCTCTAGCCTCATT
The DNA here is from genome assembly GCA_018398815.1 of Conus ventricosus. Classification (NCBI taxonomy): domain Eukaryota; kingdom Metazoa; phylum Mollusca; class Gastropoda; order Neogastropoda; family Conidae; genus Conus; species Conus ventricosus. Next base: position 84,338,522 of record CM031600.1, read on the forward strand.
AGACAAAGGACAATCAGACAGACTGGCAATGCTCTAGCCTCATCAGACAAAGGACAGGCAGACAGACTGGCAATGCTCTAGCCTCATTCGACAATGGACAGGTAGACATACTGGCAATGCTCTAGCCTCATTAGACAATGGACAGGTAGACAGAATGGAAGCTGTGTGCAGAACATGTACAGGAAGTACAGTAGTTTTGTGGCATAACGACTAACGACATAGCTTCGGGAAAGTTCATCTCACACGAAATAGCTTTGTCAACGTCACCTATAGCTGTGTGAGCATCATCTCATACGAGATACTTTTGTGAACATTAACCCATACAAAGTAGCTATGTAAACATGTCAAAACACGAGATAGCTTTGTGAACAACATCTCACGCTTTGGGAACATCACTTTAAACGAGACATCTTAGTGGGCATCGTCTCACACATATCTTAGTGGGCATCGTCTCACACATAGCTTTGTGGGCATCATCTCACACATAGCTTAGTGGGCATCATCTCACACATAGCTTAGTGGGCATCATCTCACACATAGCTTAGGGGGCATCATCTCTAACATAGCTTAGTGGGCATCATCTCACACATAGCTTAGTGGGCATCGTCTCTAACATAGCTTAGTGGGCATCGTCTCACACATAGCTTAGTGGGCATCATCTCTAACATAGCTTATTGGGCATCGTCTCTAACATAGCTTAGTGGGCATCGTCTCACACATAGCTTAGTGGGCATCATCTCTAACATAGCTTATTGGGTATCGTCTCTAACATAGCTTAGTGGGCATCGTCTCACACATAGCTTAGTGGGCATCATCTCACACAGGATAGCTTTGTGAACATCACTTTAAACGGGACAGCTTAGTGAGCATCATCTCACACATAGCTTAGTGGGCATCATCTCACTCTTGATAGCTTCGTGAGCATCAGTTCACACTGGATTGCGTAGTGGGCATCATCTCACAATCTCACACTGATAGCTTTGTGGGCATCAGTTCACATGAAATAGCTTAGAGAGCAGTACTGCACACGAGATAACTTTGTGAGCATAACCTCACATGAGACAGCTTCGTGAGCATCACCTCACACGAGATAGCTTTGTGAGCATCTCGTCACACAAGATAGCTTTGTGAGCATCTCGTCACACAAGATAGCTTTGTGAACATTCATCAAACACGAGATAGTTCTGTGAACATTCATCTTACACAAGATAGTTCTGTGAACATTCATCTCACACGAGATAGTTCTGTGAACATCATCTCACAAGAAACAAAATGAAACACTGCAAGAGAGACTATCCAGTGACAGCCTCATCTCCCACCCTTACCTCCTCCCCATTCTTCCAGCCAGCCACTCCCTCGCTCCCCACTCACACACACACACACACACACACACACACACACACACACACACACACACACACACCTCACCCACCCTACTCCCTCTCTGCCACCACCATCCCTTCAACACTCGAGACGTCGACACCAAGTCGCTGCCACAGGTGTTGAAATTTCAATTCATTTAAATACCTAATATTAGAAAGGAAGGATGAGGAAAGAAAAAAACAACAAAAGAAAGACACAAAGACGGCAAGAAATAAGAAAAAGATTTTTTTTTAAAGGGGGGGGGGGGGGGAGGAGGAACAGCAGAGTTTAACAAAATGAAAAAAAGATGCTGAAGAAAAGAACATAAGAAACGAAGAAAAGTTAAAAGACAGAATGAACTAATGACAGAAAAAAGAAAGAAAGTAAGAATAATATATAGAAAGAAAAGAGAAAGACAGAAACCTGAGAAAAAAATGTAAAATGAACACAAGAAGAATGCAAGAAAGATGGGAAATAAAGAAAAGACTGAACGAAAACAATGAAAGGAAGGGTAGAAAGTAAATAAGAAAGAAAAAAAAGGAAAGAAACATAGACAGACAGAAAAAAAAAGAAAAGACAGGCAGAAAGACAGACAGAAAGAAAAAAGAAAGACATTCAGACAGAAAAATGAAAAGGTAACGAAAGTAAAAAAAAAAAAAAAAAAAAAAAAAAACGAAACAGAGAAAAAAAAAAGACAGAAAGTCAGGCAATTGATAGCTAAATAAGTGGCAGCAACACTGAGAGTCCTGAACACGACACATCCATGAAAGTTTAATCTCAACTTATAACAAAGTTGGGCACGGACGAAGGGAGCGGGGAGGAGAAGGGGGGGGGGGGTCTTTTTCGAATACCTTCCAGAAACCGGAGTCAGATCCTACGGTATAAATCATTGGCCAAGCTGATGCCTCCCCCCACTTCCCACCCCCATCCCCACCCCCATCCCCACCCCCATCCCACACCTTTTCCCCATCCCCTGCCTCTCACCCACTCTGTCGGCCCCCCCCCCCCCCCCCCCCCCCCCCAAACCCCCCCCCCGTGAAAGTCACCCGCATGGGAAAAGATCAGTCACTATATCATACACAGACCTCCTGGCGTACTGAGATGGTGTGAGGTAAGTGGTTACACTTCTGTTTTATGTACACATCCGCCAGAGGCGACGTGCCAGACAGGAAATTAACACTCCTTGGGGAGTGCTGGGGGGAGAAGTAGGAAACCTGTCTAGCACTATACTGATTCCACCAGAACGACAACACGCTGAGAGAGGCAACCAAAAGAACTACTATTTTTTTTTTGGTCACGTTTGTTCTCGGTTGGATTTGAACTCACTATGGCTGATTGTAACCTCGAGATTCGAGCAATGAGCTGCCACTCATTTAAGTTCGTTTCCAAGACGCATGGCACTGGAGGTGTGATTCAACAGGAGCCCACCTAGGATAAACGAAAGTAAAATCAAAACAGACAACATCCACTGACTGCACGAAGAAAGACATAACAACGGCAGAACTGAAAGAAAAAATAAATAAATGAATAAACCAGATGAAGAAGAGAAGATCTCCTGGCCCAGACAATCTTCTCAATTAGATGCGACAACACTTGGCACCACTGCCTTCAGAAAACTGCCGGCGTATTTGCAGTCTAAGCTGGAGTGAAGAAGAGATGGTCCAATGCTGGAAAGAAGCCAGGTGATTACCTGATCCAACGAAAAGGAAGAATAAAACTACAATCCTGAGCTGTCGTCCAATTAGTCTAAAAGCAGTGTCTGCTTGATCTTGGAACGTATTATGAATTTTTAACGTCTACAGTGGTAACTTGAACCGGAGGATATCAATGTTTCAAAGCAGGCTGGCTTGAGAAGATGCAAGGGCACAAAGATCAGATGACGCACTTTGCACAGGTCACTGAAAATGATAAAGTAGCGGTCATAGGTAGCCTCCTTATCAAGGTTCTGTCTATCTGCATTCAAGGGAACGTGTAACAATGGATCGAGCCAATTTTGCACAGCCACAGGGGGACAGTGGACGAGTACTGTGACCATAGGCTACTGCTGCACCAGGGGTCCCAGAAGGAGCAGTATATTCACCCACCCTGTTTACAGCCTTTCTGCAGACGAGCTCGTGCTCTGGTCTACTACTGCAATGCAGAACGCAGGTCACCTTG
>CM031600.1:84352040-84357040 GCA_018398815.1 Conus ventricosus
TATGTGTGCGCGTGTGTGTGCGTGTGTGCCTGCATCGTTGGAATCAACGTACTCACCTCAATACAATCACGGACACAACAACACATCAACAGTGTTGTACTGCAACCCCATCACTTGTTTACAACCACCAAGCTCAAAAACCCACCAGCACTGTTGTCATTCAGCTCACTTCATACAATTACACGCACACCAAAACAATCAGGGGATCCCTTGTCTATAGAAAATCACAGAAAAAAAGAAAAGACAATCATAAGAACTCGACAATAGGGTCATGCAGACGGTTTTCTTATTCTCTATTTCGTAAAAATTTCGACTAATGAAAAATTTAATTCCTTTCACGTGCCAACACTGCACGCGTTTTGAAATGTTTTCTTAATAAACGAATGTAGTTTACATATGGATCCGCGCGAAAGGGAAATAACCCAGTCATCCTTGCGCGCAATTGGAAAAAAAACACCTGTTAGCTTCTTTTTCCTGGCTGTTTCCGTGTTGTCTTCGGTGTGCCTCCGAAGGGAGAAACAGATCATGTAACGGCCAAAAATCACAACAACAACAAAAAAAAAAAAAAAAAAAAAACAGCGATTTCTCTTTGACCTTTACAGATAGCCAGTGTCTTCTTTGCAACGAAGATTATTAAGGTGATAGACAAGCCGGAAACACGTTGGAAACGTATTGCTGTCTGTGTGTCTGTCTGTGTGTCTGTGTGTCTGTCTGTCTGTCTGTCTGCCTCCCTGCCTCTCTCTCTCTCTCTCTCTCTCCATCCATCCCTCTCTCTCTCTCTCTCCCCATCCCTCTCAGTCTCTCTCTCCATCCATCTCTCTCTCTCCATTCCTCCCTCTCTCTTTCTATCCTCTCTTTACCCATCCCTCTCTCTCTCTCTCCTCTCTCTCCTCTCTCTCTCTCTCTCTCTCTCTCTCTCCATCCCTCTCTCTCTCCATTCCTCCCTCTCTCTATTCCTCTCTTTCCCCATCCCCCCCTCTCTCTCTCCATCCCTCTCTCTCCAACCCTCTCTCTCTCTCTCTCCATCTCTCTCTCTCTCTCTCTCCATCCCTCTGTCTCTCCATTTCACCCTCTCTCTTTCTATTCCTCTCTTTCCCCATCCCTCTCTCTCTCTCTCTCTCTCTCTCTCTCTCTCTCTCTCTCTCTCTCTCTCTCTGAGTCAGGGTCGCCATTTCTGCCAGTTGCTTCATCCTGAGACATGCCGTCCACTCCACTCGCTTTTCGAGCGACATGCGGCTGCTTTTTGCCAGTTTTCATGTCGTTCATGATGAAGAGGGCCAGGGAGAAGAAAGCCGCGCGCATCGCCATGTTGACACCGCGGAGCAGGTTGGACGGTGTCACCCTTGGCCTGCTCCTCACCCTGCTGTTTTGGGGCGGTTTGCTGATGAGGTGCGGAGACGTGGAGCAGAACCCCGGACCCAAGGACAGCCTGAGGCAGTCAAGACTGGGTAGCAGTGGACGGACAAGCCTGGACAGGACCGCGGCATCCCAGGGCAGCAGGCAGTCATCACCTCACCTTCCCGCAGCCTACCCTTGCTGATGTTGTGGAGATACTGCAGTCCATGAAAGTTCAGAATGCCACAACAAACAGTAAGCTCGATGAAGTGGAACGATGTGTGAAAGGACTGAGAGAACAGTATGTTGAGTTACAGAAGGATATGTTGGACTTGAAAAAAAAGGTGGATGATTTGAAAAAAGAAAATCAAACTTTGTTACAGAAAAACTCTGATCTGCTCTCTCGAGTCGATCAGTTAGAAAGAAAGACTGACGACCTTGAGGGCAGATCCAAAAGGAATAATCTAATATTTTATGGAATAGACAGAGAGCAAAACGAATCCAATGAACAATGTGCAACCAAATTACATGACGTCATTGCTAATAAGCTGGATATAAGCGGTGACATCCAATTTGACAGGGTCCATCGTTTGAACAACAAACCAGATTCCCCGATGATCGCAAGATGCACATTTTATAAAGACAAAGTACAAATTCTCAGTGTGAAAAAGAAATTGCAGGGTACCAGAATTTTTGTAGGAGAAGACTTCTCCTTCCGAGTGAGGGAGATAAGACGCAAACTGTCTCCCCACCTGAAAAAAGCCAGAAATGATGGGAAGAGGGCCACGATGGTGTTTGACCACCTACTCATTGATGGTCAGAAGTACTTCCTTGGCGAGGGGGACAGTTTGCGTGAATCCAGATAGGATTCTGGCCGGCCATTTTCTGGACTTAATTCTCCCATTGATAGGAACACGAGAGGTAACAAATGTAACCCAACACCGTCTGTACGCTTTCCTGTTCGTCATGTCAGTGACACGCTTGAACTCCGCGATGTTAATCAGGTCAGCAAGGCCGTGCCGTGTCGTGACAGCGTGAGTGAGCACGTGCAACACACACCGAGCGCAAAACCAGAACGTGTTTCTTTTTTGTTGTGGAACGTAAACGGATTGTTATCAAAAATATTTGACTCTGGGTTCATTTCTTATGTTTGTCAGTTCGATTTTGTTTGTTTAGTTGAGACGTTCATTGAGGACTGTCAGTTGGACTTATTTACCGGGTACAGACTATTTTGTAAACCTGCCGTTAAATTTACTAAACATGGTAGACGATCGGGAGACTTGTTTGTTTAGTAAGGAATGATCTTTTCCCGTACGTTAAAAGTATTGATATGGATCATGTTAATTGTTGCATGTTTTTGATCAGTAAAGAGTTATTTGGATTAGGTAAAGATATTCTGTATGTGTGTACATATATACCACCAGAAGGATCTCCATTTTACACTTATTTTGATATTGACAATGGAATTAGTATGCTTGAAGAATGTTTAACCGATTTTTTGTTGCAGAATGATGTGTATGTTATTTTAAATGGAGATTTGAATAGCAGAACAGCTGATGTCTCTCAAGATTATATTGTACAAAATACGTTTGATCCACAGTTCAGTAATTTGTCCTATAATGTGGTTCGACATTCAAATGACTGTACTTTGAACAGCTATGGTAAATTATTATTGAACATGTGCACTGCGTTAGATTTGAGTATTTTAAATGGCATGTGCAAAGGCGACTATGAAGGTTGCTACACATTTATATCTGACTCGGGAAGCAGTGTCACAGACTATTTCGTACTCTCACGTGAACTTTTTATGATTTTGTTTGATTCTTGTGAATTATCTATAGCTGACCGTATTGATTCCGACCATTTACCAGTGACAGCATGCGTTGTTCTTGCCAAGGAATGTTCACTTGATATGTGTATGCAAAAAGAGAATTTTGTCATACACAAACTTGTATGGGACGAGAGGTGTGCAGCTACATATACCAGTATTTTGTGCAGTGAAGAAACGCACACAAAAATTGATCTTGCAATTGACTTGATTGATGTTAACGTAAATAATGCTCTTAAAGTTTTTAATGATTGTATAAGAGAAAGTGCTGGATCATGAAAACATGTATATCATTTAATAAGAATGGAAGTTCATGTAAATGGTTTGATATAGAATGTAAACTTTGTAAAAAAAAACACTAGAAGATTGTTACAGATATTTCGTCGCTCAGTAAAATTAGAAAAGAAAACAGAAACAATAATCGAAATGAGAAATGAATATGTAATTGCCAGACGTGAATATAAAATTTACTAAAGCGGAAGAGGAAACAATTCAACAAAGCTTTACTAGATAAACTGGTAATGACAGTGGGAAACCAAAAAGAATTTTGGGACGTTGTTCATAACGCGTCCTTCAAAAGAAAACAGCCTAGAAATAATATATCAGTCGACTCCTGGTTTCAACACTTTAAAGCCTTGCTGGAGACGGATGCTGACAACACAGTAAATGAGTATTCAGCTGAAGTTGAAATTGAAGGCTATATGAATCGTCCGATCTCTAGAGATGAAATATTGCTAGCACTTAGAAAACTAAAAAACCATAAAGCAGCTGGTCCCGATGGCATTATTACCGAGCTTTTTAAGAATTCGAATGATCAAGTTGTACACTTCCTTCTGAAATTGTTTAATAAGCTATTTGATAATGGTGTGTTTCCTGAGAACTGGTTTGAATCTGCTATTCAACCTATTTTTAAGAAGGGTGATATCAATGATCCTAACAATTATAGGGGAATTTCCTTGAGCGATGTTAGTAGTAAATTATTTGGTATAGTGATAAATAATAGACTGCAAGAATGGGTGGATGAACACAATCTCACAGGTGATTATCAAGCTGGGTTTAAGAGAGGATACTCTACAGTCGACCATATGTTTTCTTTACTAGCTCTCGTACAGAAACAGTTTTGTTATAATCGAAAATTGTATGTTGCATTTATTGATTTCGAAAAAGCTTTTGACTCGATAAATCGAAATATTCTTTGGCCAATTCTCTTAAAAAATGGCATTAAAGGTAAATTATTCAGATGCATTAAAAGCATGTACAATGATGTCAAAGCCAGAGTTGGATGTGGTTCTATGTTAACTGATTACATTGCCTGCACATCAGGATTAAGGCAGGGAGATGCTTGCAGCCCTGTTTTGTTTTTTCTTTTCATTAACGAACTGGCGGTTGAAGTAATTAATAAAGGAAGACATGGCGCTCGATTTTCACTAGATGCATTCGAATTATTTATTCTGTTGTTGGGTGACGATGTCGTTTTGATGGCAGAGACAGTTACAGGTCTGCAAACACAACTGAACAGCTTACAACATGCCGCTGCATCTCTTCAACTTAAAGTTAATATGACTAAAAGCAATATCATAGTATTTCGGAAGGGTGGATATTTGAGTGTGAGAGAAAAATGGTTGTATAACGGTGAAAGAATGCCTGTGGTTAATGCGTATAAATATTTAGGAATTTTGTTCTCTACGCGCTTGAGTTTCACTGCTGCATGCAAAGACCTTGCAAGCAGAGCTAAGAATGCTTTGATTTATGTTCTGAAAAGGTTATATATGTTAGATAACAACTCTTTTAATATATTTATGAAATTGTTTGATTCTCAGATACAGCCAGTTGTGCA
>CM031600.1:84367040-84376951 GCA_018398815.1 Conus ventricosus
ATAAACGCAGGAAAGAACAACATAAATCAACAAATCAAAGAAAAATACCAACAGGATGGAATGCAAAATTTGGGAAAAAATTTTTAGAAGCTGAAAGTCATTTACAATTTTTTCAATGGATAATGGCTCATAAGGTAGCAGCACGCCCCCTAAAGTTTTAGTAATTAGTGCTTTAATTTCAGAACAGTGTAGGAGTAAATGCTTTATAGTAATCTGGTTTCCACATATACAATTTACATCTTTAGAAAATTTTGTTCTAAAAGCATTTAGACGAAGTTTAAACATCAAAGTTATAATATGTCTGGATTTTGTATTTCTAAGATATGTCAAGAGTAACTTTGAATCTGTTTTAGGTTCATTTAATCCTTTTATACAATTTTGTGAATATTGACAGTTTGATGTCATCAGAATATGATCAAATTCATCTTTAGATATTTTTTCAATATGTTTATAGCATTCATGTAAATCTAACTTTATATTCAGCTGTATTGTTCCTTCAACATTATGCGCTGCTCTTTTAGCTGCTCGGTCAACCACTTCATTATAATATATCCCATAATGTGAAGGTACCCAATAAAAAGTGATACTGATGTTTTTAGTTGATAACTGATGTATTGCATGTTTTATTTCTAGTATCATTTCGAGACGCGTTTTAATATTTTGACATTTGATAGCTTGTAGTGCAGATTTCGAATCGACACATAATAACACTTTACGTTTGGGCCAGTTTGTGGAAGATCTATGATATGCTGTACGCCTTTTAATATTGCTACCAATTCAGCAGTAAAAATGGAGTAATGATCACCGATATGATACTGTTTCACTATGTTTAGTGAAGGAATTACAAATGCTGCCCCTGTCTTGCCATTTTCGAGGACAGATCCGTCTGTATATATTTTAATATGATCATTATAATGACTCTCCATGTGTAAATTAATCAAATTTTTTAATATATTCGGTGATTGATCTTTGTTCATATCTATATGGTCTATATAAAAATTTGGTTTCACTTGTTCCATGGTGGAAATGGCGAGAAAGAAGGCTTCATGGCAACCTCTTTATCTTTTAAATCTGTAGAGTTAATCATATCCGAGACATATGCATTTATTGGTTGTAGAGAATGTATTTATTTTGCTCTTTTAACAAAATCATGTTGCGAGTCCAGATGTACTTCTTTTTTACTAAAGGTATCATATGCAGATGATTTTAATACATATTTTGACGCACAAACTTTTCTGTGGTTATCAAGTGGTAGACACCTGCTTCCTTATAAGTCCCTAAATTTGAAGCATGAGATGGTACCCCAAGGGCTAATTTATAAGCTTTACAATCTATACTTTGTAGTTTGTTTAACAAATGCTTTGGAGCACTAAAAATATTTCCTGAGCATAAGTTAACCGTGAACGCACAAGAGAATTTGCAAGGGATACAAGCGCTCTAGTATCTTGGCCCCAGTGTTGTTTACTTATAATTTTAAGAAAATTTAAAGCTTTCCTTGCCTTGTTTAGTATGTAATCTATATGTTGAGTCCATGAGAGTTTTGACGAAAGATAAACTCCCAGAAATTTTACAGTTTGTGTATAATTAATGACATTTCCATTGATTGTGAAAGTAGGAGTTTTTCTGGGTTGCACCCAGAATTAAATAGTACTATATTTGTTTTTTCCAATGATAGATTCAAGCCATTCTCTGTCATAAACATATTGATTTTGTCTAGTTCACGTTGATATACTTTTTTGGTGTAGTTTAATACTCTAGCTGGGGTGTTACGTTTTATTGTTACCTTCATCCACATACAGATGTCGTCTGCATACTGAGCCAAAACTGTGTCTTTAGATAGATTATTTGGTAAATCTGCTATTAATATATTAAACAAAATAGGTGAAATAACAGAGCCTTGAGGAAGACCCATGTGAAGTTTTCTGGGTTTTGAATACGTGTTTCCAACTCTTACTTGTATGAATCGTTCTGATAAAAAATTCGCTATGTACTTGTACACGTTACCTAATATATTCCAATTTTTAAGTTTTTGTAAAAGTTTGTTATGCCATACTTGGTCATAAGCTTTTTTAACATCGAAAAGGTTGCAAGAATATTTTTTCGCCTGGCAAACTGTTGCTTTACTTGTGTCGTTAGTTTTACCAGATGATCAATGGTAGATCGACCTTTTCGAAAGCCTGCTGATTTATAGGTATAATGCCTTGTTTTTCACAGAAATGAACTAATCTATTCAAAACGATCTTTTCCATGAATTTACATCATGAGATGTTAACGCAATAGGGCGATAGCTACTTTTATCTGTTCTAAGTTTTCCTTGTTTATGTATAGGAATAACAACTGAATGTTTCCAGATTCGAGGAATTTCACCAGTCGACCAACATTTTTGTATAAGTACATATAAAAAATTGATGGCATTGTTTGGTAAATGCCTTAGCATTTCATTCGATATCCCGTCTAGTCCTACAGATGTTTTCTTTTTGCTAAGCTTGAAAATTTTTCTTTAACTTCATCCAGTGTAATATCGGCATTTATATAACTGTTTCTTGTAGGCATACTGCTGTCATCATTTGTTGTGGATTTGTTTTTCTCTTGATTTTCTCTATATTGTCTACCTTCAGCTGATAAACCTGTAATTCTACTATGGTTTGCAAACATATCAGCAAATGCTTCTGCTTTTACCCCGTTACAAGGTAGATCTGAAGTTTCCAGTTTTATTGGACATTGTGGTAAATATATTCCATTTTTCATAGTTTTCATTTTTTCCCATACTTTTTGCATATCTTTATGACTGTAAACTTCGTTAGCACAGAAAGATGACCAGTATTGTTTTTTTCGCTTGTGCATTTATTCTGTTTGCTTTATTTTTTGCCTGTTTAGACTCTAAATGATTTGGGGGAGATTTGTCCTTTAAGTAAATATTAAACTTCATCCATTTTTCAGCTCTAGCCTTTTCACAGTCCTCGTTCCACCAGATATTACCAGAATGTTTATGAGACTTTTTTATTTACATTTAGGGATAGACTCATTTGCTGCGTTCAGAACTGCATTTGTAAATAATGAATACAAATCATTAACGTCTTTATCATTTATGTTTTCAACATAAAATGTTGACAATAAATATGAAAATTTTTCCCAGTTAGCAAGTTTGTATTTGTATTTTGGTATTTTATCCTCAGTTGGATCGGTTGATCTGATATTTGTTTTCTCAAAACTGGTAATAATAGGGATATGATCACTATGTAGGTTATCATTTAGTGTACTCCACTCACAAATTGGTGCTAGATCTGGAGAAACAAGAGTTAAATCAATAGCAGATGCTCTATGATAAGGATTATCGGGAATGCGTGTTACTCGACCGTCATTCAGGAGATATAAGCTTGCATCAACAATATTATCAATAAAACGATTGCTTGTGATATTTTGACAATTCCTCTTCCAAAATGGGGCATGTGCATTGAAATCTCCGTTACAAGAATTTTTGTACCTTTATCTGGTTGAAGTGTACGAATCCATTCTGTGTTTTCATTGTCTGGGCCTTTTGGTAAATACACAGATATGACAGTTAACAAGGTGTTATCAAATTGAACTGTTACAGCGCAAGATTGTATATTGGATATATCTGGTGGAACGGGGCTGGAACATAGAGTGTAATTCACCCTTCATGAATATAAATTGCCGTACTAACTTTCCCGTTGGTATCTTCCTTTTGATAAATAGGAGGGTAATAGTAGTTATCTAACTAGGCAATTTTTCCTTCTTAACATTCAGAGATTGCAGACTTAAGATATCATATTGATGAAAGGCAAGATGTTGAACTAGATGATCAAGATTACTACTAATGGAACGACAGTTCCATTGAAAAACATTGAAATTATGTTTTGTTGCCATAGACTAGGTGAAAAGGTGATGAATACAATTATTGAGTAACAAATATAACGATTAGATAATTCAGTATTTTTCTAAAGAAAAGGAAGTCAAACTATCTATAACCAAGAACAAAAGAAGAGAATCTAATAAGACACTAATGAAAGTAGATCCAAATCTAAAGCAAAATGTTCAGTGGTAAACACAGCAGTGTTTGCGTAATGTCACATTCAAGCACATGGTGGAGTTGTTTACTCAAGTCAGTAGGGAGCCCAGTCCACCAAGCTGTAGTAAGGATTGAACCAGCTGTAGTGATGGTGGGCAGGGTAGTCTTGGTATCGGGGACGTGGTGGGGGTCGCGCTGATTTCTTGGGAGTCTCCACAGCAGGTCCCTGACGTGGCGCCGACGTTCCCTGCCAGCAGACTCGAGCCCTCCGTGTCAGGTGGATGCCGTCTCGCAGGTGATGTGTCTTGATATTGTTGTTGTCTATAGTAGAAATATTCTCCAACCCGAACAACTCAGATGCTACAATGGCATTGAAAAGTTGTCGTTTGACTTCTAGGTTTTTGTCTGCGACGGTTGTGATTTTGCTAATCACAAACTTGGTTTTAGGGTGTTTCATTGCAACTGTCTTTAAAACTCGAACGAAGGATTCACTCACTTGTTTAGCCTCTGCTGACTTTAAGTCGTTGATACAGCTGTGTACAACCACAGCGTCGGGCTTCTGGTCAGAAGCATCAAAGTCACGAGACCTATGTTCAACATCGCTCATGGTGGAGCTCCTTCTTTTGGTAGCATCGAAATAGTACGATCTGCCGAGTAGTTTCTCGTTTATGCCATTTGCGACTGAGTCATGAAAGATCGCAACCTTTGGAAGACTGTCGTCTAGTTTTGTTTTCATTCTCTTGTTTTGGGTGTTCTTATTTCGGCAGAGTGTTTTGACGTCATTGGTTTTTTCGTGTTCTTGGACTGGAGATTTTGCGTCACTATTTACGTTTTTGTTCTTAGTGGATTTCACTTTTTCATTTTGTTTTATTTTCTGTAGCCCAGATTTTTGAGGCACAGCGAGCGGCTTTGTCTTGACAGCATTATTTGTACTGCTAGATTTTGCCACTTCGGCGTAAGTTGGGACTGCCAAAGAGCGGAAATCGGTCTGAGTTGCCTGGGTCGTCATGGCAACACCTACCGTGGAGATGCAAACGGTGTGTGTGTGTGTGTGCGTGTGCGTGTGTGTGCGTGTGTGTGTGTGTTGCTTTGAGCCAAGCTAAAATCATTAATATTTTTGCGCATATAATGTGTTTGCATACAAAAATTAAATATAATACGGTGTGCGCGCGTGCGTGCGTGCGTGCGTGCGTACGTGTATGTGTGTGTGTGTGTGTGTGTGTGTGTGTGTGTGTGTGTGTGTGTGTGTGTGTGTGTGCTTCTTTGTCTCTGTTTGTTGCTGTTGTTGTTGATTTCTTTGTTGATCAAACCCAAGTAAACGGGACTTGTAGTCTTCATAAAATCTTGACGGAAAAAATTTTACGTTTCATGCATTTTTGCGACAAAATTCTCCTAACCACGCCCTTTGGTGGGGACATAGGGAAAAGGTTTCCCTCGAAAGCGTTGTGGACGAGAAATGTAGCTTGTGATTTTTTTTTTTTTTCCTTCTTTTTTCCTAGCTGTTCGGTTTTTTTTGTTGTTGTTTTTTTTTTTTGTTTGTTTTTTTGTTTTTTGTCCTTTTTTTTCAATGGTTTTATTTTTTTTCTTCCCCCCTCCCCCCTTTTTCGATTTGTTTAAAGTGTGTGTTTTTATTTTGATTTTTTTTTTTGTATGAAAAAAAAAAACTCGTTCAGCACCAACGAATATTTTTGTCATCGAATCTCGCCACACCACCCAACCACACCACACAAAAATTAAATTATATAATATTTGTGTGTGGTGTGTGTGTTTTGGTGTGTTGTGTGTGATGTGTGGTGTATGTTGGGGTTGTGTGTGTGTGTGCGTGTGGTGTGGTTGTGTGAGGGGGTCGTGTGTTGCTGTGTCTGCGTTTTTTGGGAAAGTCGGCGTGCGGCGGGCGCGCTGCGGCTGCTTTTCGTGTGTGTGTGTGTTAAACCTTAGAAGTAGGGGAAAGTAGGCAGCTATATAAACGGTATTTTTTAAGATTGGAAAATATTCAGAAGATGAAAACATATAAACATACCCCCATTTTTTATCTTGAATAGGTGAGATATTCCATAAGAAAAAAACCCCCTTTTGGCTTTATAGCCGTTGTAGGGGTATTCTGGTAAACATGGGCCCCATCACCGGGCCCCCATAATGAAAAAAAAAAATTTTCTGAAAGATCGGCAATGTATTTTTGAGATTTTCCCAAAGAAGAAAACCGTTATGGCCTTTAAACCCGTTAGAAACGGTTTATAACGGAAAAATAAAACATTGGGCATCATCCGTGCCCATATGAAAACCCTACAAATTTTCGAAAGATCGGCCAAAATTTTTGCGGGCGAGTGGAACACTTTTTTGGCACGGAGGACACACACAACACCACACCACACACAACACAAAAACATTTTCTTCCTTTCCCATTCTAAAGTACCCCCATAAAAAAAAAAAACAAAAGAAAAAAAGAAGAGGGGGGGGGGGGGGGGAGGTGGGGGGGGGGGGGGGGGGGGGGGGGGGGGGGGGGAGATGGAAAAAAGAAAATGAGAAAAATATCAGAAAAATAAATTAAAATATAAACCCCCTTCCCCAGAGAGGGGAACCTTGGAATCCATCCTGAGGCAGAAACCCTTCTACGCCCGCTTCGATATATATAAAAA
This sequence comes from Conus ventricosus, assembly GCA_018398815.1. NCBI lineage: Eukaryota > Metazoa > Mollusca > Gastropoda > Neogastropoda > Conidae > Conus > Conus ventricosus. The sequence continues at coordinate 84,373,707 of CM031600.1, forward strand.
TATTTTATAATATTTTATATATTTTAAAAATTATGGAAGAGAGAGAGAGAGAAGAGAGAGAGAAGAGAGGGCCGAGAGGGGAGAGAGAGGAGAAAAGGGGAGAGAGAAGAGGAGAGAGAGACGAATACTAAACAAAAGGATAAATTACAAATTTTTTTTACCAGGCCGCAAAGGTAAGAAAAAAAAACAAGGGGGAGTGAGAGAAGAAAAAGAAGAAGAAAAGAAAAGAGAGAAGGGAGAAGAGAGAGGAGAGAGAGAAGGAGAGAGAGAGAGAGAGGGGAGAAGAGAATTGGTTTGCCTTTTGGGTGTTATTAGTTTCCTTTGTTCTAATTTTTATGGTTTTTTAAAACAATTCAGCTTTATTTTCCGTGATTTGTTGTTAGGTTCATTTTCAGTCTGCGTTGTAAAAATGTTTTTGCAGTCTATCATGTGTGTGTGTGTGTGTGTGTGTGTTGTTGGGGGTGTGGTGTGTGCGTGGGTGGGTTTTTGTTGTGTGTGTGTGTTGGCGTGTGAGTGTGTGTGTGTGTGTGGCGCGCCGCGGCCAAAGGTAAATTCTCATCGTCTCCCTCTTCTCTCTCCCCCTCTTTCTCTCTCTCTCTTTAAAATTTTTTCTTTCCGATTTTTTTACAAAAATCGGGAAATGAAGCGAAATTGTTCAAAGACTCTCCAAAAGGGGGAAAGGAAAAGAGACGGCATCCCCTAATCTTGCACGATCTGAGGAAAAGCAGACGAATCCCAAAAAACCGACGAATTTCAGGAAAAGCAGACACATCCCCTACTATTCCGATCTGCACAGTTCCTTGTGTTTCCGGGTGTAAAAAAGGAAGAACAGGGTTTCCTCCGTTCGTTTTTCCCCTACCCCCCCCTTTCCCCCTCCATTTTTTCCCCTTTTCACCCTTTTCCGACTCCTCCTCCCTCTGTTTGTTTTTTTTTTTTTTTTTTGTTGTTGCTAATTTTTATACACTTAAATTTTTTTTTTGTGTGTTTTTTTTGGTGTGTTTGTGTGGGTACCTCGCGTGTGTTTTGCACGAGGGTTGTAAAAGTGTGTGTGGGTGTGTGTGGTGTGTGGTTTTGCGGTGTGTGTGTGGTGTGTGTAGTGGGGTGTGTTGCCGGTGGTGTTTTGTGTGTGGTGTGTGTGTGTGTGTGTGTGTGTGTGTTGTGTGGGGTGTTGTGGTGTGTACAGAATGGGAATTTTATCACTCTCTTCTCTCTCCCTCTTTCTCTCCCCTCTCTTCTCTTTTCTCTTCTTTTTCAACACACACAACCAACCACACACCACACACAGAAACAAACAGACGGATGGAAAGGGGGGCAAACAAGCCAACAGACCAAAAGACACACAGACAGACAAACAGACCGACAGACTAGCAGACAGACCGACAGACAGACATCCACATCTTCCTTGATCTGTTTCCTTCAACGCTCTAAAACAGAGCTCTCCCCCAGACACCAGTCACACGCCATTACCTACTATTGCAGCTCTCTGTTGCTGCTGCTGCTGCTGCTGCTGCTGATGGTGAAGTTACTGCTATAGCTGTTGTTGCTGCCGTAGAGATTCTCATCTCGTCTGTGCACGCTGCTGCATTCTCTGCATCATGCTGTCATGCATCACCAGACTGACACGCACGTGATATTCGGCGAAGGGCTGATGAAGGGAGTGGAGTGTCAAGCGACTCACGTCGCCCTCTATATAGAGTGTCTTCGCTCTTGCACATTTTTTAACGACCTTCCCCCCAGCCGGTGGGTGGAAGGGAGAGAGGGGGGTAGGTTGGATGCTTCAACAGCTGAACGCACAGCCTTACGGATTACACCAATCACAGGAAGCTTACAAAGTTCGACGTATCGCGTGACCCGACACACAGATTAAGGAAGAGACACAATGGAAATTCAAAGAGAGAAATGGCCCAATATCGTCTTCCATTCTGCGTTGCTTCGTTTACAAAGCCAATGTTTTATTTAAAAAGAAATTTAATTCAAATGTCTTCAAAGATTGGAGAAGCCAAAATATAAACAAACACATAAAGCACGGCGCAAAAATCAAATTTCTTTTTGATACACTATACAAAACAGACAAATGAATTGTCGACAAAGATCTCATTTGGATGTCTCGTGTGGCAGACATCAAAAAATGCACAGAACAACAACCCTTCTAAGATGAGTGTCGGCAGCAAAATGTCAGAAAGACAATCTTGTTTCGAATTATTTATCTTCACCATTGGTTTGTTGTGTTGTGTTGTGTTGTGTTGTGCTGCGTTGTGTTGTGTTGTGTTTCCCTGTGTTCATGCCATACAACAGAAATAAAACCGGTAGTCGACTTGGCGCGCGATTCGTAATCCGTCTCGCTCACCGTGTATACATACATACCACTTTGCACAGTTTCAACACCACACACATCTTCGTAGACACATGCACAGCCACTGACCAGTTAAGCTTGTTAGCGCAGACCTTCGAAGCGCACGACGTGAGTGTAAGGGGCAAGTTACAGGGTCATTGTGCCGACAGTGTCGAGACGATGTTTGCACGTGCAAATCATGAAAAAAAAATGTGTCAACGCGAAAATGCCAGGATTCCCTGTGTGTGTGTGTGTGTGTGTGTGTGTGTGTGTGTGTGTGTGTGTGTGTGTGTGGCATGCGCGTGTGTGCGCGTGCGTGTGTGTGTGTCTGTGTGTGTGTGAGTGTGTGTGTGCGTGCGTGCGTGTGTGTGTGTGCGTGTGTGTCTGTGTGTGTGTGAGAGTGCGTATATGCGCGCGCGCGCGCGCGCGTGTGTGTGTGCGTGCGTGCATGCGTGCGTGTGTGCGTGTTCGTTCGTTCTTTAATTTAATGTCTATCCACTTTACAGTGATCTTAGACAAAAACAAGAGACAAACGAACAGGCATACAAACAAACAAAGACAAAACAGAAAAACACATGTAAAAGGGGCAGGTGTGTATATTGTCGGTGTGTGTGTGTGTGGGGGGGGGGGGGGGGGGGAGGGGGCATACATGTGTGTGTTGTTTTAAAAATGTCATTAAAAGTGTATGGAGTGTGGAGGTAGTGTAGTATACTAAACTTTGCATGCATAGTCTATTTAATTAATGAGATACCAATAAGTGACTATCACTTTAACCCATTCTAATCTACCAGCATAACGGTAATCTGCTTTAGCCTGGATTCAATATCTGAACATTTTTAAAGAACAAAACATTTTAACCATTGAAATATAAAAAAATAAATCAACAAATAACTCGAGATCAAGATTCAATGGC
>CM031600.1:84379551-84394399 GCA_018398815.1 Conus ventricosus
TTGATCAACATAACATTAACAGGGCATTCGCGAGTCATTAGGCGTATTTAATACCATCTGACTGCGCCATTGGCCCTGTTAACTGTGGAGTTTCTTCCCCTTAATTCGATGATTAACATTTTATAGTCCACATAACAGAGCATTCCCGAGTCATTAGGCGTATTTAATACCATCTGACTGCGCCATTGGCCCTGTTAACTGTGGAGTTTTCCCCCCCTTAATTTGATGATTAATTAACATTTTATAGTCCACATAGCAGGCATTCACGAGTCATTAGGCGTGTTTAATACCATCTGACTGCGCCATTGGCCCTGTTAGCTGTGGAGTTTCTTCCCCTTAATTCGATGATTATTAACATTTATAGTCCACATTGCAGGGCATTCACGAGTCATTAGGCGTGTTTAATACCATCTGACTGCGCCATTGGACTGTTAGCTGTGGAGGTTTTCCCCCTTAATTCGATGATTAATCAACATAGCAGGGCATTCACGAGTCATTAGGCGTGTTCAATACCATCTGACTGCGCCATTGGCCCTGTTAGCTGTGGAGTTCCCCCCCCCCCCCCCCCCCTTAATTTGATGATTAATTAACATTTTATAGTCCACATAGCAGGGCATTCACGAGTCATTAGGCGTGTTCAATACCATTTGACTGCGCCATTGGCCCTGTTAGCTGTGGAGGTTTTCTCCCTTAATTTGATGATTAATTAAAATTTTATAGTCCACATTGCAGGGCATTCACGAGTCATTAGGCGTATTTAATACCATCTGACTGCGCCATTGGACCTGTTAGCTGTGGAGGTTTTTCCCCTTAATTCGATGATTAATCAACATAGCAGGGCATTCACGAGTCATAAGGCGTGTTCAATACCATCTGACTGCGCCATTGGCCCTGTTAGCTGTGGAGGTTTTCTCCCTTAATTTGATGATTAATTAACATTTTATAGTCCACATTGCAGGGCATTCACGAGTCATTAGGCGTATTTAATACCATCTGACTGCGCCATTGGACCTGTTAGCTGTGGAGGTTTTTCCCCCTTAATTCGATGATTAATCAACATAGCAGGGCATTCACGAGTCATAAGGCGTGTTCAATACCATCTGACTGCGCCATTGGCCCTGTTAGCTGTGGAGGTTTTTCCCCTTAATTCGATGATTAATAAACATAGCAGGGCATTCACGAGTCATTTAGGCGTGTTCAATACCATCTGACTGCGCCATTGGCCCTGTTAGCTGTGGAGGTTTCCCCCTTAATTCGATGATTAATCAACATAGCAGGGCATTCACGAGTCATAGGCGTGTTCAATACCATCTGACTGCGCCATTGGCCCTGTTAGCTGTGGAGGTTTCCCCCCTTAATTCGATGATTAATCAACATAGCAGGGCATTCACGAGTCATTAGGCGTGTTTAATACCATCTGACTGCGCCATTGGCCCTGTTAGCTGTGGAGGTTTTTCCCCTTAATTCGATGATTAATCAACATAGCAGGGCATTCACGAGTCATTAGGCGTGTTTAATACCATCTGACTGCGCCATTGGCCCTGTTAGCTGTGGAGGTTTTTCCCCTTAATTCGATGATTAATCAACATAGCAGGGCATTCACGAGTCATTAGGCGTGTTCAATACCATCTGACTGCGCCATTGGCCTGTTAGCTGTGGAGGTTTTTCCCCCTAATTCGATGATTAATCAACATAGCAGGGCATTCACGAGTCATTAGGCGTGTTCAATACCATCTGACTGCGCCATTGGCCCTGTTAGCTGTGGAGGTTTTTCCCCCTTAATTCGATGATTAATCAACATAGCAGGCATTCACGAGTCATTAGGCGTGTTCAATACCATCTGACTGCGCCATTGGCCCTGTTAGCTGTGGGGTTTTTCCCCCTTAATTCGATGATTAATCAACATAGCAGGGCATTCACGAGTCATTAGGCGTGTTCAATACCATCTGACTGCGCCATTGGCCCTGTTAGCTGTGGAGGTTTCCCCCCCTTAATTCGATGATTAATCAACATAGCAGGGCATTCACGAGTCATTAGGCGTGTTCAATACCATCTGACTGCGCCATTGGCCCTGTTAGCTGTGGAGGTTTTTTCTCCCTTAATTCGATGATTAATCAACATAGCAGGGCATTCACGAGTCATTAGGCGTGTTCAATACCATCTGACTGCGCCATTGGCCCGTTAGCTGTGGAGGTTTTTCCCCCTTAATTCGATGATTAATCAACATAGGGCATTCACGAGTCATTAGGCGTGTTCAATACCATCTGACTGCGCCATTGGCCCCTGTTAGCTGTGGAGTGTTTCCCCTTAATTCGATGATTAATTAACGTTTTATAGTCCACATAGCAGGGCATTCACGAGTCATTAGGCGTGTTCAATACCATCTGACTGCGCCATTGGCCCTGTTAGCTGTGGAGTGTTTCCCCTTAATTCGATGATTAATTAACGTTTTATAGTCCACATAGCAGGGCATTCACGAGTCATTAGGCGTGTTCAATACCATCTGACTGCGCCATTGGCCCTGTTAGCTGTGGAGTGTTTCCCCTTAATTCGATGATTAATTAACGTTTTATAGTCCACATAGCAGGGCATTCACGAGTCATTAGGCGTGTTCAATACCATCTGACTGCGCCATTGGCCTGTAACACATGTGGCCTAGGACATCGTTTGTTGGGCGGAGGATCACTTATGTCTAGAACCAAGGAGGTGGCACCCTCTGTTGACCCCAGTCTAAATTCGAAAGAGGGGGGACATTTACGAAGGAGGGTTCCTTGGAACCACCGTTTGATGACGTTGGGGGTGATCCCGGTGCCCGTGGGTTCGGGCGGACGTCCGTCGGTGGGGGGTTGATTGTTGGAACATGTCTCAAAGGGCAGGAAGTCGGGTTTGATGACGGATCGTGAGAATAAGTGAGGAATAAGTAAATACAGTGACGTAGCTGAAATACTCTCTCTCTCTCTCTCTCTCTCTCTCTCTCTCTCTCTCTCCCCTCTCTCTCTCTCTCTCTCCCCTTCTCTCTCTCCCCCCCATCCGTCCGCCCGTCCTTCGTCTCCTCCCTCTCTCTCTCTCTCTCTCTCTCTCTCTCCGTCCGTCTGTCGCTATTGGTCTGTCCCTCCTCTGTGAGTGCGTGCGTGCGAGCGAGCGTGCGTGCGAACGTGTGTGTGTGTGTGTGTGTGTGTGTGTGTGTGTGTGTGTGTGTGTGTGTGTGTGTGTGCGTGTGTCTGTGTATCTGTGTATCTGTGTGTCCGTCCGTTTCTGTCTTGGCATATTCGCGTGCGTGCGTGCGTGCTTGCCGTGCGTGTAACCGCTCACAAGCCACTAATCCGATGAAAACCATTACTATTACGAGAACGCTTAAGATACCAACCATAAGCGTTTCAAAGTTCCAGCAGCCTTTTTGCATTCGATGCCATGCCCTATGAATGCAAGCAAGGAAAGTCGAAGAAGGCGATCTTTTTGTCTCTGTTTGGGCTTAACCTGACACTAAATTAAAAAAAAAAGTATTCGTTTTGTCTTATCCGTCCCCGATTGTTGTTGAACTGAGGAAAGTGTTCAGCGTGCTCGTGTGCGTGTCTGTTTATTCACTTACTGTGTGGTAGCTGAATCATATCGCACGCCACACTGGGAAGGTGTTCTGTGCCTTTTTTCCTGCGCAGTATATCACACTACTTGGCCGAAAAGAAGGAAGTTTGTACATGTGATTTCAGAAAAAAAGAACGTTGGCCATATGGTATTGGCCGAAAAGAAGGAAGTTTGTACATGTGATTTCAGAAAAAAAAGAACGTTGGCCATATGGTATTGGCCGAAAAGAAGGAAGTCAGTACATGTGATTTCAGAAAAAAAAGAACGTTGGCCATATGGTATTTACCTAAAAGAAGTAAGTATGTGCATGTGATTTCAGAAAAAACAAACAAAAAACGTTGGCCATATGGTATTGGCCTAAAAGAAGGAAGTCTGTAGATCAGATGTGATTTCAGGAAAAAAAGAACGTTGGCCATATGGTATTGGCCTAAAAGAAGGGAGTCTGTAGATATGGATGTCAGCAGCAGAATGAAGATGACGAGGTGTGGACGGATTGAAGGGTTCACAGTGACACGCTGGAGTCTGGTCTACAAACGACTTAACGACAGAAGAGAGACAGACTGCAATACATGTTTTGTTCAGCGTGCGACCGGCGAAGGGGAAGAAAAGAACAGGCGCAACACAAGCATGGTAAGAGGATCTGAAAACACGTCGTGCGGCCCTGTTCTGGATTTAACTGATGCTAGATCCCCTGGACTGGAAAAGAGATTTTCCATTATCTAGTATATATTGGACAAAGGAGCGCATAAATGTAGAGACAGCTTCTTCATTAAGACGGGAACGGAAGGAACCAATTCTTCTACGCTCGGTGTGGAAGGTGGGGGGGGGGGGGGGGGGGGGGGACTTATGCAAGGTGCAGAGAGTGGTTGAAACGAGAATTTTGTCAACCAATACAACCAGGCTGCTCACCCATTGAGACAATCTAATTTTTGTCTTTTCTTGTTTACATGCTAAAGAAGGAACAGATCTATGAATGAAAGAAAGAAAAAGGCAAGAGAGACAGAAAGGGAGGGGAAAAAAGGGGGCGGAGACAGTCTAAAGCCGACGCTGGAGACAGGATGAAAAAGGATTATGGCCGTCATAGGGCACTGCCGTGTAATGAAACAAGGAGCTAAAAAGACCATTGTTTCACACGAGCTACTGTTGTTGTTGTTGTTGTTTTGTTGTTGTTGCCGTACCCTGGCTAAACGACTCCAGGGATCATCCAAACAGCTGAAGTGCATGAACGCTATGGTACAAATGCATAAGCTGGGGATGAGAACATTACGTGTGTGACCGTTTCAAGTGTGATAAATGTGTGCATTGTTTTAGGTCCTTCAACATTCCATCCTACACTGGAAATCCAGAAAGGTCAAATCAGAAGGAAAGAACAACTACATTGTTTAACAGCAACGTATTTTAGTGCAAAGGGGCGGGGGAGGGGAAGGGAGAGGGCCTTAGGGAGGCAGGGGGGGCGTGGGGAGAGTATAAACCAGATAGAGAGAAACAATAAAATTCGACTCCGACGGAAGGCAAATAAAGCAAAACATGAAAAAGAAAAAAAAATGGAGCGTGCATGAAATCTGCACAACATGATCGCCAATCGGCAGGAATGAGATGGGAGAGAAGCAGCCCCGCTATCCATGCCCTAATGGCCCAGTTGACTGCCAACTTTTATCATGAAGGAGTTTCCACACAAAACTATTTCTTTATTTCCATACACAATGACTGTCACGGCTTATGATCCTGATGATCTCAACGAGCAATAATTGAATTAGCTGCATCAACCGATAAACAAAGAAAGGCACAGAATATGGAAAGCAGACTGGAACAAATAAACCGAAGCCGCTGTTCACCCCCCTCCCCCCCCCTCCGAAAAAAACCAAAGGGAGATAGAAATCAAGGGTCAGGCCAGTGTTGAAATCCATGTTTACTTATGGCAAGATCCAATGGCTGACGCACTCAGCATGGCTTAGTTTGCATGTCCTAAGATGCCAATCGTCCGGCTTGTATAACATGGACTATAATTATGTACGTATGCCATCTCTCTCTCTCTCTCTCTCTCTCTCTCTCTCTCTCTCTCTCTCTCTCTCTCTCTCTCTCTCTCTCTCGGTAGTAAACGTGTATAAATACTTAGGGATTTTGTTTTCCACTCGTTTAAGCTTTACTGCTGCTTGCAAGGATCTTGCTAGTAGAGCAAAGAGGGGTCTGCTTGGCATCATGAAAAAATTATCTTCAATCAATAACAATTCGTTGACGTTATTTGTTAAAATATTTGATTGTCATGTGCAACCCGCAGTACAGTATGGCTCGGAACTGTGGGGACTCAACAGAGCTGCTTTATTTTCTGAATCTGTGCACTTATTTGCTTTAAAGAAATTTTTGGGTGTAAGCATGTGTACACCCAATGATTTAGTTAATGGTGAAACCAATAGATATCCCTTATATTTAAATTCTGTTCAGTGTATTCGTTATTGGTTTAATTTGCTCCAGATGGATGACTGTCGCTTACCTCGTAAAGCATATAATATGTTGTTTGAATTAGATAAGAAAGGAAAGCAAAATTGGGTCTCGGATGTACGCACATGTTTATACGAATATGGTTTTGGAGAAGTGTGGATGAATCAGGGCGTTGGCAATGTTAAGGGATTTATATGTGTTTTTCGTCAACGTCTAATTGATTGCAGATGGCAAAAATGGCATGATCATGTTCAAAACAGTGAAAGATTTAATATGTTTAGGATGTTTTGTAATACACATGAAATAAAAACACACCTTTTGTTGAATATGGATAGTCATTTGAAATATATAACAACGAGATTTAGGCTTGGGATTTCAGAGATAGCGGTGCATCATTATAGATACAGAGAACACAATGAAGCAAATCTGATATGTTGTTTATGCAAAAATTCTAAGGAAGATGAAGTTCATTTTGTTTTATGCTGCCCAGCTCTTAGTAAAATTAGAGAAAAATTTATTCCCAGCAAATATTATCAATGCCCTTGTGTCTTTAAACTCTGCTTGTTGATGGCATCCTCTAAACACAGTGATGTTAGGAACTTATCGCTTTTCTTGTATAAAGCTTTTAAGTTCAGAGAAATTATGACCTCGTAATCGTGTATTTCAAGTGTCCTATTTCATGAACAAGTTCATTGTTGATGTCTTGTTTACTCACCCCCTTCATAAGGGGCTATGGCCTAATGAATAAACCATTCGCATTCGCATTCTCTCTCTCTCTCTCTCTCTCTCTCTCTCTCTCTCTCTCTCTCTCTCTCTCTCTCTCTCTCCTCTCTCTCTCTCTGTGTGTGTGTGTGTGTGTGTGTGTGTCTGTCTGTGTTGTGTGTGTGTGTGTGTGTGTGTGTGTGTGTGTGTGTGTTGTCTGTGTGTGTCTGTGTGTGAGTGCGCGCGCGCGTGCGTGCGTGCGTGCGTGCGTGCGTGCGTGCGTGCGTGCATGTGTGTGTGTGTGTGTGTGTGTGTGTGTGTATATATATGTGTGTGTGTGTGTGTGTGTGTGTGTGTGTGTGTGTGTGTGTGTGTGCACTGACAGGACTTTCTGTCCTCTGCATGGTGACAGCGTTGAAATGGCTCCCGGGGTCTGCTGGACTACAAGGTGCAGAGAGTGGCTGAAACGAGAATTTTGTCAACCAATACAACCAGGCTGCTCACCCATTGAGACAATCTAATTTTTGTCTTTTCTTGTTTACATGCTAAAGAAGGAACAGATCTATGAATGAAAGAAAGAAAAAGGCAAGAGAAAAAGAAAGGGAGGGGAAAAAAAGGGGGCGGAGACAGTCTAAAGCCGACGCTGGAGACAGGATGAAAAAGGATTATGGCCGTCATAGGGCACTGCCGTGTAATGAAACAAGGAGCTAAAAAGACCATTGTTTCACACGAGCTACTGTTGTTGTTGTTGTTGTTTTGTTGTTGTTGCCGTACCCTGGCTAAACGACTCCAGGGATCATCCAAACAGCTGAAGTGCATGAACGCTATGGTACAAATGCATAAGCTGGGGATGAGAACATTACGTGTGTGACCGTTTCAAGTGTGATAAATGTGTGCATTGTTTTAGGTCCTTCAACATTCCATCCTACACTGGAAATCCAGAAAGGTCAAATCAGAAGGAAAGAACAACTACATTGTTTAACAGCAACGTATTTTAGTGCAAAGGGGCGGGGGAGGGGAAGGGAGAGGGCCTTAGGGAGGCAGGGTGGGCGTGGGGAGAGTATAAACCAGATAGAGAGAAACAATAAAATTCGACTCCGACGGAAGGCAAATAAAGCAAAACATGAAAAAGAAAAAAAAAAATGGAGCGTGCATGAAATCTGCACAACATGATCGCCAATCGGCAGGAATGAGATGGAGAGAAGCAGCCCGCTATCCATGCCCTAATGGCCCCAGTTGACTGCCAACTTTTATCATGAAGGAGTTTCCACACAAAACTATTTCTTTATTTCCATACACAATGACTGTCACGGCTTATGATCCTGATGATCTCAACGAGCAATAATTGAATTAGCTGCATCAACCGATAAACAAAGAAAGGCACAGAATATGGAAAGCAGACTGGAACAAAATAACCGAAGCCGCTGTTCACCCCCCTCCCCCCCCCTCCGAAAAAAACCAAAGGGAGATAGAAATCAAGGGTCAGGCCAGTGTTGAAATCCATGTTTACTTATGGCAAGATCCAATGGCTGACGCACTCAGCATGGCTTAGTTTGCATGTCCTAAGATGCCAATCGTCCGGCTTGTATAACATGGACTATAATTATGTACGTATGCCATTCTCTCTCTCTCTCTCTCTCTCTCTCTCTCTCTCTCTCTCTCTCTCTCTCTCTCTCTCTCTCTCTCTCGGTAGTAAACGTGTATAAATACTTAGGGATTTTGTTTTCCACTCGTTTAAGCTTTACTGCTGCTTGCAAGGATCTTGCTAGTAGAGCAAAGAGGGGTCTGCTTGGCATCATGAAAAAATTATCTTCAATCAATAACAATTCGTTGACGTTATTTGTTAAAATATTTGATTGTCATGTGCAACCCGCAGTACAGTATGGCTCGGAACTGTGGGGACTCAACAGAGCTGCTTTATTTTCTGAATCTGTGCACTTATTTGCTTTAAAGAAATTTTTGGGTGTAAGCATGTGTACACCCAATGATTTAGTTAATGGTGAAACCAATAGATATCCCTTATATTTAAATTCTGTTCAGTGTATTCGTTATTGGTTTAATTTGCTCCAGATGGATGACTGTCGCTTACCTCGTAAAGCATATAATATGTTGTTTGAATTAGATAAGAAAGGAAAGCAAAATTGGGTCTCGGATGTACGCACATGTTTATACGAATATGGTTTTGGAGAAGTGTGGATGAATCAGGGCGTTGGCAATGTTAAGGGATTTATATGTGTTTTTCGTCAACGTCTAATTGATTGCAGATGGCAAAAATGGCATGATCATGTTCAAAACAGTGAAAGATTTAATATGTTTAGGATGTTTTGTAATACACATGAAATAAAAACACACCTTTTGTTGAATATGGATAGTCATTTGAAATATATAACAACGAGATTTAGGCTGGGGATTTCAGAGTTAGCGGTGCATCATTATAGATACAGAGAACACAATGAAGCAAATCTGATATGTTGTTTATGCAAAAATTCTAAGGAAGATGAAGTTCATTTTGTTTTATGCTGCCCAGCTCTTAGTAAAATTAGAGAAAAATTTATTCCCAGCAAATATTATCAATGCCCTTGTGTCTTTAAACTCTGCTTGTTGATGGCATCCTCTAAACACAGTGATGTTAGGAACTTATCGCTTTTCTTGTATAAAGCTTTTAAGTTCAGAGAAATTATGACCTCGTAATCGTGTATTTCAAGTGTCCTATTTCATGAACAAGTTCATTGTTGATGTCTTGTGTTTACTCACCCCCCTTCATAAGGGGCTATGGCCTAATGAATAAACCATTCGCATTCGCATTCTCTCTCTCTCTCTCTCTCTCTCTCTCTCTCTCTCTCTCTCTCTCTCTGTGTGTGTGTGTGTGTGTGTGTGTGTGTGTGTGTGTGTGTCTGTCTGTGTGTGTGTGTGTCTGTGTGTGTGTGTGTGTGTGTCTGTCTGTGTGTGTCTGTGTGTGAGTGGCGCGCGCGCGCGCGCGCGCGTGCGTGCGTGCGTGCGTGCGTGCTGTGTGTGTGTGTGTGTGTGTGTGTGTGTGTGTGTGTGTGTGTGTGTGTGTGTGTGTGTTGTGTATATATATATGTGTGTGTGTGTGTGTGTGTGTGTGTGTGTGTGTGTGTGTGTGTGTGTGTGTGTGCACTGACAGGACTTTCTGTCCTCTGCATGGTGACAGCGTTGAAATGGCTCCCGGGGTCTGCTGGACTACAAAAAGAATGACAGTGACATCACAGACTGCTGATCGGCTGTTGCTGTTGTTGCTTTTTTTTCTTTTTTTTAAATCGAGATACTCCAAGGTTCTAAGGTGACGCGGAAGACAGATGCTGTCACAGAGAGAACATGTTGCTCGTGTCAGGTGAGCAAAAATATTTGACACCTAACGGAGTAAGTAATGCAATGCCAGGCGTGCACCGGGTATCCTGCACTTTACGGCGAAAGTAATTTAATGCCAGACGTGCACCAGGTATCCTACACTTAACGGCGAAATTAACATGGTGTTTGGCGAAGTTTGGGTACCCCACACTTCATGGCAAGATTAACAGTGTCAGGCGTGCACCGAGTATCCTGCATTTTGCGGCGAAAGTAACATAGTGTCAGGCGTGCACCAAGCATCCTACACTTTACGGCGAAAGTAACACAGTGTCAGGCGTGCACCAAGTATCCTACACTTTACGGCGAAAGTAACATAGTGTCAGGCGTGCACCAAGTATCCTACACTTTGCGGCGAAAGTAACACAGTGTCAGGCGTGCACCAAGTATCCTACACTTTACGGCGAAAGTAACATAGTGTCAGGCGTGCACCAAGTATCCTACACTTTACGGCGAAGGTAACATAGTGTCAGGCGTGTACCAAGTATCCTACACTTCACGGCGAAAGTAACAGTGTCAGGCGTGCACCAAGTATCCTACACTTTACGGAGAAAAGTAACATAGTGTCAGGCGTGCACCAAGTATCCTACACTTTACGGCGAAAGTAACACAGTGTCAGGCGTGCACCAAGTATCCTACACTTCACGGCGAAAGTAACATAGTGTCAGGCGTGCACCAAGTATCCTACACTTTACGTCGAAAGTAACAGTGTCATACGTGCACCAAGTATCCTACACTTTACGGCGAAAGTAACACAGTGTCAGGCGTGCACCAAGTATCATACACTTCACGGCGAAAGTAACAGTGTCATGAGTGCATCGGGTATTCAACACCTTACAGATAAAGTAACAGTGCCAGGGGTGGACTGGGTAACATGACGTCAAGTGTGCACGGATGTCCTACACATCACGGATTAACTAACATGTTGCAAGGAAAGCACGGATATCCTGCGTCTTACGGCGAAAGTAGGCCTATCATGGACGCCAGCTTACACACTATAGGAGAGAACAAAAAAACATGGCGCGAGGTGTGCATGGATAGTCTACATGTTGCATAGAAAGCAACATGGTGCCGGATGTACACAGATAGCCCACACCTTATGGAGTAAGTAACATAGTGCCATATAGGAATGGATATCCTACACCAAAAGTAACATGGCGCCAGATATGAACGGCTACACTATACCGAAAATAACATGGTGCTAGATATGAACGGCTACACTATACTGAAAAGAACATGGCGCCAGATATGAACGGCTACACTATACTGAAAAGAACATGGCGCCAGATATGAACGGCTACACTATACTGAAAAGAACATGGCGCCAGATATGAACGGCTACACTATACCGAAAATAACATGGTGCTAGATATGAACGGATATCCTACACCAAATGACATGGTGGCAGTTACAAAAGGATATCCTACACCGAAAATAACAAGGTGCGAGCTATGAACGGGTATCCGAGACCAAAAATAACACAGTGCCAAGTATAAACAATCATGCAGTGGAAACAAGATGGTGCCAGATATGAACGGACATCCTGCACCGAAAAGAACACAGTGCTGGATATGAACGGATATCTTACACCGAAGATAACATGGTGCCAGATATAAAGATATCCGACACCGAAAATAACACAGTGCTAGATATGAACGGATATCCTACACCCCAAATAACAGTGCTGTATATGAACGGATATCCTACACCCCAAATAACAGTGATGTATATGAACGGATATCCTACACCCCAAATAACAGTGCTGTAAATGAACGGATATCCTGCACCCCAAATAACAGTGATGTATATGAACGGATATCCTACACCCCAAATAACAGTGATGTCAGGTCGACCCAGCAGTGACGCACCGCATTCGCAGTTTGAAGTTCTAACCGACACGAAAACTATTATTTTCGCCGCCCATTTTAATGCGCTGTTCTGCTCCTTTCCCGTGCCCCACCTTCCCCGCCCGCACACAAGCCATCTGAAATGGTTATCCTTATCTGTCACATAAGTCATGGTGCTTTTGGACATTGCGCTTGAATGTACCTATCCAAACAACTATAATAAATAGACAGCCGTAATATGACCAATGTGCCGATCTCAACAACTATCAAAATTAAGTAGACAGGCCTGAATTGGCCAGTGCAACTATCCAAACAAGTATACACAGTGGACAGCTCTGATGTTGCCAACTGCAAGGTAGATAAATTACATCATCACAGCAACATTAAGGTTTAAGAAAAAAACAATGGGTAAGGACATCGTGAAAAGGGAAATAAAGATGCCATGGGAAGAAACTCGAGGGATAGGAAAACCGAAAACAAGGGGAAAAGAATATGAAACCATAACAAAAGGAAAGATGGGCGTGGTCATCATGAGTATGGACAGGTAGACGATGACATCATGAGCAAGGAAGAAAAGAGAAAGGTACACCCGAATGTGCCTCTTAAAGAAAAAGTCATATACAAAGGATTCGTGTGGACATTAAAACAAGCAAATATGGACATGGACACCGTGAGAAAAGACGGATGGAAATAGACATCATGAAAAAGGAAAGACAGATTTGGACACCCTGAGAAAAAAAAAGAAGGGTGAGGACATTATGAAAAGTAAAAATGGATGAGGACACACTGACAACGGGAAACTGAATCTGAATATAATGAGAAAGAAAAGATGGGCGGGGACGTCGTGAAAAAAAGATGGATGTGTCCATCGTGAGAAAGACAAGACGGGTGTGAACATCTTGAGAAAGGAAAAGTGGGTATAGACAGTGTGAGATAGGGAAGATGGGTGTGGACACCATGAGAAAGGATTCATGCATGTGCACATCGCCAGAAAGGAATGATGAGTGTGGACATCGCCAGAAAGGAATGATGAGTGTGGACGCAATGAGAAAGGAATGATGAGTGTGGACATTATGAGAAAGGAATGATGAGTGAGGACATAATGAGAAAGGAATGATGAGTGAGGACATAATGAGAAAGGAATGATGAGTGAGGACGTAATGAGAAAGGAATGATGAGTGAGGATATAGTGAGAAAGGAATGATGAACGTGAACATTATGAGACAGGAAAAATGGGTGTGGCATACTCAGAAATAGATGATGGAAGCGGGCTTCGTGAGAACGGAGAGATGGGTGAGGACATAGTGAGTAAGGAAGGATTAATGAGAACATCATGAGAAAGAAAACACAGATGAGGACATTATGAGAAAGGAAAGATGGATGAGGACATAATGAGAAAGGAAAGATGGATGAGGATATTGTCAGAAAGGAAAGATGGATGAGGATATTGTCAGAAAGGAAAGATGGATGAGGATATTGTCAGAAAGGAAAGATGGATGAGGACATAATGAGAAAGGAAAGATGGATGAGGACATAATGAGAAAGGAAAGATGGATGAGGGAGAACTGTAATATGCCGCTTCTGACTCCCTTGCTACTCCACCACGTTTTTGGGCGAAAGTGGCCTAAAAGCTGCCTATTCCTGTTCTCTGACAAGTAACCAAAAAATAACGACCCTACAAACAAATATACTGTGTAGGGTTATCCGTTTTCAATACTAATTTACTAAACTTTTCAGATTTTAATTTTTGCTTAATCCTGTGTTTTTCCTGGTCATTTTCAATAACATCATTTTCGCGCAAACATTCTTCAAATGAGTCTCTGTCTTTCATGTGAAAAAAAAACTACAGTCTTTAACTGTTCTCTAAAGTCTTTTAAAACCGAGTTATATTTCTGGCATAAAATCCACACACTTATCCCAGCATGTCTTCCGCTGAAAGCTAGTTTCGACAAAGTGTTTCTCTTTTTAACTATGTCTCTTTCTGCCGAACAGTCATCTATAATAAATAGTGTCTGCGTTCCTTCAAACAGTCTATAAAACTGCTCTAAACACTCACTCAGTTTATTGCTAGGATCAACTAAATATATGTCATCATCTGCCCATATAAACCTTCTATCATGATATGCTTTGTTCCATTTAAGTGTTGGACAGAAAACCACAATATGATTAAAATTATAACGATAAACTGTTTGTAACAGGTCGAGGATAAATATTGTTTTTCCACAACCAGTCTGCCCACAAATCAATGAGCAATGAGGAGTTTTTGGCATAAAGTTTAACTGCTCCATGGTTTTATAGCAGAATTTAATCTAATCCAGTTATTATTTTTATCATACTTTCTGTCAAAACTTGTTCAGTATAATAAAACCCTACAAGACCTAAATGTGTAAGATTAATCCAATTTAGTTCTGTAAGATTGTTTCTATTTAAGTCAACAGTGATTTTGTTGCTTGTTGTTATGATCTTAATATCCTCGCCATTGTGAAGAACGACGACAACAACGTTAAGGCGTTTAACGTCTAAGTTTTGCCAGCTAATATTAATTCCTTTTATAAGGACGTCACTAACGCCCACAACCCCATCCCTCTCCACATCTTTAAAGACAGAAATTTCAAATATCATTGTGAACGTGTCTCCTAATTTTCTGCTTGGAAAGAACTGTAATTTTGTAGAAGCTTTTTTACAACTGTTTCTTTTCTGTGGAGGATGTACTGTTTTTCCCATACGGCGTTATTTCAATTTCTTTCCGACTATTGTCGTCCGGCATAAGACTTACATGTAAGGGCCAGAGTTGAATGCTTTTCTGAAACTTTTTGACGCAAATTGTAAATGGCTATGATTCAATTTTATTTCCATCTAAATATGGTCTAATATTGGGCTTTCGAATTCAAAATTTTATTTGAACCCTTTTC
>CM031600.1:84399499-84401999 GCA_018398815.1 Conus ventricosus
GATGCTTCTCCCAGTACCACTCAGAGAAAGCGAATGCATTGGCCCGTGAAAGCTTCCATGGTGAAGTATAAACCCTTGTATCATCCTTCCCCATCACGCTTGGTGAATTTCGCCCTTCTTCGTTATACAGTGTACTTGTTTCGGGCCAATGAGACCCAAAGAATGGACCGGACTCCATACACGTGAGCTGCTGCTGGCGGCTGCTGACAGAGACAGATGGAGAGGGGAGGTTGCGTCTGTGGTCCTCAGGTTTCCCCAACGACTTCTTCTGTAGTTCTGGGCCTGAGGTGAGGTGAGGTCACGAGACTCAACAAATACAGACATCAAAACAAGATGGCTGGAACTATCCATTTTCAAACCACTTCTGTTTGATATTACCGTCAGGCCATCCTCAATGAGGAAATGTAACAAAACGTGAGAAACGTTACGTCTCAAATTATTCATAATTTTGAAAGTTCAAAAAGAGAAGAACTCCTTGCGGATAAAAAAATGGAAGAAGGGAGATGACTCTTAATATATAACTCGCTGAGCTTCCGACGCAGGGTGTCAAGGCAAAGAATTGAGTTTGAATCCCACGCTTCGTTCTACCAAACTAGACCCAGTGTTCTATTGCTGACCAATTCATAATCTGAACAGTTTGATAGTGGATGGAAACAAGGGTAGATGAATCAATCCTTCAATCTTTTGAAAGACTTAACATGATGTAATAATCAATCCTTCAATCTTTTGAAAGATTTAACAAAGAGAAATGAAATCATACAAAGAGGCGCTCTACAGAATGTACGTAACCAAGATCATCCAAAAAGCAGAAGAAAATAACCCACCAGCAATACAGCATCTCCTCTGGAGGATAGCCCTGAAGTAACCTAGTGTTGATGACTCTGTATCGACTGCCAGTGCTGGGGCTGCAAGAGGATGACCCTGGGTGTGGTCATGTTTAAGGTGGCTGAAATGAGCGGAGTGGTTGTGATGGCATAGATGGGGGACAGAGTGGATGGGACAGCACTACAAACAACAAAAGAGCATGAACGTCATTAGTTTCCACTGTGTCAGGTCCATGACTGCAATCCTGAGAGTTCAGTCTCATTGTCCAGCTTTCGCCCTAAGCCCTGTACTTACTGACCAAGGCCCATAGCTCAAGGGTGAGCATAGGCCATCGACAACACTCCGCCATCGCACTCGGTTCTGGGCTGCTCGCTGAATGCCTGTCCAGTTGGTCCCCTGCCTCTTTATCTCTGCCTCAGTGTCTCGCCTCCAGCTGCTGCGAGGTCGGCCTCTCTTCCTTTTCCCCTGCGGGTTCCATGTCAGGGCTTGGCGTGTGGTGCTGGATGCTGGCTTCCTGAGAGTGTGTCCAGTCCAGCTCCACTTCCTCCGCAGAATCTGCTTGGCCACTGGTTCCTGTCCTGCTTGCTTCCATGGATCTTCATTGTTGATTTTTTCTGGCCATCTGATTTGAAGATGCGCCTCAGACAGGTCTGAATTTTTTCTTCTTTATCTAAGCCCTGTGCATTGGCTCAAAACTGCCTGCCACCCAACGCGCAGGATCAAGGGTGTGTAGTTGTGGTTCCTTCGTGGAATCATTAGACGTTGTTAACGCTGAGGTCTTCCTCGTTCCAGGGAGCTCCGTCTACACTGCTGAACCCAATGTCTTAGTGCTGGTCCTCCAGATGGTCGATCAGTCTGGACTCTGTCTCTTTCTGATCTGTCTTGACTCCCTTTCTGCTGTGGAGGCTGTGGCTGGCTATGACTTCAACCACTCTGAGCTCATGGACTGTTTTTAGGGGGGGGGGGGAGGGGGGGGACTTTAGACTCATGTCTAAAAGTTGAGTGTAGCGGTGTACCTCCTGCTTGGGTTCAGGTTCAGGTTGCTCTTGGAGGTGATGAGGACGCTGGTGAATTTGCCCAGAATACCATCATCGTTCTCATTATTATTGTTATTATTATTGTAGTTATTATCATCATTGCTATTATCTTTTTTACTATCATTCTTATCATCATCATCATTGTTATTACCATTATTGCTCTTATTATCATTATCAGTATCATTATTATTATTATTTATATCATTATCGTTGTTATTGTTATTATTATTACTATTATTGCCATTATCATTGTCATCAGTATCATTATCATCATCATCGTTGTAATCATGATGATGATGATGATTATGAAGACTTTTTATACAACACCTATCCCCACTTAGTGACCAAGCTCAAAACGCTTTACTGTCTACACTCTCGTTCACGCAAAGGGCTGCCTACCTGGGCAGAGCCGACTGGAGAGCTGCCTGCTGTCAGCTACATTCAGTCGTTTCCCGTGATATTCAGCCAACATTATCCACTCCATTTTCTTCTTTCTTTTATTTCGATTTTCCACGTAGAGTGCTTGCTACGTGTAACAAGTCATCCATACTAACGGCTAAACTGGTCTTTTCTTCCGACAGTTGGTTATGGTATTCTATGTATGCGCAAGATTATTTGAGTGTGTTCACATACAGAAT
>CM031600.1:84409499-84410680 GCA_018398815.1 Conus ventricosus
CGACGCGTTTCGACCTCTCAGGTCTTTTTCTTCAGGCAAGACACAAACAAAGAGGACAATGAAAATAAAACGAATTTGTCACTTAGCTTAGGTCTCTTCAGCGCAAGGTAGGCGTTGATTCAAGAGATATAAGCTAACAAATTCGTTCATTTTCATTGTCCTATTTGTTTGTGTCTTACCTGAAGAAGAAGAAGACCTAAGAGGTCGAAACGCGTCGTGTTTTGTCTTGTGACTCGTTTGTCCACGTTCTCTTGGCGGTTCACTAACATTTATTTAAGATTTGTTTAGATTTCCGCCTGCAGTCGTCTCGCTTTGCAACTAGATCCAAATTAATTTGGATTTTCAGTGACATGTTACTCACCGTGTTTGAGTGGATAGAAAGGCTACAACTTCCACCATATTTGTAGTTTCGCTGCATAATCAATGTTTGAAAATTGTATTACTTGACCAGTTGGCCTTAAAAGTATTTGGCTACATGTTTGTGTCTGATTAATCGATAACTTCCTCAATGTACCGAAAAAATGAAGTTCGTGTTCAATATTCCTACAAACAGGATACAGCAAATCGAGAGAATTACTTTTATTATAATGTCTCTCCTCCAATCATTAAGACCCAGTCTGAACCTCGTGACTGCCTCTCTTGATCTATTTCTAATTGTCTCTCAACAGTATTTTTCACAGTGTGAAAGTGATACGAAGGAAGCGACGTAGAATTATTACGTTTGTTACTTTCCTTGACTATAGATAGCCATGTCTGCTAGGAAACAATGTATCATGCTTTGTGTATAGGTTGCGATGTATTTGTCTTCCATAGAAACGGACACGGGACCCACTCCATCAAATGAGGTCCAATCTTCTGGACAGCCACTCTAACCCCCCACCCCACTCCCCACTCCACCCCCACCCAACTCACCTCAAGAACACCCTCCCTCCCTCCCTCCACCTCCACCTCCCCCCCCCCTATCTGTCTCTCTCTCTCTCTCAGACACATACACTTAGATCATACAATATTAAAGCCATCAATAGGAGGAAGGTGTCAATAGGTGGAGGGTGCTGGACATCGCTGGATTTAAAAAAAAAAAAAAAAAAAAGATAAATATCTCTCGTTGGCTGTCACGCAGAAGAGGTTGGGCGAAGAGAGGGGAGGGAAGGAGAGGGGGGAGGACGGTGAGTGAGAGGGTT
>CM031600.1:84410780-84415780 GCA_018398815.1 Conus ventricosus
AAGAGAGAGAAACAAAGTGAGAGGGAAAGGTAGAAGATGAGACAGACAGACAGACAGACAGACAGACACGGACATAGAGACAGAGAGAGAGAGAGACAAAAGACAGAGACAGAGACAAGGACAGACAGAGACAGACAAACAGACAGACAGACAGACAGACAGACAGACAGACACGGACATAGAGACACAGAGAGAGAGAGAGACAAAAGACAGAGACAAAGACAAGGACAGACAGAGACAGACAAACAGACAGACAGACAGACAAAGAGAGAGAGAGAGAGAGAGAGAGAGAGAGAGAGAGAGAGAGAGAGAGAGAGTTGGAATAGAGAGAGGGCTGGGAGAAGGAATGAGGGACAAGCAGGAAAGAGACAGAGGGAGAGACGCAGAGGAAGAGAGAAGAAAAATGGTAGGGACAGGCAGACAGACGGACAGACAGACCGACGAAGACAAGCGGAAAGAGTGGAGGCGCGAGGGGCGGGGGAGGTGGGGGAGGGGGACGGGAGCCTGGGAGAGAACAGTGACAGCAACGTGAAAGGCGTGTCATTGATAAAGTGCAGTTTTACCCGTCCTTCTTTCTCTCTGCGCCTTCACGTCACGCCCTGCTGTTGATCTCACTGATAGAGCGCCTTCACGTCAAGCCCTACTGTTGATTTCACTGACAGAGCGCCTTCACGTCACGCCCTGCTGTTGATCTCATTGATAGAGCGCCTTCACGTCACGCCCTGCTGTTGATCTGACTGATAGAGCGCCTTCACGTCACGCTGTTGATCTCACTGATAGAGCGCCTTCACGTCACGCCCTGCTGTTGATCTCATTGATAGAGCGCCTTCACGTCACGCCCTGCTGTTGATCTCATTGATAGAGCGCCTTCACGTCACGCCCTGCTGTTGATCTCACTGATACAGCGCCTTCACGTCACGCCCTGCTGTTGATCTCACTGATACAGCGCCTTCACGTCACGCCCTACTGTTGATCTCACTGATAGAGCGCCTTCACGTCAAGCCCTGCTGTTGATCTCACTGATACAGCGCCTTCACGTCAAGCCCTACTGTTGATCTCACTGATAGAGCGCCTTCACGTCACGCCCTGCTGTTGATCTCATTGATAGAGAGCCTTAACGTCAAGCCCTGCTGTTGATCTCATTGATAGAGCGCCTTCACGTCAAGCCCTGCTGTTGATCTCATTGATAGAGAGCCTTAACGTCAAGCCCTGTTGTTGATCTCACTGATAGAGACTCCACGAAAAGAAAAGGCCGACGATTCAGCGACAGCTGGGATGCGCAGTTCCCATGACGGGAGAGCTAAACTGTACTTTTATCTTCCTATATATGGCTGCTTTGGGGGTGCTGTTGGATTCTTTTTTGAACTCTTGGTGGGGAGAACACCACAGAATTATGAACTGTGGTGTGTCTCTATTTGACACCAGGAGCGCATACACAATCAGCCGTGTCTCCCTGATGAGTCCGATCCAGCGGACGAAAGGCCTAGGAGCAGGCAATACAAATAGATCTGCCTTCGAAAGGGATCACGATGGTTCTCTCAGGCAGCTAGTGAAGGGTTTTTTTCATATTTATAATATATTTCCCCCATTTTCGTCATCTTCAATTTTTTTTTTCTCTAAAAGTTCAAATCTTTGCAAAGTCATTATTATAATGACGGAAGAATTGTTGGCCTGCACTTGTTTTCCCCCACTACTTAATTGTTCAGCATCATATTGTTTGGTCAATCAGTGGGAGATTGCATCTCTTAGGAGATCCAAGTAAAGGTTGTCCTGCACAATTCTTAGCCACTGACATTGCTTGAGTTATAGAACAGCAGAGCTGACCACTCAAACTGTTCCATATCTTTTGATCTCCCTTGTATCCTTGAATGGATCCTCAGGCATAGGCTCAAAGATTGTCCCCTACATTTTATACTGTTTGTATAATGCTTTTAGTTTTTTAGCAACTTTTTTCCTCTCCACACTTTCGTTTTATTCCATTTACTACCCTTCACTGGCTGCTTTGGGGGTGCTGTTGGATTCTTTTTTGAACTCTTGGTGGGGAAAACACCACAGAATTATGAACTGTGGTGTGTTACTATTTGACACCAGGAGCGCAGACACAATCAGCCGTGTCTCCCTGATGAGTCCGATCCAGCGGACGAAAGGCCTAGGAGCAGGCAATACAAATAGATCTGCCTTCGAAAGGGATCACGATGGTTCTCTCAGGCAGCTAGTGAAGGGTTTTTTTTCATATTTATAATATATTTCCCCCATTTTCGTCATCTTCAATTTTTTTTTCTCTAAAAGTTCAAATCTTTGCAAAGTCATTATTATAATGACGGAAGAATTGTTGGCCTGCACTTGTTTTCCCCCACTACTTAATTGTTCAGCATCATATGTTAGATTAAGAGAGAGAGAGAGAGAGAAACAAAAATTGTATTTCGATGGATAGATTGCTAGACGGACAGACGGAGATAGATAGATAGATAGATAGATAGATAGATAAATAGTAGGTAGATAGATTGATTGATGGATAGATAGATAGTGTACTGAGTGTAAGAGATAATCAGTTTTAGGGAAAATATGCCATGCTTAAAGCTGTCTTTTTGTAACCTATGATTTTATGCTTGATAAAGGTTTTTATTCACAAACCGAAAATTTGCAATGTGCTTATTGAGTGTTGGTGGTTTTTATTATTCAATAGATAAATATGTGTGTGTGGGGGGGGGGGTATGGTATGTGTGTGTGTGTGTGTGTACACATATCAATGGCTCATTAGTGGTAACAAGAACAATGAATTCACTGTGAAATTCTCAATAACATCAGCGTTTAATTTACAGTAAAAAGTAACAGAATCCTGAATCCAAAATTGTTCATTCAAGTTACTCAAGTCAAGATCATGTTTATAACCCGTCTGCGAAGACCACACATATCAGAACTGTAAACAAGCTGGAATTTTAAAAATGCCCCAAGTTAATTTCGGTTGCTGTTGACACTATGATAGTAAAGGACTGTAGGTCAATATCAGACACGGGAGAGAGCTCATACCTCTCTGCCAAGATCAAACGGATCCCGGATTCGCTTTTTGTACAGGAAATCTGCAGCATGGATCAGCACCAAGCGTTGACAGGTTCATCCTTGAACCAGACTGCATCTCTCTGCAAAATTTCATGAAAATCTCTCTGATAGTTTAATGATAATCTTGCTCTCGAACACACAAACCAACAGTAGTGAGTCAATCCTTAGCATCTTATGAGAACTGAATTGAAATCGTCCACATTCTGCTTCCAGACAGGCTGCAGTCAGTCAATCCATAGCATCCTGTGAGAACTGAACTGAAATCCTCCACATTCTGCTTCCAGACAGGCTGCAGTCAGTCAATCCATAGCATCCTGTGAGAACTGAACTGAAATCCTCCACATTCTGCTTCCAGACAGGCTGCAGTCAGTCAATCCATAGCATCCTGTGAGGACTGAACTGAAATCCTCCACACTCTGCTTCCAGACAGGCTGCAGTCAGTCAATCCATAGCATCCTGTGAGAACTGAATTGAAATCCTCCACATTCTGCTTCCAGACAGGCTGCAGTCAGTCAATCCATAGCATCCTGTGAGAACTTAACTGAAATCCTCCATATTCTGCTTCCAGACAGGCTGCAGTCAGTCAATCCATAGCATCCTGTGAGAACTGAACTGAAATCCTCCACATTCTGCTTCCAGACAGGCTGCAGTCAGTCAATCCATAGCATCCTGTGAGAACTGAACTGAAATCCTCCACATTCTGCTTCCAGACAGGCTGCAGTCAGTCAATCCCATAGCATCCTGTGAGAACTGAACTGAAATCGTCCACATTCTGCTTCCAGACAGGCTGCAGTCAGTCAATCCATAGCATCCTGTGAGGACTGAACTGAAATCCTCCACATTCTGCTTCCAGACAGGCTGCAGTCAGTCAATCCATAGCATCCTGTGAGAACTGAACTGAAATCGTCCACATTCTGCTTCCAGACAGGCTGCAGTCAGTCAATCCATAGCATCCTGTATGGACTGAACTGAAATCCTCCACATTCTGCTTCCAGACAGGCTGCAGTCAGTCAGTCCATAGCATCCTGTGAGGACTGAACTGAAATCCTCCACATTCTGCTTCCAGACAGGCTGCAGTCAGTCAATCCATAGCATCCTGTGAGAACTGAACTGAAATCCTCCACATTCTGCTTCCAGACAGGCTGCAGTCAGTCAATCCATAGCATCCTGTGAGAACTGAACTGAAATCCTCCACATTCTGCTTCCAGACAGGCTGCAGTCAGTCAATCCATAGCAAACTGTGAGAACTGAACTGAAATCCTCCACATTCTGCTTCCAGACAGGCTGCAGTCAGTCAATCCATAGCATCCTGTGAGAACTGAATTGAAATCCTCCACATTCTGCTTCCAGACAGGCTGCAGTCAGTCAATCCATAGCATCCTATGAGAACTAACTGAAATCCTCCACATTCTGCTTCCAGACAGGCTGCAGTCAGTCAATCCATAGCATCCTATGAGAACTAAACTGAAATCCTCCACATTCTGCTTCCAGACAGGCTGCAGTCAGTCAATCCATAGCATCCTATGAGAACTAAACTGAAATCGTCCACATTCTGCTTCCAGACAGGCTGCAGTCAGTCAATCCATAGCATCCTAAAGAAAACTAAACTGAAATCCTCCACATTCTGCTTCCAGACAGGCTGCAGTCAGTCAATCCATAGCATCCTATGAGAACTAAACTGAAATCCTCCACATTCTGCTTCCAGACAGGCTGCAGTCAGTCAATCCATAGCATCCTGTGAGAACTGAACTGAAATCCTCCACATTCTGCTTCCAGACAGGCTGCAGTCAGTCAATCCATAGCATCCTGTGAGAACTGAACTGAAATCCTCCACATTCTGCTTCCAGACAGGCTGCAGTCAGTCAATCCATAGCATCCTGTGAGAACTGAACTGAAATCCTCCACATTCTGCTTCCAGACAGGCTGCAGTCAGTCAATCC
>CM031600.1:84423280-84425780 GCA_018398815.1 Conus ventricosus
TTCAGCATAAAACAAACTTTTCCAGCATAAAACAGACTTTTTCCAGCATAAAACAAACTTTTCCAGCATAAAACAGACTTTTTCCAGCATAAAACAAACTTTTCCAGCATAAAACAGACTTTTTCCCAGCATAAAACACTTTTTCCAGCATAAAACAGCAGTTTTGTAAAGCACATATATAGACATGTACACTACTTGTTTGTGTACGTTAGTCAGTTTAGGTTTGCTAGTCGTCTGCCTGTGCTCCCAAGATGTCAGAAAGCACCAAGCTGGTTTATTCAGTTGTTTAGATGTTGGCTGGTTGGCTAGATGCCTGGCTGGAGAGGGGGCAGGCAGGTGAATGAATGAGTGTGTTGAGTCGCTGGCTGGTTAGTCGGGTAGTGGGCTACTGGCTACTTGTCTGTTAGTCAGTTCGCGAGAGAGCAGAGAGCTCATCCTTAGTTAGGTACGTAATTATTGTAGATAGTTAGTAGTTAATTTGCACATCAGTTCGTTGATAAAATCGTTTGTTCGTTGCTTCTTCTTTTAGTTAGCTGGCTGGTCTGTCGTTCATCTCAATCCATCTATCGCTTGTTTGGCTGGTCAGTTTTTAAGTCAGTCAGTAAGCACAATGAGTGAGCGATGTTGACGGCAATTGAAACGTACATCTTTTGCCGCGACAAACGGACCATACCTTTGAATCCTTTGTGACTCCTCAGTAGATGCCGGTCTCAGCAGGTGTTCCACGCCTACCTTCCGAGCTGCCCAATTCATCATGCATGTATGCGCGGTCGTTCTTTACTGAAGCCTTCATATTTGTCAGTTGAGGACACACACTCACACGCACACGCGCGGGCTCGCGCGCGCCACGCACGCACACACGCACACACACACACACACTCACGCACACACGCACGCGCGCGCGCACACACACACACACACACACACACACACACACACACACACACACACACTGCCTGTCTTGTATCGTCAATTCTGCATTATCCGTAGTAATATTAACGTTTCATGAGCTTGGGGCTCTTGCAAACACGTTATTCCCGAGACCAAGTTGTGCCCTTTTAACTCGCAGAAGCAACGAAACAGGAATCTATTCATTTAAAAACAGAAGAAGAAGAAGCGAAACAGATGAACAGAAGCAAAAGCAAACGAACAACTAAACAAACGCATAAATAACTGTAAACATGTCAAATAAGTGAAGGAATGAAGACAGAAATGCTGGTTCCAACATGTGTCCATCCATAAATAAACCGGAATAGCACTGAGGACAGCCCAGGCCTCTGCCAGGCCAAACATCCTGGATCGCCTCCCTTTGATCTGGTTCTACACCACAGATTCATCCATTCTCTCTCTATATTTATTCTCGTTTTTATCCTATTTGTTCGTTTGCTTGCTTTTTTTAAAATTTTTTTTTTTTTAAGTTGCATTCGTTTTGTTTCTTTTATAGACAGATAGATAGATTAGATGGATAGACAGATAGATAGATAGATGGAGAGAGAGAGAGAGAGGAGAGAGAGGAGAGAGAGAGAGAGAGAGAGAAGAGAGAGAGAGGAGAGAGAGAGAGAGAGAGAGAGAGAGAGAGAGAGAGAGAGAGAGAGAGAGAGAGAGAGAGAGAGAGAGATTTTGCCCATTAAATTGAAATGACATAGCAACAGGACTGGGCAATAGTGCAGTTGAAACTTATATATGTGTGTATGTGTATGAGAGAGAGAGAGAGAGAGAGGAGAGAGAGAGAGAGAGAGAGAGAGAGAGAGAGAGAGAGAGAGAGAGAGAGAGAGATTTTGCCCATTAAATTGAAATGACATGGCAACAGGACTGGGCGATAGTGCAGTTGAAACTTATGTAATACTGATGAAATCAGGCGAAGTTTTTGCTGGAACCTTCTCTGTTATCATCCCCAAACTGCAGGTAGTTTTCTGTGCCTGTTCCCAGCGACAAGTCGGTTCCAAGCGCTGGTTAGCCATTGTCAGTGCTCACGGTGCAGCGGTGCCACTACTTCTCACTCCACCCTCCCATTCCAGGACAGGAGAAAATGCTTAGCAGTACGGTTGATCACCTCTAATTCTAGCTCTGTTCTCTCACCTCAATGTTCAGCCCACTGACCAGTGAAACATGACCGAACTGCATGGGGAGAAATCTTACTTTTGGGGACTTCCGCACCAAAGAGTTAAAACAGTGGTAGACTTGGCAACTTTCCCTCCATATTCAGTTCTCTGTCAGGTTGGTGTTTCTGTCTGGTTGAGTTGGGGGAAAATGAGGGTGGGGGGTGGGGGAGGGTGGGGATGGCAGGTCTATGTTCTGCTGTGACTGTGTTCCACCATTTTCGAGGGGACCATGTAACAAAAACGCTCTGTTGATTATCTGTATATATGTAACAAAAACGCTCTGTTGATTATCTGTATATATGTAACAAAAACGCTCTGTTGATTATCTGTATATTTGTAACAAAAACGCTGTTGATTATCTGTATATTTGTAACAAAAACGCTCTGTTGATTATCTGT
>CM031600.1:84430780-84448271 GCA_018398815.1 Conus ventricosus
TTTTTTATTCATCCTTTCCTTTCCCCGGTCTTCGTCCTTTATTTTCTGAATGCCCTCAGTGGTCTTTCTTACATGTCCTCATCGTGCTTATACGGTTTACCATCCTTTGTTTTCCATGTGTCTTAACCCATCGATTTAATTTCTCAAGCCGTTGAGCTTCCTGGGTTTTTTTAATCTGTGGCATCATCGTTCGCCTTTTTTTCTCACATCTCTGTACCCGCCTTTCATTCTTCACCATATCTCATTCGTTCCATCCTTCCCTCTCATGTTCTAAACCACATGTTTTTTCTTACACGTGGTGTCTCATGCTACCCCTTTTCTTTCTCACCATGTCTTTGCCTCTTCACTATGTTCACCGTCCTTTTTTTCACCTTTTTGTTTCATCAGCCCTTTTCCCTTTTGGTCACCATTTTGTTTCATTCAGCCCTTTCCTTTGTCACATTTTGTTTCATCAGTCCTTTCCTTTGTCACCATTTTCTTTCCCCGGGTCCTTTGTTCTCGTGATTTTCCCTTCCCTATTTTCTCGTGTGTCCTCATCCATCTTTCCTTTTCTGAAAATGTCCTCATCCATCTTTCTTTCTGTTATGTCTCTCCATCTTTCCTTTTGAAAATATCCTCATCCATCTTTCCTTTCTGAAATTTATCCTATCCATCTTTCCTTTCTGACAATGTCCTCAAGAGAACTGTAATATGCCGCTTCTGACCCCCTTTGCTATCCACCACGTTTTGGGCGAAAGTGGCCTAAAAGCTGCCTTTCCTGTTCTCTGACAAGTAACCAAAAAATACGACCCTACAAACAAATATTTCTGTGTAGGGTTATCCGTTTTCAATACTAATTTACTAAACTTTTCATAGAGGAAAGTATCGGGACTGAACACAAACCCCATAGAGTAACGTAGGGAAACTAAGCAGTTAC
This sequence comes from Conus ventricosus, assembly GCA_018398815.1. Classification (NCBI taxonomy): domain Eukaryota; kingdom Metazoa; phylum Mollusca; class Gastropoda; order Neogastropoda; family Conidae; genus Conus; species Conus ventricosus. Next base: position 84,431,697 of record CM031600.1, read on the forward strand.
TGAACGCGCCCATATACACGGTGGGTGCACTAGGCTATCCGATTACTTCGCAGTAAGCCCGTTAAGGGTTAAGTTGCCTCAGAACAGACAGACGACAGACAGACAGAGAAGAGAGACAGAGAGGCGGGCATACACACACACACACACACACACACACACACACACACACACACACCACACATGGGCACAGACAGACACTCATAAAACGCGCGCGCGCGCCTCAACCTGCCGACAAAACTGAGAGGCTAAAAAATCAATACTGCCGCCCGCTCCTCCCCTCACCCCCCTCCTCAGCCGGGCTTGCCTATTGCAATATATTTCACATCTTTTTCTCTGCCGCCTGAGGACGCTGTTAAAGCTCACATGACCCGTTTTCCAACACCGGTTTCATCATTCTTCTATGACTTCCGGACTTGCAAGGACGCTTTTACTTCGCTGTGTACTGTGCTTGGTGTTTATTCTAAAAAAAGGCTACCTTTCACTGAGGAACAGAATTGTGCTATTCAAGTTTACAAGTTTTTCTTTAACTGCATGTTAGAGTATTTGTCAAAAAGAATCAGGTGAAGCATGTTCGTTACCGCCGAAACCCAAAGAAGTATTGCTTTCTAGAGGGTGGAGAAAAGAAAAAGGAACCGACTGCTTTGGAAATGAAGACTATCTTCAAGGTTTGTTGGTTCCCAAAGGGAAAAGAAATGACATTACCGAACAAGATGAGGCCAATATAATAAGTGTTTTATGTTGATGAGATGCTTCCTTTTTAAAAAGCGGCGCTTGTTGTAAAAACAAAATAAAAGCAAAAACAATCCCTACGCGTTGATTGTTTGGGGGTTGGCTTGAGAAGCCCCAAATCATGTTTAAAAACAAAAAAAAGCATCAAAAAATGGCGTTTTTTTTCTAAGACGCAGGTGAAAAGTTGATTCGTATGCTAGGAAACTCATTTAACTTTTTGTGTGTTTTATAACTATCTAAATTCCACAAGTAGGAATCAGTATAAATGAACTGTTGTAGCAAACGCCAAACCATTATTAAACTTATGCAACAGATAACGATTTCGAATGTTCTGGCAAAAAACTAGATAGGGATAGGCAGGGCCTTAGTACATCTACAGTATGGAGAGGAAGGTAGGTGTGGCAGCACTATCTTTATATAAATGCCCAAATTTCAATGACGGATGTACTACTACTGGCGATTAGAGCCGCCATAAAAGCTTGGCTACAGCAGTAATTGTTTTAACTCTGCCAAAAGCCAGTTGCAGCCTGGTTGAGAAAAGAGGAGCACAGCAAATAGGCCAAACAACCCTATGTGACCGCTTGCCGCTAATGACGTTAGCACCTGCAAAGCTCGGTGGCAAACTAGGTCAAATGTCCTATGTGATCGCTTGATGCAAAGCGCGGCAGCTCCTGCAAAGCTCCTGCGGCAAAACTAGGCAAACGACCCTATGTGATCACTTGGGGTTGATTGAGGTTGCGCGCGAGACACCCAGCTGTTTAGTACACAAAGCAAGAAGTGACCCTAGGAGGTCTACATTTTGTTTGTTGTGGTTTTGCCAACCCCACGCACGCACGTCCCCACCCCCACCCCTGGACTGTATATTGTGAGTTTGTTGTTGTTTTGTCTGCCCCCCACGCATGCACACCCCACCCACACCCTTGCCCCACGCCACCCACGCATGCACACACTCAAGTTCCTTCTAAGTTTTTAACAAGTTATTCTCAAGATCATATTAAGGTTACTTTAAGTTGTTCTTAAGTCATTTCTCAAGTTTTCCCACGTTTTAATAAGTTCTTAAATAAGTCTGATCAATTCTTAAGTAAGTTATTATAAGTTCGTGATAAGTCCTTGGATTAAGTCATCCTTTAAGTACAACCAAGTTTAATTAAGTTATCTTATAATTATACAAAAAATAAAGTATGTTTTTTCTTAAATTGTAGATGCTAATATAGTACTCACACGCCTCAAAAAACGCGGCCATCGTTTGAGGATTGTCTTGCTCAAGCGTTTTCTGCATAAGATCTGGGAAGGTATTTTTACATCGAAGCAACCGCATTGAATACACTTTGGGTCAAGGGAAATGTTCTTTTATAGCTCCAGGTCTTTATTTATTGACTTCATCATTTTATAATACGCATGATCTATTTTATAAAAAAATTTAAAATATTATTCCATTATAAATGTATCAATGATGCTTTGTTATTGGCGGTTTTGGTCCGTCTGGCCTGTTGTCTTTCTCTGTATTTAACGGTTTCAGATTTTTTTTGGTTCTTTTGGGTTTCTGCTGGCCTTTCTTTATATATTTTATAACCGTAATAACTGCCCCAACAGCAGCAATGGGCGCCAAAAATGCACCCCGTTTTAAGTTTAAATATTCCCATGACGACTTTGGGGCTTGTATCAATGGAGTTTTTATAGCGGGCATTGTATAATTGTTCTGGCGCTGGCGTGTTATGTTTTCATGATGAGTTATATTCTGTAACATTAATTTTTTTTGTTGTTCCACTCCTGTAAATTTTTGCTGCTTCAAAACGCCAGATTTTTAATGGTCTCTACTGGTTCAGATGTTTTTGATTGATTCTGGCTTGGTTATTAAACCCCCCCCCCCCCCCCCCCCCCCCCCCCCCCCCCACCCCCCCTGCTTCAGTTTTTTCTGGTTATTTCTGCTGATTTTCTAGTCGTTCATTTTGAAGGCGAAATAAAATCTATATGATTAAACGTTATTAATCCATGATTAATGGCGATAACAATGTACAAATCTGTAGTATAGATACATCCTAGAGATCTAATGACACTTTGGTAAACTGGATCTGCGTTAAATCTATACATAAATCTTGTTCCGAATCAATGGGAGCAAATTACTGATGTTTGTGTACAACCCCCCCCCTAAGATAACCGTTTGCCCACAACTTCTTCCACCATTCTAGACCCCGCTGCGCTTCAACTGTTATGATTACTTTATAATGTCTTGTGGCGACATTCTGTTGAATTGATTCAATGCTAAATTCAGTTTCGAGGACACTGTTTTGTTTTTCCACCACGAGGCTGCCAACGAATACAACTTCTCCTTTTGGGGCATAACAGTTGGCCTCAACTTGGTCATTCATAAGTTCAGGAAAGGTTTAGGCCGCCTTGTTGGCCTGTTATGTAGATCATTCATGTTCATGTTTATTATTTAAAATTATAAGTATTTTATTTTATAAAAATGATAGCACGAAAAAACTGTTGCTAACCTTGTATCATTATGCTGTTTATTGGAGGATAGGTAAGGATATCAATGTTGTAAAGCCTGTTTAAGAATTAAAGAGATTTGGCAAACTCGATTTGAGGACTTCGCAAAAGCTAATTGTATCATTGTTTGTTTTTTTTACAGCTTCGTGCTACGAAGATTTTTTGAACGCGTCCATTCCAGACAATATAAAATGTAAAGAAAAAAAAAAAATACATTTAACCCCACAACTGGTTCATCGCAATTATGATAAGCGGCGCTGCTGTGGTGAATGCGCTTGCTTTTAGCGGAAGTAATTTTCGATATAGTAAACTGGGGAATGCGGCGAAGGAGAAAAAAGACATATCAAAGCTATGGAGGAAACTAGCAGCTGCACAAGACGCCTATGAAATGCAGAGACTTGAGCAGTTAGATTTATTAATGGACACACTGAAAGACAGGGCATGCAGCTTACACATTTAAAAATGTTGATTCAAGCAATAAAACAATAGGATCTTGTAACAGGCAAAAACCAATCGAGAATTGCCCCCACCTCCACAATTCTGTGACTTTTTTCAACCATCAGAAAACAAAAGATGCAAGAAATCGGGTTTATTGTCGTTGGTTGGCGTCGTGTATTTTGTTGCACATAATATTGGCTGAATAAAAAAATGAACAAAATATATTATTCGCCCAACGGGGAATATTGGCATAGGGATCCAGCAATCAAAAAAGCTTAAGCAAGCGGCAGGTGTTCAGTGAACAAACAGCAGGATATGGTTATCTAAACAAGCGGATTTTGGCATTATTTATTTACGGACGCCTAGACGAAAATACAGAGGACCGCACTTGTGAACACCAACCGAACGACACCATCAAATGGATCTTTATATTTACCTTGATAGGATAGACGAAAAGATTTAAGTACGCACTCACAGTCATTGACATGGTTCAAGATTACAAAGATGCAGAACCGTTAACACAAAAGGTGCTTCTGCTGTTGCTGTTGCCTTACAGCTGTATCCAAACGAGGCCCCTTAATTATCCTCGCATGATTCAAGTCGTTGATGGAAGTAATTTAAAGGCCCAGTGAATCAATTTTTGTTAATACCCAGAGTTACTATTAGACGAGGCTTTCCGGGAGTTCACAGATCACAGGCTTTCGTTGAAAACTTTAACAAATTTGTTAGCCGAAAGACTTTTCTCCTACCAGTAAACCAGAGAGTGAATTTGACCCTCCTCGCAACCAGAATGGGTTAGAAGACTGCCCTCAGTTTGCGCGGCAATGAATAATGAAGAATGTAAGGGCTAAAGCAGTACAAGCAATCAAAAGAAAAAAATAAATGTTGCTGAAGGGAGTCTTCATCTAGCCAAACTATTTCCATTTGGATTTGAAAGTAGGTACCTTTATTTACGTGGGAAGCAAAAGGGGTCAACTCGCATCAGGGCAACTGAGCCAGTTTGGAGTGTTGACCCATATGAAATAAAAAGAATTGTAAAGTGAATCCGCCCGTGTATTATTTACGCGAAAACTGACACACAAAAACAACCAGCTCTCAAAGATCTTTTGTGAAAGAGAAACTGAGATAAATTCGCCTGAACAGTTCGCTTTAATTAATGTACGGTTTCCCGTGCCCAATTGCATATGAAAACTTGGATTAAAAACACCGTTTTGTGGTTTGTTTCTATCTATTGACTTCCTTTGTTAAAACTGTTGTGTTGATCTCATGTAGATGTAGATCGCAGTTTTACGTTGTCATGATGAAAAGTCTTATTGCCAAACATTGCTTCTTTGTAGGTTTTTTATGTGATATGTTTGACAGCACAAACACTGCGTGATTTTCCCTTTGCCTTTCTTAAATGATTTTCTCCTGGCTCAAATACGGTACATTTTTGACCTTAACCCCACATATCCTTGATTCACTTTCCAGATAATTCATCCGTTCATCTTTCTAAACCTTTTTATTAACGGATGAATGCAAAGCGAATCTTTAGGGTAATCAGATGTATCATACCATCCTGCATGGCCTTTAGCACTTCGGTTTCATGTCTTTATAGATTTTTCAGTAGGGATCTCTATAACAACACTTTCTGTTTCGTGATAAAAGTACCTCTAGATCGGATACGAGTGCTTAAAGTAGTATAAGAAACTCTAAACATTCAAAAAAGTTTGATAATTCTAAAACAGTATACCCAATAAATAAGGTTTTTGTCTATTGACTTTCTTTTTTTTCATCATTATGCCGAAAGCTGATCCATGGAAAATTTCTGAAAGTCCTGTTAGTAAGGTTCTTTGAAGTCAGCTTAATTGCTCGTTCTCTCGGGTGCTACTCTGACACATCCTTTAGCTTGTGCGGATTCGCCATAGTCTTTCCGAAACAACTGTTGTTCATCAGCTTGAAAAAGTCTTTTTCCTGAAGCACTTCTGGCAGATTTAGTTCTGAGTTCAGTGTGTTCTTCATGATGTAGTTTTCATGAACTGTTTTGATCAAAGCAATTATACGATGCAATGCTGTCAACCTACAAACCATGTCTTAAATAAAAATTGTAGAAGTCTGTAATGACAGGACTATTTTTTTTTGCCCGAAGATTAGGCCCCAAGATTTAGGCGGTTCTCTTGGATCCCATCTTTAGACTTTCTGCTGATATGGTCGTCATTATGCAGTATGGAGTTCCTGAGGATATCTAAATCAATTCTAGAATGAAACCACGCTGTTTTGATCAGGCGTTAAAAACTGCCCAACCACTTTAATGCCTTTGAATATTATTTCGGATCGCCGTATCTGTGTACATTTTAAAGTTAGTATGGAAGTGAATTGCGCCATAGCCCAACCATACAGATTGTTTGCATCTAAATACAAGAGATAGATAGACCTTTTATGGTGATCATAGTGTCCCAAGTTTTGTTGTTTGCTTTTCAGTATGATGTGACGCCCTATAATTCTCCACGCAATCCGTTTTCAATCCTCTGAATCATTGGTAGGTCAGGACAATAAATCAATCTGTACTCCAGTAACTTTAAGAAGCTATCCCAACTCATCCGGGCGCAGAAAGTAATGCGCGGGATCCAAGCTATTATGTTTCATGCAGGTCTTCTATAATTTTCAAAAAGACGTCCGCTCAACAAAATAACCTCAGCCATCAAGTATGAAATCATATAGTCCCCATCGTTTATACACTCTAACTTAACTGCCAAGCATCTTGAGCATGCTGTAATCTGAATCGTGATGTCTTTCCTCTAAGACTAGAAAAGACGCGCCTTTAGGTGGATGGTGTTTATCTTCGTCAACCTTTCCCAACTGTTCATGTACTCATAAGGATAAACACCCTTGCTAACAAGAGTTGGTCAAAATATTTCTTCCGTTATTGGGCAGGACTTTAATGAATAGCCAGTGGACTCTAGAACCATCATGTGTTGCATAGAGTCATAAAAAAGACATGTTATTTAGATTTAAAGCACATGTACTTTTCTGATGACTGTGCAATGCATGACACCCTTGAAGGCATCGGCCACTGCTTTATTATAAGATGAGAGTCGTAACCTCGCAAGTTATGACAGAAGATGGCAGCTTCCATGTCTTTGGGTCAAACTTTAGTGAAGATAGCAGTTGTTATGCGCTGCTCCTCTGACTTTGTCCACTATGTGGATCATGGTTATCTTACTGATGATTCGCTGAGTCGATGAGAGAGCTTAACCACAAATCAAACATTGAGTGAGTGGATGAGCATACTGTTGTTGGTTTCAGGCGTCATCATGATTTCCAGATAAATTCTGATTATTAGAACAGGCGTTACGCACTTGCTGCATGCGTTTTAAAGAATTGTTTCTGCAGCATCCGGATCCTCTATATAATTCTGGTTCTGAATATAACGCCATTCCGACTAAAAATAATGAAGGCAAATGTACAATTGATGATTACTCAATTAAGACTGTTTTTTCGAAGTTTTTTGTGGTGCTGGCCCTTCTTAAGGAACAATGAGGATTCGGAAGTCATGCCGTAAACTACGTATGGAGAATTTTGCAGTCGTTTCCAGTTCTTAAAACTAAATCTTTAGATCCGGGTGGTGGGCGTAATTGTTCTGTATTACAGTCAAACGGGCCGATACAATGTTTTCTTAGTTCGCTTGCGGCTTGAACACGATGGCATTCTTGTTAAAAACATTTTCTACAGAAATTCTAGCTTATGTTCATGCTGTGACAGGTATGGCCAATATTCTACTCATTGTTCGTATCAATGTGTTAATGCGGTCAGCCCCTCTGTGAAAGCATCAGCAGTAAGTCAAATGGCTTTTGTTCTGGCTGCAAACGTTGGACTGTTCTTGGACACTTTAATCGGTGTTAGATGTGTTTCCTCCATCCTGTGTAGACATTAACAGTTTTTGGGTTTGTTTTGTCTTCAATGAATCAATGGATCCCACGCTAACGGGAAAGGATCTTGCTAAAGTTAAGATCTTTGTTGTAAGGTGATAGTTAGACACTCCTAACTGGTTTTGCGGGCCGTTTAACTGCAAGCCTTGCGAGTTAAACAACACATAAAACATTATTGTCTGTATTCTTTATGTTTAGGATACTGCTTTTTTTGCGATATGCTGGAGGTAGTGGAATGTGAGACTTGCCTACAATCGGCGCATCTTAGATCTGTTTTAATCTGATCTCTAGACTTCGCCCTCTGACCATAAAGTCCAGAGCGGTCCTCTCATTTTGGCTTCTTCTGCGGCAGCGTCAACTGTGTAAGCTGTTCGTCTCTGCCCAACCGGGAGTTAGGTCGTTATTGAGTAAGATAGTCTGCTGTTGAGTTGAGACCAGACTGCTTGATTTTCTTCATTTATTGTTAAATAGTCGATTTAAAACAGCTAACATTATTTAACTGGCGGGTCTATTGTTAGTTTACTTGGGAACTTGAGAATAGCATGAACAACGCTTGCCTGTAAGGTTGCAGGGATTCAATGACTTCTAAATCATATCATTCAGTGCTCTTGATAAATTTTTTGCATTGCTACAAAACTTCGTCTTGTCCGTCATTATATTCTGAGCCATGTTGAGTCTCTTTTCTATCTCATTATATTATGTAATATTTAAAAAAAAATACTTAATCAAGATCAATAGCGACGGTCTTTTTTGTGCTTAGGGACTCATTAAATTAAGTATTAAACACCTTTTGGTGTTGTTTATGTGAGCTGTTAGAACAGTGTTTAATGTCTCGTGTTACTTTTTTTTGAGCATTCCTTTTTTATTCTGCTCGGGGTCTGGCTGTTGAGAAAAAACTTGCCATCGCCTTTCTTTGAAGATCAAACTTTTGTCTTTTTGTAGTCATCAAAATCGGCTGTAAACGATTAAATTCTTTCATCCGTGATGTTTGAGTCAGCTAGTGCTTTATTTTTTATCAGGCTTAAAGGTATAAGTTTAGCTGTTATTAGTTGAAACCTTAGCTGTGTGTTTTGGAGTTTAGGGTTTTTATTTTTTTGCTAGCAGCACCTATAGCTAATGAGCACAGGCGAGTAGAGAAGACAAACTTAGAGGTTAAAGTGCGGTGCGCCTTATGCAGGTTGCTTAGAGGCCTACACTCGTTCCTGCTGATAGAGCACTTATAGTTACGATGCTCCTGTATTAACATAGGTAACAGCATTAAAGACAGGCAGAATACCTTCGTTTGTTTTGCTGTATTTGAAAGGTCCTGACTCTAGTTTTTTGTAGCATTTGTGTACTGTTGGTTCATTGTCCGGTTTATACTTAGGGGTTTCTCACCCGGCCGACCATGCCTTGCTATCCTTCTTTTGGCGGCTCTGTGGGCACATTTGGATAAACCTGAAAAGACATGCTTATGATAAATAAAATATAATTTAGTATTTTACATAATTAGATCGGTTTTCGTTACTATTCAGCTGCGCATCATATAATAAAAACAAATGTACATTAAGCGGTTTTATCGGCTTCTTCTTCTTTATCAATTTGAATGTTTATTACGTCTCTCACAGTTTTCTCCCGCTTCCATACAATTATTATCCTCTGTTGACCTCTAGGTCAAATCCATTAAACCGAGAGTTTGTTGTTAAATAATCTCAAGCTAACATTGTGAAGGAGTGTAAATCTTTTGGCGTAGGTTGTCTGTTGGTTTTTACCCCTCCCACCCCCCAAACAATTTCTTTATTCGTCAAAATGATGATAAGGTCTAAGCCGCTAGAGTAGATTTGGTTAGGAACTACCGTCCAATTGTTACATTGCACTTTCGTTATTTTAGGTTTAAAAAAACTTTTCACTTGGCTCGTTGCGAATGGTTCTTCATCTTCACACAGCCTTATAAAATAACCTTTTAAGCGATTTGCAGCGACGCTAAAACTAAAATTTCCAATATAGTGTCTGCCCTGCTTTTGGATATGGTGTTTGATGAATCACGCTTTTTTTTTTTTTTTTTTTTTTCGGAATTTATTGGTAATTTTGATGATATTGTTGTGCAATCTGCTTGCTAAGTGAGGGTTGCTAACAGCGTCAAAACTCTACGAGATGTCAGAAATGCTTTGTACTTTGACTTTCCCCCCAGTGTCTGATGATCTGATAAAGTTTGTAATTCATTAAAAGTTAGTTTATATGACAATCTGTCTTTTAATGCTCTTGAAGGTAATGGTGCATGGCGCTTTTAACAACTCAAAATCTAAGGGAATGGAATGCGATTTCCATACGCAAACTTTACAGTACAGCTTATTTGCTGCTTTTAGCACCTGAGGCGAGGTTCGGCGTCTATTTAAGCTATTAGTGCTTCTCTTTTCAATTCCTTGAAACGCAAGTTCAGCCCTTTCGTTCCCGGGTAGCCATAGATCAGAATAGGTTAAAACATATGTCTGCATTATGTAAAGAAAATATTTCTTTGCCCCTAAGTGTATAGAAATTTTCTTTAACGATTGCCCGCACAGATTCTGCAAACGTTCCTTGTTTGGGGTTGTTGTTGACTCGGCGCTATTTTGAAAAGTAAGACGTGCAGAGCCTGCACAATCATTCATCCGCTCCTAGGTCTGGAAAATGGCCCGTAAGAATTTGATCTGCATCAATAGTAGATGGATTATTTGGAACATTAATATTCGCTTTATTTCCCTTCACGCCTAAGGGCTCGTTCAGTTTTCTATGCGAGGTCAAGAATCGAGCCATGTACTTGTTGTGGCAATTTTATGAAGGCAAAATAAAAAGTTAATTATTTAAAACATGCAGGGGAAATTGTAGATGAGAGATTTTGATGTTTTTGATCGTGGAGGACGACATGAGTGAAATAAACCTTTGGGACAGCATCGCTAAATTTTTCTCAATGCAGCGTAAATTAAAGGAAAGTACGGTCGGGATTTTCAAAGTTTAGGTCAAAAACCCTCCCGAATTTATAGCCCCAAATGATTTTAAATTAAAGAGATGGCTTTTGTTTGTAAAAACGATCAAGGGAAAATTGTTGGCTTACAACAAAACCCGACCATAAAATTTTTTTTTTTTTTTTTTTTTTTTTAGTGTGGGTTAAATTAGAAATGGGACTCAGTGTGGAAAGATCAAAATCCCCTTTGGGCATTGCTAGCCCAAATTTAAAGGGCGGAGGCATTTGTTTAAATTAAAACACATACAAGAACTCCCGGGTAACAAAGAAAACATGGAACTTAAAAAATTAAATCAATCGCAGGCGAATTAATAAAAAAATAGAACAGAAACCAGTTTTAGAAAAAACAGCTTTTAAAAAAACAATTAATGTTCCCCTTTCCCTAGGGAAAACTAAGGGCCCCTTGTCATGTTTAAGAACATTAGAGGCGAAAAAACAAACAATTTAGAAAAAAACTAGGTGAACTAGATGAGCTTTAATAAAAGAGAAAAAGAAAACTGTGGGTGTGACCCCAACTTAACATGAAAAGAAAGAATGCCAAAGCTAAAAGATCTGAACAAGAGAGACGAAGACTAAAAGTGTGTTACACCGAAAACAATTACGAACCAAATTTGGCAGAATAAGAAAACTATCCAAAAAATTTTATATGAAGACACGAACTAGCAGAACGTACGAAACCGTTTAGAGAGCAGGAGTCACTTGTAAGCGTTTAACGCTTGGTTTTGCAATAATACATGGGAGGGCTATTCAGGGCGGCGGTGGGGGTAAAATTTTGTGCCCCGTCGCCATGCCTCCATATAAATCAGGGTAAAAAACAGCGATCATCTTGCGAATTTATTAAAAAAATTACCCAGTAAAGTATTAGACTCTTTACCGGTATATTAGGCGTATTGTCAGTGGCTTTTGTTCTGAAGAAAAGGTAGGGGGCTTTTAGGGCCGAGATTTAGGTCATTAGTTCTCGTAATAGTTGGGGTTTAATTTTTAGTAAGAAAAAGACCAAGTAATCCTGGGCCTTTAAAACCCAGAAAAAGCGCTGTCTTTTTTATTCAGGTCATGCGAACAGGTCCGCAAGCTTTGCTGAGTCTTAAAGGGTTTTTGGGGGTTTGGCCCCTGGGGGATTGATGACTTAATCTTGGGTGTTTTTAGTTGTAATATTATGGCCGAATTTATGTCGTTTTCCCACCTTCTTTTCTTGCCTGCTATAAGAATTTTCATTTTTATGTTTTTTTTTTCCCTCCTGAGTTTGAGGTCAGAGGCAGCTGTAAAAACCCAGTCCCAACGCAAAGTCTACTTTCGATTTTGGGCGTTTTGAAAACATTTTGGTTCTTTTAATACTTAAAGGGTAATTAAACGTAAAATTAAATGCCCCTCAAATTTGAAAGTATTTTTTTTTGGCGAAAACCCAGTGAAGGATCGTTAGTTTGATCTTGCCTGTGCTTCGCCCCTAGCAAACCAAACGTAAGTCGAATAGAGTCGTTTATTTTTTTCCCCCTATTTTGGCCCTTAGAAGTGTCAAAGATAAATGTTGTCCATGCTGTTTTATCTCTTGCTTATGGCCCCGGGTGAAAAGCTGTTGCGCTTTGAGAGAAAATGTGTAAGGGGTTCCCCGTCAAATTTAAACTTTCTTGCAGCCCAAAAATAGGGGTGCCAAACCTGATTAAGATCAATTTTGTCAAAAGTGTCTTGGTTTTAAATTGAATTGTTACAGATCCTTTCAAAGCCTTATGTCTATTTGGGTTTCTGAATGGGTTAAACTTTGTCTTTGGAATGGGCTTGCTTCAGTCAAAATAGTCTAGGGGTATAAAATGAAATTTACACTGACCCCACCAAAGGATTGGATGTTTTTAATGTCGCATACGGCACCCACACCAGTTGTGCACAAAACCGGGAAAGTTTAATGGTTTGGTAAAACTGCATCGGAGACTAAACCCGCTTTCGCGATGTAGTCTTTTTAAAAGGGGGTTAAGAAAATCTTTAAGGAGTACTTCCCCTTTTTTGAAAAAGGGACGCGGGTACAGAAATGTCGAGGGGGCCGTTTTTATATTTTTAGATTTTAGTGGGCCCAAAAAGAAAATTTTTTCTCAGTAATTTGAATGCACTCATTTTTAATTTTTTTTAAAAAAAATTTGTAACAAAAAAACCCAAGACCGCCCTTGTTTTTTGCCTGCTGTTAAAAACGATTGCGGAACCCCCCCCAAATGGTGATCCATGAAAAAATTTTTTTCAAATCGTATGGTTTTATAAGTAAAGCCGGGAGGGAAAAATAAGATTCAAAAAAATTTGGGCCCAAAAGGGGTCAAAAATTAGCCAGTTAAAAACCCCGATGGTTATTTCGGGTTTTGTCACAAAAAAAGATGAGAACTTTGACATTACTTCAAAATTTAAAAATGAAATCTAAAAACAATTTAAATTCAAACTGAAGAAGCAAATTACTTTTTTGATAAAGAGCTAGCTAAAAAGTTTGGCTTTGCAGATGACAATCATAGATTTAGGTTGTGCCCGACAAAAACTTATGAGGGAGAAAATCCGCTCGATCTTGCATTACATTTATTACTTAAAATTTTTGGTGAGTAAGCACTGATAAAAAATTATTGATGGAAGGCCTTTAACGTTTTAGAGCTCTTCCACAGGGGAAAACGCTTTTGCGATTTGAAAAATTATACAATTCCCTTAAATTTTTCAGTTTAAAAAATTTGTTTGTGGAGGGTCGGATCATTTAATTAAAAATCAAAGACAAAACAGGGAAAGCCGTGAAATGTGATAACCTGCACATTGTTTTGGAAATAAAATAATACGTTACTAAAAAATAATGTCGCGTGGGCCAGAAGAATCAGGAGTTACATTAGCGCCTGTAAGGTGTATAACCTTAGAATTAAAAGACCTTGCAGATGTTGCGGACTTTGAACAGAATGGTGAGATAGGCACTTTGTATGGTTTTGAGTACACTAAAGATGGTGATTATAAACGCAAAGAGGTTGACGACAACAAAAGGTTTCCTAAACTAGAGCAACTACGCAATCTAGAGGCAAATAATGTTGGCCAGTATGAATATAAAATAGTTCGAAAACCTGAACTCAAATGGCACTTAGAACCATATTTAGAATGGGAAATAAAATTTGAATTCATAAGCCCATTTACATATTTTAGCCGTCAAAAAAGTTTCAGAAAAGCATTCAACTCTGGCCCTTTACATGTAAGTCTTATGCCGGACGACAATAGTCGGAAAGAAATTGAAATAACGCCGTATGGGAAAAAACAGTACATCCTCCACAGAAAAGAAACAGTTGTAAAAAAAGCTTCTACAAAATTACAGTTCTTTCCAAGCAGAAAATTAGGAGACACGTTCACAATGATATTTGAAATTTCTGTCTTTAAAGATGTGGAGAGGGATGGGGTTGTGGGCGTTAGTGACGTCCTTATAAAAGGAATTAATATTAGCTGGCAAAACTTAGACGTTAAACGCCTTAACGTTGTTGTCGTCGTTCTTCACAATGGTGAGGATATTAAGATCATAACAACAAGCAACAAAATCAATGTTGACTTAAATAGAAACAATCTTACAGAACTAAATTGGATTAATCTTACACATTTAGGCCTCATAGGGTTTTATTATACTGAACAAGTTTTAACAGAGGACATGATAAAAATAATAACTGGATTAGATTAAATCTGCCAATAAAACCATGGAGCAGTTAAACTTTATGACAAAAACTCCTCATTGCTCATTGATTTGTGGGCAGACTGGTTGTGGAAAAACAATATTTGTCCTAGACCTATTACAAACAGTTTATCGCTATAATTTTAATCATATTGTGGTTTTCTGTCCAACACTTAAATGGAACAAAGCATATCATGATAGAAGGTTTATATGGACAGATGATGACATATATTTAGTTAATCCTAGCAATAAACTGAGTGAGTGTTTAGAACAGTTTTATAGACTGTTTGAAGGAACGCAAACACTATTTATTATAGATGACTGTTCAGCAGAAAGAGACATAGTTAAAAAGAGAAACACTTTGTCAAAACTAGCTTTCAGCGGAAGGCATGCTGGGATAAGTGTGTGGATTTTATGCCAGAAATATAACTCGGTTTTAAAAGACTTTAGAGAACATTTAAAGACTGTAGTTTTATTTCACATGAAAGACAAAGACTCATTTGAAGAATGTTTGCGCGAAAATGATGTTATTGAAAATGACCAGGAAAAACACAGGATTAAACAAAAACTGAAATCTGAAAACTTTAGTAAATTAGTATTGAAAACGGATAACCCTACACAGTATGTTTGTTTGTAGGGTCGTTATTTTTGGTTACTTGTCAGAGAACAGGAATAGGCGGCTTTTAGGCCACTTTCGCCCAAAAACGTGGTGGAGTAGCAAGTGAGTCTGAATCGGTGTTTATACGTTCTCTCTGCTTGATTAATTAATCGAGTAATTTAAGTCATAACTTGGCTTAGCTTCTTTTTTTTCTCATCTATTCTCTTATTTCCCTACCTATCATTTACGTGTTGGTCTACTCATTTGTTTACCTGTGTAAATGGTCATCTCTGAAAAGATTTGTAGGTAAGAAACTGAATTGCAATTATACTGGGTGTGAACATGTGTCACGTCACATCTATACAACTGACACACGCTCTTTTTTCTGCTTCTGCTATTTTGTACAGGACATTTTCACATTTCACACCTAAACCACCATACCAGTGCAAACACAAGAGACCAAACAGATTGAGGCAGGAAATAAGCCACTACATAACATTGATATTGATGATAACAGATCGAAGATCATGTAGTCAGTACAAGATGATTTGATATATATTAAAAGCAACGTGTAGCGTAAGAATTTATGCATTGTTTAGAATTGTATCTACATATTAACAGCATCAACACGATCTACGTTGACACTTTTGATTAAACGAGGTGGGATAACATGTAGGGTTTTCCTATAATCAGTCAGGATATCTTTTGCCTTTTTCAGACTGAAGTCAAGGTACGTATGCTCACATCTGTTCATAGATTTTAGGAAGTTTTAGCATTTCATCAGATTTAGTAATAATTGTTCAACAAAGATTGAAGAAAGCAGCAATCGCGACTAGACGTGAACATCGAAGTTCCCTGCGTCAGGCACAAAAACAAAAACAAAAACAAACAAACAAAAAAACTTTGTGCATCGTTACAGTTCATATAGCATCATGTGCCCAGCCTCCCTCACATGGCATCATGTGTCAAGCCCCCTCACATAGCATCATGTGCCCAGCCTCCCTCACATGGCATCATGTGTCCAGCCTCCCTCACATGTCATCATGTGCCCAGCCTCCCTCACATAGCATCATGTGCCCAGCCTCCCTCACATAGCATCATGTGCCCAGCCTCCCTCACATGGCATCATGTGTCCAGCCTCCCTCACATAGCATCATGTGCCCAGCCTCCCTCACATGTCATCATGTGCCCAGCCTCCCTCACATAGCATCATGTGCCCAGCCTCCCTCACATAGCATCATGTGCCCAGCCTCCCTCACATGGCATCATGTGTCCAGCCTCCCTCACATGGCATCATGTGTCCAGCCTCCCTCACATGGCATCATGTGTCCAGCCTCCCTCACATAGCATCATGTGTCCAGCCTCCCTTACATGGCATCATGTGCCCAGCCTCCCTCACATGTCATCATGTGTCCAGCCTCCCTCACATGGCATCATGTGTCCATCCTCCCTCACATGGCATCATGTGTCCATCCTCCCTCACATGGCATCATGTGTCCAGCCTCCCTCACATAGCATCATGTGTCCAGCTTCCCTCACATGGCATCATGTGTCCAGCCTCCCTCACATGTCATCATGTGCCCAGCTCCCTCACATGGCATCATGTGCCCAGCCTCCCTCACATGGCATCATGTGCCCAGCCTCCCTCACATGGCAGAATGGGTTCCGCTGTGTGATTCACAGACTTCCTTCAAGCGTGAGACCGGTCTGACACTGAGTCTGGTGCCTGAAGGCTCACACAGCACTCTGGGAGGATCTAGACATCTTCCAT
>CM031600.1:84448371-84464149 GCA_018398815.1 Conus ventricosus
CTTTTTTTCCTCTTTTGTTTTTATTCCTCTTGTATCTCCTTTTGGATCATTGCTCCTTTTGTTTCCTCTTGTATCTGCTCTCTTTTATTATTCTTCTTCCTGACTCCAACTAATTCTTCAATCGCATTCTTTCCTCTTTTCCATGTCTGGGCAATACACTTGTAAACATGGGCCCAACAGATCTTCTCCCTCCAGACCACATACCTTCCCTCGTTGAAAATATTTGGGGAAAAACTTTGTCCTCGTCCACAGGGGAAATCCCAACAGGATTTTCTTCCTTAGCCTTCTGTGCCATCATGAAAATATGAAATAATGTCCTGTCAAACCTGACACACACACTAGTGGATCAAATACAAACAATTGCAAAAATCAAAAAAAAAAAAACTTTTGAAACCCGTCTATTGAAATAATATGAATCCCAAAGGATTTTTTTTTTCTTTTTCAAACAAACATTAACGAAAATCATCTTAAAAAGACTAAGTATTATCAAACCCAACCAACAAAAAGATAGAGATAAACAACGAAACAGGATTTTGGGGTATGGGGAGAAAGAAAAACACAATCGGTAATCAATACCAATTTTCAGCAACAAGTATAAATCAAGCAATGACATGAGAGTAATAACAATATAATCAATGTATTGTTTTTTTTTTCACACACTAAGCTTTTTTTCAAAATGAAACAACAAATAATTTATTTTTTTTCCAAACTGGTTCAGGGCGGGCCACTCCCCACCACCCACTCATTAAAAGAGAAAAGAACCCTAGAAGCTGAGAACAACCCCAACCCAAGTAAAATGGAAACAGAAATAACGAGAGAGACTGAAATAATAAAATAAAGCCCACAAGGAAAAAAAACTAGGACTGGCCCTCGTACTCCTGAAACTATCAGAGGAACCCCGTACGCTGAGAGGGGAAGAAAGTGACAAAACAGTCATAAAACAAACATACAACACAACTCAATTGTTCAAAGAAAGTCGTAAACTGACCTATCACTTCTAATTGGGCAATTATAGGTGTACAAAAACAAATCCTACCACTAAGGCTTTTTTTAAATTCAATGCAAAAGAAATTTAACTACGGGGTCACCAGATGTTACGGATGGTGTGGCGGGCGTATTTTGGTTGTCTGACTCTCGCTCTCAAAAGTTTGGATGCGTGTAATAATTATTCCCTACACCACCCACCCATACGTACATGGATAGCCAGGCAACACCGGTTTGATTTCTTTTCTTTTTAATTATGCTGCCGAACCAATCAAAACATACATTCATGTGAATTGGTACAAATTAATACATGTCACTACACAGCACATAGATCAAGATATCAATACATAGGAACTTAAATATCAGATTTTCATATTACCATATGTGATATCACTCACAGATATCGCCGGCGCCGTTCCACAGTGCTCACATATACAATCAACGCGTTCAGTTCCACAGTACCCACGCCAACAGTCTACAGCATTAAATAAGACGAAGACGGATAACCAAGGTCCCCACACGGTAAACACAGCCGTTCACAAAACACAAGCGATGAAGAAGAAACAGGGTCTCAACACAGCAAGCACAATATATTACGTCGAACTATTAGAAGAACCGCAAATTCACAAGGCACAGTAACCCATAGCAGAAGAACCGCAGATTCATAAAGCACAGTAAACCATAGAAGAACTGCAGATTCACAAAGCACAGTAATCCACAGAAGAAAAATCGCAGATTCATTAAGCACAGTTAAACCATAGAAGAACTGCAGATTCACAAGGCACAGTAATCAATATTGTATCTCGGAGAACACATTTCACCAAAGTCCCATAGAACACAATAAACTTCGATTCCACGTACCCTTTGATCTAAAACAAAATAACTCCTCCGTGTATTGTACTACAGTGTTCCATCAATAAATTCACCCCCCGTCACACATGCGGTGGTTTCATTAGAGCACATAAATATTCTTACCACTTTACAGGAGTTTTTTAAGTCACTCTCGGCGATACAGCATTCATAACATTTTATAAAACAAATACATTTCCTGCTACTATTCCGCTGGTACCGTCATCAAAAGTATCCCACTACACAGTGAAAATCGTGCACTACGACTTTGAAAGTCAGCCTCTCCACCCTAGTAACATTACGGAGAAAAAGATGATTAAACAAAATATATTAGGCTGGACACCAAAGCCTCGGCCGTTGTTCTTGCTCCCCTTCTCTTGTCTCCTATTATTTTCGTCATGTAGTTACCTATGTCATTTCCAGTTGACGTCATAATTTACGTTGACGTCACAGAATGAGTGGGAGAGAGGAGGAGGTGAGATCTTTCAATGTAAATAATTGTGTCTGTCTTCTAGAACCCAGTGCAAGTAATTTCGTGTGTGTGTGTGTGTGTGTGTGTGTGTGTGTGTGTGTGTGTGTGTGTGTGTGTGTGTGTGTGTGTGTGTGTGTGTCGTGCGTGCGTGCGTGCGCGCGGCGCGCGCGTGCGTCACTCTCTTTGATTTTGCCTTTTTTTTTAATTTGGGTTTGTTTGGGGTTTTCTCTGTACATTTGCCAGTGGCTTTTCTGTATTTGTGGTCTATTCATCTTCCTGTCGTCTGGAAAGCATTTTTTTTCTTGATGAACTTTGTGAGATGCAAGTTCTTCCTTGTAATCTGGCGTCCGGGCTTAGTGAGAGTTGAACCCCTGGAACAGGCACTCGTCCATTCTTCGGTACTGTTTACGAATTAGGCATTTTGATATGTCCTTTATTAATTTGGAATTTTTTGTCAAAACGAATTTTTTAAACCGTTTTTAAAGGAAAAAACCCCATCTGAGCGGAATGGTCAGAGTGGTTGATGCACTTAGCATGGCTTAGTTCTTCTATCCAAGTGAAGGAACATGGAAAGTGATATTGTGAAGAAGTGTACCTGTAAACCGTACTTAAATCTGAGTTTTCCCTTGGTGGGAGTGCTTGGGGGGGGGGGGGGGGGGGGGGGGGGGGGGGGGTGTTTTTTTTTTTTTCGTTTTTTTTTGTGTTTTTTTTTTGCTTAATTATGTTCTGCAACTAGCGTTTTGTTGTTTGTTGTTGTTGTTGTTTTGTTGTTTTGTTGTTGTTTTTGTTGTTTGTTTTTTGGTACGTGTTGACAGCCCTGGCAATGCTCTCTGTGGTCTGCCCGGACAGTACTGACACGTTGTCTGTGCCCATTTCCGATACTGCCGTATTCAGTTTTGTTTCTGGTAATGCCGTCAGCTCTGAGTCATCCATTTCTCCTCAAAGCACTAGCGTTCTTGGCTAGGTGATTGTGGAGCCGGTTTGCCAAGACTTTTGTTGTTTTTTTTCACCACGTAGCCGCGCACGAGCAACGGTCTGACAAGTCCTTCCTTCGTCTGTATCCTGTCGTCCGTGATGTCTGGAGCTGCTGTTTAAAACGTTTGGAAGACACTTTCTAGGTTAAACCGAAATGTATGACACGCGCGCGCGCGTGCACACACACACACACACACACACGCACACACACACACACACACACACGCACACGCACACGCACACGCACACACGCACGCACATACGCACACACGCATACATATATATATATTTATTTTTTTTTTTTTTTTTGTTAAAAATATTTCTAAAATGAAGTGCTAAAATCAACAAGCTTGTTTCGAGCCTCTTGCTCTCTTCAGGATATCCTTTTGGGGCACGCTCTTTTGGATTTTTAAAGGACATTTTTATACTGTTCGTGATATATATATATATATATATATATATATATATATATATATATATATATAATATTATATATATAGATATATATATATATATATATAGATATATATATATATAGATATATACATACACATGCACACACACTCACACACTCTCCACACACACACACACACACACACACACACACACACACGCACACACGCACGCACACGCACACGCACACGCACACGCACACACACACACACACACACACGCACTCACACGCACACATATGTGTCGTGACCGTTTTTTTTCGTTCAGCGTCCCACGTGCTTTGTTCACTTCTTGCGTGAGATTTTTGCTGAAGGGTTCACTTCCATTTAGCTCCCTGTACAAAGGTCAACAGACAGGCTGCCAAAAAGAGCCCCCCGATTCCCCGTTCAGCTCCCAGTACCAAAGGTCAACAGACAGGCTGCCAAAAAGTGCCCTCTGATTCACCGTTCAGCTCCCTGTACCAAAGGTCAACAGACAGGCTGCCAAAAAGTGCCCCCTGATTCCCCGTTCAGCTCCCTGTACCAAAGGTCAACAGACAGGCTGCCAAAAAGTGCCCTCTGATTCACCGTGTCCTTTGTAAAGATAGTCAAGACCTGACGGGTTGTTTTTTTTCCTTTCTTTTTCAGTGACCAAGTTTCTGCACTTGGTTGAGGTAGCCCCTGTTTCGGAGTTCTCAGTTCCATGCTTTGTGCTGTCACTCTTTCTGAGTGTAACCAAGCTAAATGTTCTTTTGTTGCCGTTATGTAAGATACTTCGCTTGTGATCCGGGTTTTAGCATTAAATATTTTTTTCCCAAACGCAGTTTTTTGTGATACCGCTGTCAGCTCCAAAATTTTCGCCTGAGATTTCTTCCCATCCTCCAAACAGTTTTTAAAGCTGATTAGTAAACCGTTTTGCAGAGCCGGTTCGGTGTGAGGTCATTTTTCCGGTAAAGTGTCGCCCACTCACCGGGTTTAGGAAAGCTGGAAAACCCGAAACGAAAGGCCGGCTGGGGAATGGGGGGGAAGAGAGGGAGGGTGGGGTTTATGCAAAGACACCAATACCATCAGAACATTAATCCCCCTTGGAAAGAAACCCCCCCGGGCTTATGTAATGAAAACGGCTTTTGGGGGTCGGAATTTAAAAGGGGGGGGGGGGGGGGGGGGGGGGGGGGGGGGGGGTTGGGGGGGGGGGGGGGGGGGGGGGGGGGGGAATGAAGCAGCAATACTGAATCACTTTGATTAAAAAAAAATCTTGGCCTTTTTTTGATTTTTTGTTCATGGTGTTTCGAGTCCGGTTGGCGACTCAATAAAATATATCTTTTAGTAGATCCCGGTTTAACCTTGAAAGTATTTCCCCCTTTGCCCCTTTTTCTATAGCTCATACAAACCTTTTTTTACTTCTTTCCTGTGTTCCCTTGCCTTCCTTCCACCAAGACAATGTTTTTCAGTTACTTTTCTCTCCACCCCCAATTTTTAAAGTTCACTTTTTTGATATTTCCGGGGGCCCCTTTATTTCTCGTAAAACATGTTGGGCATGGAAAGGTGGAACCCACCACCGTTTCCATCCCCGCCCAGTGGGGCAATATCTCGCTTTTCACGCACACTCTTTTTGTATTTAGGTTTAAACCCCTCACCCCTTCAGACAGCACCCCCCCCCCCCCCACCCCCCCTTTTCATTCTTTAGTCCCCATCACCGCCAACCCCCTGTCATACCTTACTCATTTTTCCCATTTTCCATTCTTTTAAAGTTTTTTTTGGTCTTTTTTAAAATTTCCTCCAACCTTTTGAAGTCCAGCAGTCTCTCCCCCCCCCCCGCCCCCCCTTTTGTAGTCTTTCCCTTTGTTACCCCTTTTTTTTTCCCTAGGGGCGGTATTTGACGGTGGGGAGGCGTACCTCTTCACTCCATCCAGTTCCCCTCTTCCTACCCCCCCCGTCGTTTTTTAATGTTCTTCTCCCCTCCCCATTTATGCCTATAATCCTTTCCTCCTCCAGAGCATCATTTTATCGTTCCCGTTGTTCCCCTTTACAAAATTTTATTTTTTTTCCTTTTCTTCATTCGTCCCCATCATCTTCCCCCCCCACGTTACCAGGTACCGTTTTCCCGGCTCAGCAAGCTTTTTCATGTTTTTCCCCTTTTTTCTTTGTTTTTCCCTTATGTTGTTGTTTGCCCGCTCCTACATCAGGGTTTTTATGTCCCCTTCACCGCGTCCACCATTCCATCATTGGCGCGTTCCGTTCTCTCATTTCGTTCATTCTTGCGTTGCGCCCCTTTTTTGGTCTGTGCGTCCTAATTTTATTAAAACCATAAATTCCAAATTTTTATTTCCTTGTTGTTCATCCGCTTTCGTTTATCAGTGTCGCACCACCCCTTTCCCTCTATTATTTCTTACCCGCAATCTTTCTTCCCCCCCAACCCAATATATCGTTTTCGCAGTCTCCTTCCGTCCAAAAATCACCTTCTTGGTCTTCTCACGTCCCCCCCCCCCCCCCCCCCCCCCCCCCCCCCCCCCCCCCCCCTTTAACATTCACCCCCTTCGTCTTTTTTTCTATTCAAATATTTACGTTTTCCCCCCCCCCCCCCCCCCCCTCCCCCCCTCTAACTTCATCGCTTAAATTTTTCCCCCTCCAGCATTCATCATTTTCAAATTTTTACCTGTCCACATTCATTGTTTTCCTTTTTGACAATTTTAACTTTATCATTCCAAATTTTACCCAAACTACATTCATCTTTTACGTTTTCCCCGTCCAAAAATTCATTATTCTCATGTTTTCCCTGGTCATGCGTTATTATTTTTAAAGTTTTCCCCCCCTCGAACTTTCATTCTCACGCCCCCACCCCCCACCCCCCCCACCCCCCCTTTTGAAATTCTTTATTATCATTTTTTCCCTGTCGACTTTCATCATTCCAACTTCCCCCCCGAATCCAAAATTCATCATTTTCACGTTTGCTTCCGCCAACATTCACATTTTGCGTCATCCCCCTTTATCACGTCGTCTTCACCCTTCCCCACTTTCTCTTCTCTCTAATTCCGTCTTTTCCATTCCCAATTCTCTTCTCTCTAATTCCGTCATTTCCCCTTCCCCTTTCCTTCTCCTAAAGTCCGTCTTTTCCCCTTTTCCCATTTCTTTCTCTAATGTCCGTCATTCCCATTCCCCCTTTTTCTTCTCTCTAAGTCCGCATTACCCCTTCCCCTTTTTCTTTTCTTAATTCCCCTATTACCATTCCACTTTCTCTTTTCAATGTCCGTCATTCACCCTTCCCCCTTTTTCTTTTCTCCCCAAAGTCCCTATTCACCCTTCCCCTTTTTCCTTTTTCCAATGTCCGTCATTTACCATTCCCACTTTTTTTCTCTCCAAGTCCCCTCATTCCCTTTTCCCACTTTCTCTTTCTCTAAAATCCGTCATTCCCTTTCCCCCCTTTCCCTTCCTCTTGTCGTCATTCTTGATTCTCTCGTTCTTCTTTTCTGACCGCGTCCACCATTCGTTCTGCTCTGCTTCTCTTCCCATCCCACTCATTGGATTACTGGGATATGTCCGATTTACTTGTGCTCCACGATTCCCACGTTCTTCCCTCTTCTCTTCTTTCTCTCATCCAGCTCTCCCATTCTTCACCTCTCACCTTCTTCTTTTCTCTGTTTTCCTGTCATCATTCTTTTTTTTCCCCTTTGTTTTGTTCTGGCCATCACTGCACCTTTTCCCACGCTGTCCAGTGTTCATCAATGCATTGGTCTCACGCTCCTCCCTTCCTTTTCCTTCTTATCCCGTCCTTCATTGTTCTCATGTTATTTTCCCATTTCCCCGATTCTGTCCCCCATCTTTCATATGATCAGTTACCATTCTCACTTTCGTTTCACCTCCGTTCATCGATATCACTTTCTCTTTTCATCCTACCCCTCCTTCATGACTCTTTACGCTTTCATCGTCTCAATCAATAGTCATCTCTTGTCCTCCTTTCGTCCATCCTTTTGTTATTTTTGCGTTTGCCTGTTTTTCTCCCTGTCTTCCTGTTTTATCCCAGTCTTCCCGTTTTCTCCCAGTCTTCCTGTTTTCTCCCAGTCTTCTGTCTTCCTGTTTTCTCCCAGTCTTCCTGTTTTCTTCCAGTCTTCCTGTTTTCTCCCAGTCTTCCTGTCTCCTGTTTTCTTCCAGTTTCCTGTTTTCTTCCAGTCTTCCTGTTTTCTCCCAGTCTTCCTGTTTTCTTCCAGTCTTCCTGTTTTCTCCCAGTCTTCCTGTCTTCCTGTTTTCTTCCAGTCTTCCTGTTTTCTCCCAGTCTTCCTGTTTTCTCCCAATCTTCCTGTTTTCTTCCAGTCTTCCTGTTTTCTCCCAGTCTTCCTGTTTTCTCCCCAAACTTCCTGTTTTCTCCCAGTCTTCTGTTTTCTCCCAGTCTTCCAGTCTTCCTGTTTTCTTCCAGTCTTCCTGTTTTCTCCAGTCTTCCTGTTTTCTGCCAGTCTTCCTGTTTTCTTCCAGTCGGGGTCATTTGCGCCATCCTCAGATTCTTGCCTTCTGAACCGAACTGCTCTACATCACTCTCCCGTTAGTCTCCTATTGTTTCATCGTGCTCTCCTTCTTCTGCCATCTCTCTTTCTTCATTCTCACGTTCTCCTTTTCTCCTGTTTTTCCACCATTCTTTAGCTTTTCTTCTGTCCTTATTCACCCTTTTTTCTCTCTGTTGTCCCTCTTTCCGTCAGTCGCTCGCTCTTTTCTCAATCCGTTCTTTGGTTCTAGTCCCCGTCGATCATTCGCCATTTTCTCGTTCTTCTCAGTCAGTCATCGCCTTCACGGTGTCTTGTTCTCATAACGTTTGTCCATCCTTCGTCATATTTGTGTTCTCTTGTTTTTGTTCTTTAGCAATCATTTCTTCCGTTGAGTGCTTCTCATTCTTTCTGATCCTGTCTGTCGTTCGCTATTTGTAGTCCTATCCACCATTGAAATTTGTCACGTTCTTCCTCGTCCATAACTTATTATTTTTCACGTTCTTTTCTATTCTCTCGTCCATTTAGCGTTTTTTTTTCTCCTCACTGCGTCCCATCGTTCATCATTCTCGTCATCACTTCTTATCTATTTCTTCCTTTATGGAATTATTCTGACACTATTTACTTTTATGCAGTCCATCGACCTGACGCTCTCTTCTTTTCTTCATCTCTCTTGTCCCGTCTCCTGTTCATCATTTTCGCCTTTCTCTTCTTTTCACCTCGTGAAAATTGTTGTTCTCTCGTTTCATCTTCCTCCAGTTTGTCCGTCACTGGACCATTCTCACGCTGTGCTATTGTCCTGTAATCTATCATTGTCCTGCCCTCTCGCCTTGCCCCTCTCCCGAGCCCTTCGTTTGTCAATTGATGTACCGTCCCGTCCACTGTGCATCACTTTCACATTCTCCTTTTTCATGGGTGTTATGATTGTATCTCGGCCCACCTCATTTATCATTGTCTATCATTCATCATTCATGTTTTCTCCTTTCATACTTCCTTCGCTGTTCTTACGCTCCATTTTTATACCGTCCTTTACACGTCCTTCTTGTGTTCTTGTCATCTCGTCCCAGCTACTTTTCATCATTCTCTCGTTCTTCTTCCTCCATCCCACTTTCATCTTCTCCTTTTTTCATCATTTGTTCATTTTCCCTTTTCTTATCATTTGTTCATCATTTTCCCTTTTCTCATCATTTGTTCATCATTTTCCCTTTTCTTATCATTTGTTCATCATTTTCCCTTTTCTTATCATTTGTTCATCATTTACCCTTTTCTTATCATTTGTTCGTCATTTTCCCTTTACCCTTTTCTTATCATTTGTTCATCATTTTTTCCCTTTTCTTATCATTTGTTCATTTTCCCTTTTCTTATCATTTGTTCATCATTTTCCCTTTTCTCATCATTTGTTCATCATTTTCCCTTTTCTTATCATTTCACGTCGTCTTCACGTCCCGTTCATCTTGTTATTCACCCGCTCTAGTCCCGTCAGTCGTTCATTGTGTTCACATTCTCCTCAGTCAGTCGTTCATTGTGTTCACATTCTCCTCCAGTCAGTCGGTTATTGTGTTCACATTCTTTCCTCCAGTCAGTCGTTCATTGTGTTCACATTCTCCTCCAGTCAGTCAGTATTGTGTTCACATTCTCCTCCAGTCAGTCGTTCATTGCGTTCACATTCTCCTCCAGTCAGTCAGTCGTTGTGTTCACATTCTTTCCTCCAGTCAGTCGTTCATTGTGTTCACATTCTCCTCTAGTCAGTCGTTCATTGTGTTCACATTCTCCTCCAGTCAGTCAGTCATTTGTGTTCACATTTTCCTCAGTCAGTCGTTCACTGTGTTCACATTCTCCTCCAGTCAGTCGTTCATTGTGTTCACATTCTCTCCAGTCAGTCGTCCATTGTGTTCACATTCTCCTCCAGTCAGTCGTTCATTGTGTTCACATTCTCCTCCAGTCAGTCGTTCCATTGTGTTCACATTCTCCTCCGGTCATTCGTTTATTGTGTTCAGATTCTCCTCCAGTCGGTCGTTGTGTTCACATTCTCCTCAGTCAATCGTTCATTGTGTTCACATTCTCCTCCAGTCAGTCGTTGTGTTCACATTCTCCTCCAGTCAGTCGTTCATTGTGTTCACATTCTCCTCAGTCAGTCGTTCATTGTGTTCACATTCTCCTCCAGTCAGTCGTTCATTGTGTTCACATTCTCCTCCAGTCAGTCGTTCATTGTGTTCACATTCTTCTCTAGTCAGTCGTTCATTGTGTTCACATTCTCCTCCAGTCAGTCGTTCATTGTGTTCACATTCTCCTCCCGTCAGTTGTTTTATTGTGTTCACATTCTCCTCCAGTCAGTCGTTCATTGTGTTCACATTCTCCCCCAGTCAGTCGTTCATTGTGTTCACATTCATCTCTAGTCAGTCGTTCATTGTGTTCGCATTCTCCCCAGTCAATCGTTCATTGTGTTCACATTCTCTCCAGTCAATCGTTCATTGTGTTCACATTCTCCTCCAGTCAGTCGTCCATTGTGTTCACATTCTCCTCCAGTCAGTCGTTCATTGTGTTCACATTCTCCTCCAGTCAGTCAGTCGTTCATTGTGTTCACATTCTCCTCCAGTCAGTCAGTTATTATTTTCACGTTCCTCTGACAGTCATTCATCGCTTTCATGTTCTTCTCCAGTCATTCATTCCTTGTGTTCAGGTTCTCCTCCAGTGGGTCAGTCATCCTTGTCATGTTCTTTTCCGTTCAGTCACCTGTCATATTTGCACTTATTTCAGTCATTATTCAAACCTTTCCACGTTGTTCTGCAGGCAGTCGGTCATCGTTCCCTCATTCTTCTTCCCCCATGTTCATCGTTTTCACGTTTTCTGTGATCAATCATTCTTCATATTCACGTCATCTCCGCCAATCGTTCATCGTTTTCACGTTCTTCTGTGATCAATCATTCTTCATATTCACGCTCATCTCCCGCAATCGTTCATCGTTTTCACGTTCTTCTGTGATCAATCATTCTCCCTATTCACGTCATCTCCGCCAATCGTTCATCGTTTTCACGTTCTTCTGTGATCAATCATTCTCCATATTCACGCTCATCTCCCGCCAATCGTTCATCGTTTTCACGTTCTTCTGTGATCAATCATTCTTCATATTCACGCTCATCTCCCGCCAATCATTTATCATTTTCACGCTCTTCTGTGATCAATCATTCTTCATATTCACGCTCATCTCCGCCAATCATTCATCGTTTTCACGTTCTTCTGTGATCAATCATTCTTCATATTCACGCTCATCTCCCGCCAATCATTTATCATTTTCACGCTCTTCTGTGATCAATCATTCTTTCATATTCACGCTCATCTCCCGCCAATCATTCATCATTTTCACGTTTCTTCTGTGATCAATCATTCTTCATATTCACGCTCTCATCTCCCGCCAATCATTCATCATTTTCACGTTCTTCTCCCCCTTGTCATTCCTCATTTCCACGTTAAATCATGGCAACAGTAGTTGTTGCTAAAAAACCAATATTATATCATTTTCTGATTTTTCGTCATTCGAAATTTCTCAATCCAAAAATGTGCACAACGTGTGGAGAAGTAAAAGAAATTAGGATAACTTTAAACTCCTATTGATGTCCTATTAAATTTGGAAGCATTGTTGTCATGAGATCTTTTGACAGAGCACAAGCATTCGTAAGGCATTCTCGGAGAACAGTTTATCATCGAACCTCGTTTCTAATATCAAAAGTTGAAAACAGAAAGATGAGGACAATATCTGTTCATCAAAGACCAAATTCATACATTGCGTCTCATCATCATCATCATTCTCTTGCCATGATGGGCGTAGAGGAGAGATGAGAGACACTCTCGAAGCCAGGCACCGCCATCCGGCCCTGTCCTTGCCTGTCGCATCAGCGTAGGGCCATCCATCCTGGTCCATTCTTTGATGTTGTCCATCCAGCATTTGGCTTGTCGTCCCCTTCGTCTGCCGCCTTCCAGCGTGCCCTGGATGACTGTTTTGGGCAGTGAATTGTGGCGTATGACATGCCCGAACCACGACAGCTTCCTCTTCTTGACTGTTGCCAAGAGGGGTTCTTGGGGGCCTGCAAGTGATGTTATTTGGCTCCTCACAAGGTCGTTTGTCTTCGGTCTTGCCAAGAGATCCCGAGCAAGCGCCTGAAGCATTTAGTTTCAAACGTCTGGATTCTCTTGGTGGTCTCTGCTGTCATGGTCCAGCTTTCGCAGCCATACAGCAGGATGGACAGCACCAGGGACTTGTACAGCTTCATCTTTGTAGGAAAGCTGATCTCCCTGCTCTTCCAGATCTTGTTTAGCTTTGCCATTGCTGCTGTTGCGATCGCTAGTCTGGTCTTGATTTCTGTTGTAGAGCGACCGTCTTTGGTGAGAGTGGCGCCAAGGTATTTGAAAGCCCCACTTCTTCAAGCTGTTGTCCGTTCATGTAGATTTCAGCATGGGTGTTGGTTGTGCTGTTGACCAGGACTTTGCTTTTTTCTGTGCTCACTTCCATTCCATATGCACCTGCCCTTTCTTCCAGTCTCTTGTCAGGTCTTGTAGTTCTTCGTTGCTGCCTCCATCAGGTCGATGTCATCTGCGAACCTCAGATTATTGATGGTTCTTCCTCCGATGGAGACAGTGGAGTGGAAGTCATGGAGGGTTTCACGCATGATGTTTTCCAGGAAAAGATTGAACAGTACGGGAGATAGCAGGCAGCCTTGACGGACTCCAACTGTGGTCTTGAAGTAGTCCCCTATCTGGTTGTTGAGGAGGACTGCGCTGCTGGCGGTGTTATACAGCGCCTGGATGGTTTGGACGAGACCTCCTCTATGCCAAACTTTCTGAGCACCTGCCACAGACCCTTGTGCCACACCCTGTCAAACGCTTTCCTAAAGTCAATGAAGTTGTGGAACAGGTCTCTCTGATGTTGTAGATGTTTCTCCATCAGTATCCGGCAGGTGAAGATCTGTTCTACTGTGCTTCTGCCTGCCCTGAATCCAGCTTGTTCTTCCGCAGGTGTTCTTCCGCCTCTTTCTTCAGTCGATTCAAGATGACTCAGCATGATTTTACTGGTGTGGCTAATGAGACTTATTGTTCTGTAGTTCTGGCATTGGCGTAGATTTCCCTTTTTGGGCAGGGGGATGATGAGTGATTGAGTCCATTCTGTGGGCCACTGTTTTGTCTCCCAGATCTTCTGACAAATCGATGTTACTAGAGTGACCAATTCCTTCCCTCCATGTTTGAGCAGCTCTGCTGGAATTATTGTCTGCTCCAGGTGATTTCCCTGCCGGAAGGCTGCCGATGGCTTCTTCCACTTCTTCTCTCATCACTGGTAGTGGTGAGGATTCTACTTGATGGTGTTGAGTCCCCTCAAACAGACTGTCGTCTGGCTGTATAGGGTAGTTGTAAAGTTCTTGGCAGTACTGTGTCCATCTGTTCAAAACAGCGGAGCTTTCTGTCAGCAGCTCGCCTGAGGTATCCTCGATGACTGACGATCTGTTTTGCTGCGTCTTGGTGAGGTTTTTCAGTGTGGTGAAGGCATGTTTGCTGTTTCCCTTTTCCATGCCTTTCTCGATGTTCTCGCACTGATTATTGATCCATTGTTCTTTGGCTTCAATCATTTCCTTCTTTACAAAGTTGTTGGTTTTTCGATACTGTGCGGCTTGTTCAGGGCTGGAATTTTTCGTATTCTTCAGTGATCTTCTTTTGTCGCAGAGGTCAAGGATGTCGTTTGAGATCCATGCTTGGTGTTTCTTCCTCTGTCGCCCAAGTACCTCCTCTGCTGTTTCGCAGACTGCCTCATTGAAGCTGTTTGTGAGGGCCGTTGATGTCATTGTCCAGGAGGTTGAGTGCTGCGAACCGCCCCCCGAGCTGTGCCTGGAATGCCTCTTCTATCTCTGGGTCTTTTAGCTTTTCCAGGTCAAACTTGATGCGTGGCTGCGCAGCTTGGTACTTTTTCTTCAATTTGATCTTCATTGTGAGCAGCACGAGATCGTGGTCGCTGCCTATATCAGCTCCGGGGTATGTCCTCGTCTTTGCTTTATTGATGCTTGATTTGAAGCGCCGCGGAGTGAGGACAAAGTCGATCTGGTTATGAGTCATTCCGTTCGGCGCATGCCAGGTTGTTCTTCTTGACAGTTTGTGGGGGTAAAGGGTGTTGGCCGGGGCCCGGGTTACCAACGACCGCGCTTCCCACTGACAAGCACCAGGGTGGAAGTGAAAAGTCAGCTACTGGGGCAAAGACATCATACAAGCTGCCAACTGAGAAAATTACCATTGGAACTGGAATGTTCGTACACTCCATCAGTGCGGCAAAGTAAAAGAACTAGAGCACGAGCTGAGACGTTACCAATGGGACATTGTGGGTATGTCGGAAGTAAGATGGACAGGCTTTGGAGAAGCAATCACAGAGGAAGGACACAGATGTGGTACAGTGGCGAAGAGTCACTACATGAAAAAGGCGTAGCTTTCATTGTACGCAAAGAAATCACTGGATGCATCTTGAGCTGCACACCTGTTAACAGCAGAATCATCAGCATTCGTGTGTCAGCCAAACCAAAGACATCAACATCATACAGGTGTATGCTCCAACTACCAGCCACGAAGATCAGGCGGTGGAAGAATTCTACGAGAAAGTAGAAGACACCATCAGAAAAGCCCCAAGAAAGACATCATCATAGTTCAGGGGGACTTCAACGCCAAAGTCGGCCAGATGCCTACAAAGACTGGGCTGGAACAGTGGGTCAATACGGCACAGGGGAAACTAACGACAGGGGACTTCGCCTTCTGGAGTTTGCCTGCACCCAACGGCTCACCATTGCCAACACCCTTTACCCCCACAAACTGTCAAGAAGAACAACCTGGCATGCGCCGAACGGAATGACTCATACATTGCGTACGAAGAATTAAACAAACTTTTGACGTCTTTCTTTTCGTACAAAAGTATTGTTGGTATCTTTATTTGCTGTTCAAAAATTGTCAGATGATCATTTCAAAAAAAAATTGCTGGAAAAAAAATACATAGTTCTTGTACATCAGGCAGGTTAAAATAAAAGAAAAAAAAGGTTGATGGACAGGAGATAATCAGCTCGAAGAAAAAAGATTGGTTAGCAGTATTTTTTGTTCATACTTCATGATGTCCTATCAATTGAAAATCATGCTGCAAGACTGATCATAGAGCTAGCGGTGATGTGCAGTGAACTGATTAACTCCCTGCACCGGCTTACAGTCAGGACACGCTCGTGTGTGTGTGTGTGTGTGTGTGTGTGTGTGTGTGTGTGTGTGTGTGCGTGCGTGCGTGCGTGCGTGTGTGTGATACGTACATCTTGCGTGCGCGCGCATGGCCGAATAGGTACGCGTGTGTGCAGGCGCGTGCGCACGCTTGCTTGCGTGTGTGTGTGTGTGTGTGTGTGTGTGTGTGTGTGTGTGTGTGTGTGTGTGTGTGTGTGTGTGTGTGTGTGTGCGTGGCGCGCGCGCGCACGTGCCTGTGTATGAATGTGTGCGTGTGTGTGTGTGTGTTTGTACGTGCACGTTGTGTGTGTGTGGGGAGGGGTGTGTGTGTGTGGTGTGTGTGCGTTTGTGCCGTGGCGTGGTTTGTTTTG
>CM031600.1:84465149-84472649 GCA_018398815.1 Conus ventricosus
CATTCATCTTTCTATTTTTATCCTTTTTATGGAATTATTCCTGACATTTTATCCTTCTACTTTTTTTTATGAATCACTCTTGCAGTCCATCGACCTGACGCTCTCTTCTTTCTTCATCTCTTCTTGTCCCGTCTCCTGTTCATCATTTTCGCCTTTTCTTCTTTTCACCCCCGTGAAAAATGTGTTGTTCTCTCGATTTCATCTTCCTCCAGTTTGTCCGTCACTGGACCATTCTCACGCTGTGCTATTGTCCTGTAATCTATCATTGTCCTGCTCCTCTCGCCTTGACCCTCTCCCGAGCCCTTCGTTTGTCAATCTGATGCTACCGTCCCGTCCACTGTGCATCACTTTCACATTCTCCTCTTCATGGGTGTTATGATTGTCATCTCGGCCCACCTCATTTATCATTGTCTATCATTCATCATTCATGTTTTCTCCTTTCATACTTCCTTCGCTGTTCTTACGCTCCATTTTTATACCGTCCTTTACACGTCCTTCTTGTGTTCTTGTCATCTCGTCCCAGCTACTTTTCATCATTCTCTCGTTCTTCTTCCTCCATCCCACTTTCATCTTCTCCTTTTTCTCATCATTTGTTCATTTTCCCTTTTCTTATCATTTGTTCATCATTTTCCTTTTCTCATCATTTGTTCATCATTTTCCCTTTTCTTATCATTTGTTCATCATTTTCCCTTTTCTTATCATTTGTTCATCATTTACCCTTTTCTTATCATTTGTTCGTCATTTTCCCTTTACCCTTTTCTTATCATTTTTTTCATCATTTTCCCTTTTCTTATCATTTGTTCATTTTCCCTTTTCTTATCATTTGTTCATCATTTTCCCTTTCTCATCATTTTGTTCATCATTTTCCCTTTTCTTATCATTTTCACGTCGTTTTCACGTCCCGTTCATCGTTATTCACCCGCTCTAGTCCCGTCAGTCGTTCATTGTGTTCACATTCTCCTCCAGTCCAGTCGTTCATTGTGTTCACATTCTCCTCCAGTCAGTCGGTTATTGTGTTCACATTTTCCTCCAGTCAGTCGTTCATTGTGTTCACATTCTCCTCCAGTCAGTCAGTCATTGTGTTCACATTCTCCTCCAGTCAGTCGTTCATTGCGTTCACATTCTCCTCCAGTCAGTCAGTCGTTGTGTTCACATTCTTTCCTCCATCAGTCGTTCATTGTGTGTCACATTCTCCTCTAGTCAGTCGTTCATTGTGTTCACATTCTCCTCCAGTCAGTCAGTCCATTGTGTTCAACATTTTCCTCCAGTCAGTCGTCACTGTGTTCACATTCTCCTCCAGTCAGTCGTTCATTGTGTTCACATTCTCCTCCAGTCAGTCGTCCATTGTGTTCACATTCTCCTCCAGTCAGTCGTTCATTGTGTTCACATTCTCCTCCAGTCAGTCGTCCATTGTGTTCACATCTCCTCCGGTCATTCGTTTATTGTGTTCAGATTCTCCTCCAGTCGGTCGTTGTGTTCACATTC
The DNA here is from genome assembly GCA_018398815.1 of Conus ventricosus. NCBI lineage: Eukaryota > Metazoa > Mollusca > Gastropoda > Neogastropoda > Conidae > Conus > Conus ventricosus. The sequence goes on from CM031600.1 coordinate 84,466,635, forward strand.
TCCTCCAGTCAATCGTTCATTGTGTTCACATTCTCCTCCAGTCAGTCGTTGTGTTCACATTCTCCGTCCAGTCAGTCGTTCATTGTGTTCACATTCTCCTCCAGTCAGTCGTTCATTGTGTTCACATTCTCCTCCAGTCAGTCGTTCATTGTGTTCACATTCTCCTCCAGTCAGTCGTTCATTGTGTTCACATTCTTCTCTAGTCAGTCGTTCATTGTGTTCACATTCTCCTCCAGTCAGTCGTTCATTGTGTTCACATTCTCCTCCAGTCAGTTGTTCATTGTGTTCACATTCTCCTCCAGTCAGTCGTTCATTGTGTTCACTTTCTCCTCCAGTCAGTCGTTCATTGTGTTCACATTCATCTCTAGTCAGTCGTTCATTGTGTTCGCATTCTCCTCCAGTCAATCGTTCATTGTGTTCACATTCTCCTCCAGTCAATCGTTCATTGTGTTCACATTCTCCTCCAGTCGTCGTCCATTGTGTTCACATTCTCCTCCAGTCAGTCGTTCATTGTGTTCACATTCTCCTCCAGTCAGTCAGTCGTTCATTGTGTTCACATTCTCCTCCAGTCAGTCAGTTATTATTTTCACGTTCCTCTGACAGTCATTCATCGCTTTCATGTTCTTCTCCAGTCATTCATTCCTTGTGTTCAGGTTCTCCTCCAGTGGGTCAGTCATCCTTGTCATGTTCTTTTCCGTTCAGTCACCTGTCATTTTGCACTTATTTCCAGTCATTCATTCATCCTTTCCACGTTTGTTCTGCAGGCAGTCGGTCATCGTTCCCCTCATTCTTCTCCCGCCAATCGTTCATCGTTTTCACGTTCTTCTGTGATCAATCATTCTTCATATTCACGCTCATCTCCCGCCAATCGTTCATCGTTTTCACGTTCTTCTGTGATCAATCATTCTTCATATTCACGCTCATCTCCCGCCAATCGTTCATCGTTTTCACGTTCTTCTGTGACAATCATTCTCCCATATTCACGCTCATCTCCCCCCAAATCGTTCATCGTTTTCACGTTCTTCTGTGATCAATCATTCTCCATATTCACGCTCATCTCCCGCCAATCGTTCATCGTTTTTCACGTTCTTCTGTGATCAATCATTCTTCATATTCACGCTCATCTCCCGCCAATCATTTATCATTTTCACGCTTTTCTGTGATCAATCATTCTTCATATTCACGCTCATCTCCCGCCAATCATTCATCGTTTTCACGTTCTTCTGTGATCAATCATTCTTCATATTCACGCTCATCTCCCGCCAATCATTTATCATTTTCACGCTCTTCTGTGATCAATCATTCTTTCATATTCACGCTCATCTCCCGCCAATCATTCATCATTTTCACGTTTCTTGTGATCAATCATTCTTCATATTCACGCTCTCATCTCCCGCCAATCATTCATCATTTCACGTTCTTCTCCCCCTTGTCATTCCTCATTTCCACGTTAAATCATGGCAACAGAGTTGTTGCTAAAAACCAAAATTATATCATTTTTCTGATTTTTCGTCATTCTGAAATTTCTCAATCCAAAAATGTGCACAACGTGTGAGAAGTAAAAGAAATTAAGGAAACTTTAAACTCCTATTGATGTCCTATTAAATTTGGAAGCATTGTTGTCATGAGATCTTTTGACAGAGCACAAGCATTCGTAAGGCATTCTCGGAGAACAGTTTATCATCGAACCTCGTTTCTAATATCAAAAGTTGAAAACAGAAAGATGAGACAATATCTGTTCATCAAAGACCAAATTCATACATTGCGTCATCATCATCATCATCATTCTCTTGCCCATGATGGGCGTAGAGGAGAGATGAGAGACACTCTCGAAGCCAGCACCGCCATCCGGCCCTGTCCTCTGCCTGTCGCATCAGCGTAGGGCCATCCATCCTGGTCCATTCTTTGATGTTGTCCATCCAGCATTGGCTTGTCGTCCCCTTCGTCTGCCGCTTCCAGCGTGCCCTGGATGACTGTTTTGGGCAGTGAATTGTGGCGTATGACATGCCCGAACCACGACAGCTTCCTCTTCTTGACTGTTGCCAAGAGGGTTCTTGGGGGCCTGCAAGTGATGTTATTTGGCTCCTCACAAGGTCGTTTGTCTTCCGGTCTTGCCAAGAGATCCCGAGCAAGCGCCTGAAGCATTTAGTTTCAAACGTCTGGATTCTTGGTGGTCTCTGCTGTCATGGTCCAGCTTTCGCAGCCATACAGCAGATGGACAGCACCAGGACTTGTACAGCTTCATCTTTGTAGGAAAGCTGATCTCCCTGCTCTTCCAGACTTGTTAGCTTTGCCATGCTGCTGTTGCGATCGCTAGTCTGGTCTTGATTTCTGTTGTAGAGCGAACCGTTTGGTGAGAGTGGCGCCAAGGTATTTGAAAGCGCCCACTTCTTCAAGCTGTTGTCCGTTCATGTAGATTTCAGCATGGTGTTGGTTGTGCTGTTGACCAGGACTTTGCTTTTTTCTGTGCTCACTTCCATTCCATATGCAACCTGCCCTTTCTTCCAGTCTCTTGTCAGGTCTTGTAGTTCTTCGTTGCTGCCTCCCATCAGGTCGATGTCATCTGCGAACCTCAGATTATTGATGGTTCTTCCTCCGATGGAGACAGTGGAGTGGAAGTCATGGAGGGTTTCACGCATGATGTTTTCCAGGAAAAGATTGAACAGTACGGAGATAGCAGGCACCTTGACGGACTCCAACTGTGGTCTTGAAGTAGTCCCCTATCTGGTTGTTGAGGAGGACTGCGCTGCTGGCGGTGTTATACAGCGCCTGGATGGTTTGGACGAGACCCTCCTCTATGCCAAACTTTCTGAGCACCTGCCACAGACCCTTGTGCCACACCCCTGTCAAACGCTTTCCTAAAGTCAATGAAGTTGTGGAACAGGTCTCTCTGATGTTGTAGATGTTTCTCCATCAGTATCCGGCAGGTGAAGATCTGTTCTACTGTGCTTCTGCCTGCCCTGAATCCAGCTTGTTCTTCCGCCAGGTTTCTTCCGCCTCTTTCTTCAGTCGATTCAAGATGACTCAGCATGATTTTACTGGTGTGGCTAATGAGACTTATTGTTCTGTAGTTCTGGCATTGGCGTAGATTTCCCTTTTTGGGCAGGGGATGAGAGTGATTGAGTCCATTCTGTGGGCCACTGTTTTGTCTCCCAGATCTTCTGACAAATCGATGTTACTAGAGTGACCAATTCCTTCCCTCCATGTTTGAGCAGCTCTGCTGGAATATTGTCTGCTCCAGTGATTTCCCTGCCGAAGGCTGCCGATGGCTTCTTCCACTTCTTCTCTCATCACTGGTAGTGGTGAGGATTCTCTTGATGGTGTGAGTCCCCCTCAAACAGACTGTCGTCTGGCTGTAAGGGTAGTTGTAAAGTTCTTGGCAGTACTGTGTCCATCTGTTCAAAACAGCGGAGCTTTCTGTCAGCAGCTCGCCTGAGGTATCCTCGATGACTGACGATCTTTTTGCTGCGTCTTGGTGAGGTTTTTTCAGTGTGGTGAAGGCAATGTTTGCTGTTTCCCTTTTCCATGCCTTTCTCGATGTTCTCGCACTGATTATTGATCCATTGTTCTTTGGCTTCAATCATTTCCTTCTTTACAAAGTTGTTGGTTTTTCGATACTGTGCGGCTTGTTCAGGGCTGGAATTTTTCGTATTCTCAGTGATCTTCTTTTGTCGCAGAGTCAAGGATGTCGTTTGAGATCCATGCTTGGTGTTTCTTCCTCTGTCGCCCAAGTACCTCCTCTGCTGTTTCGCAGACTGCCTCATTGAAGCTGTTTGTGAGGCCGTTGATGTCATTGTCCAGGAGGTTGAGTGCTGCGAACCGCCCCCCGAGCTGTGCCTGGAATGCCTCTTCTATCTCTGGGTCTTTAGCTTTTCCAGGTCAAACTTGATGCGTGGCTGCGCAGCTTGGTACTTTTTCTTCAATTTGATCTTCATTGTGAGCACACGAGATCGTGGTCGCTGCCTATATCAGCTCCGGTATGTCCTCGTCTTTGCTTTATTGATGCTTGATTTGAAGCGCCGCGGAGTGAGGACAAAGTCGATCTGGTTATAGTCATTCCGTTCGGCGCATGCCAGGTTGTTCTTCTTGACAGTTTGTGGGGTAAAGGGGTTGGCCGGGCCCGGGTTACAACGACCGCGCTTCCACTGACAAGCACCAGGTGGAAGTGAAAAGTCAGCTAACTGGGGCAAAGACATCATACAAGCTGCCAACTGAGAAAATTACCATTGGAACCTGGAATGTTCGTACACTCCATCAGTGCGGCAAAGTAAAAGAACTAGAGCCGAGCTGAGACGTTACCAATGGGACATTGTGGGTATGTCGGAAGTAAGATGGACAGGCTTTGGAGAAGCAATCACAGAGGAAGGACACAAGATGTGGTACAGTGGCGAAGAGTCACTACATGAAAAGGCGTAGCTTTCATGTACGCAAAGAAATCACTGGATGCATCTTGAGCTGCACACCTGTTAACAGCAGAATCATCAGCATTCGTGTGTCAGCCAAACCAAAGAACATCAACATCATACAGGTGTATGCTCCAACTACCAGCCACGAAGATCAGCGGTGGAAGAATTCTACGAGAAAGTAGAAGACACCATCAGAAAAGCCCCCAAGAAAGACATCATCATAGTTCAGGGACTTCAACGCCAAAGTCGGCCCAGATGCCTACAAAGACTGGCGGGAACAGTGGGTCAATACGGCACAGGGAAACTAACGACAGGGGACTTCGCCTTCTGGAGTTTGCCTGCACCCAACGGCTCACCATTGCCAACACCCTTTACCCCCACAAACTGTCAAGAAGAACAACCTGGCATGCGCCGAACGGAATGACTCATACATTGCGTACGAAGAATTAAACAACTTTTGACGTCTTTCTTTCGTACAAAAGTATTGTTGGTATCTTATTGCTGTTCAAAAATTGTCAGATGATCATTTCAAAAAAAAATTGCTGGAAAAAAATACTAGTTCTTGTACATCAGGCAGGTTAAAATAAAAGAAAAAAAAGTTGATGACAGGAATAATCAGCTCGAAGAAAAAAGATTGGTTAGCAGTATTTTTTGTTCAAACTTCATGATGTCCTATCAATTGAAAATCAGCTGCAAGACTGATCATAGAGCTAAGCGGTGATGTGCCAGTGAACTGATTAACTCCCTGCACCGCTTACAGTCAGGACACCTCGTGTGTGTTTGTGTGGTGTGTGTGTGTGGTTGTGTGTGTGTGTGTGCGTGCGTGCGTGCGTGCGTGTGTGTGATACGTACATCTTGCGTGCGCGCGCATGGCCGAATAGGTACGCGTGTGTGCAGGCGCGTGCGCACGCTTGCTTGCGTGTGTGTGTGTGTGTGTGTGTGTGTGTGTGTGTGTGTGTGTGTGTGTGTGGGGTGTGTGTGTTGGGGTTTTGGTGCGTGCGCGCGCGCGCACGTGCCTGTGTATGAATGTGTGCGTGTGTGTGTGTGTGTTTGTACTGCCGTTGGGTGTGGGGGGAGGCTTGGTGTGTGTGTGTGGTTGAAAATACGTGCGTTTTATGTGCGCGCTGGCGTGGTTGTATATGTATGTATTAGCGCGTGCGCATATTGTATATGTCCATGTGGGGTGTGCGCGCACGGGCGCACCTTTGCTTTTGTGTGTTTAAATGCGTGCGCGTGTGTGTTTGCGTGTCTGTGCAGCTGTGTGGTGGGTCTGTTGTGTGCGCGGGGTGTGTGCGCGCGTGCACGCGCGTGCGCTCGTTGTGTGCGCATTGCTTACTTGTTGGTGTGTGTTGTGTGTGAATGATACAATATTCAACACATACATATGATACAATATTCGACACATACATATGATACAATATTCAACACATACATGTGATAAAATTATCAACACAACATGTGATAAAAATATTCAACACATACATATGATTCAATATTCAACACATACATATGATACAATATTCAACACATACATATGATACAATATTCAACACATACATGTGATACAATATTCAACACTACATGTGATACAATATTCAACACATACATA
>CM031600.1:84477649-84480149 GCA_018398815.1 Conus ventricosus
ACTATCGGCCTTCTGTCCACACAAATACGTTTAACTGTCGGCCTTCTGTCCATCCCAGCCGACCAGTCCCCTTCTTGCCCCTCCTGAGGCGAGGGGTCGTAAGTAATGGCATGAAAACCCCGAGAAAGGACTCGCCGTTCAGTGGCGGACCACTTTCTTCCGGCAGAACCAATCACATCACGGGCCACGGAACAAGCCGAGCGAAAGCGGACGAGACAGGGGAAGGTCACTCGTGTTGTGATTAACGGCAAGGGAAGTCACTCTAATCGTCGGAGAGGTTGTTCAGGGGTCGATGGACAAATGTCGTCTGCTTTGACGTCGGTGATGCGTGCGTGCGTGTGTGTGTGTGTGTGTGTGTGTTTTGTCCTGTGGTCCCCTCTGGCTATGGTTTGTGATGTTACGTACGGCTGTCCATAGTTATCAGAATGATATAAACTGCACAAAACTGGCGGGGATTGGTTTAGGCCTGATTTCTTGAAATCTAGGAGATCTGTCATTTATCGTCAAATTTATCGTGATTGTTTTGGACAGATGTTCAGTATCCCCAACAGCCTTTTTTCTTTTTTTTTTTTCTTTTTTCTTTTTCTTTTATTTTTCAAAACAAACGGTTTTGATTTAATTGGCCAAGAGAGCAAAAAGTAGAATTTTTGTCTGTGTTACTCATCTGTGTTGTGTTGGGGTTTTTTTTTTTACTAGATTTATTCTGTTTCTTTCGTGACACTCCGGGGTTTTTTTTTTTGTTGTTGTTGCTGTGGTGTTGTTGTTGTTTTTTGCCCCTGCACCGCTCATTCCGGTTCCCCCTTCCACACAGCCGCACAGTGGCTTGTCCCAGAAAACAGTCCATATGAAGCCGTCATGGGGCAACTCACCAGAGGAGACGCCGCATCTCTGCCAAGTCACTTCGGTGGTGCTCAGGGGTGCCTGTTCTGATCCAACGGACACAGGATACTAACTCCCCTGACGGACAACAATTGTTGCTCGGTCGCCCCTTCGGAGACCGCTTCTGCGTCTGTCCAGTGACAGTCCTCATGTACTGGCAAATTACCGATGATCTCGAGATGAACCGCCAAGGACATAGACATGGAGATTAAATCAAGACTGAGGCCACCACGGGAGCAGGCATGAATGGTCACACGGTTGGGGATTCTTTTTCCTGATCGATGAGTATGAGGATGTTTTAACACGATGCTGAATGGTCACACGGTTGGGGATTCTTTTTCCTGATCGATGAGTATGAGGATGTTTTAACACGATGCTGTATGCAGAGTGTCATTCTGGTCTTGGACCACATAACAGGGCTGCACTGCTTTCGTCATATATCCCTACGTGAGCCAGGCCCAGGAATAACCGACACCTGCAGTGTTGGTTTAGAAAATTCGGGCAACCCTCTCAAAGAAGCATCCATTTCGTGGATGAAATTTGACTGTTTGGTTTCAGTCTTCCCAACTGAGCCTGGAGCAAGCTCAACTCTTGAGTAGGAGAGCGTCGGAGCTAAAAAAAAAAAATCACAAATAAATGGGTGTGATGGGAGTCGAACCCACTATCTCGCAGCTCGCAGTCATCGACGCTAACTGCTCCACCACGGCGGCTGATGAGTAAATGGTACGTTGTTGGACCACCAGACGAAGAGAACAGACAGATGACACACAAGAAAAAGCAACGGGTCTTCTACAGGCAAGACAAACAAACAAACAACAAACTGTGTTGTTACAGGTAGAATCTAATAAGCTGGTGAACAGAAAGTGTGATGAGAGTTATGTTCTCATGGTGTATAGAATAAAAGGTAAGCCATTCGTTGGCCAGTCCAGTAACATACCTCTTGCTGCTTGCAAAGACGTTTTTTGTCAAACTGTTTATCGGATTATTCATTACACGAAGTTTGTAGGAAAGTTAATCTGTATCATCATTTTGCAGCGTCTACAAAGGTTTATTAATAGGGTCTGCTAAACACGGATATCCTCAGAACAAACGTTTTGCTTTTAAAAAAATGAATTTACCACAGTTGTTATCAAGACACTCGTCTCTGATCTATAATCTCTATATTACGCAAGTCCTTGTTTTACCACATTGTTTGCTACATCAGAGTCGTGTAACTTAGGTTTTATCCGCTCTTCTACACTGGTGAGTATTGTTTACAACTAAGCAATCTTTACATTGACAAAGCATTGCGACAAACTTCACCATCAACGTCATCATGAAACATTACCGCTGTTGTTATCATGAACATGACAACGTCAACATTGTTGAATACTGTATTGACAACAGTGAAAAGAAAACAAGGGACACGGAAATTTGCCTTCAAAATGTACGTTTCACTGTACAATATATATTTTTTTAAGATTTTTTTTTTTTTTTTTTTTTTTTTTTTTTTTGCTTTTTGACGCGAGCTATGGACCATACGTCATCGTGTCCACTGATGTCAGCTATGTCCAGGAAGAAGTCAAGGCACTGGTCGATGGTGGCCGAAGTCTCTCGGACAACTCTGTGCTACAAACTGTTC
>CM031600.1:84490149-84495149 GCA_018398815.1 Conus ventricosus
ACACACACACACACACACACACACACACACACACACACACACACACACACACACACACACACACACACACACACACACACACACACACACACACACACACACACACACACACACACACACACACACACACACACACACACACACACGCGCGCGCGCACACACACACACCAAATAGCGGGGAGGGGAGGGGAGGGAGAGTACCTCTGGCTGATTCATAATTCTCAGACATGCGAGTGGTACTTTATTTACTTTTCTTCTATTCATTATGTTTGTTTGTTTCCTTGGCTTTGGTTCGTCCTGTTGTTGCCCCCTTTTTTCTGAAACCAGAGGAACATAATGTCAGTTCCTCATGCACACTGGTTTCCACACACACACACACACACACACACACACACACACACACACACACACACACACACACACACACACACGCTTCCTTACTCAAAATGCTCTGAAGACTCTAATCTGTGCTTTTGTCCTGTCTCGGCTCGACTGTTGTAACTCCCTTCTTGCCGGTTGTCCCTTAACGCTCATCTCTAAACTTCAAAAAGTTCAGAACAATGCCGCCCGTCTGATCTCCCGTTCCTCTAGATCTGATCACATATCACCAGTTCTGTCATCCTTACACTGGCTCCCAATTCAGTCTTGCATTGACTTTAAAGTTCTCCTCCTGGTTTTCAAATCACTGAATAATCTGGCTCCCTCCTACCTCTCTGACCTCCTCCATCTCTATGTTCCGTCTCGCAACTTGCGCTCATCCACCGATTCTCGTCTGCTTCGGCATCCCTCCGCTCGCCTGAAAACTTCAGGCCAACGATCTTTCTCTTACCAGGCACCTGCTCTGTGGAATAGTCTCCCTTCTTTGCGTAACACGGACTCGTTAGAGACTTTTAAAACCTCCCTAAAGACACATCTTTTCCCTCGGACTGATTAACGATATCCACTTACCACTGTGCGCGTGTTTGCTGGTGTTGAACGCGCTCGTGTGTCTGTCTGCGTGTGAGAGTTGTTTTGTGCGTGTGAGAGTTGTTTTGTGCGAGTGAGAGTTGTTTTGTTGTTTTTTTTCCCCGGCGTTGTGTGTGTGTGTGTGTGTGGTGTGTGTGTGTGTGTGTGTGTGTGTGTGTGTGTGTGTGTGTGTGTGTGTGTGTGTGTGTGTGTGTGCTCGCGCGCGCGCTTTGAATTAGAATTATAATTTTTATCATGTTTTTCTGTAATATGCGCTTTGGCTCTTGCGAGGTAAATCGCTCTATAAATATCCTTTTACGTTACAATACATTACAGAGAGAGAGAGAGAGAGAGAGAGAGAGAGAGAGAGAGAGAGAGAGAGAGAGAGAGAGAGAGAGAGAGAGGAACATAATGTCAGTTCCTCATGCACATTATTGGCTTGACAACACGCACCTGTCAAGGAACATAATGTCAGTTCCTCATGCACACTGCTGGCTTGACAACACGCACCTGTCAAGGAACATAATGTCAGTTCCTCATGCACACTGCTGGCTTGACAACACGCACCTGTCAAGGAACATAATGTCAGTTCCTCATGCACACTGCTGGCTTGACAACACGCACCTGTCAAGGAACATAATGTCAGTTCCTCATGCACACTGCTGACTTGACAACACGCACTTGTCAAGGAATATGTCAGTTCCTCATGCACACTGTTGACTTGACAACACGCACCTGTCAAGGCGAAGATGTCCACCGCACTTCGCAACCTGAGAATGTCTCAGAGAGAGAGGGAGAGAGAGGGGACAGAGGGACACGGACACGGGGACGGACACACGGGCGCGCACGGGCGCACGCGCGCACGGGCGCGCACGGGTGCACGCGCGCACGGGCACGCACGCGCACGGGCACATGCCGCGCGCGTACGGGCACACGCGCGCACGCGCACGGGCACACGCGCGCACGCGCACGGGCACACGCGCGCACGCGCACGGGCACACGCGCGCACGGGCACACGGGCGCGCGGGGGGGGGGGGGGGGCGGGGGCGCGCGGGGGGGGGGGGGGGGGGCGCGCGCACATGGGCGCGCGGGCGGCCGCACGGGCGCACGCGCACGGGCACGCGCACGGGCACGCGCACGGGCACGCGCACGGGCACGCCCACGGGCGCACACGCGCGCGCGCACACGGGCGCGCACACACACGGGCGTGCACACACGCACGCACACACGCACGCACACACGCACGCACACACGCACGCACACACACACGCACACACACGCACGCACACGCACACGCACGCACACGCACACGCACGCACACGCACACACACACACATACAAACATACATACACACATGCATACACACATACATACATACACACACACACACACACACACACACACACACACACACACAGATAGAGTGGGAGAGAGAGAGAGAGATAGAGAGGGGGGAGAGAGACCGACAGACAGACAGACAGATAGAGTGGGAGAGAGACAGAGACAGAAAAAGTAGGAGAGATTGGGATGTGTGAGAGAGACTGACAGACAGACAGACGGACAGATAGAGTGGGAGGGAGAAAGAGGGGGGGGAGATCAGACAAGCTATTAAACAACAAATGAAACAGCGCAAGGCCTAGGGTTATTGGTTAACTGCACTCGGATGTAAGGTGTCCCGGATATAAGGTTTGAATCATACAAACTTCCTGCTCCAAAGGAGTGCATGATGAATGTTCTTCATAAGGAAACTTACTTACTTACTTAGGCCCATAGCTCAAGGGTGAGCATAGGCCATCAACAACACTCCGCCATCGCACTCGGTTCTGGGCTGTTCGCTCATTGCCTGTCCAGGTGGTCTCCTGCCTCTTCATCTCTGCCTCAGTGTCTCGCCTCCAGCTGCTGCGAGGTCGGCCTCTCTTCCTTTTCCCCTGCGGGTTCCATGTCAGGGCTTGGCGTGTGGTGCTGGATGCTGGCTTCCTGAGAGTGTGTCCAATCCAGCCCCACTCCCTCCGCAGAATCTGCTTCGCCACTGGTTCCTGTCCTGCTTGCTTCCATAGATCTTCATTGTTGATTTTTTTTTTTCTGGCCATCTGATTTTGAAGATGCACCTCAGACAGGTGTTGATGAAGGTCTGAATTTTTTGCTGCATTGCCTTAGTCATTCTCCAAGTCTCGCAGCCATAGAGCAGAACCGACTTCACGTTTGAATTGAAGACACTTCATAAGGCAAGCTTCTGTTTAAAAGGGGATCACCGTGTATAGGTGGTGAGCTCAACGATCTCTTCCAGTACAGAGCTTTTCAGAAAGAAAGAAAAAAATGATCGAAGTTTTTTTTTTTACAGCACAAAACCTAACGTCCTAAAGATGATTGCTTGTTCACATCACAGACAAAAAATCACTAATGTCTACTTTATGAGATACGTGACGGTTAGAATGAATGCATTTCGACCTATGTGTAATGAAAACATTTCAAAGTGGCTTGACTTTTAACGTGATGAATGGCGCATAAATCTTTCCGTCACTATAGCTTTCGGCACATACACACACACACACACACGCACGCACGCATACACACACACACACACACACACACACGCACACACACACACACACACACACACACACACACACACACACACACACACACACACACGCCCACGCGCACGCACGCCCACGCGCACGCACGCACGCCCACGTACAACACACACACACACACACACACACACACACACACACACACACACACACACACTTACGCACGCGCGCACGCACGCACACCACACACACACATACATACACACACAGCACAACACAACACACACACACACACACACACACACACACACACACACACACACACACACACACACACACACACACAGTGCAATCGATCACCCTCAGCAATGAAGAAGACCCGTTGGATTGATCGGTCTTGTCACAGAAACGGGAGGAGGGAGGGGGGGGAGACGGAAGAAGTTGGAGGTCAGTATATAGGAAGAAGAGCAATGGAGGGATGGGAGGAGGGACGGGGAAGGGGGAGGGTTGGTTGGGAGGCGGGGGGGGGGGGAAGGGTTAAGATTGATAGGTGTTCCTTAACTCCCCCATTCTGGCTTTGATGAAGACTTGTTGATGTTGGTGAGACAGTTTAAGGCACAGGCCACTGATAATGTTAAATTTCAGTATTTCATTCGTTAGAAGACTATAGGACGACGGCGTTTTATTCCCCTTGATCATTTATATCTTCCGGCTTCTGTCCTTGCCGTGTTCACTACTTCTGCTGCTTCTACTGCTGCAGCTGCTTCTGACACGACTCTACTCCTGCAAGTCTTTCCATTGCTGCTACAACTGCTGCTACTGCTGTTGCTGCTTCTACTACTACTACGACGACGACGACGACGGCGGCTATTGCTGCCGCTGCTGCTTCTGCTTCGTATTAGTCAATAGAATGAACGCTGTTATCATTTTTTTCTTCTTCATCTTCAACGTCTATTCACGTCATTAGTTATGTCTCTTATCATCTGTTGAAAATCTACCTTCCTTCTCGCGACCTTTCCCCTCCCCTCCCCTCCCCTCCCCTCTCCCCATTCTCTCTCTCTCTCTCCTCTCCTCACTCTTATCTCTCTCTCCGCTCCCCGTGTCGCCACCCCCCTCCTCCCCCTCCCCCCCCCCCCCCCCCCCCCCCATCCCCCTGTAATCACACACCTCTCCCTCATTTTGATTGAAGTGGTCAGGGCGGGTGCCTCGGGCGGACAAATGCATGGTGACTGACTTTTAACGTGACTCGGAGGCTGCGCAAACGCAGAGAGATGCGGCCACAGCAAGGTGTACATCAGATCCTTGATTGCAGAGAGGCGTTTTGATTTGGCAAAACTAATCGAGTTCTTTTTTTTGTTTTGTTTTTTTGTTTTTTACCTACTTCTTCTTCTTCTTTTCTGTCTTCATTTTTTGTGATAGTTCCACAGATCAGTGAGATTGGTCAATCCTCTTACGCACCCATGCTATCCTAGAAGAGCGAACTGCAAGAACAGGTCGAGTTGTGAAGAGAGGTAAGGTGC
>CM031600.1:84500149-84522649 GCA_018398815.1 Conus ventricosus
TGGGACCCAGAGAAACACTGTCCTCAACCGCCGAACAAACCGGTGACCGGAGTTCACCTTTCCTCCGTCCGGATCGAGTCAGCGAGGGATCAGAACCTCCACAACATGCAAAGCGTGTCGGTCAGCGTTCAGCCGACTGAGGTGGTCTGGGAACACAGGTTCGATTCTTCTTTGTCGTAACAAAGAGCTCGGGGTCAGAAAGGACATCTTTGTCTGACTGCGTGCCGTTTTCTGTTGTTGTTTTTTTGTTTGTTTGTCTGTTTGTTGTTTTCCATGCACCGTAAATACTAACGTCCTCTACTTGGTCCTTTCATTTCTGCGTAATTCATATCAGCTTGGACCGTCACTGTAAACAGATTATAGGCCTACTTCCAACACGTCGACGGGGCCGAAACAATTCATCAAAGACCTGAAACTTTTTACCAACTGAGGCCATCGCGAAGACGGCACAAGTATAAATAAAGAAATGAACGAGTGAAACAAATCAAAGAAATAATCACAAAAGGAGAGGAGGGAGAAGAAAGAAAGAGACCCGAGTTTGTTTGTTTGTTTGTTTGTTTGTGTTTTATTTCTTAAGTCTATTTATCACCCTAATCTTCGATGCATGCAATGACGGGCGTTGTTTTCAATTTGGAGGGTAGAAGACATAAAGAATTTTCTTTTTCTAATGATACACTTTTTTTTCCCAGTTTACTATAAAATAAATGCAGGAGAGAGAACACGAATCGCATCGATTGGCTATGGAATCAATACACGCCTTTGATTGGCGCACATTGTCTGGCTTATTTTCACCTTCGTTATCCTCGTCACGCCGAGTCAGTTGCAGGTACTCTTTAAGTATGTCACCATGTAAAGAAAAGGGGGGGGGGGGGGGAAATTATGTCATAAAGAAAACAACAACAAACACAACAGATCTGTCTGCAAAATTCGTACACCGATTAAGAACATGCAACCTAGCTTTTTTGAAGAAAAAAAAAAAAACTGTATTTGTAAGCAGTTAAGTATTGTGGAATTATTTTACAACAAACATGAGAATGGGGATCGTATAGGAAGCTGTCATCTAGGGAATGGGAATCGCGGTGAAGAAGATGACTGGGAACCTTCCGTCGGTGTGGTAACGGAAACGCATCTTCCTCTGCAGCATTCCAAATCCATCAGCCACGCGGACACGCGTCACTGATTACATGACGTCAAGCCATAGTATCCTCACTGTCCGATGTATCGTCACTGAGGGACAGCATCAAGGACAGGTCCAGGCTGGTGGCCTGCCTCTCGTTCTTCATTCAGTGACCGTTGGGAGTCTTTCGGAGTTTGGCCAGGGAGGTTGCGCAGACAGGAGCACGGGGGTTGGAGGGGAGTGGGGGGGGGGGGGGGGGGGGGGGGGAGGGGGGGGGGTCAGAAAACGATGCTGTGGAAATATACGACACATATCTTTTTTTTAGCAACAATGTCACAACATCAACAACCCCAAGGGCAGCAACACACACACACACACACACACACACACACACACACACAAGAGGCAGATGGGTGGGAGGGGACGGATTGGGATTCAGGAAAAGGAGGAGCATTCACTCTTTTTGCACTTTTTTGTTTACAGATATAAACAAGACACATAATCTGAAATTCTCCGAACTGTGCCACGATATAGACCTCCAATGACGACCCTTTCCAATTTTGGAAGTTGCGAAAAGAACACGTCACGTCATCGATGCCTCTTTCTTGTGACGTCACTCTCCGTCACCATGACGCTATTCTGGTTTGCCTACGTCACACGATGGCGTCATCCTGTCAGAGTGGTGTCGCTGGCCCCGAAGAGCTGGTCCGCACAGCTGAGTCTGCCGTGCCGGAATGTCCTCCACCGGATGTTGAGAGGGCGCTGGTATCGACAGGAAATGACGTCGAGCCAACGGTTCGAGATGAAGATGTTTCATATGAAGGTAATATAAAACCATCTGACTATCATCAGTCGCAAGAAAATGGTAGCGCTTCAACCAGATTAATTAAGCAAGCGAGTCAGAAAGAAGTTTTCTTTCACACTTAATGATGAAGAAATGAACCATTCAATAAACAACTTATCAGTTGATGAACAAATGACGTGAATAAATCAATCAATCGGCCAACTCAGACATCCACCAACTAATTTTAGCACCAACAGGCAATGAGATCAACCAGCCAACCAAGTGTATCTATTAATTAAGCCTATTACTAAATTAATAAGCCAACAAACAAACCAACAAACAAACCAAGCAAGCGCATACTCTCCAATTTGCATCTCCCCTGCAACACACACTCACCAAGCCCAACCAACCAATCTTCTCTGATATCACTGCAGGCGCATGCGGATCTTGGCCTGCCCGCTGGTTTACAGAGACCGGATCTCAAGTGCGGCAACGTGACCTTTGGCCCCTACGCCCCGCCCATGCACCCGCTCCTCTGGTACCGCGCCCTCTGTGATGAGGAGGGCGCCACCCCCTGTTGCTACAACAACCAGTGCCAGACCCTAGCCGTAGAGCAGTGCGACTGCGCGGAATGCTACGACATGCGCAGACCCGTGCAAGCGGAGTACGCCGTCTGGCGGCCGGAGGATTCTGAGTGTCAACCGATGGAGTTTTCTGTGCAGGAGATGTGTCGGGTGTTAGAAGGAGCTACGCTGTATTTCATTGGTGATTCGTACGTGAGGCACGTGTTTACCGCCTTGCTATTGGCTGTCAGAGGGGACGAGATGAGCGGAGCTATGTTGCCGTATACGCCTCCGGGTAAGTTTGGTGTGGGGGACTGGGGGTGAGTGGTAAATTACGTCATCGCCATTAGCAGCAAGAACCATTCTGAGCTGCAGTAATGCTGCAGCAGCAACAGTAATCCATGATCACATTAGTTATAATCCCTGATCACATTAATTGTCATCATTATCATCATCATCATCATCATCCAAAAAGCACCCACACCTCACACACGTACTCGACCATATGATATGCTGGCATGCTCAGATGATGTGTAAATGCATAGGAGTGTGCCTGTGTATGATAGAAATTACGACCAGGGCCGGATCCAGGGGGGGGGGTGCTTTGGTACTACAGCACCGCCCCCCCCCCCCCCCCCCCCCCCCCCCCCCCCCCCCCCCCCCCCCCCCCCCACACCAATTTTCGGTCGGGGGGCTTTGCCCCCTGGTCCCCCTACCGGGGCTTTGCCCCTAGACCCCACCGGGGCCTAAAACATTTACCAGCACCCCACCTTTAAAACTCTGTGATCCAGCCCTGATAACAAAAAAAAAAAAAAAATACATAAAGATAAAAGTTTCATTTACGTTTTCTTCTTCATATTCATGTGTAGGCTATATAGATCTATTCTGTTTACTCTCCTTCTTCCATCTCTAAAATTGGTCTTTAAGACTGTATGTGAGATTGATTGATTAGCTTACTGACAAAATAGTTTTTGTTCATCTGTTGGCTGACTGGCAGTTAAAGTTTGTTTGTTTGTTTTGCTTTTGTTTTGTTTAGTTTTTGTGTGTGTTTTGTTTTGTTTTATTTTGTTTTTTCTTTTGTTTCGTTTGTTGGCTACAGATGGAAACAGATCATCAAGTGAACTTATAACCCAAACACACAAATCATAACCGACCAACATGCCCTAACCAATAAGCCATTTTCCTTCTCATTTTAGGCATCAGAGCAGCTTGCCTCAACATCTACATGTTCACAGAGAAACTCTGCAGACACTGGCTGGACCGCTACACCTCCGTCTGCAACGGCAAGACCAAAGTCCGTTTCTACGAGTTCGTCTACATCCGCCAGGCATCCCAGATCCATCAAACCGTCCTCCCGCTCCGCAACGTCTCGCGAAGCTTCGTCTTCATCGGGACTGGAGTGCACGACAACTTCAAGGCCAGTGAAACCGAGGTGAAGATTATCCAACCGTTGATGGAGCAGCTACGAAACCACACCTATCCCAGAATTCTGTGGGCGTCCACGCATGCGCCCGGCTTGCTGAAAACGCCGCGAGTTTCCGAACAGAGTGCGGAGAGTGTGCTGCGCTACAACGACGAGATACGCCGATTTTTGACTCGGTGGAATGTGTCTGTTTTTGACACGTACAACATGACGGACGGGGTCATGAGTTTTGACGGTGCTCATTACGGGTTAGGGGTTAACAAGGTCAAGGTCAGAGTCTTGCTGGCTTATTTGATGGAGCTGTATCTCCAGCGCTTGTGGTAAAGATTTAAAATCAAAGTATGAGTGACTTGTGGGTCACAAACGATGTTTTCATTATGGCAAAAATGAATGTGAGACACATGTAACAGAACCAAGAAGGTGTGGTTGCTTAACATAATGGTCGAAAAAATCAATTACACAATTCGAAGGAGTGTACATATAAAAAGCCTTTTTGGTTAACAAAAAAAAGTCATATGCCTGTATTATTCACATATGGATGATGATTGGTCAAACGATTGCTTAATACAATAGCTTGACTGATTTTGTCGTTTTCAAAGCTACCCAATCATCTGAAAAAATATCTGGGAGCGAGAAGTGGACGTGTGTGTGTGTGTGTGTGTGTGTGATTTCCTAACGTTATCAAAACAAAATATAATATTCATTACAAACTCATGTCATTTCTTTGCCCGTTTTAATCTGTATGAACGCGTGAGAATAGGCTGGGGAGCACTTTCTATCGGAAAAGAAAAAGAAACATCCGAAAGTGCTGGGGAGGACCCAGAGAAGCACTGTCTTCACCTGCCTTTAGAGCAGTCCTGTACCACCCTTGGAGGCCTGCGCTGTGTTGACGATGGGTACAGGCACGGGCAGGACACTCCATTAAGATATCAAGGGACATAACTGCTCCTGAACAGAGGTAAATCAGACTACAGGATGCAGCTCATAACAGCCTTAAACTCGCATCTCCATGGGTGTACCACCCGTATTTCATGACTGCAGAGCCCACCGGCGAAAAACACCACCCTCCAGCTGCCGAGCACACCCCACAGACCCAACCACCCCTGCCCACGGACAGATGAAGTACTGTCAGTAAGCCCTTTAAGCTCGTTGTGTACAAAAATTTCACCATTCACTTCTCGGTGATATGGCAGTGGCTCAGAGCTTTGTTCCTGCGGAATACAAGCTGGGAAACGCTGAGAGCCTCAGTAAGCTTTCTTGTAGCATATCGTTCTGTGTTGTGTATTGAGGACAACTCTTCGAAAAACGAATATGACGACGTCACCACTGAGTCAATCCGCACAGCCTTCTAACTCTTAGACGTACGCTCGGAGAATAAAATTGGTGGCCTGGATTGGCTTGGGGAAAGTGAGGGATTCTTCTTCTTTTTCGTACTCTCGGATAGGAACCCCCAGAGGCTCTGACGAGGGCTGCTGTACAGCAGAGGCCCTCCAGAGATCCGTAGAACTTCTCCATCGTCAATGTGTTGGCAAGCCAGGTCTCTGCCCTAAGCTTTTCATGTCACTGGGGCTGTACCGCTTGGGCAACTTGAAGACTCGCCAATGTGAGGTTTTGTGGGGGAATGGGAGCTTGGAGAGAAGGAGTGTGAAGTTTGTAAGAAAATGTGGCTTGGTGGGTAATGCACTGTCTTGCGCAGAGAGCGAGAGAGTCCCTGGTGTGTGGTTCAAGCCGTCCACTTGGCTAGTTTTTTTTTTTTTTTTTTTTTTTTTGCTGTTGTTGTCGTTGTTCTCCTTCAGTGGTGGTCTGTGTTCTAGTCTTTTGAATCAGATAATAGAATTAAGGTCCCTTGTATAGTGTGCTCTTGAAGCGCTTGTATAAGAACTCACTACCAGAGGGAAGTTGTCCCTCACTTTGATAGGTCTTCTTCTACTTTTTCTTCTTTTCCCTTAGCTCTGTGGGAAGTCACAGGGGCACCTCACTGAAGATCTCCTCCCCAGTTTCTCCGGTACTGTTGGTTGTGTTCGAAAGTCTGGATCTCTGCAGGTGTTTTCCCTGTGCACTCCGCAATGTTGTCAGTCCATCGTTTTCTCCGTCTTCCCCTCCACTTCTCCTACAACAGTTCCCTGGAGGACTGTTTCAGCAAGGCCACTGGATCTTGTTACATGGCCATACCTACGTTGTTTTCCTTCTTTTCATAACTGATGTCAGTAGATCTTCGTATGGTCCTATGTGCTGCCTGATGATTTGACACGCTGGTACGTTGGTGATATGATCTGATGTTTATCATCTTGTGGTAACAGCTCTTTTCTGTGACTTGGCTTCTTCTTTCCAGATCTTCTGTAAGTGCCAAACTCTCGCACGCTCCAAGGAAATGGAATATACCGGTGCACAGTGGAGCCTGATCTTGTACGTGTTTCAGTAAAACGTTCTTGTCCTTCCCCACGGGCTTTCATCTGCACAGTGCTGTGGGTTGTCTTTGTCCTTCCCCACGGGCTTTCATCTGCACAGTGCTGTGGGTTGTCTTTGTCCTTCCCAGGGCTTTCATCTGCACAGTGCTGTGGGTTGTCTTTGCTGCCTTTGAGAGGACTTCTGGTTTGGAAACCTCACCACCAGTAACGGATCCCAGGTGAACGAACTGTTGAACAGATTCCAGCCTATGACAACAGAAAAAAAAAATGATATCAGAAATACTTCCATAGAACTGAAAAATTTAGAAGCGCCATTCTTGAGTGACACGCTTTTCCCGCCGCTCGGGAGCTGCCTGACGTTCATAGTGAAATTTGTTGTGATAAAGTTATGCAAGATAATCTAGTACACAAAGACGCCCAGGGCGACACGTGGTGCGTGCAACAGAAGAAGAAGAGGTGTTGGAAGGAGTCTGATGTCCCATTCCTCTCCTTGAAATGAAGACTGGCTTTCAAATGTTGAAGAATGGATTTGGGAAACAGTGGAGCCCCATTGTTTCAGTCAGATAGCTAAAGCCAGCACACAACAGCACCAAATCATCATGTCAGAATGTGTATTGGAACTTTTTATATAACCCCGCTGACCATGCGAAGGCTCTTCAGGGGGGCGGACAGTCAGAGAAAAAGGTTACGTCTTAAAAGACAAACAAACAACAAAGACAAATGTGATCAACAAACAATCGAAATTAACTACATGATTGCTAGACACCCCGAACGGATGAGACCAGGCTGTTCTGAGAGCGCCGGTAGTTCCCTTGATTCTCACCCCTAGAGAGGTAACGAAAGGTAAGACATCAATGAAAAACACTGATTTGCATTTGACAAAAAATACGTTTTAAATGCCATATGGGTGAGTAGACAGTAAAGAATGGGCAGCAAGCATCCGCTTTCAACAGCGTGTGCAATTTTCAGTAGAAAGTCGCTAGATTACGACAACAAGAACAAAAAAAGTGTGAAAGATTTTCCAAAACAGACAGCAGAATGGTCCGCAGATGCAGAAAAAAAGCGCAGCAGACAATAGCATATATATATATGTATGCCAAGACCAAGAAAGTAGCAGAAATGAGCAAGTTACAGGCGCCGAACCCCGAATGGGAGTTAGGGGATACTTGAACTGAAGGAGCCCCGGCATGCCCTTAGGAAACCGTCAGTGTCCTGTGTATATATTAACAGCGACGTCATCTAGTCAAGAGAAGGCCAGACTAGAGACAGATGACCCTCATAACAACGAACACAACATCAGACAGTGAGGATTACATTAAAGTTCACTGCAACAAACGTTTAGCACCTCGGGTGGCCATGTTCACTTCAAGGCTCTTTCAGTTTTCGTCAAAACGACACGTCCAACTCCAATAACCATGTGCAGATGTGAAAAGGGTCACACTAAACCTTGTTTACGTCCAGCCGAGCGCGGAGGCCACGTCGGTGCCGCGGGTAAGTTTAGTTTTAAAACATGTGCTCATGAAAATGCCAAGACGAAAAATTCACAAGCACAGATCAATTAATGAACACTCGTGTTGTTTAGAGCCCCTGTCGATCACGAAGGCCACAGCAATGGAGGTCAAGGTCAAATCCGCTGTAAGTCACCTGGGGTGGACGATGACCACGGGAGGCAGTCTACGTGTAGGAATGCATGCAAGGGCGTGCACCACTTTGCATTGACTGCAGTGACCCTGGGACATTGTGTTGTGAACTTGAAATCAAGGTCTTGGAATTCATGCAGTGGCCTTCATTTTCTTTTTCTTTTTTTCTCCTGATCGGAATTTAGATTTCTGTCCTTGAACTTGACACGGGACACTCTGGTTGAGATGCGTAGTGTCTGGTCTTCTCCTGTGCCTGTGACTCTACAGGTCTGCCCGCTGGCCTCAGCCGACACATTCCGACTTCAGAGCAGCTCATGGTTGTCTGGTTACCTTTGAGGGATCCCTAGTCCACCAACCAGGGGACGCGCCTCTACGCTGTGTAGCCCTGAGGCGAGGAACTTTCAGTTTGTTCCTTTGCAGGGCCTAACTAGCAAAAAACAAACAAAAATCGGAATAACAATGATATGATTTTTTTTGTTTTGTTGCATGGGGCGGGGGAAGGGGGGGGGGGGGGGGGTAATGCTGACGTGGCTGCTCAGTTGCGAAGCTCTAGCGCCATTACATCATAAAACACATTTCAGAGTTAAAGAAAATAGTGGAACACACACACACACTGTAAAGTGCATGTAAAATGTGCCTACAATGAATGTAAGAGCAGTTTACATGTTGACATATTATTATGAATACTTATATAGCGCCTATCCTCGGCTAGAGACCAAGCTCTAAGCGCTTTACAATCCACGCTCATTTACGCAATAGGCTGCCTACCTGGGTAGTGCCGACTGAAGAGCTGCCAGCTGGCACTTCATTCAGTCGTTTCCTGTGTCTTCTAGTCAATATCGTTCACTCAATTTCCTTACTACCTTCAATCTTTCCATTTCTCATGCAGGGTGCATGCTATGTGTAACGTGTCAGCCATACCAATGGCCAAACTGGCCTTCTCTTCCGAAAGCTGGTGATGGGATTTTACGTGTGTGCAAGATGTTATGCGTGCGTTCACACACGGAACCTCGGTTTCTCATTCGAAGGACTACATTATGTTACTAACATGGTGACTATACACAAAATAACGAGCAAGAATGGGCTGCTGTCCATTATCCAACACACCTGTGAATACATGCACGCTACCAGTCAGATCCCGTGTCTTTTGTGCTCTGAGAAATGCACACAAATGAACACCGAGTATTATGCCTCAGTCTTGCCAGTTTTCATCGTACCCCGCTGAAGACCTCATAATGTGGTAACAACACGGAACTAGAGGCTTTTATTTTTTAGAAAGTGAAGTTTCTCCTGTCAACGGTGGCAGCTTTGGAGATGATGTGAAAATTCAGAACAGTTATCAGGTGGGGTTTTTTTTTCTGGAAGGGGGTGGGGCGGGTGTGGATGGTTATTATTGTCGTTGTTTGTCTCATCTTCCATACCGTCTCTCCAACACTACTCTTGCACCTAACACGCCGGTTTCCATGTATACCGCCACATCTGAGGTCTCCATGAGAGCAAGACTTGAAGGTCCACAGAATTTTGGATTTTTTTTTAATGGAGATAAGCGTGGATGATTATGATGTTATGGATTTCCTTTTTGGACTGAAAACTTAATGACAGGGCTGTATGCTTCGTTTTATGATATATCCTGGCGTCAACCAGGCGTGAGAGACATTCAAATTTGAGCAGTTAGCACACCCTGCACTGAATCAGAGCCGGCTAGATCTGAAAAATCTCATGAAATTAATGCACACCATTGGGACTTTAACCCACAGCCTACCAGTCTGCAACACTATTAACAGCACCACCGTGATGGTCTTCTGTGGTTCTGATGAATTGTTCATACCAGTGTACCGCAAATTTGCTGTGGGAGTATTTCTAAACAAAGGTAAGAGCATACTCTACAAAACAAGTGGTTTTAAATAAATTGTGCAGACAAGTGTATTGCAAATCTGCAGATGAAGCATTGTCAGCAAAGATGGGAATATTGTCCACAAAAAAATGGTGTATTTGGGAAATGTTATTGCCTTAAATAGTTTCTTTGCTGAACGCTCACGTTTTACAGAAGCAAACGATGTGCATTTCAATGTGATTGGAATTACCTGCTTGGGCATGACAGTATCCAACCTTCTCTAGACAAATCTCACTCTTGTTGACCATATCACATGAAAAACATGCAGCACTGTTAAAGCACAGCCTCAAAAAAAAAGAAAAAAAAGCTGATTGAAAAAAAGACACCAGATTTCAAATGACTCATGAATATTCCTCACATCACTTTGTCATTGGTTTTCTGTTGTTGTTGTTTGGGGTTTTTTTTCAGTGTGTGCTGTATTCTTTGTATTTGTTGTAAAATGGAGCCCACCCCAAAAAGTAGTTATACTGGTTTCATTGTGGCAATGTATATTTCAGTGCTGTACATTTCAAAGATGTGCAAGTTCCCTCACAATAAAAGAACTACATGTATGTAAAAGACTGTCCTCAACTTCTGAAAGTAAGCGTCGGTGCATAGACATCAGTACATGAACAGACTGAACCAGGTGCACAGGAGTTTTTTGGGGGAAAAAAGGGGGAAAATGTCCTGTCTTTTTTTTTTAAATATAGATTCATAACTGCAAACTTGCGCTTGATTATCAAACATGATCATTGCACAATAGCATTAAAGGCATTCTGAGCACAGACTGGTTTTGCTGTAAATGCATTTTCTCATGATTTTTTTTTTTTTTTACTGTTAATTCTGTTACTGTGGGGTGTTCTGCTATCTCACCTTATGAGCCCCTTGGTGGGATTACTCTGGCACCCCACTCATTTCACAGAGCCTTTCAGCCTTGTGGCTAAGGCATTAGACTATTGCTCCAAGGACTGCGGTTCTCTTCCTATTTGACACAGCCAGGCTGAAGACATTTCCTCTTCTGAGTTAACATCTGAGCAGACTCCAGTCCCCTCCTAGTCCTTCAGATGAGAATTTAAACTGAGACCCCATGCACGAACATGTGCATGAAAACACTTTAATGCATGCTATGTCCCATTTATCCTTTCGGAAAAGAGCAGGCCATTGTGTGCTGGCAGCACAGATAACACAAAAATGAAACATGTACAGTGGTGTGATCTTTGGACATCACCCCTGAAGATGAAATGCGGCTGCCTTAATAGTTGGATTTAAAACGCTTACAAATGCAAAAATCTCGTCAATGTGAAACTTTGAGTTCTAGTCTAGCAACTAAGAAAGAAAATGGCTCATTCCATACACAACATACTCATGTTGATACTGTTGCAGCCTCAGTACTCCCACAGTGCACAAGGAGCAATCAATACCATTTTACCATGAGGTATCTCACCTGAGAAGGCCCTGCACAGATGTGGAGAGACTTCGGTGGTTCTCGGTGGAGCATATTCTCATTCAACAATCAGTGACGCGATTCACATTTTCCACAAACATGGACATTAACAGGAAATTTAAAAAAAATAGAGTTCACCACAACGGCGCATTGAGCGTCACAATATCCGAGACTTTTTTATGGTGATGAGCAAAACGATACTTTGAACCTACACTATCATCTGAAACTTCATAACAATGCTATATTCTGCACTTCCTTCCATGATATATATCTTGGTTTCAACCAAGCCACAAGTGATTACTTGCACCTGCAGCAATAGAGTATCAGAGCAACACTCTCAAAGATGCATCCAGTATATAGACAAAGCCTGACGATGTGGTTCAAGTCTTCCCAGTCGAGCCTGTAGCACACTCATCTCTTGGTAGGAGCAAGCTGGGCTAAAAGGTATAAATTAATGCCTCTAATTGGAATCATATAAAAGTATAAATTAATGCCTCTAATTGGAATCATATAAAAAGTATAAATTAATGCCTCTAATTGGAATCATATAAAAAGTATCGTAAATTAATGCCTCTAATTGGAATCATATAAGAAGTATCATAAATTAATGCCTCTAATTGGAATCATATAAAAAGTATCATAAATTAATGCCTCTAATTGGAATCAAACCCACATCCTTTCAGCCACAGTTTGCATGCTGACCAAAGTGTTTGTGTTTGTTGGTCTGTTTTTTAACCACTTCTCAAATAATACAGACTTAGTTAAGTATTTGACCTGGGCTTGTTTCAAAAGGAAATGTTGGCTGATACAAAAAGAAAAAAATGTATGATAATATTAGCATATTTTGTTGATTTTTGTTCTTTTTACTATACTAGTGAAGAGTATGGCAAGACTGTAACATATATTTCACCTTCCAAGCATTTAAATGAAATGGTCCCAAAGAAAACAATAAATTAGAATTTCACAAATATCTGTAACACTTTTTTTTAAAGTAATGAGCTGTTAAACAACAGTTAAACATACTTTTAAAAATTAATGTATGGTTTCAAGATTGGTTGTCAGAAGTCAAAGTGCAATACATACAATGTTGATGACAGGATTTTTTTCCCTGATGACTAATGAATTCAACGCAAATTAACAAACTGATTTCAGTGGCTTAAATTCCAGTCCCATGATTCTGGGCAAACATCCCCACACCTGCCCTTCATGTCCCCTGTCCCCGTTGTTCCAGAAGTTTGACTGAAATGCACTATGCTTGGCACAATAGGGCACTGAACATGGAACAGGCCTGCAACAAGTGGGCTGAGGTCGAGGGGCAAGCGCTACAAAGGGCATTCAACTGCATAGATCTTCATTCTGTAGAGATGGGGAACTAGCCACACCCTGTCAGGAGCATCATGATTGTGACTTGCTAGGCTTGTTCTAATTGATGGATGATGTCCTCTTCAATCTGACTTACACACTGATACTGTGTTGTCCTACATCCACTTTAAAAATAATAAACAGAATCATTCCATTTGATTCAAGCAGCGATGTTGTAGTTTCATTAAAGCCAAGTTGGCAATAACAATCAACATCCATGGGTCATTTTTACTAAAACAAAAACTCAGACACAGGGCTCATGCAATTTTCTTTTTTTTATTATGAACAAATTATGCAAACTTTCTAAAGGTACATTCCCTCTTCTCCTGACAACCAGCTTTACACAATGTCTTTGAGAATATCAAGTTAGACCCAGGCATTTTCTTACAACACTATTACAACTAACTTTTGGGGTTGGAAAAAAACAATTCTAGACTGACAGCGTATCAATTCAATTCATAGTATACATAAGACTAGGAACAAATTGATTACTGTGGAAAAAGCAAATAAGCTGATTGCCTTCATGTTCTTTTTATCTTCCACTTATCATAGTCATCATGGTATCAGAGACTATACAAGTGATGATGGGAAGGAGGACACGGAGGTTAGACACCCACACAATAGAACAGTACAACTGCCCTCCACCCCCACCCAAGGTTATGACTGGGAGAGACAGTACACTCCCAAACAACTGATCATGTCATCTATTGTGATCTTACAATTCCACCCATCAGTTTTCTATGTTACCTTGCAGACGGACAGATGGATGGACACACATACAGATCAAAAACGGTACCCTGCTCCCCAGTGCTTCACCAGAGGGCAGGCACCAAACCAATACACAACACACTCCTAGACTCTCTCACACAACCAACAGACCAGCATCCCTCAGGTGGAATACAGCTCTAAATGCTCTGGGGATGTAGGCTTCAACACCACCTTGTCTTTCAAGTTCACCACCCACCCTGGCTGCAGCCCGTAAAACAACTGCCCTGGATCCTTACGCATGCGCAACATGGGACCTGCAGGGTCTGACGACAGGTCAGGCAAGACGTATCCATATTTCTGCGCCAGTTTCACCCTCTCCTCTTCAATGTCCTCCTCCTTGGCCAGGTACCCTCGTGTGGCGGCGCTTGTGTAGTACTCGATGGCGTCCTGCGGCGGCAGACAACAGCGAGGGATGGCGGTGCTGCGCTGGAAGAACTGCAAGGGGTTGACAACGGCGTGCAAGCTTCTGGGATCAAAGTAGCGGGTGGTGATGGTACCGCCATTACGTTCGACAGCAGCGATGACTAGTTCAGTGGTCCACTGCACCTCTAGGTTCACTTTGGCTGCGAAGATGTCGGCTCCCTGACCAAAAAAAAAAAAAAAGGATGTGAACCTATGATCAATGGTAGGTTGACTGGTAGTCAATGGTTAGCTTCAAGCCTCAATGACAGCAAAAGTAACTGCCCCATCTCTCATCTTGTATGTACTGTTTACAACTCTCTGCCTCATTTCCCCACATGCAAAACATTTCAGACTGAGAGCCACTTGGGCTTTGAACAGACTATGTTTGTCGTTTTGAAGTATGGACTGGTCTTTATCTTTGCAATTCTGTGACCAAATACACAGTTTGCTCATTCGTGTTGGAGAAGTCATGTGTCATAAAGAATGAGAGAAGAATACACATGAATGTGTGCTGATTCTTGCATTTCGTCCAGTGTAGCTTAGATCAGATCAGGTACCACTGAAAACTACCAGAGTGCAGCAATTCCTCCGGCAGGTAGCCTCATGGTAACCTATATTGCTAGACCTCTGTGAAATGTTGGTGTCAAGACTGCATTAGAATGAGTCTGAGTGTGGCGGTGGGGGAAGTCAGAATAAGCAACTCAGGAGCAATGCTACTGACAAGACGTGGAAGACCCCCAAAACAACACACTAAACTTACAAATAGGTTCTGACAGTCGCTGTGAAATCGGCTTAACTCTGAGCGCCAGTGTGGCAAAAACACTTCAGCAAGGTTTGGCATAGATGGCCAAAGGTCTGTATCACCTGAATCAAAGCAGACTAAAACCGATAGCTCTTTAGTGTGGGAAGGCAAGAAAATACATAACAGGTTCTAAAACTACAATCAGTTTGTTTCATTTCATGCAGAGGAGAAAGAGAATGGATTCTGTATGGAGAGGTTAAGAGCATTTACAGTGAGTGACTATATAATTAACAGATGCTGGGAAATGTTAGGATTTAAGACAGCTGGCATTTAAATGTTCACCTTTTCTCAATGGTCCTCACTTACAAGCATGGAGCACCTGTTCCATAGACAATTCAACACCCCACATACGCACTTTAGTGTCACTCTCCGTTCATCAGTGTGAATAAGCACATGCTTGCTAAGTTTTGATCCAGAATAATTACTTTACACTGATGGTCTAAGGGAAGAAACTGCTGTAATTCAACCCAGCTATCATCCATCTACCGTTACACTGTTCCCTGCTTCAAACCAGTGCTAAATCATAAAAACCACCACTTTGAAACAGCACACAGCTCCGGTCATTTCAACTGAAAAAGGTGGCTAGGCAGACACAACGGACAATCGCGTCACTCAAGAAAGTTCTGCAATGGCCCTCGTCAAAGTGCTGAAAGACGTTGTTCAGAGTGGCTTCAACAAAGAAACAGTCGAACACAATGACGTGAGAGTTGAAAGAATTTTTCTTTTCAATGACACTAAATGCTTCTTAAAATCTGTCAACACAAATTATGAAAAACATCCATGGAAAAGTACCCAAGAACAGCTCATTTCAAGGTTATGCGTGTCTACTTAGCAACTGCCTGAGATGACAATCTGAAAACCAGACAGGCAGTAGTGTTAACAAAACTGGCTTCATTGTTTATATTTAGTGCTTACGATTCATCAACTCCCTTTTGGTGTCCCTCATTACAAAGAGCTTCTCAATGTAAACAAACTCTCTCCCATTTAAAACTCCCTTCTTTGGTTTCCTGCAACATTTCTTTCTCTTGGTTTGCACTGTGACTAATGGTTCAGAAAAGACTCTGAGCTCCAAGAAGATCCAGCACAAAATACCCATCATTATCACTGACGACACTGTTCTTACCTCTTCTGTCAAGTTGACGCCAAAGTGTTTCTGGTCCACCTTCACCTGGAACAGGCCTGAGTTACACAACTGCGTCAGGTCTATGGGGCGGGATGAGTCCACACGACCGAGATCGATGAAACGTTGCAGCTGCAGCAGCGAGAGGGGAGGGTACTGTCGCCGCAAGCTGAACAGAAAATGCGTGGGATCCTTAAAGCCTCATCACCAACTCATCAACACTGAAGTCTTTGTCTTGGGCCTCAGCACAGCAAGCACAACATGGACAAAAATTCATTGGACCTTCAATCTAACATCCAGCAGAAATTCAAAACAGGGTAGTAGACCACTGCTACTAGATGGATGGAAGTTTTAAACCTGACACAAGTCTAGCAAACTGGAAAATGTTCCTGGAAAAGAGTCATTATACAGCACTGGAAATCTTAACTGAAGGACTTTTTTTTTTCCCAAACAAGTGTCAATGTGACAGGCTTTGACTGCACTACAATGACCTGTCAGTGAATCTGGGATCAAATTATTTTCTGCAACAATTCCCTAAATTAGTCCAGAAATTTTAGTCCCTCCGTTCTGTCAACAACTGCTTTCCACTCAACTCATTCTAAGTTTGGAAAAGTATGAATCAGCATCAAACAAAAACTCACTGATGGTTTTCATAGTATGGCTCCTTTGGGATGATAAGGTAGAATGGAGTGTTGCCTCCTTCAAACCCCAATCGAGGTAGGGTCATGTGCTGACCTTGACCTTTATGACCTCGGCCATGAGTCTTGCCCTTGGTAAAGCTGCATCGTTTTTGTTTCTGCACATGAACACACACAAACAAACACACACACATGACCAGCGTCTTGTAAAAGTTGCCTCTTTGTGTGTCCACATACTCTCATTTAGTCAGCAGTTCAGAAGTAGTTAACAGCATACAACCAGATAATCAAAAAAATCAAACAGTTCCTCTTACAAAATATAAATAAATGGAATGAACTGAATTTTTAAAACAATTGTCAGTAAGTCTGACAAACAAAGTGGGCAAACAAATTAATACAAGGCATGCTGCTTTGAATGGGTTGATTTTATGGTCAGTTTCCATCCTGTCAATTTTTCATTTTGTTGAAAGAATTGTTTCATAAAGAAAAGAGACACAACTGAAAACAAAGATGAGTAAATGTAAATATACACACACCCAGGCGCACACACCCATGCACACACACCCATCTACACACATACAGTACAGTACATAGAGTTTGTAAAAGACCAGTGAACCAAGAAAATTATCTGTGGTAGTTAAATTCTCTCTTCTATCCATTTTGTTCCTGCAAAATTTATCATAAACTTGAGAAAGTACATGCAGTTGACTTCACTGGCAATATCATATTGTGATTAGCACAGGTCTGTAGGCTTGACAGAAGTGTGCGAGACCAGTGAGCATGTGTCTAGCCAATTCTATAGGAAACTGGCTCATTGTGAGCCAGTATGTTCATGATCGCCTCTGTCTGCAGTGCCTTCAAGTTTTTGTTCCCCACCTGGCTGAGGTGGACAGTATCTATGAACATGCTTTTTTTTTTTCAATGGCAAAGGTATCAGGTCAGATGCTGGGTCTTCTGTTAGTGGACTGACCAGCAGCAAATTTTGCTTTTGAGTGCTGGTGGGGGGAAGGGGGGGGGGGGGGGATCATAGTTTTACAAGATGTAACTGTGCAGGTAAAGATTTCTGCCATTCACATACTTTTGTCAAGCTTTCCAGGCAAACAGATGTCCCTCCCCGTAAAAAAAAAAAAAAAAAAAAAAAAAATTAATCGCCTTGCAGTCTGTGGTATGTGTAAGTGACATTTTGGTTTAATTCTATACTCACTAACAAACAGCCAAATACACAGGTTTCTGTTTCATTTTTGTTTTCATAATGTTTCCCATGTCAGGGTTGGTTGGTTGGTTTTTTTTTTAACTTTAAAAAAAAAAAAAATTTCGTCAGGAAGCACAAAGTCAAATGAATGAACATATGTTTTTCAATTTACTTTTGTAGAATGAAACTGACTTAGCATTACTCATTTACTAAAAAAAAAACTTCTGGTAAAATACAAATAAACACAGAGAACAGGGCACAAAGTAAAGCTTATTTAATGTGTCAATACAAAACAGACAAGTGAATTTTTGGTGGTTTCATGCGCACTGTGACCTCAGGAGTATTGCCACCCACATTTTTGGTCAGTTGTTTGAAATGTCTGAAAGAAACATATTTTTCAAACGTTCACTTGTCTGTCTGTTAAGTATGAGGTTTACTTTACACAGTGTTCAGTTTATCAATTTGTATTTTGCCCTAATTCCACTCTTCCAAAGTTTTCAGTCAATTGAATTTAATAATCACTAAGTAAGTCAGTCAAGTGATGTGATGAAGTCTTTCCTATAGTGACATACACATATAACTTACAATCTATTATATAAAGCTCAGTTTGTCTGTCTGTCTGTTCGCCTATACACGGCCACAGTTTTAGGCTGATCGCCACCAAATTTGGTATCAAGTATCATTGGTGTCCTACAAACAGCAATGTCGGGTCGGCGATCACATGACGCATTGCGTCATGACGCAATTTGCGTCCACAGACGCAAAACTGGACACAGGAACACTACACAACAGACAAACTCGCCCAGGCGAGACGGGGTCGAAGCACCTAAGCACTAGTTAGTTACATGCCCAAGATCCATCATCATGTGCCTATAGTAGCCTACAATCAATTAGTGAAGTCTTTCCTATAATTATGTATACTGTATACAACTTAACAGTTACAATTACATGCTCAAATCCCATCTCCATGTACATACTGGGTTGCCTCCTATTCATTCTAATGAACGACACAGATAAATCATGGGTTATTTCCAAGCAAAATTTCTATTTGGAATCTGGTGTAATGATATGGTGCAGTCTTTTTTTTTCTTCTGCTTACGCTGGCTGATACTCCTGTGGACTCTCCCTGTATAGACACGCAAGGATTAATCCCATCTTCCCAACAAAGGGAGTGGAGTTTTGTGTGTATCCGACTGTATGACCATTTTTATCCCACCATAAAGGCAGCCATACTCCAACTTCGGGAAGGTGCATGCTATGTGTAACATGTCATCCATACCAACGGCCAAACTGGCCTTCTTTTCCGAAAGTTGGTGATGGGATTTTACATGTGTGCAAGATGTTTGCATGTGTTCACACACGGAACCTCGGTTTATAGTCTCATTTGAAGGACTGTATGGGAAATGGAGTCAGAACCAATGTGTTAACTCTGTGGGAAAAATCCCCTGTACCGAAACGGCCTGCGGAGATTCGAAACCGCAACCCCAGGATCACCACGATTATGAGTCCGGCACTCTGCCACTGAGCTATTCCGGCCCCCCTGGTGCAGAGTCAATTAGCGTCAGTTCAAGAGTTGGACTTCATTGGGCGAGATGACAGGAATTCACACTTGTTTGGCAAGTGTCAGCATTTCAACTTTCATAGCACGCGCTGGCAACGAGCTGTGCTAAGAATCGTTAAGAATTCGTAGACTGTCTTGTGCGCGCTGGTGACCTACTCGTTTTTGTGTGAACCAGTATTTTAGGAAGAAGAAGAAGAAGAAGGCTCTCTCACATGCAATCAGCCCTGATGTGGCCCTTTGCGGTCGGCTGGGCTATAAGCAACATTATCTTATCTTATCTCACATGCAAGAACAAATAACCAACAGTGGTAACGTCCTCGGCCGTTTCACAATACGTACGTGAAACGATCAAAACACTGACCCTTCAACAAAAGTTTTGAAAATGTAATAATTGTTAATTTGAATTTGTCTTGCACCCATTTAGATCCCTCTCGCCTCTCCGATCCCTCGCCGCAAGGATAAGCTAGCCACCTCGCGAGTTCTTGAGCCTACTTTTTAGGACTAGTGTTGTGACATTGACAGACCTCCACAAATATAAAGCATTCGTTGTGCAAGAAAAAAAAAAGAATCAATTAATTGCGATACATTAAAAACATGGTGATAAGAACTTTACCCGAAGTTTGGGTTGTATACTTTTTGTTGTTCAATCCAACCCGAGGTAGTGATCGAATAAGCCGCAACGCACTTTCTCGTGTACCGGACGCCGCCATGTTTGAGATAAGACGTCTGCAATTTTTTTGTGTGGATTACCTCCCGTGCTTTGTCAATTAGACCAAGACGTCTCTGATTAGACAAAGGGCACTGTGGATGGAGTAAATAAACCCTGGTTTAACCGATGGAGTAAATAAAGCCTGGTTTACGCAGAGTTCATTTCATTTCTAAAAATAAGCTGCAAGTTCTTGATTATCAGTTCAATACCTCAGATGAGAATAACAAATTCAGTGAAACATTGAAATCTTTTTTTTTTTTAATCTCTGCCTTTTTCTTCAAATCTTAAAAAAAAATGAAAAATTTTAAAAAGTCCATTTTCATTTTTGAAATAAAAGATGCTCACACACGAAGTCAGAGAAAGTACTATATTAATCTACTGATTATAGACTCAAAAATCCTTTTGCCTGCGTAAGCATCTGCGCTCAAAGGCACTGTGTTTTAAGATATAGGCCCTACAAGTTTCTTCCCAAGAAAAAAAAATGTCATGTGTCCTATAAATACTTAGATTTTTTTTTTAATCAGAGAACAAAAAAGAACCGATTAGGACCTACAGGCACTGAATTTCACCGGATCAATTCATTGAAATCTGGTTGTATTGTCTGTTCTCTGTGATTTGGGGAGCATCATTAATATTCTTTGCGACCGGACTGACCTCGAACATGGACAGAAAGAAGCCCTTTCACAGGTGAAGGGAAGTATAAAAATAAAGCCTGTCACAGAAATCTGTAGTGATGTGGGGTGATGAAACGGCAACAACAATGAATGATTTGTTGGTCATTTCCATATTTATTGGGAAATTTGTGGTCAAAAGACAAACTAAATTTGCCGTCTGCTGAAACGCGAACACGTAGGCCTATCTTCTTCTTGTCTCACGCAATCATGACTAAGACTTCACTGTAAAGAGCTTATTTAGACCCAAGTGAAAATCTGCACTGAAGTACTTGCGTTATAACCTACAGACAAAATGGTGAAGGTTGTGTTCATTCATCCAGATCTTGGGATTGGTGGGCGGAACGCGCTGTAGTTGATGCAGCTCTAGCACTGAAATCTCGTGGCCACACTGTGACATTTTTCACTGCCCATCATGATCCAACCCACTGCTTCCAGGAAACCCGTGATGGCACGCTTGAGGTGTTTGAAAGTTTTGACTAATATATGACTCCTGATTTATTTCTGACGTAAGGATGTTTAACTGAGTTAAGTAGGCTTGTGTCTAGTATCTTATTTATTGAAATACACACTCCATGAAGGATTTTGGTTTGTGGATAAAAACAATAACAAAAAATATTTTCAACTCATGCACATGAATGCACGCACACACACACACACACACACACACACACACACACTGCTGAACTTGTAGCCATACTTATGGCATTAAATTACATTGTAGATCTTTCGAAGGATAGGCCTACATGCAAAATCTTATTCTGTGTGGATTCAAAGTCTGTTTTACAAGCCATTAAATCCCGAGGCATAAAAAAACGACTAGAAATGACTATTGAAATAAAACATATTATTCATGAGTTGTCTCTAAAGGGTACTAGTATTACCTTTTGCTGGATTCCTTCTCACTCCGGAATCACCCCAAACGAGTGGGCAGATCATGCGGCTAAAAGGGCAGCAAAAAATAAAGAAGGGTCACAGCATCTCGACATTCAACTAGATCTGCATGAATTTAATCAGCGCATAGAAAAAGTGTCTCAAAATCAGGTTGCTGAACTGCACAAGAAAACAAATAGTCAGTATTACCAGCACTGTGTACAAGTAAAGAATGCAGCGAATCCGAAATCCTTTTTAAACAATTTATCTGTAATGCATTCCAGACATGTTACTAGTTTGATGTATAGGTTCCGATTAAATGCTTTTAGAACAAAGTACTCTAAAAATATACATTGCATATGTGGCAAACAAATAAGTGTAAACCACCTACTTCTTCACTGCCCAGGAGTTAGGCACTTTGTTCCTAAGATAAAGTTAACAGATCAGTTGTCAACCAGTGCACCAGTATCCACTGAAAATATTTTAAATAATCACTCATTACTTTGCGTGTTCTCTGAAATTTTTAATTCCGGTCCACTTGGTATCTATCTCTGATGTACTTTAAACTAAAACTGTTGTGTTGTACGACATTGATATAAAAGAGTTACGATTATATGATATATATATATGGTTATCCCCCCACCCCCACCCTCCCACTCCCTTCCTCTATTCCGTCTTCCTTTCCACCCTGATGACCCCCATCCCCACCCGCAAATTTTCTCCTCCCCCACCCATCCCCCTGCATTATGCTCCAATTCTACTAAACTTGTTTCATTTGATATACTTTAATTCCCCCGATCAACATACACTAAAGGCTAGATAAGTAAATATCTACCTATCTTACCACCCATCCCAACCTTCCCCTCTTGTCCCTAACACAGTCCTCTCTCTCTCTTGCACCCTCCTCCCCCCCCCCCCCCCCCCCCCCCCACACACACACACAGGCACACAAACACACACACACACACACACACAGAAACACACACTCACACACACACACACACACACACACACACACACACACACACACACACACACACACAACACACGCACACACATAATCATGTGTGTTTTTTGTTTGTTTGTTTTTTTGTTGTTTTTCTTTTCCCGTCTAATAACACTTATAGTGAAGAGACGTTAAACTAAAGAA
>CM031600.1:84527649-84555149 GCA_018398815.1 Conus ventricosus
TCTTCTCACTTCTTTATTAGCTGCCATGCCACAGTGGTTAGCGTCGCAAGTTGCATGCTGGGAAGTCATGTGTTGGAATCCCGTCAGAGGCATTTCTTTGTTGTCATAGGGACTGTGACTGGATGTATGTGTTGAAGTGGGGAGGGGGGTATGACACTCACTCACCCTAGCTCTGCGTTTTAGTTCTGACGCATCAGTTATTCCTTCCAGAGGGTTTTTTGTGTATTTGTCTTTTTTTTTCCAGCCAGCATTTTCCACCAGACATTCACGTCTCTGCAGCACATGCATCCTGAGGTTCTCTACCCTATCCCAGACTTCTCAGCCTTCCAGAAGCCGATCCAGCCCGCAGGGGATGACCTGGTTCCCAGCGGAGAAAAGCTGGTCTTCCTGTCCATCAATCGCTATGAGAGGAAGAAGAACCTGGCGCTGGCCATCAAAGCCTTCGGTAGGTTTGAGGACGTTGGTGGTGGTGATGATTCGGTGTGTATACCCTGAACCCAGGTGTACACTTTGAGGACTGCCCCTATGGGGCTGTGAGGGCTGTTTCAGTACACATTGTTTTACTGTTTTCTGGAAGTTAGTTTTAAAGGGAGTTAACTGCAGGTGGAAATTGAAACAAACTTACAAGAAGAATTACTGTACTGATGAACAAAAGACACAAATAAAGTACAAGACAAAGCATGTCGGGTTTCGACCGTTTTGGTCGTCTTCAGGTAGAACAGACAACACTCAAGACAATGAAAACGAAGAGTGAACAATCACTTGTCTCCTCAAATTGGGTACAATATGGAGGTAAGTGATTGTACATTGTTCGTTTTCATTGTCTTGAGTGTTGTTTATCTTGCCTGAAGAAGACCAAAGAGGTCAGAATGCGTTGTGTTTTGTCATGAAGTGTGTTTGTCTCTACTGTTTGGCGGTGCAGTAAAAGTTTTGTGCTTGTCACAGCCCTGATGTTGCCCTTTGCGGTCGGCTGGGCTATAAGCAACATTATCTTTTGTGCTTGTCATTTCCTCCTTCCTGTCACTCTTACTTTCTCTGGTCTCAAAGTAAATCGTGTCGGCTTTTTGGCTGTAATGCAGATCTGCTTACCCTAACACTGCTGTTGGTGTACTTTTCAGTGACAGTGAGTATATTTTCTACAAAGAATGACTACAAATCTTCCCTTTTTGTTTTTTTGGTGAAATAGGAGAGGGACTTGGGTGGCTTCGTTTTCATGTGCATACAAGTAAAGGGTACAAGCTTCGTTTCACAATAAAGTCACATCTTTTTTCTTGTTGCCATAAAAAGGCCTATCACAGAAGTAGTTTGCTGTTGGTGTGACCAGTATGCTGTTGAGTTGCCATGTTAAGTTTAGAGAAAATCAGATCAAAACTGTGGATTTGTAAGTCTCCTTTACCTAAAGTCTCTGTCCCCCTCCACCCCCAGTCCTCTCCCCCATCCACCCCCACCCCCACTCCCTTTTAACCGTTTATACTCATGTTCATTGTCAGTATTTCTCTCGGTTACCTTTCTTTTTCTCTGAATGCTAAGTTCTTTGGTTTACACTTCTATAATATGGAGATAGATATGTGAACAAATAAAACACCCTCATGCATGAGCTTCTTACACATTGCGTGTGTGTCTAGGACTGCTGCGGTCAGAGAAGAAAGTGGGGCACCTGGTGATGGCAGGAGGCTATGACGACCGCGTCCAGGAGAATGTGGAGCATTATCAAGAACTGCGACGCCTCAGCGCTGACCTTGAGCTAGACAACCACATCACCTTCCTCCGATCTTTCTCGGACGCTCAAAAACTCTCACTTCTTCAGGCCTGCTCCTGCTTGCTGTACACACCAGACAAAGAACACTTTGGCATAGTCCCCATCGAGGCGATGTGCATGCAACGTCCAGTGATCGCCGTCGCCAGCGGTGGACCTTTGGAAACTGTGGCTGATGGGGAAACCGGATTCCTGTGCCCGCCAGAACCAGAAGCATTTGTGGAGGCAATGAAAAAGATTGTGGACAATCCTGGTTTAGTGAAGAAGATGGGGGAGGAGGGGAAGAGGAGGGTGGAGGAGTTGTTTTCCTTTGACCAGTTCACAGAGAAATTGGATGGCTTGGTGAAGGGACTGACGACAGAGTCCTGAGGACGGGTGTGGAGGAGTACCTTTTCTGTTGTGTGGGATGCAGGTTTGAGGGGGGAGGGGGCGGGGCAGATTGAGGTGAGAGAGAGAAAAGGTGTGTGTTGGTGCTGGGCTTTTGTGTGTTGCCTTATCTTCTGTGTCTGTACAGTTACATTACTCTGGCCCAGCTTTGCCCAGTCCCAGCCATCACAGACCCAGCGTCAAAAGTTCACTGGTTGGTCTCATTTACTTGGCGTCAGGTGGACGGGAGGTCACCCAGCAGGGAAGGCACAGCACTGCTGACAAGTCGCTGTTCAGGGAGGCCTGATCCAACATGTGCAGGACATCACCTTGTAAGCGCCCTAATGACAGCGATGGCTGTTCAGGGAGGCCTGATCCAACATGCGCAGGACATCACCTTGTAAGCGCCTTAATGACAGCGATGGTTGGTTTGTTGAGGAGCCACCAAGGATAAACTTTCTCCTCTTTAGAAAGGTCACCAGTGTGTCCTTCCAGCGGTGATCTTCATTAGCTTGCTGACGTGGAAGACAACAATAATTCACCACTCAGCTGGCATGGATGCAGAGGGGAAAATCAGTATCGAGGTCACTAAAATGAGCAGATCATGAGGAACTCACTTTCTTCAAACATCAGTGAAAATGATGCAGTGGAGTGCCCTCATGTCCATATGTACGTTGTTTTTGTTTTTTTTTTTTTTTTTTTTTTGTTTTTTGCATGCTTTCCCTCCTTGTCAGCTGTTAGGAATGGCAGACTTTAAGAACGTTATGTATGTTTGTGTGGGGTGGAACAGGTCTGCAAATTTTCTGTTCCGCTTCTTCAAGCTGGAAGATATGAAAATCTGGAAGTTGTTTGATAATGAATTGATTGTGACTTAATCTTTGCTGTGCTTCCTTTTCTTCTTTTTTTTTTTTTATTTGGGAGGGAGGGAGGGAAGGGGTACATGTTCTTTCCATTTGATCCTTTTTTCAGTTATCGTATCAACTAGCCAGGATGTGAATCTTGTCTACATATTTTATTTAAGTTTCATTTTATTTATGTATTCATATAATGATACATTTTTGTTTACATATTTATGAAATTAATATCAATGTGTTAGTTGTACATGCAAATTCATTGTACTGAATGCAATCTGCTCAGAATACAGAAATTGTGCATCACAAGAAAGAAAGAAAAAAAGAAAATAGGGAAAAGGAAGATGATAATGAAACCATCATGTTCACCTACATTTCCTGACTGCAAGCAGACTCAAGGATCTGGTCACTGATAGTCATCTTTCTCTCAAGACTGAGCAGCATGCAAAGTACCTTGCATCAGATGTTGGCAGACGGTGAGACAGGATATAATGAAAGGCACCGCTGGGTTTAGTCAGACATGGTGATGTTTTTGCATAAGAAGCTCTATGAGTGTGTGCCATGTGATGTTTATTTAACTGATGAGGTATGTGCAGAAGATTACAATACTTTTGGAAGCTTCCAGAAGATGTTTCCGTAATGTTGTATGCATTGTGACAGTTCATTTTCATCATGGTTCTCAAACGTCGGGTTTCATGCAGGCGAGATATAGAAATGTTGCATTGCAAGTCAGGTTTTTGTCTTTGTGTGAAGATTGCAATATTGAATTTTCTGCTGGACTGAAGTAAAGATTTCAAGTGATGAATGTAACATTGAATTTATTGCTGGATTGAAATAAGGACTCCAAACTTCTGACCAAAATCAACCTGTTCTCTGCCTTGGACGGGATTTGTTGAAAGATAGGAAACTTTGTGTCTTTAGTTTCAAAACGAATGACTGAGGGCGGAAAATGAAGCAAAATTTAGAAGAAGAAGGGGTTAGTTACCGCCAAGAACACAGACAAAGTACAGGACAAAACACAATGCATTTCAGCCTCTTGGTCTTCTTCAGGCAGAAACAAATAACATTTGTAACTAACCCGTTCTCTTTCTAAATTTTGTGTCTTTGTTTCAGTCGGTATTGTACATCCACTGAAAAGCCTTTATTAGAATAGTAGTGTTTTGAATATAACAATGGTAAAGACTGTTTGTACTTGTTCCTACCATGACTGCCACCATTAGGATGCATTTCATATAAACACTGGACCAGAATTGTATGTTCCAGAGTTGTGGGTAGATTTCCATGAAGCTCCAATATCTACCTGATAAAAGACACAACCAGAAAAAAATAAAACATTCACACAATTGCTACACATGTACATGAGTTCAGATCTGTTTGAATTCAGATCTGTTAAAGTACCCACATTTCTGAAAAATCTTCCGAGATAAGCACTTCTGACAATGCACACGCCTGTGAAATTGGATTGCCTGTTATATGTCCATCCAGGTTTGGTGGGAAAAAAAAAATTACACACATTAGACCTTGTCTGTTCCCAAGAAATTCTCTCTGTCTCTCTTTGTTCCTCAGCTAGAACTCTTGTAAGTGGTGACTTCGTAATCCCACATTCCATCTTTGGGAATGTGTGTGCCTGTATTTCATTTTCGTGCCACCCTTCATACCACCTTAAGCTTGCCTATGTTTCTCTGAAAGGTGGAAGAGGAGTACACCTACATGCAAGATTGTTGTGCACACATTCATGCATGGGACTTCAGGTCTCATCAGGAGAGGGTTTTAGACTGCTCATGTATTCGATCTGAAAAGAGAAAATCCTGTCTATGCAGGCTGTTTGGAATTGGAGACCCATCCTGTTGCATTTGAATGAGTTACGTCAAAAAAGCTTTCGTTGTTCCATTAACCCCTTTATCCAGTATAGCCTGTCTCATCCATGATAATCTGAGTGTGGTGAGAAATAGAAATCTGTCAGACCTAGAAAAGAAAACTTCCAAAATAAATCTTGGCCGACTGTTTTGTCATCCAGAGAAGCCCGCAGTGTTGGGAGCAGACAACTCCATACTCCAGCACAGGCAGGATAGCCTGGACAGCCATAGTGGGTCACTGCCCTGAGAGAATGACCCCCTGAGGAAGGTCCAGGTTACATGGAGGTCCCTGACCTCAGATGGGCTGGGTCCTTTTTCACAGGGTGCATAAGAGCAGCACTTGCATCTCGCTCATCATGACAAACACCAGGTTAGGTCCACGCCCGCGACATCCAGTACGGTGACGTTCCGATAAAAAGGCCAGTAAAGCAAAAACCACTCAAGCCATCCCACTGGAGCAACATCTCTTCAGTGAAGAACCAGTTTCGCATATGAACAGACAGTTAGATCACCCACTTGCCTATTTAGCCAAGTGTGTGTGTGTGTAAAATGTGCATGTGGAAAGGGGTGTTGGTGGTTGAAAAAAGAGTTCGGTCTCTGTTTACAAATGCTGATGACAAAGATTCATCCAGTACAATATCGAACACACACACACACACACACACACACACACACACACACACACACACACAAGCATGCACGTACGCATACACACACACACACACACACACACACACAGAGGTACAGTCCAGTCATCCTATTGCAACCCTAGTACCAGTGGTCTACAGACAACAAGCAGTATCCGATCATCAAATGGCAACCTTCCAGAGGAGATGTTGCAAAATCATTTGGGAAGTTTTCAGTAGTGCCTGTTCTGATCTAACCTATGCTGCACATCAACTACTCAACCCCTCGCCCCTCTTGACAACAATAATTACTAGTCCAGGAGTCAGTATGAATTCTCTTCTTGAACTCCTGACAACACAATTATGTGATCAATTGAACTATTCATGACTGATCATTTCATAGCTCAGGTAATACAACTCAAATGTATCTTACCGCCAGAATAACCGCTACAGCGCTATGCAAGTACTAACTTTCGAAACATGAGTATTTTCTTCGAATCCAAGGATCCACAAAACATTTTGCATACTCCAGTCAAATTACAAAATTTAAAAGCACCTGCGATGAATGTGGGACACCTGCATGACTTCAGGAGTAGAAATGAAACCTGCGCTCTTCCCCCTTCCTTCCATCATCCACTTACCCACACCTTAGCCTCTGCTCCATCTTTTTCCCACCAAGTCCATCAAACTTCTGCCTTCCATACATGAACGCACACATTCACACATGCACATATGTACATGGCTAAAGCATGCATTCCATACATGAACGCACACATTCACACATGCACATATGTACATGGCTAAAGCATGCATATACAAAAACAAACACATTAGAGGCCCCCACTTACATACGGAATGAGAACAGGACTCTAATTCAATAGAACGAAGGTACATGATAATGTACACTATCAAAAAGCAAATGGAATAATTGCACGTGCGCACGCATACACACACACACGCACACACACACACACTGAACCAACAAAAATGTTCAAACTTTTTGCCACCTATTTCATCATCACAATAGTTTTTATCTCCCTAAAATTCAGGCTGCTCACCCAAGGGAGAGTCGGAGTTCACAATAATGTCGCATGTTTTGTTCTTTCTCTCTTTCCCCATCTGCATATGCGCATCTTTCCCCGTCACAGTGGAATGGTCTACACCATTTGCAGAGGCAACACTCTACCTGCTTTGGGTTCTTGTAAGCGAGTTAAAAGCATGCTGCTTCTGGAGCCTCAGTTTATGGCCTCTTCTGCAGCACTGACACCACCGCTCTGGGAATACATTAGCAGCATCCTAACTTGCTGAAAACAAAAAAGGGGGGTGAAATGTAAATTATTGAGGAAAGGTGTGGAATGTGCAACTGAAAGGGGGTGGGGAGTGGGAATAGCAGGCAGCATTCAAGAACATCTGTTCCGACATTCTACACTAACAGATTTGCCATTTCCCTTTTTTTTCTTTTATGAGTTTTCATTCAGATTTCACATTATCTGTAGAAAAACACCAAGGAGTGATGGTGCTGTTCCAAAGATTTCCAACAGCAACAAATAGGAAATCAACTTAAAAAAGAAAAACAAAAGGAAAGAAAGAAAGGAAAACAGCTTGGAAAAAAGTGGAATTCAGCCACAAAGAGGACTGTTGAAATGTCTGGTCTAGTAGAGAAGTGAAAAGACAAAAACCCTGATCTGTGCAAGACTTGAACCCTAAACCTGTACTGTTTCCTCTCTTCCTGGGTCAGAAAGTTAGCCACTGAGCCCCTTCTCACTATCAACCCAAGCACGCTCTCTGCCTACAACACACAGTCTTCCACTCCAAAACATAGTCCAAAAAAGATGTGTGATTACATCTTTATTTTCCGTACTGCTCTACTCAAGAGACCCACATCAACACTGACAAAGGAATGCATTGCACAAAAGAATCATCAGCACATATCTTGGAGACAAAAAGAAGAAATACACTCTGAAAAAACAAACAAACACACAAAAAGACACCCCACTGAAAATGTTTCATCAAGGACTGTGATCTGTATTACTATGTCATCACAAATATTACCGATGATAATGAAAAGAGAGAGAGAGAGAGAGAATAATAACAGACCTACAAACACTTGAAAACTTACACATATATACCTAAAACATTACTCTTTAAGATGGATGATTCAGCGAACTGCCTTTACACCCAATACTCTTTAAGATGGATGATTCAGCAAACTGCCTTTACACCCAATACTCTTTAGATTGGATGATTCAGCAAATTGCCTTTACACACCATACTCTGAACTGATGATTCAGCAAACTGCCTTTACACCCAATACTCTTTAGATGGATGATTCAGCAAACTGCCTTTACACCCAATACTCTCTAAATGGATTATTCAGCAAACTGTCTTTACACCCAATACTCTACAAATGAATTATTCAGCAAATTGCCTTTGTACCCAATACTACTTAGACAGATGATTCAGCCAACTGCCTTCAAACCCGATACAAGCTGTGCCAACTCAGACATGGACCATACATCCTACATCCAAGACTGAACGTCCGGTTTTAGTCTCGGCTTTAGTGCTGATGAAGGGAAAATAAAGACTTAACTAATAGCATCACTCACATGAGGTATTTAAAGTGTTACACAACCGTTTAGAACAATCTAGACTACAGAGGGCATTTCGGAAGGACAATGAAATCACATATAGTGGGGAAAGGAAGGCTAATACAATAAATAAATCTGTCGTCTCTGTTAAATGTTATGCGTCACCTGAACAACTAAAAAAAATTTTTTTTTAGATATGGTTCAGTACACCCAAGATTAAAATTTTTTAAAAGTCAAATTGTGGTGGGATAGGAATGGATATAAGTACATCAATATGCCACAATTGTACAAACCAATTTGGGTGAACCACATACGATACTCAATACCACACGGAAACCAAACATATATGCATGTTGTGAAGACTTTCAAATGCTGACTCGCATGCAGCTCCACTGCAGTACACACCCCCTCTTCCCCTCTCCTCCCAGTCATCTTCCCTCTCAGAGTCTAAGCCCCTCCCCCCTCCCCATCTTGCATTCCAGATTAACACTTTTCATCTGATCTGAGATTTTACAGTGGAAAGATTTTTAACCAAATTTCCTGTGTGTTTTTAGAAGATGTATTTTAAAGAGCTGT
This sequence comes from Conus ventricosus, assembly GCA_018398815.1. NCBI lineage: Eukaryota > Metazoa > Mollusca > Gastropoda > Neogastropoda > Conidae > Conus > Conus ventricosus. The sequence goes on from CM031600.1 coordinate 84,536,269, forward strand.
GTGAACGAATGACTTGGGAGCTGACTTCACCGCGGTGACAGCCCTGACATGGGCCTTAGTGGTTGGCTGGGCTGTAAGCAACATTACCTTACAACCTCTACTTTTTGTTGTGTTTTTTTTAAATGACTTGTGAGTTGACTTCAACAGCCCTGATATGGACCTTTGCGGTCGGCTGGGCTATAAGCAACCTTACCTTACCCTACCCAGCATAAAGGAAGGGGTGACGATTTCCTACTGAATAACATGTTTTGATGGGCCTCACCTCCCCTCTCCACCCTCCGAACAGAATTGTGGGCAAGGTGAGGGAGCAGAGAACAGAGGCTGGAAGGAAAGGTGGGTGGGTGGGAGCTTACACCCTTACACAAATTTAGGTTACTTTCACACTGAATGGATTATAATTTGGGGAGGGCAGGGAAGGAGGGGTGGGTGGGATCTGTTGTTTTTTTTAATGATGTTTTAGTATACAATGCCTGTTGGTATGCACATACCGACACTTCACTTCCAACATGTAAGGTGAGAAGAGGTGAACGACTCCTCCTCTTTGACACTGAGCATTACAAGAAATGACAACCCTACACTGGCACTAAAATAAGCTAAAGACACCCCCCTCCCCCCCCCCCCCCCCCCCCCCCACCTCCCAACATCCCTCGGTTCACTGTTTATCCCCCAAAATAGGGAATGCTTTCACAGTCTATCAACAGTGTATGCTTTCACGGTCTATCAGTCGGTTTACAAGTTCAATCAGAGAGAGAAAATGTCAAAACATGACTATGAAATGGTGCACCTGCTATGCAGACAGTTGGTATCTCGACTGTTCTCCTGGCATGTCCTTCAAATCAAATCTGACTCTCTGGATCTATTTGCTAGACCTATATATCAGAACAGGTAACTCCATCTCTGTGGAAGCACAGGTGTTATCTTCCCCTCACTTTTCCCAGAACACGTCTGTTCTGGTTTATATATCCAGATCAAAGGGGGGATCCAGTATTTTTTTTTCCTCTCCATTTCTTTAGCCTAGTAAGACTGGGCATACATTGCAGCTTCATAGATTTCTAAAATTTTCATTGAAAAAAAAGGCTCATCAGATGTACTTCTGTCTACCAACTTGTAGGATTTGGTGCAGACTGCATCCCAGATCCAGTGAACAAAACACTGTCCTACCTTGCAGAGGTCTCTGTTCTCCACAGTGCCTATTTAGTTTCTTCTGCGACATTATTCAGCCCCATTCTCACTGACCTACAGTGCCTATTTAGCTTCTTCTGCGACATTTGCCACCCCCATTCTCACTGACCCACACAGTGCCTATTTAGTTTCTTCTGTGACATTATTCAGCCCCATTCTCACTGACCCACACAGTGCCTATTTAGTTTCTTCTGTGACATTATTCAGCCCCATTCTCAATGACCCACACAGTGCCTATTTAGTTTCTTCTGTGACATTATTCAGCCCCATTCTCACTGACCCACAGTGTCTGTTTAGTTTCTTCTGTGACATCAGCCAGCCCGATACTCACTGACCCACACAGTGCCTATTAATAATTTCTTCTGTGACATTAGCCAGCCCCATTCTCACTGACCCACACAGTGCCTATTAATAGTTTCTTCTGTGACATTATTCAGCCCCATTCTCACTGACCCACAGTGCCTCTTTAGTTTCTTCTGTGACATTATTCAGCCCCATTCTCACTGACCCACACAGTGCCTATTTAGTTTCTTCTGTGACATTATTCAGCCCCATTCTCACTGACCCACACAGTGCCTATTTAGTTTCTTCTGTGACATTATTCAGCCCCATTCTCACTGACCCACACAGTGCCTATTTAGTTTCTTCTGCGACATTAGCCAGCCCCATTCTCACTGACCCACACAGTGCCTATTTAGTTTCTTCTGCGACATTATTCAGCCCCATTCTCACTGACCTACAGTGCCTATTTAGCTTCTTCTGCGACATTTGCCACCCCCATTCTCACTGACCCACACAGTGCCTATTTAGTTTCTTCTGTGACATTATTCAGCCCCATTCTCACTGACCCACACAGTGCCTATTTAGTTTCTCTTCTGCGACATTATTCAGCCCCATTCTCACTGACCCACACAGTGCCTATTTAGTTTCTTCTGTGACATTATTCAGCCCCATTCTCACTGACCCACACAGTGCCTATTTAGTTTCTTCTGTGACATTAGCCAGCCCCATTCTCACTGACCCACACAGTGCCTATTTAGTTTCTTCTGTGACATTATTCAGCCCCATTCTCACTGACCCACAGTGCCTCTTTAGTTTCTTCTGTGACATTATTCAGCCCCATTCTCACTGACCCACAGTGCCTCTTTAGTTTCTTCTGTGACATTATTCAGCCCCATTCTCACTGACCCACACAGTGCCTATTTAGTTTCTTCTGCGACATTAGCCACCCCAATTCTCACTCATGTGTTGATCAGCAGCTGCTGTGAACACAAAACATTTTCACAACCTGCAATTCTTTTTCTGTGCATGTTCACTTTTATGCTTTTTTTCCTGTTCACGATTCGCAAAACAACACATGTTCTATGCTCTCCCCATCTGAACATTAAAAAAAGCCTTACAGGGTGGGGTTGGGGAGGGGGTAGGTGCAAACAGTTCAAGATCTTGAAATCTTATAAACCATGAGTGAAATTGGCTCTGAACAATGCCACCACATTGTCAAGCGAGGTGACATATTTTCATAACAACAATAATTGAGATTCAAACAAGCACATGCAAACTGTCTTTCCCAACCTCAGAACAATATCCTGTTTGGCATCGGAAGGATAGTGGAATGTTAAAACCAACTGCTAAAACCCACTGTCAGTTTTAAAACCCAGACCGAACTATTTTAGATGCATTACACAGTCATTAACATTGGAACTTTTTCGTGCCCTTATTCTTCTTTTTTTTTTCCCCATCTTTCTCAGTATTTGTCGGCATCAACGTAACACTTTAAAGTAGAATGCGCCAGCTTATTATCCTGGATATCTGAGTGTCACCATATCATTTAAAAAAATTTTTTTTTTTACCTGAAGCGTTTCTTGTCAGCCTGACTTGGTTTGCTGGGACCGCTCTTTGTTTGACTTTGTCGCCATCCCTGTGGTTGTATCCCACTGGCGGTCAGTGGTGTTCATGTTCAACCTGAATGCAGCCTACCCATGGGACGCCACCACAGCTCCTACAACACTTTGCTTAATTAACCTTCTCCTACGTTTCACCCCCCTCATTTCTACAGGGCGTACAGAATACATGCTGACATTAAATGGGGGAGCTGTGAGTAACCTACCCCCTACTTCCGACTGGAACCTCTGAGCATTAAACAAACTGTGCTCCATGCAAAGGTCTAACTGGGGAGGCAGAGGGTAGGCACAGCACTTTCAGCTCAATCATCATGTATTCAATTTTCATTCATCTTTCTTCTTCAGCAAAATACAGCAGTGCAACTGATACTACTTTGGTGATAAGTTGGGGGCGGGCGTGGAGAGGGAGAGGGAGGGGGGGGGGGTGAACGAAACAAAATGTCACTTGGCAAGAACATGTCATAAGAAAAGAAAAGAGAACACCACAACAAAGTACACTGACTTAAAAACGCTAGTTCCAGTGTTTCACCACAGTCATTGTATTTCTCATGGAACTTCATTATCACCAATTCGTGAATGTGCACACACACATTAATATGTACACTGAATATTATAATGAATTGTGATTCTACTTTCTATTCCAAGCATTAGTACTTCCACTTACTGGCAGTAAAATAAAAATGAAAAGCAACATCCAACCACAAGCAAGAAAATAATGCCCACAGGAATTTAAAAAAAAATAAAAAAAATGATCCACATATAACAGAACATCTTTACATCTTTGAAGTTACAAATATGTACATGTACTTGTATACTTCAATCACATATCACCATGAAATTGCAAGCTCTCCCTTGGTTCGCAAGCAGCAGACTAAACTTTGGCCTTGCATCCCACAAATTTCATCAATTCAACCAGCCTAACTGAGAGAGACTGACTGGATGAATGCACGAAACACAATGCAACAACAATAACAACAACAAAAAAAGGATTCATATAAAACCTTTTTTTTTAATAACATACACACCAATTATTTTTCAAATACATTCTTTTTGTCATAAAATCTATTCCAGGCTGGTAACCACTAAAGTCATAATTCCATCAAACAGACTGCTACTCCACATCCTACTAGAAATTGAATTATCTGATCAGTATAAACACTTTTCTCTCTCTCTAACTTTCTCACACACACACACACACACACACACACACACACACACACACACACACACATACACATTTCTCAAGCAAAATTTGGCTATCAAAGAAAATTGTGCTAATACAAGCAATTCCTTTTTTTTTTTTCATTCAATTTACAGAAAAATCTTTACAAAGAACACTGTATGATAGTACTATTTAGTAATGTGGAATAAAGTGAACACTCCAATAATTAACGTTTTTATAGATACAACCACAGAAAATGAAATGTTTCTCAAAATTAAGATCAGATTCAGCCCACAAAACTTCAAGACATGTTTTGTTTGTTCTTTTTTTTTCTTTTTCTTTTTTTTTTTGTTTACCCTAATAGTGTATGCACACATGCATGTATGAGCTCAAACACTCATGAAACATTCTGCTCTACAGAACTATGATCCTACAAATAAAGCAACCTTGCTTGTATTGAGAACAAAAGGGCACGGGGGGGGGGGGGGGGGGGGGGGGGGGGGGGGGGGGGGAGTAGTGTGGTCAATGTGTGGCGGCAGTGACAGGGGGTTGATACATTCCAAATTCAGGCATGTAATCAATCATGTCAAGATGACACTTTACTCTCAAAATCAAGCATGTATCGCTCATTCAGTGAAAAGCATTGTTGTGGGTGGGGGGGAGCAGAGAAACCATAATATGATATATTCAATTAGTCTGGCACAGTGACGTTTGAACCTCATATCTTTTTAAAATATAATACATAAATAAATCCCTTGCATATCTGTCACAAATGTTGTAACTCAGGGAGAGGAGGGGAGGGGGGCGGCCAGGAGTAGAGGCGGAGGAAGCGGGGGGGGGGGGGGGGGGGGGGCAGGGGATTAGGAAAGAGGGGAGAGGGTAGGTGGTTGAGGGAAGGCTTCCTGAGAGGCTGTGCCTGTACACTTGTGATTGCATGAATACACAACTTGTAGCAAACACACACACACACACACACACACACACACACACACACACACACACACACACACACACACACACATACATGTGCACACTTCCACACGCACACACCATACAGCACCCCTAAGTTCTGCATATTTACACACCTCTTCAGTCAATTCAAATGAACTGTAACACAGCACGATATATGCACAGAATCACAAACGGCATGGGAAAATCAAAACAAGTAAAACCGATGACTAGTTACCAAAATGTACGCCTGATTTGCAATTTCATTTCAGTTACATGAAGAACTTCGGCTGCTCAATACACGTTAAGAAGACATGGGCTCCACCCCCTTCCCCACCTCTACCTCCTTTGGAAGTGACAGAATAAATCTTTTTTCTTTTAAGTGGAGTGTGTGTGTGTGTGTGTGTGTGTGTGTGTGTGTGTGTTGTGTGTGTGTGTGTGTGTGTGTGTGTGTGTGTGTGTGTGTGTGTGTGTGTGTGTGTGAGAGAGAGAGAGAAGGGGTGGGGGGAAGAGTTAACTGTTGACAAATAATGGCAACTGTAAATTACAATCTACAATAAGAGAATAAATAAATGAACCAGAATAAAAAGCACCCCACAGAAAGAGACAAAACAGCAACGCCAAGAGATGACAACAAGAAAATGAGAAATCCATAAAGTGATGAAACACACACACGCATGCACACACACACACACACACACACACACACATATTAAAGATAATAGAACCAACAACAGTAAACACCCACGCTTTTGTCTTATGTATATCACACATCAACATCATATTGCAGACCACACAAAATGTGTGTCCTCATGGCAATGAAATTCCTTATTGCACATTTTCTATTCACTGGACCAGATACTTGGGAAGTTGATACAAAATGATGTTGAAAATCTACACTTACGTTTTCTTTTGACAACTCTCAATTAATATCAAAAGATGATTTACAAAATTCAATCGTCTATCTGTGTGTGTACGTTTGCATCAGTGTCAGATAGATACACTTCTGCTGACACCTTACAAAGCTCACTTCTGCTGACACCTTACAAAGCTCACTTCTGCTGACACCTAACAAAGCTGACTTCTGCTGACACCTTACAAAGCTCACTTCTGCTGACACCTTACAAAGCTCACTTCTGCTGACACCTAACAAAGCTCACTTCTGCTGACACCTTACAAAGCTCACTTCTGCTGACACCTTACAAAGCTCACTTCTGCTGACACCTTACAAAGCTCACTTCTGCTGACACCTAACAAAGCTGACAATAGAAATATTTTTATGGTGCCTGTGTATATGGAGCACACGTACCTGTACATAAATCAAAAAGAAAGAAAAAAATCCTAAAAATAACGCTTTTCTGCAAAACAATTTCAACATTATCCCTGGAAAAAAAATGAAGCACTTGGCCACCTCACTCCTTAGAATAAGAAAGACAGTCGCAACATAAAAGAAATATATGCACTCAGAACAAAAATTCCAGGATGACCATACAACGCTTACAGGTATTGGGACAAGAGCGTCGCAATTCACCATCTCGAAAGTATCCGTGTATGAAACGTACCTTCTGATCAACAAGATCTATGCTACAGTACCTATCCAGCATCCTGTCCTGTGCAGCAGTTTCCCAACATTAAAACAAAAACCGCGCCTCACTCTCCCCAATGGCGGGAGAAGAAGCTTAAGTGCAGCAAGCCCACAGTCGAACTAGGACGTGGTTTGGCTTCAAGACACTATCCTTTTTACTCCCACAAAAGAGAGCTATGGAACACTACCACTGCAAACTGAAGTCCACCAAATGACAGAAGCATTAACTCAACGTGCAAAAGTCAGAGCCCTGCCTACAAACTGTGATGTTCTGCCACGGAATTTTGTATGCACACACAAGCTCCTACCAAGGGAGACTACAAAGACCATTAGTTAACTCAATCGAGTCTTGTCAGAAGCGGGTTTCCGACACTGTTCACATCGCTTGATACACCCGACAGAGTCTGACAATTTTTAAATCATACCACCTTTTATTAAAGGGCAATAAATCTCGTTTCAGGGACAGCTTAGGGCCTTTTTTGCAGTTGCTTCCATTAGACAGTTCTTCCTGTATTCTGTAGTAGTTTTATACGGATTTGAATTGTCCTACTCTCAGTTCCCGCAATCACATGATTTTTAACACGATCACACGATTTTGAGTGGATCAAGCATTCTGTGGTCAAATTCTTGTGTTTTGTGCAGTTGTCATAAATATGCTATTCTCTGTAGGTCATACCAACTGCTCAGAAGTGTAAATGAACTTGTGTGGGAGGATAGAGATAAGATAAGATAAGATAATGTTGCTTATAGCCCAGCCGACCGCTGGATAGAGAACAAGAATAAGTGGATTACAGAGTGCACAAAGTGTTTTTGTTTTTCTGCAAAGATGTATTATTTTGGATTACTTACATCATGTGAACTGTGCAGATTCCTCACTGAGGGTAAGCATTTTTGATCAATATAGGGTTTTGTCTATCCAATGGTGTATGTTTCATGCTCCTATGTGAAGTGGTTGATTTTTTATGATTTTTTGAAAATTGCCAAAAATCATGTGATCTGAGGGACAAACTGGTCCATTTTGGCTGTGACTTGATTGAGTTAACCACTCAACCATATGCACTTTTTTCCTGTCAATGGAAAACTATGTAGTTTTCTCTCTGATTGGGTTCCTTTGAGAGAGAGATTAAAGGTGGCTCTTTCCCCAACCAAGATGGCAGAATACAGGCAATTCTCATTTCCAAGCAACTCAGTTTGTGAAAGGTGGGGGACCAGGGACTGAAAAGTATTTACATGATGAAGGGCACATAACTATGACAGAGATCATGTAATGCTCTCCAATGTGTTTGCTGATGTACAAACATTTTACAGTGACGTGAGCACACATACCTTTCACACTTTGTCCTTTCTTCAAACTTAAGAGACATAATCTTTTCTTTTTATGCAAAAATTTTCAGCCCATACTCATGAAAAAAAAATCTGCTTGGATATTTTAAATGTGACCATACCAAACTTTTAAATCATGTATGATATAGATCACTTTCATCATTTTGTGCAAACCTATGGTTCAAATATAACCTGAATATTACACCATGAGATGAAGACAGGTCTAGTAAGGTAAGGAAATGTTGCTTATAGACCAGCTGACCGCAAAGGGCCATATCAGGGCGGTCACCATGGCCATATCAGGGCGGTCACCATGGGAAGACAGATCTATTTTAGCATGTCACCACTGAGATAACATTAACTGGTCAATTGCAGTTTGCACAACAACTTTCACTCCCAGAGGAGAGAGCTAACACACACCCCCACTGGTCAATTGCAGTTTGCACAACAACTTTCACTCCCAGAGGAGAGAGCTAACACGCACCCCCACTGAAGCCAACCCAATAACAGAATCATTAACGCCATACTCTCCATGATCTGCAAACTGTGATCTCATTTTGCTGAACGTTGACCATTCAGCAACACGGATATCTTCATTTTATCTATTTCAGCCATAGAAACAACACTCACTCACACACACACACACACACACACACACACACACACACACACACACACACACACACACACACACACACATTTTGTGCTTCAAATTATCTATCAATGTCAGCTCCTTTGTTACCAAAAAACCCTGTGAATTAGATTAAGAATCACCTGGTCTTTCCATGAGACCCCCAGGCAGCCATGATGTTCCTGACAGCCCTGATTTTCACTTCAGTTCTCTCAACCATATTCTCACGGCAAGGATTCCTTTGTGGACAAATCGGTCACGTGACCCATTAGGATAGATCTCTGCCTCAATTAGCGTCTTGAACTCCTTGGAATGTTCAATATGTGAGGGACTAAACACTGACCATCTTGACCTGAATCTGAAGTAAACTTATTACAAAAACAAGTATTGCTATTCACAAGAGGAAACGCAGCCCTTAATTCAATCTGATTTATTCTAAACTTCAGCAGTAGTGTCTACATACTGTTGAAGTCGTACTCTTGAAAGGGATACAACAGTGGACATAGAGCCAACAAGAGGCTGACACTATCACAAAACACACATTGGATATACAAAAGCACCTCACGCACAAAAGAAAAAAAGACACAGAAAGCATGCAAATTTGGTGCGTAGGAAAAGGTCAAAATTCCAACAAGAAAGACCAGTGCGCTGATTGTATATATACAATGTTATCAATAAACATAAAAAACCTATTTTGATGCGTATAGCGTGAAAGGCAGTGCGTCGGCATTGTTGTCATTAAAATTGTCCTGATGAATGTGCAATAAATCATGGTCAGCGTTTAAACAATTATCAAAGACTTAGATTGGTCCATTAATTTCAAAAAGGACTGTTCCTCTTGTCTGCCTATACACACAAAATGCAAATAACAATTTTCATATCAAATCATATAAAAAGTCTTTTGTCATGTAATCTGTCCATAGTGTATTGCCGAGTCACTAACAATTTTAGAATATATAATCAATTAAAAAAAGAACATGGTTGTCCAATTACCTTGTAACTTTTAACCCAAAGTTAATATAGCTAGTTTACACTTCTGAGCAGGACTCTTTTTGTTGTTGTAAAATAATGCACATGCAAGCCCCAATCCAAGGGAAATAACACAGGCCATCATCCTGATCATTAAGCCATACCCTTTTGTTGTTTTTTTCCCCATGAAGTGTTCTCAATAACATTAAGACAGGACAGTGGTCACTCTTTCCCCGCAAAATGGCAGAATGAAGGTAATTGTTAATATTGAAAGGCCATCAAACTTGTCATCAGTGATGAAGCTTGCACTGTGCAGGTTTACATAACAAAGGGAACTCCGGTGGAAAAATAACCTCATTCTTCCCTGGGCATTCGCTGATGGAAGTGCATGTACCTATCACACTTTCTCTTTTTCAAAACATAATGCATAATGTTGTTTTTTTTCAAAAGTGTGGACATTTAAATGCAGCCCTAATAAAAAGTCTGTGTGAGAATTTTATGATTAATAATCATTAACTTTCAAACATATGTAGATCAAATGCTCTGGTCATTTTGTGTAAGCCTGTTCAATTTTTTTCTGATAAATTACATCATGAGATGATGGCAAGTCTATGTTTATTGTGCTGCTATTGAGTTAATGGACAATAATTGATCTGAAACTTAAAGGGTTTTTTTTTCTTTCCTGAAAATAATGACAAATCAATTCACACACACACACACACACACACACACACACACACACACACACACACACACACACACACATCAAGGTGATAAGTAAATCTACACTTCTATGTAAAAAAACAAAGGCAATATTTCATCAGATTGGTAATTCATGGGGCTGTTGAAGCCCCAATCAGACAAAATGTCACCACTGTTGCTTGTTTTATCGTCCAAAAAGATCATCTTTATTTTGTTTTTTCCCCTTTACGTTGCTAATTCAACGTGTTTCCACAGAAAACAATCTAAAATTTAAAACCTTTCTAACTCATCTCTAAAATTTCAAACCTCTCTAACTCATCTCTAAAATTTCTAACTCATCTCTAAAATTTCAAACCTTTCTAACTCATCTCTAAAATTTCAAACCTCTCTAACTCTTCTCTAAAATTTCAAACCTCTCTAACTCATCTCTAAAATTTCAAACCTCTCTAACTCGTCTCTAAAATTTCAAACCTCTCTAACTCATCTCTAAAATTTCAAACCTTTCTAACTCATCTCTGAAATTTCAAACCTTTCTGACTCATCTCTGAAATTTCAAACCTTTCTAACTCATCTTCAGCTTCTTCTGAACAGCATGGATGTAGAGCAACATTCATCATAGGAGGTAACCAGCATTGCATCAATACAATGGACGAACTAAAGCCTGAAAGTGAGGAGCGAAGAAGGAATGACTGCACTGCCACAGGAGATCTGACACTCATAACTTCCGTTCATGTATGCTCCCCCTGACACTATGGAAGGCACTGACCCTCAACACTAACGCAGAAAAGTGGTCCCGCCACCACCAGATATGTCTCACATCACTGCTTTCACTGTGACGACCTTTATTCCTGATCGTGGTGATTACAGTTTCACAAACTGGACTAAGACACATATCATCTTCTTCATCTGCAGCTCCTCCACACGACCAGCGTACTGACCAATTTTTCTTTTTTCCCTAAATTAGAAAGTAACGTCTGATCCATTGCACATCTCGTTTCACATGTCCACCCCTCATCAACCACTGATTCTCCCATTTATATCTGAGGTAAAGGTCACCATAATCATAACTTTAATTTTTAACATCCCCCCCCCCCCTTCCCCTTTTAAGACCTGCGTTATCAGTAAATTTGCCTGAACAGAAGCCTGTGTTCTTAAAAAAAAAAAAAAAGATGTACACAAACAGTACAATGAATTCTTCAACATGGGAAAGAATGAGTAACTGTGACTATAAAATCACCAAAGTTGGCCAACAAATTCACTGAAACAAGCAGGCCTAATCCCCTACGAGGTACAGAATGTTTTGTTACAAAGACCCAAATGATTCCATGACAAGTACAGTCAACAGCGCACTGACCTGCCGCCAAGCTTCTTCACCCGCCTCTGGTTTTCATGAGGAAAACAAAGCAATAAACACTCACAGCTTACACTGAAGTAGTTGTTACTTCTAGTCGAAACATCACACCTATTTTTCTCTCCCCTTTTTGTTCCGCTGTCGCATCGTCTGTGGCATTACTTCCACGCCGCTTGTTCCGGCCATCCCCATACACAGCAACACCAAGGGATTTCCTTTCACACACACCCTGCACTGGCAGTCCACAGGGAGCAATCAATACGAGGTCACCCCCAGGCAACTCCCCAGAGGAGACGCTGCACTGCTGACTTCACTTTGAAGGTGTTCAGTACCGCCTGTTTTCACCTGACGTATGCAGGGCACCCCCACCACCAAAGCTGCTGCAGATGACAGTGACTGCGTGGCTGCACAGCCAGCTTGAACAAGCGTCCCCCTTTGGAAGGCACCACCTTGACCATCCAGCAACAATCCCTCTGAACATGTCAGTACGTCTGACACAAACCCACCACAGACATGGACAGGAGATTGAAATAAAGGCCACCACAAGAGCAAAAGGCAACAGTTCACAACCCACCAAGACCATCACATGCATGGTACAGTTTCAGTGGAACCAAACTAGTGTACCATCTTCACACTTCAAAAATTCCTTTGAAGTGTGGCAAGACTACACATGTGCACTGTAAGTCTTATGTGACTGCAGAGAGAAGAACATGATTATAAACTACACAAGGCCAGGAAGAAAAGATCCCAGTTGAGCACACGAAATCTGCAACTGATTTGCCAACATAATGGTCAACAGAAATAACTGATCAGTCCTAACGTTTTAACGGCAAGTTTAGATAACCAAGGTTTGGCTAACAACAATAACAACAATCAGCCACTTCCATTATTGGGTACAGCATGCAAGACTGGAAAACATACAGCATCCAAAATTCATGATAGAAAACAAAAACATGTACATCTAACATAACCTGCAAACATGTTCATCACTGTTCATAGACAGGATGAGTTGAAAGATACATCTGGTCAAAAAGTTTGTTCTACAAAACAATGTTTTGCTGCGATGTGCAACCCCCCCCCCCCCCCTTCCCCCCACCCTCTACCCACATGCTTTTCTCTACCCTCTCACCTAGCCCCAGCAATTCAGATGTGAGGTTATTACTCGTAACTGATCAGTCGAATGATCCTGTCTTTCCCAACATTTCCGATATAAGGAAATTACAGGAAAAAGCACACTTTGCTCATACTCTCCACTGCAGCAAGCCGACATATAGGCAATATTTCACATCTCCTGTGATATGCTTATCTACCTTGGACAAAAAACACACACACATGAAACAGGTGATGCAGTGACACCCCTTGCTGTAAATTCCGACCATTTCTCATACCTTTTCGTCTTTTCAAGGTAATATATTCACACCTTTTCATGCTTTTCCCATACATATTTCCAATGCCACAACAGGGATTTACCCCTGTTTCGATGTCCATGTTACACTGGAATGTGTTCTTCAGATCTCAGGCCCCAAGCAGTGCATGCCCCCCCCCCCCCCCCCCCCCCCCCCCCCCCCCCCCCCACAGCTTTCTCGGCAACTGGGCCCAAAACGCTGACCACACATGCTAAACCTTGGAGTGAGAAAACTTCAAACTCAGAAGCACAGTGAACTGAACATCATTCACACACCTGCAGAAGAAAATGGCCTTGTGTTTCTATACATATATACACTTGTCGTCCATGGATAGGTTCATAATGTACACAGCCAGCTCTTGGTGACATGGTCCTCTACATCGGGTACACATCACTGATATTCCCAACAGCCAATCCGAGATTGGTCCTACATATATACACATATACATATTTCAGTCATTCCCATACTGTCTCTTCACCTTTATCTCCTTCTACTTTCCTCAGCTAGGTTCATCATTTGTTGAATTTTGCTGTACCTGTTTCCTATGTCACTATTAAGGTGGCCACACACTAACCTTGGGAACAACCTCCAAACACACCAGGTCAAGGTTTTCGTGATTTTTTTTTTTTTTTTTTGGTCATCCATCCCACTGGCATACAAACCCCTGTAATCTTCCACACAGAAGATTTAACATACATGTGAGATTATTTCTTCTTCCTTTTTTTTTTTTTCATACAAGACCTCACACAGGGAACTTCGACTTATAGACACATCCATAAGACTTGAAGAGGGACTAAATATAACAGATGTTTCCTTTGAGCAGCAAACATCTAACCTGGCTGCCTCATGCAGGGAATGAACCACAGGACCCTCGGTCATGAAAATAATGCTTTATCCACGTGACCAACCACACCAACATCCCTTCATTGAATGAAAGTAACATGTTTTGTCAGTGTCTTTGTAGTTTTAGTTTGGTCCTATTTCTTCTGAACATCTCGCTACAGATGAAACAAATCACGAAACAATTGTTCCTTGGTTTTGGTTGCTGAATATCTCACCAGAGATGTAAAATTCACCGATTCATTAGAAAGAAGAAAAAAAAGAAGAAGATGAAAAAGTGGTTGAGAGGCTGGTCAAATCAATTGTTCCCTCTCTGAGAAGTCAGGTTCTCCTTGCTAACAATTTGAGATCCCCCCCCCCCCCCCCCCCCAACATTTGCCTCATTGCCTCTACCATGAAAGTTACATGTTATGTCTGGTGGTCAGTCAGTCTGTCAGCAACATGACACGAAGACTGCACAATTTTGAGGACACTCCACAAAAAGATGAAATGTGGCCCAAGGTTGAACCTTTCAAATTTTGGTGTGGATCTGCGCAGCACATCCGGATCAAAGGGTGGATCCAGGATCTGTTGGACCTTGGCGGAGGTCTGAACCTTCCCACGTGTCCTTCTCTTTGTTTAAGAATTTGTCTTTCAAAATTCAGTTTATCATTGTCTTTTTTTTTCAAAATTAGATTTATCATCATTATCATTTAAAAAGATTAATTTGCCATCATTGTTTTCAACATTCAATGTATTATCATCATTACTTTCAAAATTTTTGCCTGCACTGTTCAGCCACGAACTTTCACCACTGTGTACATCTACTTCTTTTAATATACCAAATTCATTGCATCACTGACACAAGCAGTCTATCTTGTATTCATTCCTCATCTATTTACACATGGATATCATGTACAGTTTGTACAGCAAATAATATGGGACTGGAAAGAGATATGGTAGCTGTGATGTCAACTAGCAGGCGAATGAAACACACGCTTCTTTCCCTGTCGTTACATGGAATTCTGACAAAGTGCAAAGTGCCATATTCACCCAACTTTCATGCACATGGAATGTTTCTCGTATGTAATACATGAAGTAACATTTTTTTCTTTGTCTATCGTTTCGTTTTTAACATCCCAAAAGTATACATACAATCTCTGTTATAAAACTGTAAAGGGAAATCTAAAACCAAAACACTAAAACAAAATCTGTACTCTTTATGGTGTGGAATAGTTGCGTAGTTCATTACACACAAAATACCTGTCAGTATTCTCTGCACTCTTCAGTACTCTTGTAAGCTCATGATTACACCAGTGATTTCTCAAAATATATACACATGTGTACAATCATTAAATGACACTGAACCAATGCGCCAAGTTATATTACATTGCAGAAATTCAAAGTCAAGAACAATCACAACCCACGCACATTAACTACAAACAATAAAACGATCAGAAAATACTGCTCCATATTTGATGTCAAGACACTACAGCAGTTGAAAATCTAATTTTAAAAAAAAATTGCAAGCACAAACAAGAACATTATATCAATAACATCATTTCCTAAAAAAAAAAAAAAAACAAACAATATTTACTCACAGGGTTATGCTGCAGTACTCCCCTTCCTCATTTGTCCAGTAAAATGCGCATGCTTAGACTAGCCTTAATCCTTTGTGAACACACCACACAAATGAAGACACAAAAATTAAATTGCATGATGATCATCAGGAGCAGCCTGAATTAAAGTAGTACCCGGAAAAAACATGACAACAATAATGTGTGCAAAAGGAATTTGTCGCTTCTCTTTTCTTTTCTTTTTTATAACTTTAACGAAAGTCTATGCCCAAGAAGGGAGGCAATTCCAAGCACGGTGGCTCATAAAGCCTTGCTTTTTTTTTTTTTTTCATTTGATTGTGCCAATCGATCTCAAATTACCTGTAAATCAGACTTTGATCTTTTTCATTCTGCCTTACGATCTCCAGTGAAGGTCAGCATCACTGCATTTCATCATGATGTGTCTGTTAGTGTATGCCATGGCTACATAATTCAGCACTCCACAGACTTTGAAGTTGCTGTACACACCAACATGGAGGGTCAATTTTCATTTTCCAGCTGCACACATCATTTTAAACCTGGTGTGTTGGTTTGGACTGAACCTGCCACTCCCAGCACACACCACCATCATCATCATTAATTACACATCATCGAAAATCCCACGGGGAGGTTTGCTGGGAGCAGATCGTGAGGTCCCGAACCTTGACCCTTGGGCCTGGTAGCCTTGGGAGGTGGGGCGGGAGCCGAGGGAACGCGTGTAGTCAGCCAGGAGGTCGGCGCGATCCTCGGTGTAGTCGATGGGCTCCACTTGACGCAGCAGCTCTGTGCGATCACTCTCGTCAGGACTGCGTGCCACACTGTACTTCTCTGTTCCAGACAGAATTTTGTTTTGTTTGTTTGTCATGTTTATTTGGTTTTAAGATTTGTTCATTCTGTTTGTTGCTTGTGTCTGAAGAAATCAATCTGATGAAAAGTTACTGGTTTTGTATTTTGCACTGATAAAGCATTGTTAAATTAGATCTTGCGTTGTTTTTTGTTTTTTTTTTCGTTTTTTTTTTTTTCCGTTTTGTTTAAACAATGTCATCTTCCTTGGCCCTTTAAGCCATTCCCACTCAGACAGTCTTGAGGCAACTTCCTATGGAAATCTCACTGGGAGGGAAGTAACTCCGCACATGATTTTCACATATTTTACAAAGAAATTTATTTCTAAAAGGTTTTCAGTCATCTTAAATCAGAAAATTGATGAAAAAAATCCAGCAATCCTTACTTTATAAAAATAACAACAGTCCAAAGTGTTAAATTGAAACAAAATGTTAAAAAAAAAAAGAAAAAAACATGGTATCAACACTGCATAATCATGTAACTGCAAATGTGTTTGCGGTTTTTTTTCTTCATATATTTTGTACCAGCTAAAGAAAAAAAAACAAAAAACGGGCTTCTGGTCCTAAGGCAGGTACCATGGGAAGATGTTGGCAAGAAAAAACAAAACCAAACAAAACAAAACAGAAAGAAACCCTAGTTTTCCACTGCTGTTTGTTTAATGGGAATGTAACTGTGAGTGTGCCTGTGCTTTTTGAGTCGGTTGCTAATGAAACTGCACAAGACAGGCTCCATTGCACAAATGTACTTTGCATACCAGGCACCCGAACACGCTCTTGACGCTGTGACCCTTGTCAGTGCGCACTTTCGTTTTCTGACACGAAAAACAATTCTTCTTGGTGCCGGGGATCCATCAAACCCTTCATAATCACTTTCTTCGTCATCTGTGTGTCCCATGACGCTATACCACTTCTCCATGCTGCTCTGGGCAGCCATTTTCAATCGCTCTCTGGCTAAAATTTTCACAACTTTCAAAAATTCCATGTACAAAAACTGCTGAAGCGAATGACACACTGTAAATTGCAAATGGCAGCTTGAAAACGGAAGTCTCGTGTGAAATCTCGCTCATTTGCATAAAAGCAATGGTTTATGGGATGGTAAACCTGGAAATGGGGAACCCGAATCTGGTTTCAGCAGGTTCTACCGGGTTTTCCAGGATTTTCAAACCGAACACGCTGCGGGTTGCGCGGGTCTTCCAAGTGGGATTGGGTTAAATGGCATTAGTTCAACACTGCTGATTGTAGCTCCCCCACAAGCTGTCACATCTACACTCTTTCTTACAATAATCATGCCAAGCACTCTTCAGACAACTGTGAATATCAGGTCGTCAAGTGGCAACCCACCACAGAAGACACTGCAGAGCTGCCGACTCACTTCAGTGGTATTCCAGTTCTGTTCCAATCCAGTGTAGGCATCACCACCCACCATGCTCCACACTGACAACAATTAACAGTGGATCATGGAGCCAGCTTAGGTGAGCATTCCCTATGAAGTAAATATCCCTACCATGTCTGTCCCACGTCGCTCCCCATGTACTTGCTCGTGTCAAAGACATGTTTTCTAGTTCTCTCCCCTGATTAAGTTTGATACCATGTAAATATCTGCTTGAGGACAATTGTGCAATGGTGAGAATTGCATCGTAACTTACTTTAGATTTCACTGTTACATTGAAGAAATTACTTTTCAAAATAATGATGTGGAATATAAAAACTTGTGAAAGGACCCAAACGGCCTTGCAAAATGTACTTTGTGTTGGAATCAATGGACCATTCATTGAAATAATCCAACCTTAATCCCCCTACAATGCCTGCAATGATTGACACAAAGACTATCATGAAAATGAGAAGGAAAAAAAAAAGTTTACCTCTCTCCCCAGATGAGGGGACATCTTTGTTCAAAGAGGTGGACCCGTTCCCAAAACGCTCCGTCCACATCTTGCGGCGAGTGTCCCCTTCTGCCTTTCGCTCCTGCTTACGGCGTTCTGATACAAACACAGCCCGTACCCACTGCTGAGTGAAACACGCCCACAGCATCACACAGACATGAGCACTAAACTTTGCACATAAACAGCAGACCTGTTCATCCTGAAACTGCTGTTGGTGTACTTTTCAACAGCAAAATGAGTGTATTTTCCACAAAGAGTGCGTACAAAATTCCAAATCTTTGTAAAACTGGGGATGAGAAGTGGGGGTGTTGGTGGGGGGACATTCGTCTTCACCTGCCATCACCTAGTCTCTAGATTCACCCCCACCCCCCATCCTTGACGTATTTTATCTTGTTTGTTGTATTCCTCGTATTTGTTTTCGCCAAACATGTGTACAAAATACAGCTAAATCATCTGGGTAAACAGGCCAGAAATATGTGCATACAGGTACATCATGCATGTAATGCATACACAAATGGACACACATGCTCCCAACCACATGACACATCGTTTGTTTTCATATTCATTAGATTTTCATGGGAA
>CM031600.1:84560149-84590149 GCA_018398815.1 Conus ventricosus
GATGAATGATTTCCAGCGGCAAAAAAAAAAAAGAAAAAAAAGGAGGAAATCAAATTTTCTGACCAACACTGCGGGTGTCCGTATCTCCCAAGCCTGTCTGACACCGATGTGTATCATGAAATGAAGCATGACTGTCACGTAGTCTCACACCACAATGGAACTCCAATGGAACTCCACAGCATCATCCCATCACCCTCACTGATCATTATCAAAACAAGAAAAAAAAATCCAATTCTGTGGCCCCACATGCTCAGCTCTCAGCGACCTCAGTTCAGATTTCTTCACAATATCCACGCCTGCGTTGAGTCCATTTCAAAGCTGCAGCTGGCACCAGCAGATTCTTTGGGACTGATCGGATGGCTGTGGTGACAACTTCTGGAGGTGGACATTCATTCAGGCTGGCTGGTTGTATTGAAGATCAGGCACTACAGAACACCACTTAAGTGACTCAGCTGCAGAGCAGAGGTGGACACTCATTCAGGCTGGCTGGTTGTATTCAAGATGTGGCACTACAGAACACCACTGAAGTGACTCAGCTGCAGGGCAGTATCTCCTGTGGTGGGTTGCCTCACGGCAATCTGATACCGATGGCTCCCTGTGGACAGTCAGTGCTGAGGCTGAAACAGGATGGACCTGGGTGTGGCTAGGTCACTCAGAGTGCACAAAAGATCAGACAGTAACAAAAAACTAAACAAAAAACTCAAAACGGGGTGAACACTGTTAACCGGATGTGTCGGACGTCATTTTGACAGCTGTGCACTTGATTAACTTATTTCAGTTAATTAAGCCAACGTTCGGACACCAAGAATGCCACGAAGTTAACAGTGTATCTACTGCCCACCTCCATCCGAGTTTTTTGGAACTTTTGGTCAGCGAGATGTGGAGAAATCGGCGCTGAAATGACTGTCCGTGATGTTGACTGCGTGCAATGTTATGGTCCGCCATAAGAAGAGAAAGCAGCGTACGCAGACTGGCGCAGGTTCAGGCTCTAGTTCCTCCAACAACTCGAGTGTTGATAGTGGCAAAGACACCCCAAAAAACAGAAGGTGGAAACAGTACTCCATTATCCGAGCCAGTGAAAGAGACTCTTTCGAAATTTGTTTTTCAAACCGCGAGAGAACAAGATGGAGGATAAGGGGAACGACTCTCCTCCCAAGCCAGTCAAACGAGTTGGACGTCTCTCTCCCCTACTCGCGATTCTCACCGCAAGAGAACCCCAGCCCTGTACGAATGCCGATCTGATGGCAAAGCTCTGCGCTATGGAGCTGAACTTGCCAAGCTGGCTCATACGTGTGGAGGAGCTGAGGGCTGCCCTGTTCTCAGTCCAGACTGAGAACGAGAAGCTTCGTCGAGAGGCTGACCGACGCCCGGAAGCGAGAGCAGCAGACGCCACCCAGCTTGCTGAGGTACGGCACCTTGCAGAGCTGGCCGATCGTCGTTCCGAGGACGTTTCCGCATACGTACGGAGGAACAACCTGCGCATCTACGGGTGCAGGAAGGGGAGAGCGGGGCCGTCGAGACGGGGTACAGTGCGAAGAGAAGGTGCTTTCTCTGTTCAAACGGAAACTGAACATCGACGTGAAGAGAGAAGACTTGAGGCTGTGCATAGGGTCGGTTCCAAACAGGGTTCCAGTGCTTCCAAAA
Organism: Conus ventricosus; assembly: GCA_018398815.1. NCBI lineage: Eukaryota > Metazoa > Mollusca > Gastropoda > Neogastropoda > Conidae > Conus > Conus ventricosus. The sequence goes on from CM031600.1 coordinate 84,561,794, forward strand.
CTCTTGCCGCGGGATTATTGTTCAGTTTGTTTCCCGTCGGATTAGGGACTCTGTGCTCTACGCGCGCAAGAAGTTGAAAGGAACCGGGGTCACTATGGTGGAAGATCTGACCCCACGGGCCTACCAGCTGCTATGTTCAGTGCGGAACGAGAGGGACATTTGCCAGCAGGCGTGGACGAAGAACGGTGCAGTGGTGGTGAAGACTGTGACCGACGAATCTCGACTGTGAAATCTCTTGCCGAATTCAGGCAACTGCATTAGATTGCTTCTTTTTCTTTTGTGTGTCACGCCGTCACTTTCACCTTTGCTTTGGCATTGTGTCGCCGGCTCGAACTGTAAGTAGACCAAATTAATTTAACCAGCGTGTGATTGTTTTCTGTTCAAAATCGTAAGTGTGAAGGCTTGAGAATTTTTGTAATTTAGAAGCTACTTGATGTAATTTGTTATCTGTACGTTTTCTTGTAAATACCTTGGCGTTCCCCCCCCCCCCCCCTTGACTTTGTTTGTTTACATCTGGGGTGTGAAGGTCTTTTGGGACTGGCAAGTAAGGGAGCAGTCCTTGCGTCGAGGGTAGTTGGGGAAAGGTAGGGAAAGATAACACAGCCCTGTGGCATAATTTTTTTTTTTTTTTTTTTTCTTCTCTCTCATATGTTAGTATTTGGTCTTTACTCACAGATAATGCGATTGTATGAAGGGATAGTAAATATTTGATCACGTGTTAGACAGTCATACAAGATGATTATGACATGAGTTGTTCAAGGGCGGTTTTTTGTCATCGCGCTACATATTGTACTTAGTGGTGTAGTAGTAGTAGGCTTCAATGCTTGTTTGAGTTGGGCGGTGGCCCATATATAACAGGTTGGTGTGTGTGTGTATGTGCAGTTTTATGTCATTGCTTTGTAAGTTGGTCCTTATGTTGTACATTACTTTTTCATTTTCTTCGTATCAATGTGGCGGGCTTGTGTGTGAGAGTGAGATTGTAACTGGGTCATGTACACTTTATTTGAGTATTTATAGGATGTTGATACTAATGATGGTTGTGAAAACTTGCTTATTATTACATTGGAAGTTGAGGCCGAGGTAGCTTCTGTAAAACTTTGGGGAGTGTGACATCACTGTATTTCAAAGGGTGTGTCTTAAGTGTTAGCGCCATTTTTGGAGTATTTCTTACTCTTTTTTTACAAACTGCCATTATCTGTTTACTACTTAACCTTTCCTACCAAAACTCAAAATGGCACAGGATAGTTCATTTAAAATTTGTTCTTTGAATTGCAATGGTCTAAATAATAGTAAAAAAAGAAGAGTATATTGATTTTTTGAGAAAAAAACAGCTCAGTTTATTGTCTTCAAGAGACGCACTTAAAGGAAGACACTGAGAATTTTATCCGAGCCAGCTGGGGATATAATGTATGGCTGTGTGTACAGAATCTAACAAGAATGGTGTGGCTGTTCTTTTAATAATAACTTTGAGTACAAGATACATGATGTTATAAGAGACAAGCATGGTTGTTACATTGCTATGAATGTTCAATCTAAAAAAAGGTTTACTTTGGTGAACTTATACGGCCTAGTGGTGGTGATAGCCCCCGAATTTTTCGATAGTGTTAGTGAACTCATTGAACTTTGGCAACCAACATGTAATTATAACTAGGAGACTGGAATTGTGCCCTTAAATTAAAAAGGGATGTTAGAAATTATACAAGTGTCACCAATCGGCCAAGAACCCGAGCAAAAATCAATGATATAAAGACTAAATACAATCTGTTCGATGTTTACAGAGAAAAATACCCCCGAAAAAAGAACTATACATGGGCGGAAATTTAACTCTTTTAAACAGGCAAGACTTGACTACTTATGATCAGTGAAGAATTAATGATGGAAGTTAATGATGTTTGCATAGATCCTGGATATCGATCCGATCATTCTCTTGTCACACATGCTTTTAAAAAAAGATAATTTCATAAACGCGACAGACCTTTTTGGAAATTTAACAATAGTTTATTAAGAGATAAGCAATATGTTTCGGAAATTAGAGAGCTGATCTGCGATATTAAGAAACAGTAATGCATTACCTGTATACAACTAGATAACATGCATAAAATTAGTAATGAAAACCTCTCTTTTCAAATTGCAGATCAGCTCTTTTTTGAGACATTAATGCTTGAAATAAGAGGCAAAACAATCTCTTATAGTACTTATAAGAAAAAAAATGGATACTCAAAGAGAACATGACCTAGAAACAAAAATAAAAAACATCGAACAGAATTTACAAGAAGAAACTATTCCTCATTTGGAAAACCTAAAAACAGAACTGCAAGAGATCAGGAATCACAGACTTGAAGGTATGGCAATGCGCTCAGGAGTTCGCTGGCTAAGTCAGGGGAAAAAGTGAATAAATATTTTGCAATCTTGAAAATCGAAATTTTCTCTGATAAATCTAATCCCGTTTTTGGAAAAAGACGATGGTTCAGTCATTTCTGAGCAAAAAACTATCCTCCTTGAGATAAAAATTTTTTATGAACAATATATACAGCTTTAGAGATGTAACTGATATGAATATTTCTGAAGAGCTTCCGGATGCCCAGTATTATCCGAGGAGGAGAGTTCCTCTTTAGAGGGATTGATTACACTAGAAGAGGCAGCTACTGCTCTGAAACAGATGAAAAATTTTAAGAGCCCTGGCCCGATGGTTTACAGTTGAATTTTATAAGTTTTTCTTTGCAGATATTGGAAACTTTCCTTGTACGTTCAATTAATGAAGGTTTTGCTAAAGGCCAATTATCCACTACCCCCAGCGACAGGGAACCATAATATGTATCCCCAAAGAAGGGAAGCCGAAAAGATTTGTGAAAAACTGGCGCCCCATCTCTTTGTTGAACACCACATATAAGATAGCTTCTGCTTGTGTTGCCAATCGATTGAAAAGTGTTCTTCCAAACATTATACATGAGAGTCAAAGAGGTTTTTGAAGGCAGATTTATTGGAGAGAATATAAGTTGATGTATGATATGTTAATGTACACTGATAAGGAAAATATTCCAGGAATGCTCTTTTAGTTGACTTGAGAAGGCGTTCGATAGCGTCTCATGGTCATTCTTACATTAACTGCCTTAAATTTTTCAAGTTTGGACCCGACTTAATTAATTGGATAAGAACATTAATCACAAATTTCTACTTGTATTTCTGTAAATGGTCAGTACTCCCCATGGTTTCCGATTGAGAGAGGGGTGAGACAGGGGGACCCATTATCCCCTTATCTATACCTAATTTGTGCCGAGGTCTGTCATTAATGATTCGCTCTAATGAGCATATTAAAGGAATTAAAGTTGTTAACAAGGAAACATTACTGTCACAATTTGCTGATGACACTAGTTTAATGTCTAGATGGTTCAGAAAGATCTTTTAATGAGGCGGTATCTGTCCTTACTAAATTTTTACAAATTTCAGGTTTAAAAATCAATTTTGACAAGTCACAAGTAGTTTGGTTGGGAGCAGAAGAGATTGTGGAATTAGATTTATGAGGGACAAAAATTTTGTTTGGGATCCAGGTACTTTCAAAATTCTTGGTATCAAATTCCCACTAACACAAATAGTATTGTACAAATTAATTTTGAAGATAAACTTTTTGAAATAAAAGAGTCTAGCTTTTTGGAAAAAAAGAAATATAACTCCTTTTGGAAAAATAACTGTTATAAAACTTTGGCATTTTCTAAAATTGTTCATTATGATTAACCTACCAGACCCCCCAGAGGATTTTATTGTTGCTTTGGAAAAGGAATTGCAAGTTTCTATGGAATGGTAAAAAAAGTAAAATAAAAAAATCTGTGTTCAAAGCAGTACTGAGAAGGTGGATTAAAAAGTTAAATGTAAAATTTTAATTTCTTCGATGAAGATAAGTTGGCTGAGAAGATTAATGTATGAGTCGGGTTGGCGAGAATTACCATTAATATGTCCCTAAGTTGGACAATATAAAAAACTTGGTGCTGAATTTTCTAATGTTATTATGCAAGATGTCAATAACCCATTCTGGAATGATGTGATGAAACACTACAAGAAACTGTGCGCAAAGTGCCGTCCGACTACAGTACATGATTCATGTCAGAGTGTATTCATTACAATATTAAAATTTTAAGAGATAAAAAAGTTATTTTCATACAGAATGGTGTAATTATGGCATTTTCTTCATTAAACACTTGATTAATGAAAATGGGCATTGGATGACCTTCCATGAATTTTAAATAAATATCAAGGTATAAAGAACAAAATTTTCTCTTATATGAAGGCATAATGAATGCCATTCGTACTATTGCCAAAAACTAATATTATCATAACAAACCAATATAAACTGTTAGACCAAAAAGCCTGGTTTGCATTAAAGAGGCAACAAATATGTACAAAAAACTTTAAATGAAAATAATGCCTCTCCTGCTGCTATTGATAAATGGAATAATCTTTTTGTAAATCTTAATTGGAAACAAATATTCCTTCATAGTTTTAAAAGTTTCTACTGACGTCCAGCTTAGATGGTCCAATGTCGACTTCTACATAGATTGCTGCCAACCCGAAATACCTATTTCAATGCAAAATTGTTGATTCACCATTATGTAACTTTTGTGATCATGAACAACAGACTATTACACATATGCTTTTCCGACTGCAATATTGTGCAGCGGTTTTGGAGAAATCTTCAAAACCTGCTAATGGATAAATGTCACCACTGCGCTAATCTGGTTCTTGAGAAAGAGTTAGTTCTGTTTGGAGTCAAACAAAAGTGGAAACTGATAAAGTTCTTAACTTTATTCTGCTGTTTGCTAAGTTTTATGTTACAAATGTAAACTGCAAAATAACCACCCAGACCTTCATGTTTTCCTTACAACCTTAAGCTATAGATTTAAATTGGAAAAATACTTAGCCTTTCTGAACTATGATTCAGATCAATTTGACAAAACCTGGTTTCCCTATTCCTCTATCATTTCCTAGCTTTATTGTGACTTTTTTTGTTTGCTTGTGTTGTTTGTTTGTTGGCTGATGGCACATAGTCCCAACTTGAGTATCCCAACCTAGATAATGCTACATAGCTGAGAAACGGAAGACGTTAGTAGTAATCTTCCAACATAACTAGCCATCCAATGATCCATTCTCTTGCAGTAATTACCCATCTTAATTTTTTTTTTTTTTTTTTTTCTCTCTCTCTCAGCCTCTCCGCCCCCTGCCACCCCTTGGTATTTTCCTGTTTTTGAGGTTATACATTTGTACATGTATAAGGTGTGTGTGTGTAAGTTTATGCATATCCTGCTTGCAATTCAGGTATGTTTGTGTGTGTGTATTGCGATCTTCTTTTTTTTTTTTTTTTTTTTTTGGGGGGGGGGGGGGGGGGGGGGGGGGGGGGGGGGGGGGGGGGGGGGGGACTTGTGTGTTTGTTTTCCTTAATGTGTCTGACTCTTCCATGTTCTTGAATAATTATTATGCTACATATGTCCTTTTTTTTTTTTTTTCTTTCGTGTGTGCTTGTTTGTTTAAAAACTGAAAAAAAACTTAGAAAAAAATAAAAACCCTCTTTGCTAATACTTTCCTAGCATGATTAATAATTCCAACATAAATACATGTTGTCAGTTGTGCCAACTCATCTCCCATTCATTCCTTTAAATACAAAGAACATAAAGACAAATGTCATAGGATACTTTGAACTGAACTCTTATTATAACAACTTATATATATATTTGTACATACATGAATTTGTTATTAATTTTTTAAGAAAATACTTTGCTAGATTTATGTTGAGGATGAATGTGCGAGAAAATGAAGGAACTGTTGAGTGGAGGACGAGAGAGGTGACCATTTAAAAAAAAAAAAAAAAAAAAAAAAACAAACTCAAAACTCTACAGTCTCTACTAGCAGCCAGCTGTCCGTCTACCAGCGTACCTTGGTGTACGAAGTCTCCCTGGATGTCGAAGGCGCGGTCACATGACTGTCCAGGTGGATCAAGCCCAGAAGTTCAGACACATGGTGGGGTCAGACGACACAGCATCCTGTCACATACATACACCACACACCACAGACACACACACAGACACACACACACACAACGCACCTCTGGCCCTCACATGCATTTCACTGGCTTCGACAACACAGATTTCTTATCTCCAACACATTATCTCCAGCATATACTTCACGCAGGCAAATAGCTTACTGGTAGCATTAAATCAAGGGCAAAAAGTTACTTAGTTAGCCACATAACAAAAAGATCCACAGAATAACAAACCAAGAAAGAAATGCACTTATATCACACAGTATTTTCAGAGGAGAAAATTTAACTGACCAGCAAAAACCAGTTCCAAACAACAATAAGATTCATGCATAACACATACTTTTTTGTAGCAAGGATTGATTAGGCCCCTTTTTTTTCTTGAATGATAAATAAATGCATGAGCAAAATTATTTCATGAGTAATGAAAATATCCTGACTCCCACAAGTTTGTTTACTTTCAGTTTCTAATTAAAAGAAAAACAGAAAACACTGGTTGTATTTTCTGTTATGGTTGTTGGCCATTTCCTACTTGTATGGAAAAACTGACACTGAAAATTAAGATGAAATTCATCCCCTAGATCATTTTAAATTAAGTTTAGTACATATTACACTGAGTTCATTCCCCAAAATCACCCTCTCCATACATGCCTGACTATAGGTCAATCTATGCTTAGCTGAATAGTCTGGCAAGATATTCATGCATGTTTATAACTGACCTGTTGTAATTCAGTTATATACTGCTTCACGACATTCACAGAAAAAAAAATCTTCTTCACGAATTCTGCACCCAAAAGTTCTGTCTTAATGTGATTTTGTTTGTAACTTTTTTCCTACATAGGTATTTATTTATTGTTTGTTTTTCCATTTTTCAACAGCATGTTAAATATCACATTTTGTTGGTTTGTTTTCTTCTTTGCTTTGTTGCACGCTTCTCTTAGTTCAGCTCATTCACTCATTTTCAATTCATCTCCCTCTATCTTCCATACATGTACTCATCTCTTTCATTGTCAATGTGCTGTTTCTTTACAAACTCGCATTCACCAGGTGTCTACTAGTGGAGAGCCCTCACTCTCACCGTCTCATGATTAAACGTTTTTGTCATCAGTCGGGATGAGGGGAGGGAGGAGGGGGGGGGGGGCTTAGCAGATGGAGTCTCATGCGCACTAAATCAGAACAGGCACCACTGAACACTAAAAAAAAAAAAAAAATCTAACAGCAGTGCTGAGTCTCCTCTGGTGGGTTGCCTCACAATGATCTGATGCTTATTGCTCCCTGTGGACCGTCAGCACAGAGGCAGTGACTGAACCAGCGTGCGTGGGGATGTATACAAGGGAACTGGAATTAGTGGAATGGTATGGAAGGAGTGCCACTAAAGAGACGCAGAAGACAGAAAAAGTCTTGTCCCTCATGCTCCCATTCAACCTTTCACTTCTCTGTCTTTGTTACTATGCCTTAATGATTTTTTGTTTTTTTTCTTTCATTTCTCTGGTCTTTATTATCATATCTTGATGATTTTTTTTTTGTGTGTGTGTGTGTTCTATTAAGAAAGTACTTACACTACATTCCTCTTTCTCATTATTTCACTATTGATTCTTATCCCTCAATTTCTTTTCATTTATTACTTTTCGCAAATGTACTGTGGCATCATAGTGAAGCAGTTACAGTGCAGTATGGAATCCATGACACTTTCTTAAAAAACTCAAACTTCTCCCTCCGACCTCCTCTCCCCCCCCCCCCCCCCCCCCCCCCCCCCACCCCCCCAAAAAAAACCACCCATTCCCATCTCCAACCCCTCCCATCTTCTCAAGGTTGACAGAGTGCGGACTTACATGCCGGTGAAGATGAGGCTGTGCTCGTTAGTCTGATGGTGGGGGGCGATGTAGTAGTAGTTGAGGATGCGGATCTTGAATACGCTGTAGTAGGCGCAGAAGCACAGGTAAGCAATGGTCAGGATGGAGGCCAGCTGGAAAAAAAAAAAGAAAGATGAAAATATAGATGAATTCCTGAGAAGAATGGGACCATGGCAACTGGCAAAGAGGGTCAGTACAGACCTTTTCTTTTCAATCTTCCTTGGCCTAACCGACTGTGCATAGTTCTTTCTGGGTTGCCACCATGAAGAAAAGAACTTTTGTCATGAAAAACACCTACCTATAAACACAACAAAATCAACCCATCATTAAATCAATCAAATCAAATCAAATCAGAAAATCAGTGAGTCTCTTTCTTTTTCTCTCTCTAAAAGTCATAACAGAACAGCTGGACTACGAACATGCATGAGACAGATTTAACAAGGGTGACCATCACTGCTTTCGAATTTTCAATCCAAGGTGACAAAAAATTAGTAAGAAGATTTATGAAAAAAATCACTGTCTGTCACACACACACACACACACACACACACACACACACACACACACACACACACACACACACACACACAACATAACAAAGTCCATTGCAGCAAACTTCAGATCAGACAGCTCATGATCACTTTGGATAGTTTTTCCACTCTCACTATCCAGTCCCCATGATTACAATAGAAAAGCTGGCATAAACTGTTTAAAAAAGAAAGAAAGAAAAAGGATCAAGGCTTTCCACACAAAAAAAGCAGAAAAAAAAGAGGACACAGGATGATAGCAAAAGAACAATAAACAACAGCAGCAGCTGCAAGCTGAGCAGATTCAGAGACTAACAGAAAAGAGTGAAAGGATAAATAACTTGTTTACAATTTTCAAAAGATTGTTATACACTTTATACAAAGACTCTGGACATCCCCAGAAGGAATAAGGGGTGTGTGGAGCATGGAGGGAGGAGGGGGGGGGGGACGGGGGCAAGCATAGACTTATGGCTCCCCTGGACTAACGACCCACTGGTTATTACCCCATGATAGAATAAAGAGATTACCACTGCTGAATGTCTCTTCAAGAGTGTTTCATCATGCCCATCTTCTATGTATCCTTCCACATGCTGAGGGTCTTCATGTTTTGAATAACCCATGAAACACGGACGTCCAGAAAAAATATTTCCCAGGTGAATCTGATCTTCGTCATTTGGGTGTATGTAAATGTTCCCTACAGTTCTTCTTCCTCTTTTACCGATCTCTGTAACAAAAGTTTCAGGAACTAGTTACCGACAGACAACAAAGGTAATCATGCTTTTTCTCTTCTTTTTTTTCCCCCCGACTTTCATTCAGCTTCAACATCTACACACACAGGCATGGTGATATGACAGATGGGAGCAATCATCCTAACAGAGCTGGGGGCCAGCAGACCTGTCCAATACCACACTGACACCACCAGAACAACAACATGTAAAGATGGCCAGAGAAAATATAGCAAATCTGACGTCTGATGCCATGTTGCAGGATTTGAATTCAAAAAGTCTGACTGTAAACTAGGTGCTGTTCGAATGAGCTAACCATGCTCCCCCACAAACAAGAAATAAATCATCTTTCACCATTTAACAAGCATTCGCCCTGTTCTACCAGTTAAGTACTGATCCACCAAATTCCACCAGTCAAGGATGACCTAATATTTCACTGATATGCTGGTAATTCATGAACCTTTGAGCATTAAGAGGACCTGCCATATTCCAACCATCGAGAGTGACCCTGTATTTTGTTCCCATACTGGATATGTGGGAAGCTTTGAGCGTAACGACGCCCAATTTGAGAACAACTGTTATTGTAAAAGTGTCTGCCTTTTGCTAATGCTTGTAAATGAGACCAAAACATTTTGATTAAAAACATTTCCTTAGCCAATGAATGTCAAGTTTGACCCTGGGTAACAGTGATAGGGAACTGTTATTTCATTGGGTTTATGGACAATTTATCAGCACAGTCGCCTCTGAATCCATGACGATGGCTCAGAAAAAACCATGCACACTGTACTGGTGCAATTGCACTCACTTCACAAGACATTCACCTTTTTTTTTTCAACAAAATTTGGTGTGACTTTGACTTGTAATATTTGTTTGAATTTTTTTTTATTTTTAATCAAAGTTTCAAAATTCATTTTAAGTTATTTGGTGCTCTAAAAAAAAATTTCCGTGGTTACAGGAATGTTGTAGATTTAATAAAAGAAACAAAAATTAGCAAATAGTCAATGATCACTTGGGGACCAACCAATCAAAACGCCTCACCTCAATGTAAGCGTAGTCGTAGTTGTTTCGAGCCAGGTTGATGAAGACGGCGAAGAGCGACAGGATCGGGGACTTGATGAAGAAGAGACACTCGGACCACACCACCATGAACGACAACACCATCAGCACCAGCGACAGCGCCATGTAAAAGTACGCCCGCACTCGACACTTCCAGTACCACTCTGTGGACAGAGAGGACAGGTGTAGGAGTGTTTGCCCTTTGATTGAAGATGCAGACATATCTTTTTATCAAGTACTGAGTAATTTTTCCTTTCTTTTCTCTTTCTATCCTACACATTCATGGTTGTTTTTAGTACAGCAGGCCCTTCGCTTGATGGCAGTAAGTGTTCACAATTTCTTGTAACTGCCATCCACCAGTATTTCTAAGATTTTGCATCTAAAAATGTAACTAAATAACAAGAAAAGCTACAGGTTTTTTTTTCATGACACTCACGTAGTTTTCTGTTACAGCAAATGACAAAGGTGGGGGGCTGACACAGAATATTCAATCTGCACAAATGTTTAGGAACTGGAAAAAAAAAAGAAGAAAACACAAGCTTGTAGATCTTGCACACACACACACACACACACACACACACACACACACACACACACACACACACACACACATAAACACACACACACGCACACATACACACACACACACACACGCACACATACATACACACACACACACACACACACACCATCATCTCACCAACAGTGGGGGTGTAGATGATCCGCAGCAGCCCCAGGGCGGGGGTCTGGGAGGTGGAGGTGGCGGTGGACTTGAAGCAGCAGTGGGGATCCCTCATGTTCTCCTCCACCTCCTCCAGGCTGAATGCCAGCGCCATCAGGCTGTTCCACTGGATCTGCGTGCGCCGCTGCAGCTGAAGGCTACGCATCACCTGTGCACAGAACATCATGGCACCCTCACACTGCGTCGCTGCCAATTCCAGAGGTGGGGAAGGTAAGGTAAGGTAGTGTTACTTATAGCCCAGCTGACCGCAAAGGGCCATATCAGGGCTGTCACCGCGTTGAAGTCAACTCACAAGTCATTCATTCACACAACCCTTTAAAATACACCGTCTAAAAAAACACACCCAAAATTTTGTTAAAGATCTTTCTACTGTAAAATCTCAGATCAGATGAAAAATGTTAACCTCCCTCAGAAATTCAAAGATCACATCAGGTGGGACATCTCTGAACAAGGTTTTCATGGAGTCTGCAGTAAAAGGTCTATGTCTCACATCATGCAAGTCCCAACACTCTAAAAGAATACGTTTCATTGTGAGAGTGGAACATGACATGGAATGCACCATGGAGCTTCTTCACTCTTTAAAGGGGGCGGTGGGAAGGGGGGGGGGGGGGGGGGGTGATGGTGGGGCATGTGTGTGTGGGTGTGTGGGTGACATACAGCCTGTTCACTGTCAAACTACACCCAAACTTTCCCGAAATCATTGCGTCCTGATTATTGTCGCAACAGTCTGCACACCGAACATCACGCCACCCTCACACCCTGTGTCACTGCCAATTCCAGGGATGGGGGAATGGTAGGGTATGTGTGTGTGGGTGTGTGGGTGTCACACTGGGGGTGTTCGGTGTCAAACGCCCTCAAACTTTCCACAAATGCTGTGTCCTGATTATTGTTGGTAACAGTCTCCTTCATGCTACCTTACTTACGGTTTCTGTGAGGACAGACAATGCACACAGCATTAGATTTCAATTGAAAACAAAAATGGAGGGGGGGGGGATGGAGGTGGGGGAGGGAGGAACAGGAACTGCACTGGTAAAATTTTACTAAGAAAAAAAAAGTGTTTGCCTATCACTTTCTTCCCTGCACCAGTTGTACATCCTAATCTTTCGTCTATTCTTCAAACCCTCTCTACGCATCCACCATTATCACTTTTTTATCGTTCTACTTTATTCTGCACCTTCAGCATGACCCTACATCTTATTTCCATAAGTCATTTGGGAACCTTTGAGCATTAGGACATTCTGTTGCAGGACATACCACTACCAAAGAAGCAGCTGCCATTTGCAAAAGTTTTTTTTTTCCTGTTTCCATTATGTTGAATGTAATTACTGAGTGACAATGACTGGGGACTGTAGATTTTTTTCTTTCCAATCATCTGAACTCAAGGTGGCTTAAAGCACTGAGAGCAGATGAGTACGTTTTTGAAAAACACTTCAGTAAAAAGTTAAGGAAATATACCTTTTTATGGAGCTTGACGGGGTGGAGACGGAGAGGTCAGGAGAAGAGGAAGGCCCGTAATCCTCATAGTCATCCAGGTTTGTAGTGCGCAACGAGCGGCGGGTGCTCTCCGGACACTACCAAACACGACACACAATACATTTCCTTCATCAGTTCACTCCAAACTGACATAACAGGGTTTGCTGAAATGATCTTAAAAGAGAGAGAGAGAGGGAGGGAGAGAGGGGTTGGGAGAGAGAGAGAGACAAACAAACAGCTAAACAGACACACAGACATTGACAGAGAGAGAGAGACAGACAAAGAAAGACAAACTGAGACAGACAGAGACGGACAGAGACAAAAAGACAGAGAGAGTATGTCTTTTTAAACTCAATCCATTGATTGTTACTTTACACAACGCTTCTGAACATCTGTTGCAATGTTACTTCCTTAAACATTTGGGCTTGGTATTTCTTCAAAGGAAACCAATTACCTATGTTTCGCCTTTACAAAGCTGATTGATAATGTTCGCATTCCATTATAAACATTCTTTTTCAATCAAAGTTGTCACAGACAGTTAACTAAAGAATTATGGCAACACCTTGGTCATTTACACATGGGAGTCAAAATTCTAATAAAGGTTAACAAAGGGAATGAAAAAAAAAAAAGAAGTCATCAGATCATTCTCTCAGTGCATTGACCATGTTACCTTGGACAGGACAGTGTCCATGTGAGGTCGGAGGGGACTGTTGTAACGGATCTTGTCAGCACATCGCCGGATCTCCTGTAAAAACAGATCCAAAACATAAACACAGGCAACAGGCCGTTCTGTGTTCATCTGTCTGATTCACTATTTCCTTTCTCTGGTTAAAGGGGAGAAACACTGAGGCCAAGAGGCAAGGGGGGGGGGGGGGGGGGGGGGGGGGGGGGGGGGACTGAGGAAATGGCAGAATGGGGAGAGAAAAACAGAGAGGATAGAAAGGACAACATAAAGAAATATGAACGACGTTAGGAGGGGGAAAAATATACATGAAGAATGGGAAAGACACAGCACATTTACACATTTCTGCACAGTTTTCATATCTTATGAATATAGAACTCCTTTGAATTTGAAAATGGGTCTGGAAAGGGGCAAGTCAATGCTACTTTCCAAAATGTCTGTTCAACTAACTGCAAAAGCAAACTGATAAACATGCGGATTTCAGCTTCATGAATTCATGCCATAGTTCAGGTAGTGGTATGGCATCCCTTACCATTTACTTCCTTTACACTGATCCAATCAAGAACACCGCTGTTCTAGAAAGTGTACATTCAAGAAGCTTCAACTACGTTTGCATGTCAAGGTTTTAGTTTCGTCAGTGGTAAACAGAAAAAAGTCGTTTTGAGGTACCATTTCATGATTTTAAAAAAACCCACCCCATCTTTTCCTATCCTCCCCCCCTCTCCGAATCGGCACGCCCAGCCACTGACCTCCAGGACATCCTCCAAGGCCTCCTCAGCCTCGGTCTTCTCGTGCTGAGCTTGGCGATCTTGAAGTAGGTGGCGGAGAGCTTGTGGCCGCGCTTGGCGTTGTTCCACATGGAGCGGGGCACCTCCACCAGCCCGTAGCCCAACATCAGCACCAGCACAAACAGCCCCCACGTGTTACTGGCAGTCACGCCGATTATCTTCAGCTTCTCCCTGAAACAGCCAACAGAGCTTTGTTGATGTGTTCATCTCAATCCAACATCAGCACCAGCACAAACACCCCCCATGTGTTACTGGCAGTCACGCCGATAATCTTCAGCTTCTCCCTGAAACAGCCAACACAGCTTTGTTGATGCGTTCATCTCAATCCAGCATCAGTGCCAGCCTGTACATAATCTGCATAAGGCTAATGTTGTATCTATGATCTTGAGCTTCCCCCTAGTATATCCATGGAGATCTTTATGTCTTCGTTTGGTTACCTATTTATCTCATTTCTTTAGCATCAGCACAAACACTGACAGCCCCATGTATTGCTGGTCATTGAGTAGCTTTTTCATCACACCTTAACTTACCCTGGTAATATCCGTGATACCCATTAACATTAACTTTCACTAGCTGTGTCCATAACTTTCCCTGCACACCATCAAAGACTTATCAGTAACACCTATGACCTTTAACTTTTTCCGGAACATCTGACAGCTTTCAGGGCACCGATGATCTATTAAGATTTTTCTTTCATATCCAAGAGCTTCTCAGTCACATCATCTCCACTACAGCGTCCAAAAGCTGTTCAGTTCCACCAAATATCAACAATTTTCCACTGGTGATATTCAAAAACTTTTCAGCCATACCTGTGATCTTTGTCTTTCCCTGGAAAATCCAGAAGTTTTCCAATCACACTGATGACAAGTAACTTTCTCGTTCACCACAACCAAGAGCTTTTCAATCCTACCGATGATGAATTTAATAAAATTGTGTATTACAGATTCAATAGAGAACAAAATCTTTTCTCTATTGTATCTGTATTATACAATTTTATCTGAATTGTTTTCCAGTGATTCAGCAGTCTTTCTCACGGTAATGTCATACCAGTGATGTCTGATTTTCCCTATACAACATTCAAGGGCTTTTCAGATCCTACAAGATGATTTTAATTTTCTCCTGTACAACAACATTCAAGAGCTTTTCACACTATACTAATATTCTTTTGCTGTCTTCCGTACAACACTCAACATTTTTTCAATCGCATCCATGATCATAAAATCTTCCCACTACACTGAAGACCTTTTCAGTCACACCAATGATCTTTCACTTTCCCTCGGAGAATCTCAGCGCTTTACAGTCACCTTCAAAATCTTCTAACTTTTTCTTTTCTGTAACCACCAAGAGCTTTTCAATCATGCAGTTAATTCTAAACCTTCCCTTCCTAGAGTTTTGCAGTCACACTGTCTATCTTGAACTTTCACCTATTACCTACCTTAAAAGTCTCATCAGTCACAACCATAATCTCTTAAACTTACCCTTTTAAAGTCTGAGTGCTTTTCAGTCACCCCAGCAGCTGTTTAATCACCTTCTTTTAAACATTCAAGTTTCTGGCCAACTTACCCATCAATATCAAGGTCAGGTCTGGCTGCCACGTAGATGAGGCAGATGCCGAAGATGAGGAGGTAGGTGCCGTAGAAAATGGCATTCTCTATCAAGGCTGACTTGATCTTCCCCGGAACAGTGAAGTCTCCCGCGTTGGAATAGGACTGCATCATGGGTAAGATCAACCTGAATTAAGAACACACACACACCACACACACACACACACACACACACACACACACACACACACATATCATGGGTAAGATCAATTTGAATTCAGAACACACACACAGACACACAAAACTACTGTTTGAATTGATCAGATAAACCATTATCAAAACATCTATTGCCTATATATGCATACATATATATAAACCCATGCACGATCATCAAATTTGTTAAACAGTATCATGAAATGCTTCAGCAGTCCAGGAAAACACACACACACACACACACACACACACACACACATGCGCAACACACACACACACACACACACACACACACACACACACACACACACACACACACACACACATGCGCAGCACACACATGAGCAACACACGCACACACAACACACACACACACACACACACACACACACACACACACGCACGCATGCATGCATGCGCATGTGCTCACATGCAAGTTTGTGTACACAAATGAGTGTGTGTGTATGCGTGTATGTGCACTGTTTATGTAGAGGTGGGAAGGAGATGTAAACTAACCATGTTAACACCTGGGAAGTCCAATAGATCACGCGCCACAAGGCTGGCAGGACACTGTCCGACACATAACTCAGCGGCTGTTCACACACAGCGCCCACGCTCTCCACCACATTATCCACAGAGGACACCCCATCTCCAGCTGACGCAGAAGCCCCGTCAACCGTCAGGGAAGAGGAGACAAGCGCACTGCCATTGACATCCCGCCGTACGAGGGAGGCTGGGTGGAGTGTAGGGACTGGAGCAGGGAGGTGGGTGAGGTTGGCAGTGGCTATGGTGGTGGTGGTGGGGGAGGGTGTGGTGGTTGCAGCAGCATTGTCGAACAGACACTGGCGGTAAAAGGTCTGCCATACACAAAACAAATAAAATAAATAAATATCAGATTAAGAGTAACTATGAAAACAAACTTTACATCGGATTAGAAGTTACCAAGACATCAAACTAAACATCATATTAGGAACTGCCATGAGAACAAACTAAACATCAGCTCAGAAATCACCAACAACAACAAAACACATCAGATCTGGAATCACTATGAAAAGATCACAAGTCACCATGCAAATAAACTGAACATCAGATTAGAACTCACAATGAAAACAAATTCAATGCCAGTTAAAAAATCACTATAAAAGCAAATTAAATATCAGATTATAAATTGTCAAGAAAGCAAATCAAACATCAGATTAAAAGATACCCTAACTGAATCAGATAGGGAATCACCATGACAACAAGCTAAATGAGAGATTAGGAATCACCGTGTGAATAAACAAAATACTAGATTGGAAATCACCTTGAAAAGAAACTAAACATCAGATGAGGAATCAACATGAAAAGAAACTAAACATCAGCTGAGCAATCACCATAAAAACAAACTAGACATCAGATTAGATATTACTAGGAAAATAATCTAACCCATCACATAGGAAATCGCCTTGAAAACAAAGTAAATGTCAAACTAGAAACCACCATGAGAACAAACTAACCCACCTGATTAACAATCACCACGAAAATAACCGATCAGGAATCAACAAAAAATACACTGACCTATCAAATCAGAAATCACCAGGAAAATAAACTTACTAACTCATCTGATTGGGAATCACAAAACTGGTTCTCACAAACGCCACCACGCTATCAAAGTGATGTATAAATTTACAAAACAGAAAGGGAACCAGGTCAGCAGTGTTTCGATTACTGTTTCATCCCACCCCAGATGACCACGCAGGGCATTCTAGGACTGTCACCATACTGAGACACAAGAAAACAATGAACGGACCATATTCAAACATTACTGTCTGTTCTCTAAATATGCAGTATACACAATGTCACTGTTAACGAAATTCATCAAATAGCAGCTCATCTACTGCCGTCCTTACTCCAAAATCACACTCATGCAAATTCTCTGGAGAGTGCTACAAGCAGCTGGTGTAGTAGAATCTTGTAGCTTAACACTGAAACACTTCAAACTTACTTATTTTCATATTATCCACAGCTTGAAATTGGATTACTTACAGGTTAATAATGACTTATGGAATTTCAACTATTACCTGTTCATTTATTTGATTTTTTTTTTTAAATTGATGCAGTGAAAGGTTTTCATGCGTTTTAACGAATTTTGGTTTCAGATTCATTTTTTGTGGAGGGTTCAAAGCGTCCACTGTCACTTTCATCCATCAGGCTACCTCCATTTGCTTCGTCAGTCCTGTCATGATTCATAAACTCTACAACATCATCTGCCATAACTAAGTTTCCTTTTATACAGTGATAATCTCATGTCCTTTTTTTCAGAAAAAGCATTGATAAAACTAGCTGATCTGACCGACCAGACAAAGGATGCTTGTGCTTTAGCTATCTATAAACGATTTAAGTGATAAAATAAAACTGTGCAAAGTAGGAGTAAACAAACTAAAACAATGTTTCTTACGTTGGAAATAAGGATGGGAGCAAGTTATCTCTGCTTCATTAAAGTGGAAGTAAGGATGGTATGAGTTATCTTGTACCCGGGGCAGAATGAGTTAAGGTGGACAAGACTACGCCACGTTGAAGGCATCAGCCACTCCATTATTGTATCTTTTATTGTATCAACATTAGATAGAAGAGAAAAAAAGAATAAACCAATCATAAAATATATCAATGCAACTAACAAGTATGTTTCAAAAGGCCATGATCTATACAAACAGACACTGCAGAACGGACTGCTTGTCCACTCTGGATCGTGTTTGCATTTTCACCATCCAGCTGCCAATTTTAACACAAAAGCTGGATTGTAAATTGTTAAGAGAGAGAGCGAGAGAGTGAGACAGAGACTGAGAGAGAGAGGGAGAGAGAATGTGTGCACACTTCCTAAAGACAGGTGAATGGCCCACAAAAGCAAAAACACAATAACTAAAAAAATAAATAAATAAACAGTTTAAAAAGGCTCAGTCAGGAAACCACAGAATTTTCAGCAGGCGGAATTACAATTTACACAGAGACAGCCCCTCAGGTCTGCAAAGGAGAAATGAAAAATATTCAATACTCAGAGAGTGTATAGATTGTATATGTGAAAACTGAAGAACTTTAAGAATCACTTTCACAGTACGAGAAAACACGTGCAGGTAATCAGTTCTTCATTCTTAGAAAGACTCGATAAAGTTTTGTTGGGTTTTTTTTTTTTTGGTTTTTTTTTTGGGGGGGGGGGGGGGGGGGGGGATCAAAAGAAATACTATGTCAAATGAATGAAAGGAATGAAATGACAAGACAAACACAGCATGTTTTGACTTTTCGGTCTTCTTCAGGCAAGACAAACAATATTGAAGACAATGAAAACGAAGAACTTATCTCCTCAAACTGGGGGCAAATGTGCAGTTACCTCACTTTGAAACACAGTTTGGGAAATTGACCAGCCACCGGGGCGAAGTTGTTAGCGTTGCTGACTCTCGGCTGGGAGGTCGTGGGTTCAATTCCTATCAGAGTCATGTGGGATTTTTCTGCTCCGACTGGCTCCTACCCACAGTTGAGTTTGCTATGGGCTCAGTTGGGAAGACTGGAACCACACAGTCGAGTTGCATCCACTTAATGGATGCATTTCTGAGAGTGTTGCTCAAATTTCCTTAGCAACACTGCAGGTGTCTGCATCTCTCGGGCCTGGTTGACACCAGGATATATTATGAAAGGAAGCGTAGAGTACAGCACTGTCATGCAATCTCAGACTGGAATGGAAATCCGTGGCATCATCTTAATCATCCTCATTCTCATCAATCAGCATTAAAAAACTTAAAAAGTCTCAAATTCGGTGGCCCTTCATGCTCTGCTCTCCGGTGACCTTAGTTTTGATGTCTTCTCTTTGTCTGTGGCCTTGGTTTGATTCCACTGGGGTCACCAGTATCGACGAGTCCATAGGGGCTGTCGTTGAATGGACGTGGTAGCGCCCTCTGGGGGGGGAGCTCACTCCCGCCGGCTCCGCAACTAAGCAATTACTGTCATCAGTAGAGGCTTAGTTGGTGGTGTCCTACATATGTTGGATCAACAGGTGCCACTGAACACCACCGAAGTGACTCAATAGCAGTGCAGTGTCTCCTCCGGTGGGTTGCCTCTTTATGACTTGACACTGACTGCTCCCTGTGGATTGCCAGTGCCGGGGCTGCTGTGGGACTGACCGGGCTATGGCTGTGGACGGGTGTCGGAATGAGCGGTGTGGGTGCCAATGCCACTGAGGTGCCACAGACGATGGGACAGCATAAAAAAAATTTTAAGTTTGGGAAATTGCGTGTTAAAAGAGAGAAAGGCAGCCTGGTGGGAACATCAAATATTCTTGGCAGGTGGATGCTTCTTTCAGTACCATTACCTCCCTGGACGGGGAATACTCATGGGCGCTTGAACAGTCCTATCCTGAAGGGAACTGTTGTTTTAGACGAGCTTAGTCTCCTGTTCTAGTGCTTTAACTCCTCTTCAGCAAAGCTGGACAAATGGCAGATAATGGATCTTTACGACCCAACAAATACAGGCATCAGGAAGATGGCTACCACTGACAGTGCTAGTTTTCAGCACATTTCTGCTGGATTTCCCTTTTACGGCCAGCATAGAAGACTGAAGTGTAACAAAACAACAAAGACAGTAGACCTTTTTCTTTTAAACTAAAATTTTGGAAAGCATGTTTAAAAAAAAAGAAAAAGAGCCACACTTGTTGCCTGCTTGAAGCTTATCCATAAGATGAATACCAGAAGGAAGATACCTCTTTCAGCTAATTATGTCACAGAAATGGTCATGAACTTAAGAAGCTTATCACTCACGCACACACACACACACACACACACACACACACACACACACACACACACACACACACACACAGTGAAACAGACATCCTGTACAACCTCAACCAGTCATGTTGTGTTATTCAACTACAAAAGCTGGTGGAGGTGTAAGGGTACAAGGATGTTATATTTCATTTCATACACAGAGGGTTTCACTTCTGTTCTGTGTATCACAATGACAGCAAACGTCAGTCCTCACAATGCAGTTTGTGTACAGTCCTCTAGGTAATCAACATTGACAAAGCTAACCTGCTGGATACAAAATTTCTATCAGCTGCTGGCTTTCTAAGTTGGTGACAAGGATGAAAAAAAAAACAGTCAATTTTCAAACATTACTTAATAGGCTACTTTCAGTGTAGCTCAGCCTCAACGGTAATCAGAAGGGAAAAAGTGTGGTTTTACAACCCAGAAATTGTTGCACTACATTTCTTTACTCCCAAAAAGACTCCTCAAAAAATCCACTGTTAAAGGATTTCTGGAGGTCATTACTGACAGTGTCCACTGCATCTGTGAATCCACTGCATCTGTGAATGTACTTGTTTCCAGATTTCACATCCACATAAACCTGCAGTATGTCACAGTCACTGGCGGTCCATGTGAAAAATACATGCTCTAACATTTTGGGTGGCAAGAAAATATACAAAACTATAATAAATTGCATCTTCTTTTACTCACAGAATAAAAGAAAAGAGGTGAAGAGAGACAGACTGAGAGACACAGAGACAGACAGGACAAGGGAGGGACGGTGGGAGGGAATGAGGGAGGAAGGGAGAGACTGACAGATATATGGAAAGACAACCAGAAAAAGAAAAACAGAGATGAGAGACAGACAGAAGACAGAGATGGACAAAGAAAAAGAGACAGCATGAGAGACAGAGACACAGAAAGAGAGCTAGTGGGGGGGGGGGGTAGGGGGGGGAGGGGCATGGTAGTGGATGTGGCAGAGAGACAGAAAGACAGACTGATCGACAGACAGACAGAGAGAGCAAGAGAGATCTAGAGAAGTAACTAAAAAGACAATAAGCCTAGTAAGCTAAGTTTTTGTGACTTTCCCCTTTAAAACACCAATGTAAAAACAACTGTATCTGCTTCAATGATAATACTACTGTCTACATTCCTATCTGTGTGTACATTTAACAGAACTTGGAAGAACTAAACCTGAAAAATAAACATCTTGTTTTTAGAGGCAATTCTCCATCTTACAAGGCAAAAGTGGTAAGTCCCACACACTCACCAAGGAGACATCCAGAGGTAGAATGAAGATAATCATCAGGGAGAAGTACCAGGCAATGAAGGTTGCCAAGGTAACCAAGACATGCTGTTTCCTCAGGTCACCATAGCGATGGAGAAGAAATGCTGCCAGCATGCATGTGCAGATAATCTCCACCACCAATGGACCAGCACTCATCTTTACTCTTTAAGCTACCTGCAGAATAAAAAAAAAAATGGTACAGAGTGTGTGTATATGTGCGTGCGTGCGTGCGTGCGTGCGTGCGTGCGTGCGTGCGTGCGTGCGTGCGTGCGTGCGGCGTGCGTGCGTGCGTGCGTGCGTGTGTGTGTGTGTGTGTACACATGTGTGTGAGTGTGTGCTTGTGTGCATATGTATGTTCATGCGTGCGTATGTGTGTGTGGTGTGTGTGTGTGTGTGTGTGTGTGTGTGTGTGTGTGTGTGTGTGTGTGTGTGATGTTGTGTGTGTGCGTGTGTGTGTGTGCTTGCTCTTATTCAAACAAGTAGGAATGATGTGCATCCATGCATATATACAAATGACTGTGTACTCACCCAGGCTTAACTTTAATTCGCATTTCATAAAGTAAGCAAGTGACTGCATTCCTCTGCGACTTAAAGCAGTGTATGTAATGTACTAGTGTGTGAGTCCATTTAAAAGTGTGAATTGTTTTGTGTTGCACTGTGGTGTGTGTGTGTGTGTGTGTGTGTGGTGTGTGTGTGTGTGTGTGTGTGTGTGTGTGTGTGTGGTGTGGTGTGTGTGTGCGTGTGTGTATGTGTGTTTGTAAATGGAAGCACATACGCCTGTGTGTATGTATGTAGGTGTATGTTTCCGTGTGCAAGTGTGCGTTTCTATGTGCCAAATTCATTAAGAGAGCAACAAAATTTCTTAGAACGCTCTCAGAATGAGAACAGATACTCTTGCTGAGCTGCACAATATACACATAACAATAGAATGAAAGCTTCAATTTGAAGAAGAAAATGACTGTGAACCATCAAAGGGTGAGCAGGTAAATACAATAATGCATCATAAAGGATCATGAAGCCCATGCAGTGAAGTTCTCCCTGATGCAGGCAACTGCATATAGAATCTCTGGCTCACCCTTTACTGCTGCTAGTGTATTAGCCCTTACACACTGCATACATCACCCAAACACTCTTGGATTCTGACCCAAATTGACAACTGTTTTGTACCAGGTTCTACCCTCGATATCACTCAGAAAACATTCACTGATTAAATCACAATATCATGCACAGTACTTGTCAACACATTGAATAGAAAATCCAGATATATTACAATTCAGGAAAGATCCACAGTTCAAAAAAAAAAAAATTATGATTAAAAAAGGCACTTGAGAGAGTGCAGACCACTACTGTTGCATGGTTCCTGAATCAGCCCTTTAATAATCCAGATCCAAATTGGTTCGTAATTGGTCCATATTCTGTGGTTCTTTTCGCCTACATAGTTTCATAAAAAATCAATTCTACAGAACAGATCTGGATCTGCCATTTAATCCAGATCCAACAGCATGGGTTCCATGCCAAACTAAATGGACTTAACCTTGGGCCACACTCCATCAATTTTTAAAGAAGTTGTTTTTTTTTTACCATTTCAAAGCCAATAAACAGAGCAGCAAAATAAACAAAAACCCAAAAAAGAAGAAAAAAAAAGAAAGAATGGCCTCAGCAGAGCTCAATTTCTGCCTGCAGTGAATGATCCACCCAAAACTTTGGCCAAAATTCAAATTTTTTGTCATATTTTCTAATACAAAACGCTTAAAGTTTTGTTTTTGTTTTTTTTTAAACTTTACCTAATCTTACAGGACAGACATGTACACCAAAAAAAAACAAAAAACAAAAAAAAAAAATTGCGCCTGGGCTGTTAAAACTGTTGAGGTTCCCAGCAGTCAAAAAAAAAAAAAGGGAGAGAGGATTGGGGGGGGGGGGGGGGGGGGGGGGGGGGGGGGGGGGGGGGGGGGGGGGGGGTGGGGGTTACAGTTTATCATGCAACCAACTACTGAACTAGTATTGAACTACTTAGGACCACTAAACAGCCTATTAAAATGCATTGTTTATACCATGTCCCTCGACCCCTTTCCCCCCTAGCCTCGCTCACCTTCTCCTCTCATTCCCCCTCCCTTTTTTTGTCCCAATTAAATTTAAAAGTGAAAAGTTTATAGCTAACAGAAGGAGCGGTGTGAGAGAAACGGTGGCATGTGTAGGCTTACATACCTCACATTTAAAACACACAAGAGGGAATCTTTCTTTATTTGATATGAACTTGCCTCAGAGACATTTCTCTGATACAAGGCAAAAAATGTTTCCGGTTTAAACTGGTGCATGTCAGTCTAGTGGGAAAATCTGAGATGAAAGCATAACCACCTTGACAGAAGTAACAACACACAGGTGAAGGAGACGAACTGATCTCCTTGGAGAGAGGCATTATTTTGAAAAACAAAAAAAAAAAAAAAATCACTCATCTAAGGGTGACAAAAGGCTTTTGTTTTTTTTCGAGGGAGACAAACTCAAAGGAAAAAGCTTGTTGCCAAACCAAAATTGCTGCACTGTTGTTGCCAATGTTTGATTTACAACACGAAGGAGCTAAGAATCCCTGACAAAATATGAGCCTTTGAAATTTCACCATTACTCAGAAGAACACTTATGCAAGAACAAGAATAAACTGTCCCAAAATGCTGTGAACAAAACCTCGCAAAGATTCAGTTACTTGGACACAAATCTATTATTTTAAGAAACAAGAAAATATGATTGCATCAGCAACAAAGAAACACTGCATTTGAGTGGCATAATGATTTTGACTTCCCTCAAAAATGCTTGCCTGAATTCCCTGGGTACAGAAGACATTTCCAATTCAGTAATGAACCTGCACAAAAGAGCTCACTATGTCATATCATACTCATATGGCTGTGGGTCTCTGCGTGGAAACAGAGTCAAGACGTTTCATTTGGCAGGCCAGAGAGGGAGAGGGGACAACTGTGCTGAGCCATGATAAAGAATGAAAAACATTTGTTCCCGGCTGGCTCATGGAATACATTTTTTAGCCCAACAGGTTTTTCTGATCACATTCGGCTATTGACAAGAACTTTCATCACCGATGTCATCACTTCAGAGTAAGTCTAAATTACAGCAGCAACTATGGTGCAATGGATTAGAATCGCTGGCTGTGTGATGAGATTATGCTTGAGCCCTTGGTGTCTTTGTCACAGGCTAGATATCTCAGAGCACACTAAGTACTACAGACATGCATAAATAGATCTCTGTATACGGCTGTTATCTCTCTCTCTTCCTAAAAAGAAAAAGAAAAAAGAAAAAAAGAAGGAAAAAAGGAACTAATCTATAAACCCATGTATGGTGGTAGGTTAACAACTGTTCATCTTATTTTTTTTATCTTAATGAAAGATCATGAGAATCGGTGCATGTGTACGATGATACGCTCTGGCGCTTTTTATCTCCTTGTACCGCAAGCACTTTTACTCACTAAAGTGTCCAAAGTAAAGTACATCGTTAATTAAAAGTAACGCTTTTCCTCCTAGTCATGCCAGAAACAAAACTGTCTTCGTAAATTATGTAAACTAAAAGACCCCATATTTCCAAAAATAGAACCGTTTTTTTCTGGATTACTCTATGTATATGGTATGGGCATTCAGGCTTAGCCACTAATTTGCCTCTCTCACCTTCACAAAAGACCTAGTGTCCAAATTCATTAAATATGATTAACCATTCGAACATCCACATAATGAACGAACACTGAAACAGTTGGCTTCGAAACAGATACCTCGTACATCAACTTACCTACTGATTAAACATACCAGTTGCACTAATATATGGTTGAATAAAGTGTTGGCTGAACATACAAAAAAAAAAAAACTCTTTATTAATAAACTCTGACGTTAACTCATTGTACTTTTTATATATTTTTTCTTTCCTTTTTTCTGAGGAATGATCTTTCTTACAACAGCTTGACTGCTGCAACTGCTTACGTCAATGATCAATAACATTGGGAGAGTAACTGCCCTAGACTATCAACTTCCTGTCCATGACATGAATCGACGCGACCTGCCATCACGTTGGATCTCATTGTGGACGTGCCACATTCCCAGAGTTTGTTCTTTTTAAAAGTATGTCAGCCTTCAGCAGTGCGTTGTGGCTTTTCAGCAAAAAGAACACTGAACGAATTTTGAACTTTGTGAGTACGAATGCTTTCTGACTCTTCTTTTTTGGTTGTTTAGGTCATGCCCTAGGACAAGTTGAAGTTCTGGAAATCAAGTTCTGACGTGCTTTCTTTTCTTCTTCTTCTTCCTACAAGACTGGTTCACCTTAAAAACGAATAGGTCACCAGCGTTTGCTCTTTTGAACTGTTTCTTTTCATGCGTTTGTATGAGGCATGAGTTTTTTACCTTTCCGCAGCCACCAGCAGCGTTCAACTCAGTCTACGTAACATTAATTGTGGTTTTGTTTATATTAAATTTAATGTCTTTTGATAATTTTACGGACGTGCCCACACATAGAAAAGGGAAAAGAAAAAAGACCAGATTTAAAAGTAAACACCACTTCCAGTTCCAGAAAGAGCAAAACTTTTGCAATTAAATGTGTAACTTTTGCCAGGTGAGGGTTGATTTTAACAAAACAGATTGGTCTGTAGGCCTACTGATAGAATTGAATGTTGACACAGGCTGGGGGAGGATAAAAGAGAAAATTCATGAAGCTATGGGAAAAAAAACATTCCTAAATGTAAAATAAATGAAATTTAAAAAATTGAAACCAAAATGGATGGATAGAAAATCGTTGAAAATTATTAAAAAGAAATACAACTTGTATAATGATAATAATAATAATGGTTTCTTACATAGCGCTTAATCAAACGAATTCCTCTGAGCACTTTACAAAGTCATACTACATTCATCCTTCTCATATAATAGTACACCCTACACCTAGCTACAAATACTATTACTACAATAACAACAAATCCTAATCCTACGAGTGTGACATTCACGTATTTTTCAAGTATCACTGCAAACACTTAATCCTGTAATGGAGAACATACACTGTATACACTACATTTGAAAAGGCCCAGACGGCTATGAGTTAGGTTGTCCCCCCCTCCCCCCCCCCCCCCCCCCCCCCCCCCCCCCCCCCCCCCCCCCCCCCCCCCAGCATTGATTCATTATGAGAAAATAGATGGGTTTTAAGTTTAGACTTGAAAGAAGGGATAGAATCTGAATGTCTGAGAGAGTCTGGCAGTCTGTTCCACGTCGCTGGAGCTTGAAAAGAGAAGGATCTTTCACCAGTAGTAGTCCTGAAGCGAGTCATTCATAGAAGGCGGTCGTCAGCACAGGAGCGTAGTTGTCGAGAGGGGGTCAGGGTTGTACATCCACGTCGGACATCGGACATAGACCGATTGCACATGCAAAATGTCTGATATAACTGGCAGTGAAGAGGACAAATGTCCCATTACTTTGCCGAAAACGCGGTCACTGTCCGATAGCTTTCCGATGCTCACGGACATGGCACCGGCCGTTTATATCAAGCCCGCATAATTATTTGAGTCCGACCGTCGTACAGAACTCCAGTCTGTAACTTTAGTGTAACCCCACTGCCCAGTGAATCACTAGGCCTATTACTAGCCCCGTGTGCCACTGGCACTAAGCTTAGTGGCGAGCCGGGGCGTCTATTTTTAGCTCGTTGGCTTGCAACTCTGCCTCCCTGACTCGCAGAGGCTGAGCTAGCGAGGAACACGGCTCGCAGCTGAGAGCTCGCAGCCAGCTTGTGTCAGGGTTATTTTTTAGCGTAAAGGGCTAAAGAGCGATAAGCCTTGTACTTGTTACATGCACAGACATAGAAAAAGAAAGACTGCTCAAGAGAGACAACTTGAAGCCGCAGACCAAGAGTTAGGTCCCCTGCTTAGTGACCCCTTGGTACGTTCTGCCATATGCCAGTTGCTGACTGTAGCTCAGTAACTCGAAGAGAACAGGGCTCTACGGCGCCTGGACCTGGATTCTGCACGCGCGTGTGTGTGGGGTGTGGGGAGTGTGTGTGTGTGTGTGTGGGGTGTGTGTGAAAAGAAATCGTACGTAATTTGAACAGCTGATTTCACAAAAAAGATCTCATTGTTTTCGACAGAACCCAAGCTTTTGTGTGTGTGTGGTGTTTGTGGTGTGGTGGTGTGTGTGTGTGGTGCGCGTGCGGCGTGCGTGCGTGCGTGTGTGTGAAAAGAATTCGTACATATTTGCTACACCGATTTTCACAAAAAGATCTCATTATTTTCGACAGAAACCAAGGCATTGGGGTGTGTGTGTGTGTGTGTGTGTGTGTGTGTGTGTGTGTGCATGTGTGTGTGTGCGTGTACGTGTGTGTGTGGTTAAAAAAAATTCGTACATATTTGCTACAGCTGAGTTTCACAAAAAGATCCATTATTTTCGACAGAACCCAAGGCATTGTGTGTATGTGTGTGTGTGTGCGCGCGCGAGCGCGCGCCGCGTGCGCGTGTGTGTGTGTGTGTATCATGCATGTGTGTGTGTGTGTGTGTGTGTGTGTGTGTGTGGGTGTCTGTGTGGTGTGTGTGGGGCATGCATGCATGTTTTATATGTGTGTTGTGTGTGTTGTGTGTGTGTGTGTGTGTGTGTGCGCGAATGTGAGTGCGCGAATGTGAGTGCACATGTGGTGTGTGTGTGTGTGTG
>CM031600.1:84592649-84616811 GCA_018398815.1 Conus ventricosus
TGAAAAGGTGCGAGCATTGCCAGTGTGTTCTACGATTTTGGGAAACTATTTCACATCTACTTTCTGTTTGGGTTTGGCTCGTGACGGCCCGTATTGAACTTGATACACATAAAAAGGTGAGTTGAAAAACAATGGATAACTAAATAAAGTGAAGAAACAACCTTTGCACTCACTTAGAAAACTGATTCCACTGTCTCTGTCCTCCTTCTTGCACTTTCTGGAGCAATTTATCGCCGCACAGCAAGGCATGTTCTCTTTCCCTCGTGGCCGCACGAACTGACGGGAAACTAAGCAGGGACATAACTGCGTACAGTGGCTTCAGCTCTCCCTACAGCGCGAGTTAGGAGTGCCGCAATCCCTTTGTTTTAACATCCGTGGTTACGTTTTGTAAAGGGCCCTGTAGGCACATGTTGCTGAAGCGGAGACTGGAAAGGAATCTCAAGAAAACGGGCAAGGGGCAGATGTACCCCAGTGACAGCACCTTGACACTCTGGCAGCTCATTGCCCGCTACCCCCAGCTGGAGTTCACCAACCTCAAGAAACTGGCCCAGCTGCCAACCCTGCCCTCCCCATACAGCTGAATTTAAAAAAGAGGGGTTTAGCACTCAGAATTTGATTTTGACAAGTCAAAGGAACAGACTGACAGCAGAAAACCAGGCCATGCTGATGAGGGCAAATGGGAAAGGGCCAAGTGATGTCAAGGGGAATCAGAATGGGGGTTCCAGGGTGACAAAAAGTGGGGAGAAAAAGGAAAAGATGCTCCCTTTAACCAAAAAGATGACTCCAATGAATTTAAAATTGTACTTGAGCATTAGCAATGAATAGTGATTTAGGAAAGACAAATGCCTCTGTGTTGTGACTGTGTGTGTGTGTGGACTAGTAATAGTAAGTTTACCAACATGGCTTCCCCTTAGGAATAAGTCAGCTTTTGTAATACCATTTTTGTGTGCATAAAAACTTAATATAAAATTCAATCTGGCTTGCGTTCAAAGTCCCGATTGATTTTGTTTTTAAAGGACAAATGCCTATTACTTCAGGGGGGTCCAGGACATTTGTCCTATAGATACTGCTAAGGATGTACACCCTGGGGGGTAGATTTTAAAAGATCTGTGAATAAGAATGTCCATTTTTAAAGAGAGCAAGAAAGTGAGAGTTGAGATTTTTTTACAGATACAGTTTGAGACAGATAGCCAGTAAGAGAGTGAAGTAGAGGCGAAATGTGATCATGTTTTCCTGCTCTACAGACGACTCGGGCTGCATGATTTTGGATTCGCTGAAATCTTTCTATCAGGTATTTTGGAAGGCCGGCCAAAAGTGAGTTGCAGTAATCTATTCTAGATATGACAAATGCACAAATGAGAGTTTTTGTAGCATCTGTAGAGAGAAGGTGACGTACGGAGCTGATTCTTCTTAGTTCTAAATAGACAATCTTGCAATATATTTGAAACCTGTTTCTCAAAGGTGAGGGATTGGTCAAGAATGACCCCTAGACTGCGGACAGAGGTGGAGACAGAGACAGTACAGTCATTGATAGTGACAGTTGAAGGCAGAGAAGGATGGTTAGGCTGTTTTGTCACAAACGTGAGTTCCGTCTTGTCGTCGTTTAGTTGTAGTTTGTTGGTTGTCATCCAGTCCTTCAGGTCTGCAATGCAGCCCCGCGTCCGAGAAATCAGTGGGTCAGTTTCAGCAATGGGAGCCAACTGATGAAGCTGGGTATCATCAGCAAAGCTCTCATGCGACATGGCGTGACCACTGATGACGTCAGACACAGGACTAGCATACAGCACAAAAAGGACTGGCCCCAGTACAGAACCCTGAGGTACACCGTACCTAAGAGGAGAACTGTCTGTGTATCTACCCTGTACACACACTGTCTGAGTCCGTCCAGTCAAGTAAGAGATAATCCAGTCGAGAGCTGTGTCTTTGAATCCAAAGGAAGTTTGGAGCCGTGAGAACAAAATATGATCGATCGTGTCAAATGCTGCGGAGAGGTCTAACATCGCTAATAAGGAAACATTCCCATCGTCAAGCCCGCAGAGGAGGTCATTGACTATACGGAGGAGTGCTGTCTCACAACTATGGCCTTGTCTGTAAGCACACTGATGAGGATTCAAAAGATGATTCTTTTCGAGATGTTCTAGAATTTGTTCCAAAACGATCTTCTCCAATAATTTTGATAGAAATGACAAATTTGATACAGGCCGATAATTCTTTAAAACATTTTTATCTAAAGAAGGTTTCTTGTATCAGAAATTTTTGAGAACAAAAAAAGGCAGAGATTACCAAACATACATAAAAGTAAGAAATGTGTGTGGACGACAAATCAGAAAAAGTAAAAAGGAATTCGATCAAAAGTTAGCAAGAGAATGCAAAACTAATCCAAAAGCTTTTTGGAAATATGTGCAGTCAAAAACAAAGGCAAGAGTAGGAACCAGTCCATTGAAATCACAAGAAGGAAATATAGAGACAAAGGATGAGGACAAAGCCGAGATTCTAAACACTTTTTTTGCCAGTGTGTTTACACGAGAGGATAAAAGGGACATACCAGATGTAATACCAAAACGTAAATCAAATGGTAAAGCTGTTTATGATGTAATTGTTACCCAGGAACTGGTTAAAAAGAAACTTGATAATCTAAATCCGAATAAAGCACAATGACCTGATGCTATTCCATCTCACGTTTTAAAGGAACTAAGCACAGAGCTAGCAAAGCCTCTTTGTATCCTTTTTAATAAATCTGTAGAGCAAGGAACTCTACCTTGAGACTGGAAAACTGCAA
The DNA here is from genome assembly GCA_018398815.1 of Conus ventricosus. Lineage (NCBI taxonomy): Eukaryota > Metazoa > Mollusca > Gastropoda > Neogastropoda > Conidae > Conus > Conus ventricosus. The sequence goes on from CM031600.1 coordinate 84,595,429, forward strand.
CAATAGTACCTATTTTCAAAAAGGGAACAAGAACTGACCCTGGAAACTACAGACCTGTAAGCTTGACAAGTGTGACTTGCAAGGTACTGGAGTCAATCATGAAAGATGTTATTGTTGATCATATGATGAATAATGAGTTGTATGCCAAATGTCAACACGGTTTTTGTCAAGGTAGATCTTGTATCACACAGTTGCTTGAGGTAATGGAAGACTTTTCTAAGTTAATTGATAGTGGAGATAGCATTGACGTTTTGTACCTGGACTTTCGTAAAGCCTTCGATTCGGTCCCACATGCCAGACTACTAGTAAACTTAAATCGTATGGTATACTGGGAAAAGTTTTAGATTGGATTGAAGACTTCTTGAGAGATAGAGTTCAGAATGTTAGAGTTGGCTCTTCTGTTTCTAGTAATGCTAATGTCGTTCGTGGAATTCCCAAAGGCAGCATACTGGGACCTATATTATTTACTATATATTTATAAATGACTTAACAGACGGGTTAAAAAGCACATGCAAGATCTTTGCTGATGATACTAAGTTGTACAGTTCACCATCCAAACACCTTACAATGCAAAACGACATTGAGCTACTCATTAATTGGTCTAACTCATGGAATTTGTACTTCAACGCATCCAAATGCAAAGTATTACATATCGGCAAAAGAGACCCTAAATTAAATTACAGTATGAAAGTTGGGGATCAAGAAGTTCAAATAACGTGCTGTGAAGAGGAAAAAGACTTGGGAGTAATATTTGATGAAGACTTACTTTTTGACAAACACATTGCACAGACCGTCAAGAAAGCCATGCAGATAATTGGTATTATTAAGAGAACTTTTACATACTTGGACAAAGATACCTTTCTTAGACAATATAAGGCAATGGTGAGATCGATTCTTGAATATGGCAATGTGATATGGTATCCAAGATTAAAAAGGCAGTCAGTAGAAATAGAAAAGGTGCAGAGAAGAGAACTAAGCTAATACCAGACATAAATTCATATGAAGATAGATTGAGGTACCTAAGGTTGCCATCCCTCAAAGCCAGAAGGATAAGAGGAGATCTGATCCAAACTTTAAAATTTTCAATAATCAAGATGATATTGATCAAGCATGTTTTTTTGAACCTGCACTAACCAACATAATCCGTAACAGTTGTGACAAAGTACAAATACAGCAATTTAATACTAATATAAGGAAACATTCCTTCAGCCAGAGGATAGCACCAGTTTGGGAAAAACTAACTCCGAACATCAAATACTAACTTTAAAAAAAAATCTTATCAATAAGCATAAAACAATTACTGACATCATGTTCGACTTTGATGGTCGAAAATAAAAACTGGGCTCGCTGTGGACCTGACAAATGAAAGAGCACACAGAGAAGAGGCATATAAAACCACGAGGCTGTGATGAAATAATCATCGCACCTGAACCTGAAAAGGTATATCAGTTGGACATCTTAAAAGAAATGGGTGTTATTTTCTTAAGTGATTTCTCCCGGAAAGAATAACTTCAACAAATTGATATGCACTTACGATATGTGAGTGCAAGACAGGACCAGATATCCTCAGAAACAAAGACCATAGCTGCTAACAGCAGGTCAGGTTACTATTGTATTACTGTCCCACCCACTTACCAGCCTTCTCAGTGCTTCGAACTTTTCAACCCCTCTCTCCTCCTCCCCCCCCCCCCCCCCCCCCCCCCCCCCCCCCAAAAAAAGAGAAAAAAGCAGACATGTATGAGAATGAGAAATCAAGGACCTAAATTACATTTCAAGGACTGAAATTCACCCACTTGGATTTGTCATACTGTTGAGGTGGAAGCACACTTAAGTCCAGAACTCAAAACAACTGTGTTAACCCAGCACAAAATTAACCTCAGCCACTGACATCACAAATTTCTTTAAAATATGTCATGCTACCATATATATGTGGTAAGGCATTATGAATAAATCGTAAGCAATGACACACATTTCAGATTGTCTGCAGCTCATAGCCAACATTGAATCACACATGCAGTTGGCAGGCAAGGTGTTAAATCAGTGTGAGATTGACACCTCCCAACTAGTTTTATAGTTCCATAGAGTGACCACAATCACCATTGATTATTCTCTCCCTTGCACAGGGTAACTACGAAGGGGACAAAAACAGCAGAAAACTGAGCTACAAAAAGAAAGAGCTTAGACAGTAACCCTTATGAAGATAAATGTTTTGTCATTCATTGACTTTTGTGTTGAGCCTGGGAGTGGGAGACTGTTGACACTTAGAAGTTAGAGCATAGCTCCATATGTATATGCCCAACTGAAGTCGGTAATGCCTCCCTTCCCATTTTCAGTTCATCCAGGAAGAGAAAGAACCTTTGTCTCAGATGATATACACCTTTTGTAAACTATTTGCAAATGATACTGCAGTGTAGCATATATCATGTGATTTTTTAAAAATTTTATGAAGGGATAATTTAGATTCTTAGGTCTAAAAAGATTTTTTTGTACATTGGCTAAAAAATGTCTGAGCTGCAAAGACTGTATGATACTGAATGAAGGTGGTAATACAGCAGTTACACAATACACAGAGGAAAAGTATTTTGGAGTCATCAATGGAGCTTTTTTTATCCTCATATTCACGTTATACTATAGACAACAAATCAGTAAGATGCTTGGTATTATATAACTTAAGAAGAGCTTTTTTCTGGCCCATCTTTTGTTGCCACCTCAGTGGAATTGCACTCACACCACTCATTCCAACCCCTCAACTTCAGCCCTGCTTGAACCTTCACAGCCCCAGCGCCAGCAACATGCTGGAAGCAGCCAGTATCAAGTTGTCATTAGGCAGCTGAACAAAGGAGACCGTGCACTGCTGCCGAGTGACTTTAGTGGTGTTCAGTGGTGCCATTTCTGATCCACCGTGCGCAGGACACCAGCAGCTAAGCACCCTACTGATGACAATAATCGTTCAGTCACAGACCCGGCATGCATGAGCTCTCCCTCCGGAAGGTGCCACCATGTCCACCCAACAACAGTCCCCATGATTTTGCTGATACTGGTGGCTCCAACTGAACCAAACCAAGGCTTGAGACATGGAAGGGCTATTGAAACTGAGGTTACCTTGAGAGCAGGGCATGATAATTATTTAGTTTGTTTTTAATGCTGATCGATGAGCATGATGAAGATGATGCTGCGGATTCCCATTCTGGTCTGATACTGCATGAAAGGGTTAAAAACTCTATGCTTACTTTCATAATATATCCCGGCGTCAGTTAGGCCTGAGAGATACAGACGCCTGCAGTGTTGATCAGGAAATTTGAGCAACACTCTCAGAGAACATCCATCAAGTGTATGAAACTCAACTTCGAAGTCCCAGTCTTCCCAGTTGAGCCCATACTATACTCAACCCTGGGCAGGAGCTGGTTGGGCAGAAAAATCCCAGAAGTAAATGGTGCTGATGGGAATTGAGCCATTACCTCCCAGCAGAGAGTCTGCAACACTAACCGCTTCACCTTGGCGGCTAATAAGAAGAGCCTTTTGATTAAAGAAACAAGGACACTTTTCTGAATTCAAGGTACTAGTGAGATCACATCTGGAGTGCACTGATATTATTTGGTATCCATAGCACTTGGAAAAGACAGGTGGATTTGATTTGAGACAAATAAAAGAATGCAAAGAAGGGCAACAAAAAGAGTACAAGGGATTCAAAATTATTCATATATGATATAGAGAAAGGTTGAAGTTCCTATAGTTGCTCGCTTAGAAAGCAAGAAGAATTGAAGGAGATCTCATCCAAACCTTCAAGATTTTCAGATGTATCAATCACTTGAATATATATGAGTTTTTTTAAATTATCAAGCTGTGATATTACAAAAGACAGTGCAGGCAAAGTAGTTATTGAAAATAGACATAGCGCAGCTGAAATCTGAGTCACCCGCTGATTGCTCTACATCAAACAAATTCTAAAAGTAATCATACCACGCACAAGATGAGATCATTTTTTAACAACTTGATATATAGTTGCTGTCAATGATATAACTTTTTACCAAAACGCTCTGGAATTGGTATTGGAACACACAGCGTTCAGTTCATTTAAAACGCACTCGTTTTGTACTGCTTTTTTTACTTTTCACAGTGAGACACAGTTCTTTACATTAATGTTTCTGATTCAGTCAAGATTGTGTGTGTGTGTGTTAATGTAAAACTCTGAAAGAGTAAGACCCCCCCCCCCCCCCCCCCCCCCCCCCAAAAAAAAAAAAAAACAACAACAACAACAACAACAACAACTAAACCTCAGGACTGAATTAAATCCATGTTTGTGAATGCAGCATGTATTGCCCAGGATCGACTCCTTAATCATCAGGAATGGTAATTAATTTCTTACAAAGCTATAATGGTAGTCTCAGTTTAACCCTCTTGTACTCAGTTTCTCTGACTGCAAACTTCCCCTAGATTTCAGATTCTTTTACAGGTTTCAGCCTAAAAATGGGTATGTGTGATTATTAACTTATGGGGAATGTATGTGAACCGCTAGGAGAAAGAAAATTGGCAGACAGTTTCAGAAGAGCATGCACTTCACTTTGAACTCTATTTTGTCTGTCTTAGAGATATAGGTCGTGTCACTGTCACCAAATTGTCACCAGACACGTGACATTTTATGACGACAATCAAGTTTACAGCATGCAAGCATGCAGTCACCATGCTGATGCAGGCTGTTAGTGTAAGATGAAACCTGAGGCCTACCTGACGTAAACCATCTGCTGCCTGGCAGTACAGGTCCCACTGGTTGTCCCACCAATGTCATACAAAACTTGTCACATGTCACACACAATACTATAAAAGAGGGTCAGGTGCGCCCTTTGCAGCTTGTTTTTGTCTTGTATACCTGTTTCTTTCATCAGTAGCAGTCTTAAAAAACAAAGAGGAACAAACAAAAAGAAAAAATCAAGTGGTGTAGCAGTGTTGGGTAATGAGTGAGCGGGCCCAGTGGGTTCCTGAAACTGACGCACTTCTGCCACGCCACATGTCGCTGGTCGCCACGTTGTTTGAAGCACAGCGAGCGGAACATTGTACTCCGGGTCGCTTTCTACTTCACCGTCTTCTTCAATACCACTACGTACTTCAATATCACTTTCATTCTCCATCTCTCTTTCAAATTTCTCTACTTCTCCAATAATTTGATCCAACTCCTCTTGCGAGTAGTCGATCATTTCTTCATCGTTAGTAGCAGACGCCAAAGCAGCCATTGTGAAGGTCAGTCGGTTTCATTCACAAACTTACTCGCTGTGTTTGCCCCTTTTCCCAATGAACACGCGCGGTTCCATCACCCCAAAATAGTGCCAACACATGATTGGACCATGCCCGAGTCTTCCTAGTTACTGTCTGCGACTCTGCGTGTCTACACACGTGATAACTGCGTGATGGAAAATTCCTACGGACAGATCCCGGTAGCTCCCGGTACAGGAAGAACAGGCGCCTGAAGTTAACTCCTGGATTCTCCCGTTGCAAGTATAAGAGGGTTAATAATATACCATGTTTTGTTTCATATTGTTTTTGATAGTCTCAGTACAGTAATACATGATTTGTTTCATATTGTTTCCAGTTGCTGTTTGTCATTGTTGCCCTGGCCTGGACTTACGTCATCGTTGCTGGCCGCTTTGCCTCCATACGCTACATGGATAAACACATCTTGTCCTAGCTCCAACCGCATTGTATCTGAACCCAAGAAGAGGTTGCAAACCGTGCAGTATCTCTGCTCTCAGTTTCAAAGTGCTTCAGTGTTTTGTTTTCTTTTTTATTTTACATAAGCTTTTTTTTTTTTTTTACTTGGAGTTTAAATCGTCGTTAATAGGGCGCCACTTTCCCTTCTGATTTGACTTTAGGAATTCTTTTGTGAAATCAGTGAAAAGAAATATACCTCAACAAACATTTGGATGTGTGCATGGAACAGACTTGGCTGCAATCTCCAAAGCTTGTTTCCATTGTGAAAACTGGGAGGACTTATTTGTGTGTGTGAAATCCTTGTTTCATAAGAAACACGTCATCCCTCAGAGTGGGCTATGGAGGTGAAAAATGAGAACTCGGCATTGCTGAGCAACCTGGAGGTGCTGCTGCTGCTGAAGGATATCCAGGCCGGTCGCAACGACCAGCAGAAGCCCAACAAGCACCAGCAGAACCTGGGCACCATCACTTATGAGACCATCAAGTACCTTGAGAACACCCCCTGCGGCCTCCAGACCCCGGAACACGTGGGCGCCTTCAAGCACGCCGTCAAAGACTTCGGCCTGACCAAAGCGGAGAAGCTTCAGCTGCTGAACAGTCGCCCGACGACCATGGTGGAGATCCACCTGATGGTGGAGGAGAGCGAGGAGCGCTTCACACCGACGAAGAGATGGAGCAGCTGAGGGTCACGGTGGTCACCCATCTGCCAGGACCTGAACCTGCCTCCCCGGCGGCTGAGGAGAATGAGGAGGGGGATGAGGAGGAAGGGATGGATGATGAGGAGGAGGTGATGGAGGAGGACTATGTTGCCATTTGAATGATTGGAAATTAAGGTTGAGATTAAAAGAAAATAGAAGTTTGTATACATGTGTAGACTGCCATGCGCTATGCGTGTGATTTCTTAATGATGAGATCATGTACATATTTGTACCAGAGTAACAGGAGGGAAAAATCATGTTTTTAGGCCTGTTCTTTGTCCGTTTGTGTCTAGACACTATCGCAGATTTTCTTTCTCTGTTCTTGCCATTGTCAGCAGGCAGCGCCATGTTCTGAGAGTGGAAGTCTGGCAGCTGTGTTTCCACCAGTCTGCATTGACACTCAAAAAGCCAACGACAAGTGTCCCGCATTCCTCGACAGCTTATGGATTAGACCGGAGCGAGCAGAAGACGTTATAAGTCCTTGGATTACATTGAAGGTGGCAACGGTTTGAGAATTTAGTTCTTTCATTGTATTGAAAGTGCTTTTGAAGTTGTGGTCATTAGGGGGGGGGGGGGGGGGGGAGGGGGTGTTGAAGAAACATATGAGTTGTGTTACCTTCATGAACAGACCAGTCATGGCAAGTTCAGCAAAGTGAGCGACTGTGGTGTAAAGGAGACAGCAAGAATATCACTTGAAAGTGAAAATGAAACTTGCATACATGTGAAAATGTGATTATATCGTTCAAGCCCTTGCATGTAGTTGTATGTATTCGAGAGAGGTTGCATTTTGTCCGTACCAGTATTGACTGCCCTTCTTGTATTCTGTCTTTCGACTCCTGTTTTGTGACACATTCACCAGTCTTCGCTCTAGAAAGTCTGTACGCATTTTTCTATGTTCATAACTTGCAACATGCCAGCTTCTGTGTTCTGATCTGGCAGCTGGGCCAGTGAGGCTGTATTTACCCACCTGTCCGATTGTCCAGGACAACTGAAACTTCTGGCGGACAAGTGGAAATGCTGTCTCCACTTGTCCGTCAGGCAAATAATTTTTGACTGCGTCGGAGAAACAAAGGGCGAGTTGCAAGTCAGCTGTAGGTCAGACTGATTGTTTTTCCCTCCCATCTTCTTCACTTTCACAGCTTCAACACACACACACACACACACACACCTCCCACTCCCTCACCCATCTCTAACCAACACACCCTCATTCCCCTCCCCCGCCCCCTCACCTCCCAACAAACATACACATGACCCAACCCACTCCTATCTCACTTTTTCTCAGAACGAATCCCAGGAGAGTGCTGTCTCGGTGAGGAAAGGTGTGTTTTATAAAGCATGCAGGTATTGCTCTTGGTCAGCACGGACGTATAACAGGTTTATTCCTTTTCATTCTCCTTCTCAGACGGGTATCACAGGTGTACAGAGCATTTGCAGTTTAAGTGAAATTGGCTGCCGACATGTCAGTGCACAACCAGTAAATGCTTCTATTAACCATCTTTTCTTTTGGGAGGACAAGTAGAAATTTCATTATTTGGGGGGGGGAGGTAGGGGGCAACAAGCAGATTTTTTTTTTGGGGGGGGGGGGGGGGGGGGGGGGGGGGGGGGGCAACAAGCAGATTTTGTGATCTACCTGTGCCCAGCACAACTAGAGAGTATCTGGAAAACTTCGCCCTGTGTACACATGGTCCAGAGTGGACATTAGCTGTCCATTCTGGTCTGTCTCTTTGCCCGTGTGGGTTTTTGAATTATTCTCTTTTCCATGTGCCCTCAGCAAAGCCTAGTCTTGACCACCTCTAAGGATGTCAGCATTTAAGTTACCATGCTGTTTAAAGATGTAGATATCAGCAATTATCTTTGTTCATTTCATTTTCAGGATAGCGCTCCCCCCCCCCATGAGTCAACAGCCGTTAAAAGGGCCCATGAGTTTGACTTGGTAAGTTGGTTATAATACTATAACTAAAGAAATCGAAGTCCTTTTGAGGTTCTTGAAGGGTCATAAGTTCACATTTTGGAGGTGGTGGGAACTCCTCAAGAGCATAAGTATGTTGTGACAGATATAAGGATCTTCACCACCAGGTACAAATCATTTACAACAGTATAGAGGTGTTGTAACTAGTCCAGCCCTTGGTTTTATGTTGTCCATCAATGATTTATTTGATCTGCCCTTCAGGCGTCCACCCTATGCTGTATCTTGCTTGATGGTCTTACACAGGGATTCATGGTGAAATTCCAGTGCCAAACTAGCTTACAGGGTTCAGTTACTGGGAGTTCTTGTCTGCCGCCTCGTGTGAACTGTATAATGTTCTTTGCCCAAGAAGCAAAGAATCTGTCAAACACAGTTATTCCCAAATATCTGGATCTTTTCTTTCTTTCAGTCAAGACCTGTGTTTACTATGCATGCAACGATGCAAGTCTGATGAAAAGGGATAAGAAGGGGCCAGGGTAAGAGAGATGGGTAATGGAGAAAGGGTCTGATCTCCTTTTTGAAGGATTGCCACAAAAAAAGACTTTGCTGGTTACAAGTTCTGAGGCAGAATTAATGGTAACAAAGATTGACTTATTTTCTGAGTTTGCAGTCGTTAGTTTTCTTCTGTTTATTTGGACATGGAATGGCAGCCTCATGAAATTTGGTGGATGTGACTGTTGTTCTCTTTGTCTGAAACAAACATTACATTTAGGAAATGAAGGCAGCTGGAAATGCTTCTGGGGTTTCACTCTTGGCCATTTTTTCTTAAGCGTAGTGAAACTGTTCTTGCAGACCACTGCATATTTAGTTACCATTCATATTTCATCATTCATATGCTTGAACATTGTCAGTAGTTTTGTTAATGTTTGAGTGTGGGTGTGTCCACTGAGCATCAGTCGGTTTTGACAAGCGTATATGATTGTGTATAAGCAGATCAGACGTAGGTCACCATCTACCAAGCCCTCTCCTCATATGCCACTTCAAGACGAGTGTCCACTGAAGATGTCAGTCAACTGTCAGTAGACTTGGCTGATTGGCAAAAAGAGTTAGAAATACCCAGTTTGAGCATGCGAGCATTCGAAGACGTGATCAGACAGCCATTGGCTTGCAGCCAACATCTGACCATGACTGACTGAGAAAAGGGTGATTCAAGCGCTGACAGGATTCCATCCCACTGCAGTTGGGTCACAATGGTCATGTGGTGCAAATGAATTAGCTCGCTGACTTGAAGATTCTGGAATACTTCCACATTGATAATTGTGTGATGAATCTGCTATGTACAAGGGTGCACATATTTTGATGTCTAATGACATAAAAACAGATATATCTATGAGGTGGTGTACAGCCTCAGTTACACTTACAGGCTGCATAATTGTTATCAGTAAGAGGACGAGAGGTTCCCAGCATGCATCACTGTAAGAGGATGCGTTAAGACACAATAAGAGGTTCCTAGCATGTATCAGTAAGAGGATGAGTTAAGAGGTTCCTAGCATGTATCAGTAAAAGGATGAGTTAAGAGGTTCCTAGCATGTATCAGTAAGAGGATGAGTTAAGAGGTTCCTAGCATGCGTTGGATCAGAGCAAGCACCACTGATCATTACCCAAGTGACTCAGCAGCAGTACAGTGTTTCCTTTGGTAGGTTTTCATTTGTTCATCTAATACAGATTGCTCACTGTGGACTGCCAGTGATGGGGCTGAAACAGGATAGGCCTCGGGTGTGGCTCTATATGGGCTAGCTGGAAAGATCTGCAAGATTGTAATGCCAACCTCAGTGTGGCATGATTGAAAGCCGAGACTGCCAAAGCACTGCAACACCTACAAGTACAAAGCAAAAGGCTGCTGAGGAGGGCATAGAAGATGAGGTAGCAACAAAAGAAAACGAAAAGGTAGTTCAACTGAGGGGAGTACCTAGGTTGAGACAACAGTGAGGAAAAAAGTGTAAAGCTACAACGGGGGTCAGGGAAGACGAGACAGCAAAAAGAGGTGGGGGGGGGGGAATAGCTGGGGAGAGGGGGGTGGGGGGGGGGGGGGGGTGTTGAATGATGAGATTACAACAAAGTTTCAGAAAAAAAAGTCATGCAACTTGAGAGAGGGGGGCAACTCTGAAGATTAGACAATAACACCAACAACAACAACAACAAAAAGGGGGGGGGGGGGGGGTTTTAGAAGGGAGATTGCAACCAAAGGGGGCATGGACGACGAGACACCAAGGAAGAAAAGAATACAGCGAGTAGTTACTGTAGGGGGCACAGCAGATGAGACACCACGAAAATAAAAAAAAAAATGATAAAGCAACTCAAGGGGGCACAGGAGATGAGATACAAAGGGGAAAAAAAGCTACAATAGGGGGCACAGAAGATTACACTGGTAAAAAAAAAAAAAAAAGGGGGGGGGGGGGGGGGGGGGGGGCTACTGAGGAGGTACAAAAGATCAGGTAGGGGGAAAAAAAAAGTTTTTTTAAAAGAAAAAAATGAAATCAAAATACTATGGTGGAGGATCAACTAAAAACATCAATTCTGCTTGACACTATGACAGCTAGTTTTGTTTTGTGTGTGTGTGTGTGTGTTTTGCACAAAAATAAGTCTCAACCTCAAATAAGTGACTTCACTCACTCACATATGCACACACCCATTTCACATCGGCTCATTTCACTTATGCTCATCATAATCATCTCTTTGAACTGACCTCGAATCACACTGTGCAGACAGCAATCATGCCTTCACCCAGTCTGTAAGTGTAACTCAAATGGAAAAAAAAAGGAGAGAAAAAAAACAGACAGCAATCTCTGTTGACATGTAAAATAAAATAATTGCCAATCTTGACACCAGTCAGGCCCAGTGTGATGTTACTTAAAAAGGGTGTATGCCAAACTCTTGGTTTGTGAACAAAGAAAAGCTGACAGGAAGAGGAGCGCTTTTACTTCAAACCATGCTGACACCGAATCATGCATACATATCGAGAACAATCTGCTTGATAGGGTTGGCAGACAACAACAGAGCTTACAGAAATGACAACTACTTGCATATCAGGGAACTCCTACTGTGAGTCGCATAATGAGGAATAATTAGAATTCCCACATTCAACGACTCATGATCTGCAGTCAGCATACTAAGATAGTTTTACTGGCCAGTAAGTAGTGACCAAATGTTTGTGTGTGCACATTCGCATACACTCAAGTTGCACTGCATACCTGGAAATTTCGCACATTTTCATTTTCAAGTTTTATTGAAATTACATTCATATACACTTTGATTATTGTATCAAAGCACATATTACTACACATGAAAAAAAAGTAGCACATCGTCAGCCTTAGATCTTTCTCACTGATCTTGTTAAACTGAAAAAGAAAATTAACAAACTACAAAACACAAGTGACATTCTGAAGTGGTCTCCATGTTGTTAATGAACTACAAACTGGGAAGAAAAACAAGCATCACAATTCAGAAGCCGCTCATACTCTGATCATGCAAGAAAATGTCTTCAGATTTTTGTCTGTTATTCCTTAAACATTAAAAAAAAAAAAAAGAAGACTGGCAGACATATTTCACCTTACAGTAAACACAAGTGACCGGTAACAAGAAAAGCACGCACACTATTTTCAATCCAAGTTGACAACAACAAAAAAGCATGAATGGAAAAAAGTATTCAAAATAAATACTTTTTTCAGGCTTCTTGAATTTAACCAATATACTAATAATAGTATTTTTCAAACGAAATTGTTGGTTTGAAATTCCCTTTTCATGTTAACACTTTATGACGATAATGCACTTTTCTTCCCCCCTCATATCCCTGTTTATGTCTTATCTTACAATGTTAAAATTCATGATCTATGTACCAGCTTCCCGACATTTTCATTCATACTTGTCCACTCGTCTTGCCATCCAGCAGAACTTTCCTGGACTTGAAGCCCATGTCGTAGTAGTCGTCAGACTGCTTCTCTGGTCGAATGGCATCGCTCTGAAAATGAGGGCACAGATCAACAGATTTCTCCTACCAACTCAAAAATGTAAAACTCTCAAACTTAAAATGGATAATTCTTCAGAAAAATCATCCTTTGGTTTCAAGCTCACATTTATCTCTTATTTGGGAAAAGAAAGAAAAAGACAAATGTGATGGCTCTTTGCAGCCTGTTTTTTTTTTTAAGACCAAGGAAGGAACTAAGATCTACTCTGTCCATGCCAGCAGATCTACGTCACAACTTGCTGGGTGACAAGAGTGCCTGTCTGCAATGTGCCTAACCTTTGCCATACGTCGCCTAAAATTTTGCACACCATACGTTGTGGGTCTCCAGAGACCCAAGCTTTTTTGTGAAGGAATGAACCTTTGCACATTGTGGGTCTCCACAGACCCTTGTTTTCCCACAACATACTGGGCTGGTTCTGTTTTTGTTTACTCTTTGTCTTTAGAATGCATGGGTCTAGCCAGACCCACGACATACAGCACTCAGGCTTTCTTCTTTGAGAGTATGGGTCTGCTCAGACCCATGATGTACTGTCACTTTTTGTTTACTCCTTTGTTAACCAATGAAAACAAACAATTTTTTGTACAGATGTAGGGCCATGGTTTGTTGACAAAGTCATAAAATCTGGTGGAGGTAGCTTAAAAACGTACGCACTTATCAAGTGAAAATCTTGAGTATGGGTCATCTGAGACCCATGACGTATGGGAAAGATTAAGTACCAGGCTGGGGGGCACAATTGTGCTGCTGGTTACCCTCTAGTATCGAGATATGAAATCACTGTCATTTAATCTACTCCTTAACACTATCAGTCTCTTTCCTGCTATCCACTTACCTATCAAATTTGCTATACAGACTGTTGACTTTCTAGACTAAGTGGTCAGGAACACGCTCTTTCCTATCCACTGACAGCACAATGCAACTTGCTTGGAAAATGCAGATAACACTTGAGTTTTCACCGACACTGCACTGTTCATATTGCATGAAAGGAATCTGAAAGTTGCATGACCATGAATCCTCTATCTTCAATTAAGAAGATTAGTGTTGATCTTAATCTGAAGACCCTAATCAGGCTGATGGCTGTGGCCTTTGTGTTTCAGTACATGTCCATAAGTAGATCACTATGCCGTTGATGGTCACCATCGATGCTGGTGAAAGTGTTAATGTCCAGTTATACATAACAGAGGGGGGAAAAAAAGAGATTTCAAAATATTTTTACACTGAAATGTCACCAACAGCAAGAACAGCACAAGAAAAGCTGTTCTTTGGCTGTTCCCTCCCAACAGACATTCTTCATTTAAGCTTCCACCATCCGACCTTACCTCAGTATATATTGGGAAGGGATACATACATTGCAGACTCCTGTTAAACATTCCTTCCTAAGCTCAATACTTGTGTTTCAGAGTTTGTTTTGTTTTGCTTTCATGCAATTTCTTTCAGAGATTTTTTTTTTTTTCTGGATCTGAAATGATCATGAGGAAAGTAAAACATTTCACTTCCAAGGATGTATTTACTCCCTACAGTTGCACGGCACATCTGTACCTGGATGAGCACCTGTGCTTCACTGACAAAACCAACTCTTCAAGCTTCTTACCATGCAAAAGGCAAACGATCCAACAAGATTCCCTTCAACTGACTTAAGTCAAGTGGGCACAGCACAGGATCTATAAACAGTCTTCAGTACAGAATAACAAACGAGTAGAGTAATTTACTTTTTACTATTCCCTGCTTCACTTAAGATTTTCTTTCATGCATTCCTTTCAATCAAATAAAGGTTACTTGTATTTGCTGCTGTTCGTCCGTGTACCTGTCTGACCATATTCAAGATCGAAAAGGCTGTGCCAGTCTTTAGTAAATGTTAATTTGTATTCGTTCATTTCTCCAGTTGTTGCTGTGTACAGTACAGGGTATATAGGCAAGGTTGGAACATCCTTTTTGGGGGTATTTGCTTGTTTGTTCTGTGTGCTCTGTGCTGTCATGTCTGCCAGCTGATTCAGTGTCATAGGCAGCATTCGTTCAGACTTGGAGACGTGTCTTTCTGTCATCATGGGAGCAAAAGTTACCCTGCTTGGTGGTTGTTTTCAGTTTGGAAGTAATGTGTTGGATGAATGAGGGACAATTGTACAGTATGTCATTCAAGCAGGTGTGGCTTGTATTCTCTGGCATCTCGGAGGAGGCATGGGGAGAAGTGTGAGGGAAGTGGGTAAGAGGAAGTCTACATTCTTTTTGTTTGCTTGTTTGCACATTAAGGATACTTTGGGGGGTATTTTTGCAAAGGCAGAGAAGGGAGGGGGGGGGGGGGTTACGAAGGGAGGCAGGGTGCAAGATGTATGGTGGAAGCCCTGCAAACCTTACCCACCACACATTCATCCTCTCCTGTCAGCTCAATACGTAGCAGCCTGAGCTCCTCTCATGGCTAGGTGTGGAGACAATCATACTAAGAACACATCTTATATAGATCATGAAATCCATGTCAGCTTTTGGCAGGTCATGGAAAGAGAAATATAAAGTATGCACCGATTATAAGGTCAGTAAGATGATGCTGAAATGGTTTTGTGATCCACTGTTCAGAAAGATGAAAAAGCAGTAAAGTTTGTATGTGTAAATGTGTGTATGCAAGCATGCATGTGATTGTATGCATATGTATGTGTGTGTGTACATGACTAAACAATCTGTACCATTCACTCATTTTACCATGATCGGTTCCTTATTTCATCTGCAAAGGGAATGCACAGTATCTGAAGAGAGTCTAACTTCACATCTTCTACACCCAAAGCTAAGACCTGCACGCAAATTGCGTTTGAAAGTTTCAGGGTTATGACACAGCCTAGCCAACCACAGAGGGCCCTTTCAGGGCTGTCACCATGCAGGTTTGAAGGATCCTGTCCTGAGTGGTTGTAAAAGAAATATGTTTCTAGTGGCACAGAATGCACACCATCACTCGCTCCGTTTCCCTTCTCCGCTTACTCTATCCATTCTCTCTCCTTGCCTTCAAAGGTAGATCAACTCACTACCTGTGCCTAAAGATTGCGTCGAATGAATCAGTTTTATTGCTTCAGTAGCAACCTGAAAATTGCATCGAGCAGTAGAGATTCCATATACTGTACACAGACTCTGATATATGTAATACAGCAAAAACATGCACTGGCTGAGCGAATCCAGCATGCAAGAGAACACTGGTAAGTTTCACATGCTATCTTTCATAACTACACACCACATTTGCACGATGAGTCACACAAGATTGTATTTTGTTTCATTCTGCGCACGCCAGTTTTTGCTGCCTGACAATGACATATAGCCTCTTCTAAACAAACGTTCAGACTCTCTGATAAAAATGTCGGGATGTCACGGACTCCCAGCTCAGAGGTCGTGGGTTCAATTGCCATCAGAGTCATGTGAGATTTTTCTGCACCGACCGGCTCCTACCCACAGTTGAGTTTGCTACAGGCTCAGCAGAGAAGACTGGGACCACACAGTTGAGTTTCATCCACTTTATGGATGCATCTCTGACAGTGTTGCTCAAATTTCCTGACCAACACTGCAGGTGTCTGTATCTCTCAAGCCTGGTTAATGCCAGGATACATTATGAAAGTAAATGTAGAGTACAGCCCTGTCATGCAGTCTCAGACCGGAATGGTAATCCATAGCACCATCTTCATCATCCTCATTCTCATCGATCAGTATAAAAAAAGTCTCAAATTCTGTGGCCCTTCATATCCTGCTCTCATGGTGATCTCAGTTTCGATGTGCTCTCCATGTTTGTGGCCTTGATTTGATTCCGTCGGGGTCATTGGTATTGGCATATCCATGGGGGCTGTCGTTGGATGGATGTGGTGGTGCCCTCCGCAGACCTGCCTACCCTTCCGTAATCGTCCGTAATCTTACGGAAATTAACCCCCATTACGGAGGTACGATTTTCCGTGCGAAATTACGGAAAAGAAAATTGAAAAACTACGCAAATTCCAGACTCGAAAAATTGTCGACTGCTAGACCTTTCCGAGACCACAGAGTAACTTCCCTTGACTCAAGCCGAAACCACAGATGGTTCGGAACTTGCGATTGGTCAATGTGGTGCTGTGGGCCAACACGACGCGCCATCACATCTGTGCGCCCCATTCGAAGCCTTTTGTTCAGCCATTGTAAGACAAAGTTTCAACCGATTTTTTGCCGGCGATTGTGAAAATGGCGGAGAAATCTTCTAAACGTTTGCATGAAACCGACGACGAGGGTTCGAAAACCACTGTGCCACAACGGAAGAAGGCGAAGAAGCAAGTGTTCCGAAGTAAATACACGCGGACTTGGCCTTGTCTTTTGCAATCCAAAAAACATGGACCTGGATTTGTATACTGCTCGGTGTGCAATTCAGACTTCTCCATCGGACATGGGGGAGCAAATGACTGCAAGCGCCATATCTCGGGGGAAAATGCGCTGTGTGTCTGGTTTTTTTTTGTTTTTTGTTTTGTTTTATTTTTGTCTTGATCAATCAAAGCATATTATTTTATCATGATATTCTAAGAAGAAGATACAATTGTTCTTTCAATAGGAATGCAGTGTGGCCGCAGCAAGGCAACAGCCATGATTAAGGAGATGTCAGCTCTTCACATGAAGGATCTTGCTGCACACACAGATTCAAAGAATTTAATGATTTCACCCCTTTGGGAGCATAGAGGACATGAAAATGGACAACTGAGTATACCAACATAATACCAGGAATAGAAATAAACACATTGAAAATCAAGGTGATTGACACATCATAGAAATGAGTCATAATAAATAATTGTTTAATATTAGCATCTTCCAATAATAATAATATAATAATAATAATAAATAATAATAATGATAATTGGGCCGGAGGGTAGGGGGCGGAAAAAGGAAAGAAAAATAAAGAAAGTGGGGAAAAAAGAAAATGGAAGAAAAAAAAAGAGAAATGAACAATGGAAAGGGGGGGGGGGGGGGGGGGGGGGGGGAGGAAGCAGCAGCACCAAGACCTTGGGAACCTTGCCTTGGGGATCTGCACCATCCCACACAGCAGTGCAGCATGTGAGCGTGTCTTCAGCTGTGTGAAGAAGAACCTCACTGACCAAAGGTCTACCCTGCACCAGGACACCATTGAGGCACTCCTTGTTCTCAAATCCCGGCCTGCAGAGAACACAGATCTTGAGCCAGAGGAACTGGACCATCTCAAGAGTGCCTACTCCAAGCAGCAGGCACAATAAAAGGCTTAGTGCAACACACACACACACACAGACACTTTTTTTTTGGGGGGGGGTGGGGGGGTTGTACATTAGGTTCTTCATCAGTGGTGTCATCTGTGGTGACTGCTGTGTAAGTTACAAACTGTCAAGTATATCACCTTTGAATTGACCTGAAACTCCT
Organism: Conus ventricosus; assembly: GCA_018398815.1. Classification (NCBI taxonomy): domain Eukaryota; kingdom Metazoa; phylum Mollusca; class Gastropoda; order Neogastropoda; family Conidae; genus Conus; species Conus ventricosus. The sequence continues at coordinate 84,613,131 of CM031600.1, forward strand.
GTCCTGAGTCCGTCATCAGCCATCATCCCAAGGTATTTTAATTCTGCTTTGTTGTTTTTGTTCCTTTTTTACTGTTTATATTTTTTGTTAAAATGTTAAAAATGTAGTTGGGAGTTTTGTACACATTATTTGTTCAAAAACGCCGTGTATTACGCGTCCGTGAAATTACTGAAGGAAAATGCAAAATTACTGAAAATCTCTGTGGTTAGTACTGATGAGCATAACATGAGGTAGGCAGGTCTGCCTCCGGAGGGAGACCTTACTTAAGCAATTATTGTCGTCAGTAGGGGGCTTAGTAGGTGATGTCCTGCATATGTTGGATCAGAACGGGCACCACTGAACACCACCAAAGTGCAGTCTCCTCTGTTGTCTCTTGATGACATTGACTGCTCCCTGTGGATCACTGGTGCCGTGGATGTGGTGGGCCAGGCTGGGCTGTGGCTGTGGCCGGGATGTCTGAATGATGGAATGACTGGCGTAGGTGCATTGCCACTGAGGTGGCATAGAAGATGGGACAGCAAAAAAAAAAAGAAAAAAAACTGGCTCAGCTTCCAAGGTTAGGAGTCTGAGTAGCTCCTTGGTTGGTCTGACTGAATCTCAGCACCATTCCTACCTCTCCATTTCTTCCCTCCCATCTGGTCCCGCCCTCCCACCACTCTTTTTGGTCCATCATTCTAAAACATGTTTAAGTGAAAGGGTCACAAAAAGGCAGAAAAACCACGGGACGGCAGACAAAATTCATCATAAAAATGGCAGAATGAAAAGAGAGTAACCGAAGAGGAAATTATTACCACAGATTTTCTTTTTTCAAGGGCAAGGACACAGTTTGTAATGAAAAGGACTCTGGCATCCCCATGGAGGCTGTTTTGGAAGAGTAACAGAGATGAAAACAAAATGAAGAACTTTGCAGATAAAAGGAGGGAACCTGATGACTTACTGTCAGAAGCATAGGCTTGTTGGAGTAGACATGGAAGCCGCCTTCTCTTGTCCAGTCCTAGAATCAAATCATCATCCATCAAATTAGCAAACACACACAACGAAATATATCACAATTCAAATGGTAATCTCACTCTCTCTTACACACACACACACACACACATATACACACACATCCACAAATGCACACACATGCTCATGTCTTTAAAATGCGACCTATGAGGTTTTTCCTGTGCAGTCTTCACTTCATTCTTCAAATTCTTAGCACAGATATGTTAATCAATCTGTAACACACAAAGTGAACAAACAGCAGCACCATAGGCAAAAGCAACATTGTTCTGGACAAAACAAGAATACTGTTCTCGGATTCAAAGCGAACCTTTAGCATGTACTTGTGCTGACTCTTCTTCCTCTGTGCATGCAAACTATGGACTCTGACAGCACAAGCACAAAGGAAGATCCATGCGTGGGAGAAGAAATGCTGCACTAAAGTACTTGGCACCTCCCATACTGGGTACGTCACTAACGCCGAAGACCACAGACCCCAGCAAGTGAATCACTGTGAAGGCCTGTTGACCACAGTGAGGGAAGAAAAGATGAGGTGTTAGGGAAATCAAATATGATGAGATCAAGGAGACTGTCCAAGAGCATCTTCTGAGAAACTGTGCAAAGGGAAGAGGAGCAAGGATTGACAGAGGAAAAGGTGGACAGACGACACACAACTGTGAGGAAAGAGGAAGACCTCTGTCACAACCCTGTAACTTGCCCTTCACCGCGGAGGCAGAGACAACTAGAGCAGCAGTCTCCACTGCTATGCTCATACAGTCCTGGCATGCTCCAGGACAAGAAGCAGAAAGATTAAAAATAAAACATGCCTTCAAGTGTGAAGACTGGAACCATACAGTCAAGATTCATCCACTAAATAGAACACGGGTCTCCGCTCACATTCCCTGACAACACAGACGTCTGTATCTCTCGAAGCTGACACTGGGACTATGAAAGGTAGCGCCACAGTGCATCCTGTTAAAAACAGTTTCTTATCAGAGTAACTCTCCACAGCATCATCTTCATCATCGCTGATCATCATTTCAAACAGTCACAGATTCTGTGGTCCCTCGTACCCTGCTTCATTGGTGACCACTATCAATTTCCTCTCCACACCCATGCTCCTGGTGTGTTTCTATCAAAGTTGTCAACTCCACAAAGTTCATGAGGACACTCACTCATGCTAGCTCCGTGATTTGATTACTGTCCTCAGTCTGGGGCTTAATGGTGTCCTGTGTAGGTTGAACAGAAAAGACACTGTTGAACATGACCAAAAACATTCAGCTAAGCGCAGTGTCTCCGATGGGGGATTGCCTCGGGACTACTTGATACTGACTGCTACCAGCCACTGCTGGTGCTGGGTGTAATTGTTTACATGGAGCCAGAGAGAGCAGCTTGAGGGTAATGCGACTGGAGGGTAACGTGGGGTAAGGGGGAAGGGAGGGTGGTCATGGAAAAATGAGGGAAAAAAATAGAAGACCAAGTACTCTCTCTGAGGATAGCAATCCAAATTTTACATAAAAATTATGTGACATTAACATACAATAAAATTTACACACACTCTGAATAAATCTGTCAGCACAATTTTTTTTTTCCTTTTGCTTAATCAAGTCCATGTACTTGTTTTAATTGACTAGTCTGCACAAAATCTTTCCATGCCATAATTCCTCTACTATATGACAATACTTTTTCACGTTTTCTTCTCAGTTCTGACCAGGGCATCTTGTACTATTCAGAAGAGCCTTACAGTTTCCAAATATTCCAGCAAAAAACCAGCAACACTGCACTTCACAGTATCTTGTCTATCCTAAGTGAATCCCAACCAGGAAAATAAGTCGAACAAATGAATGTGCAGAGAGTGCACAGACATATTTTGTGTCTCAAAAAGTGAAAAGGTGATAAATGTTACCCCCAAAAAAGAGTACATATTTAATCATTTTGGTTACAGCTTTTCTGGCATCAGAGGTGGGCACAATATAGATGGAAAATTGTAAGAAAGTAAGCTGACTTTTTTCCAGGTGGAATAAGATTACTTTGATTGGTTTAAAATGAGAGGAAATAAGAAATGAGAGTTCAAAAATATCACATTTGCTAAACATGTTTAAGAATAATCACATTTTCAGTATTCATATCAAATAAGGGATTCCTGAGACCAGTCCATTCTAACTGTCTGCAAATGCATTTATGCACTTCAACATAACAAAAATTACCAAACAAATAAATGAATAAATAGCTATTCATGTGAAGATCTAAAACAAGTCTCAATCTGATACTTGCTGTGGATTGTGAGAATATTTTTTTAGCTAGATAGTCGAGTCTTACCCAAGTGTAAGTTTACCCAAGTTTACAAAGTATTCATGAACATATGCCACAGTTTTTTCCCTCATTATACAGGGCTCCTGTTGCTGCAAACTTTGTGCATCACAATGCTCAAAATACCCTTCAATCATAACTTATGTGCAGTGATTACTTCGAGTCATTAAAAAACAGATTTGGAGAAATGACCCACATTTGCAATTATTAAATTTGCGCAAAAGGGGCAAGATGGCATAAGTGAAAAAAGAAAGAAAAAAAAAAGAAAATATAACATTACGATAACATTATTTTAAGTGTTTCAATTCAGCAGCACGTTTTCAGCTGGACTGTGTTGTGTTTCCATTACACACATGAAATAAAAACCAACATGATATTCTAAAAAAC